>OX596272.1:5279906-5967452 GCA_951394255.1 Polyploca ridens
CGATAAGAGAACAGACCCTTTCTATTCGGGTGTACACTGTATCAAAGGAAATCATTTTTTTATAATCAATCTTATATTCTGGATCAAGTTGCATATTTAACGCGTTAATTGTATCTAAATTGGCACTAAATTCATGACGAATTGTACTAATAATTTCAGTGTCCGCCATGAATGTCTCTGAGGAACGAAGGTCTGCACTCGCGGACGTGGAAATATTCTTAGAAGAATCATATAAGAACGATAATTGTTCAAAAATAGCTTCATTTTTAGCTTCCAATATTTTAATTTTAGTTTCAATAGCTTCCATTGTGAAAGATTGCGTAATAATAAATTGCTAAATTACCTAATTAAAGTAAAATGTTGTAGGTAAGTAGGTATATCCAACAGTTTAGGCACCTACCTATAGGTATGAAAGTTTATTTCAAGTCGACAGACAAGGCTCATAGATTGCAATTATATGCGTAGTAATAGTACAAATAGTAAGTACGTATTGCGGTTATTAGTACACCATATGATTTCGTATAATAAGATACGAATCGGTACCTATCTATATCGGTACAAATCTAAGTCCTAAAAATATGGAGGAGCGGCGGCGGTATTGAATACCTAACTACTTTTTATCACGATTGGCGTGGTAAAAATGGCGGGAGTACGAAATATCGTATTTATATAGTCTAAAACCTATTTATGAGGTATAAGACTTGCGTATTATGAGGTATATACCTATTTAGAGGCATAAAACCTATAGAAAGCAGGAAATTATACGTGATTTGATATGAAATTAAATTGCTGTAATGGCTGACTCAAAATGAATCCGCTCGAAGGCGTACCAGAAAAATGATGGGTTTTTGCGTAAAATATTAATATGGAAAACGAGGAGCCTCCTAGGATAAAGGTAAGGACTTACCAGGAACTCCAGGAACTCCTATTGTAATCCAGCACAGTGATAAGCACTATTTTTCTTCATATCAATTCACAAATCACAAAGTTCACTGCTTCTCTGTCTGTAGCGTCTTTCGTACTGAATGTTGCGGGGCGCGCGCGTCTCGTTTTACTCGCACACACGCGTTTGGCGATGCGTCGCCGAAGTATGTAGAAGATTCCCGAAGCTCTTTTCTCGCTTTCACATATGATGTGGGAAAAGGAGAGGAATCGGGAAGTAGAGGCTCGTCATTGAAACTCAATATGAGTAGGTTTCTACTATAAATATTATTATAGGTATTTTGGCCTAAACAACAATAAAAACGCATATTTTATCAATAATTACTACCAGTATAAAGTGAGCTCCCATTTCAAGTAGAATTCATATTGAAGGGGGATTTTTTGCTGGATCTTTTACAGTTGATGTTTATTTCGCACCGGTGAGAGCCAAATATAACGTTCAATAAATGGGCCATTTTTTTTTTGGCCTGTGTTCGACCGCAATCTCACCATGGTAAGTAATGATGTGGCCGAAGGTGGTAAGCACACTAAGCCTAGAAGGAACTGGCTCTCAAGTGCAGCTGTCAGAACACACCGATATAGGTGCTTGGCGACAGATTTTCAACTTGAGGGTGGTAGCCAGCCAGGCGGGTACACTAGTACCCAACTGATATGGCGCGTTGTGAATCTTCGTTCACACAGAAGAGAAAGTATGGCCCCGAAGATTAACGAAAGAATGCTTAAAACTTACAATCAACCTTAGGTCACTACTATAAGGTTTATAATACACTGCAGCTGTTAGTTCCGTCTCACTCGCAAGTCACGCTCCTCAGCACGGCCCGCGCTAACATGGCGGCAGCTACCGACCAATAGCGTTTTCCACGCTTTGAAAATGTATCTTCTGCGCAGGTACATCGGTAAGCCATATTAGTTGGGTACTACTGTACAAAGTACCTACTCTTCCACCGTGCTATGGTTTCCTCACGATGTTTTTCTTTACCGAAAACTCGGGACCTTCGTCTCGGCATCCGACGTCTCACTACCACTGAGCTATCATTGGCCTGAAAAAATCTAAAAAGAAATGATTTTAGATTTTGATTTTGACTTACCGCCGAAGTAGTTCTTTGGTATCACACAGGGTGGCCTGAAGATCCTGGCCTGCTTCAGCAAGTTAGTCAAATTTCCAATATCTAAATGCCAATTCGCGAACAATCTTTTTATACCAGCTTTGATAGTTCTAAATGTATGTTTTTCGGTGCCTAAAAAAATATATTTTTGAGTAGGTTTTAAACCGTGTAACGGAGAGGGTGTATCCACAGTAATCCACTTTTTTGGTACTAGGCGCACAGATCGCGGAAGAGATTATATCAGTATTAACTATTAGCAAGTGACAATCATAATGACCCTCATTGTACGGTGACATGTTGGTTGTGATTTTCATTCAATAAAATTGGAAGCAAAAATTTGGTATGAATTTTTGAGTAATTTATTTTGAAGAACCTCATGTAGTCTTCAAGACTTCAACCCCTTCGGAAAGACATACCCTTTCTTATACGTATACCGATATATCCTGTATTTTCTGATTGTGGATTGATTTTGACATCTATAAGAAATGTCAAATATCACAACAATCGCAAAATCAAAGATAGATCGGTAATAAATTCCAGCAGTTGGTATAAAAGGTTTCCTACAACCAGGGGCTCAGGGGGCCTACCACAAGCTCTTAAAATAAGGTTAAAATAACCTAATTTGTCTTTTGTCCCGTTTTGACGCCGGATGTCAAAGAAAGACAAAAGTCAAATAAGGTTATAATAATATTGTTTTAAGAGCTTGTGGTTCGCCCTCCAAGTCTGCTACTTTGTTTTCCAATGAACTATCAGTGGTGTCAAAATTGACACATTTTACAGTTTTGCTAGTCTACAAACACAATAGCGTCATAATGGCGCCATAATAGGTTTCCGATGATTATCCACTGAAACTACAATCGTGCCATAATGATCTTTAGGTTGTCAGTTTTGTCAGTTTTTGTGCTAAAATTAATTAAATTCATTATGAGACCATTATGAGTAGACTGCGCACATCGGCTCTATGATATTAGAATTGCAATAGTATCGTGTCAGTATGATATTTTAGCAGACTTCGACCCCAGGGGAGCCGGTTTGACAACCCCGTGGGTGCTCATGCCCAATTGATGACTCGTTCAAATCAGACGCTTGTCTGATTTGAACAAAAAGTTGGACAAAAAGGTCATGCATTTTATAAATATAGAAAAGATTCAAAGTCAGTATGGGCATTCTACTAGTAGACGTCTTGCATGCCCCACGAGCAAGTGAGATTGTAGAGATATTGCTCAAAATCGATTACTGATAAATTTTAATATAGAGATAGGGGAGATCAAAAAGTAGATGGATGGAATGTGTGAAGAAATGAATGCTGATGTGACAGAAGAATCGAATGGTAGAAGGGTTACATATTCCGCCAAATAATTGAGAACAGGGCAGGTACAGTGCAGGCGCCGGGAGAATGCGTATCTGACATTGGCAAAATCACGTAAACAACTAGGTACTTAATCTGATTATGATGAGACTTTCATTAAGCTATGCCTAAGAATATACTGAACTTTCCTGTAAAATTCACATTGCAATAGGATAAGCCGTTTCCGAGAATAGCCCAATATTAACAGACGTCAAAAACGCATTCTCTCCAGTAGTGGCAGTACTGTACATTTTCAGGTTATGAAAAAAATACAGCTACAGGCATGAACGTACAAATAATTCAGGACGGAGCACCGCCTTATAAGTAAGTGAATCACTATATTTCCTACGTATGTGTGAGTAAAATCAGTACTGGGCCAGTAGACAAGATAGTTATCGACAATCGAATCATTTCAAATCGAAATATCAAGTGATTTTTAACAATCTCTTATGTCAATCCCATACAAAGGTTGATCGTTTACTAACGATGACGATTGTCGACAACCATCTTGTCTAGGGGGCTTGCCCAAGCAGGCACAAGTGATACTAAGCCTTATTGTCACTGTCGACGTCTCAATGCGGAATGACAACCAATCGGCTTAATATAGTATACATGTGTGTAAGGCTTGTATTTACGAGACGGCCCGGCTTACTTGGGGTGCTTCACTTGGTATAAAGCGACACTCCATCCTGTTTTTTTTATATGTTCATGGCTACAGGCTGTTAATTTACCTTTACTTAACGACTTAAATAAGTGTTTCAGCGTCGGAATGTCCCATTGGAAGAACTTTAAATTTAAATTACTTATTTGATATAATACCGAATAGACCTCTTCTTTTGTATAATCTGTGGTGTTAATATTCATGAGGTGAATCAATCTGCAAATCAAAATATCAAATTAAATCTTGATCAAAATTACTTTTACAATTAACTCCATCTATGCAGGGGAAAGCGCTCGTGGTATAGCGTGATTAGTCGTTCTTAATCGATCGGCAAAGTTAAGCTACCACCATCGTGGCCGGTACCTGGATGGGTGACTGCCTAATGGTATTTCAAATCGAGCGTTTCCGTGCTTCGGAAGGCACGTAAAGCCGTTGGTCCCTCCTAGGCAGCTTGAAAAATTCCAACGGTAGGTTACACTCCACAGTGGACATGCGTGGTAGAGTATTGCTCAGTCCCTTTCACCAAAGAACAGTTGCAGATTGATCGGTATTGATTGATTCTAAAGGGATTTTTACTCGATGATTTGTGTGCATGAACATGTCTGAAAGCCCTGAATCTATATCAGTTATCTGGTTTCCATAGTACAAGCTCTGCTTAGTTTGGGATCAGATAATCGTGTGTAAGAATCAGCCAGTATATTCATATAACAACAAACGTAAATTTCTTAAAACCCAACACACCTATTTTCCAGATATTAATCCTTTCGCTGTTACTGTTCTTTTTCAATTTATTTGGTATGCAGTGCCATAAATAGCCTTTTCTGCGCCCTTGTTTTTTAGATATTATAGGTACCCCCTAGAAAAATGCTATGTATAGGCCTACTTTATTTCATTCAGGGTGATAAAATAAAGCACAAGGAACTTGGTGTTGGTCGACCAATTATTGGAAAAAAAAACGATTTTTTAAAGAACTGCTCTTTACGGTTTGATGAACGGTTTTGTCTAATTGAATAGACGTTTTTGATGACACTGGCATGTAGGTACGTATGTGTTGGAATCGAGCACTAGGGGCGCAGCGGGACCTTATCAGGAACTAACCGAAAAAATGATAGTCCTGCCTGGACTGGCCATTCTTGCGCGCCCCAGAGTCTACGCCCTGTGCATGGGCACCGGTAGCACCGCCCTATTTACGGCACTGTTGTTATATTAATATTAGAAAACCTGTAACTGGCTTTTTTTATGTATATTCTTTTGTTAATTATGTACTTAATTATAAGCTATTTGTTTCGTCAAATAAATAAATCATTTTTAATATTCACCTCGTAACGACATTATCGTTCACTGATACCATTTTTACTTTACTCATGTTGGTTTTATATCCTTCTAAAAAGGGTGTGATCAAGCATTGGCAATGAGCCCAGACCAATGGCGTGTCCATTTCCTCATCTGTCATAGCTCGCCTATAAAAGATATCTGTGGGCTTCCTCAGATATTTCTTTTTATATTTCTTCATTGTAACATGCTTTGATCGCAACTTAGCTTTCGGGCTTACAGGATCGTTCACTTTATCTGTGGTCTTTATTTCTTTTAATTTGAATCTGTCCTGTTTTTTTCTTACATCAAAATTCATAATGGGTGTAATAGGTTTGTTCTCAATGTCGACATATTCATAGTCATCGGAAAATGTATCCTTGCCATGTACTGGTATTATTAATTTAGATTTACGTATTTTTTCGTTAATTTCGTCAGTGATTTGTATTTTTAGGGCGGCAACTCTGTCGTGTATGCTTGGGGTTACCGCTGTTGATTGTCTTTCACTGACAGCATCGCCAAAAACTAAAATAAAATCATAAATTTTAATCATTCCAGTCCCGATGTTTCTCGCGAGAGACGCGCGTCCTATTATAAATAACAATTGTTGTCCAAATACAAACTAGTTTTCGATTCTCTAATGATGACTAAATATTCGCAATAGTACTTACCAACAAATAAAACGATGATAAATAATTTCATTATTAGTAATTCCCTGTTTAAATAATGCCTTTATAATATTTTCACGGCGTTCCATGAATACATATAGCTATCGAAACCAAAAATAATAACAAAAAATAGTTGATTAAATCAACTCGAGCGTTTATCAATAACCATTTTCATTGCTCGTTTATATTTCTCACCGATATATTTGTGTGAGGTAGAGCATAGCGTGTTTTGCTCAAAGAGCAGCGACTGGGGAAATACCTCCACCTTACAGAATACCGCAGACAAATAACTTTATGTTGTGTTCCTGTGCGTGAGTAAGGTCGCCAAAGCGCATCAGAAGCGGGAAGGCTTGGTATAGCACGTGTGTTATCTCTGGTGTTGCTAGCATCTATTGGATACGGGAACCGCTTACCATCAGGGTCCTATACTTATTTGCCACCTAAGTAAAAGTCAAAATAGCGTAGGTATGACAATTATCCCTATTAGGTACTAGCTGTCCCCCGCGGTTTCACCCGCGTTCTCGGGATAAAAAGTAGCCTATGTCCTTCTTCATACCATAGGCTATCTGCATGCCACATTTCATGGTGATCCGTTGAGTAGCTGAGGCGTGAAGGCGTAACAAACAAACAAGAGTCTTAATATTTCCTCAATGGCACATGCAAAGAACACAATTTTAATTTGTTAGGGGTTTGTTTATGATTAGACAAATTGTTGTCATATAATTTATTGAAACGATACATTAATGTATTAATAGGTTTATTTCTTAAAAGTCTTCATCAAAAAATATTCACAAACACCCATGTTAGCTGCTTCGTATTCTGAAAACAAAAAAGTATCATATTAATTTTGTCTGTTGTGTTTATAGTATGTAATTCACCTAGTTTCTAAATCTTATTCTGTGTCATGCTCCTTTGTTTAATTTAATTAGTGCTGTCAATAAATCTTTCTTTCTATGTTTTATAAAGATCTTGAGAAAAAGTCTCGACTGCCGAAGAACACGGTTATTATCACTCACACACGTAAAAAACATTGACAGCCGAAATGATCATATTTTATAGAAAAAGAGAAGAGAACCAAGTTTGGCTACTCTATTGAACAGGGAAGATCTTGTACCAGGCTGGGGACTGAGTTGCATATATTTAGAATTTTATCTGAACCTCGTTATCGCGATGCAGGATCTTGTGGCGCCATCTATCCATCGGAGTATGAACTTTATGTAGATAGGTGTCGTTAAATCTATGGGTACTAATTGATACTATAGTCAAAATCATTATCTCTTGGCTTCGTCTTTTTTTTACTGTGAATGCCTATTTTTTTATACCATTAAGGTGGCAAACAAGCATACGGCCCGCTTGATGGTAAGTGGTTACCGTAGCCTATGGACGCTTGCAACACCAGGGGTATAACTCGCGCGTTGCCGACCCTGAAGAGATCTCTTCCTACCCTTCTTGAAGAACCCCATGCTGTACTCCATTGAGAAAACCACGGCGGGGACCTCATTCCACAGTCCGAGCGTAAGAAAACTCTAAATTAGGTACCCCGCCCAGTTCGAAACAATTCTGGTTTCAATGTGTGTGGATGGCCATATTTAAACACAATCTCACCGTGGTAAGTGATTATGTGGCCGAAGGTAGTAAGCACATAAAGCTTAGAAGGTAGCTGGCCCTAAAGTGCAGTTGTTTTAAGAGAGGTAGGGCAAACGGGTTTAATTTCCCGTTCGAAATTCGGAGCAGCCCAACTGGGGAAGTACCTCCACCTTACAGAAGATCGCAGCCAAATAACATCATTTTAATGTGTTGTTGTGTTCCTGCGGTGAGTAAGGTCACCAGAGCTCCATGAGGAGGCGCTGTGCTGGCAGTGTGTGGGGACCAGCGGTGTAGAACGGCCGTAGGACTGTGCAGGCGTGGCATATTGTTGCGGCGGTCAGGGAGACCCGGTGAAACGGCTGCCTGCTGGCCGCCCGCAGGTTGTAGGGGTCCCGAACCCAGGGAGCACCTAATCTCTGCCCTGGGAGGCTGGCCCGCCGCCTGCGCAAAATCCCTGGTGCAGTTGGTCGTGCCGGAGGAGGAGACCGGAGTGGACTCGGCCGACTGTGTCAGGGGGGGACCGGGGGCCCTTCCGGCTGCCGCACCAGCAAACCACATCACCTGTACAGCACTCCGGTGAAATGACACTGCGCCTTGTCCCTTCCTCTGCCCGCACAGCGACTTCTCTTAAACCTCTTCATCTCTTAAAATGGCCAAGAAAAATAAAAGGAAAAGAAGTTTGTCAGCGGCTACCCCGTCCACATTTTCTGTGGACTTCTGCAACATAAGGGGAATTCACTCTAACCTCAGTGCAGTCCACCAACACCTTGAGACTGCACAGCCGACCCTGTTATTCCTTACTGAGACGCAAATATCCTCCCCTGATGATACATCATATCTACACTACCCCGGGTACAAGTTGGAGCACAACTTTATGCGCCGTGCCGGGGTATATATGTACGTCAGGGAGGATATTTATTGTCGACGTCTTCATGGCCTTGAAGACCGGGACCTGTCAGTTTTGTGGGCGCGCGTAGACCACGGCGGTCACACCCGAATTTACGCGTGCCTTTACAGGTCCCACAGCGGTGACGTGGACACGATTCGGTTATTTGAGCACCTGCAATTGGCGACTGGCATAGTACTTGAGCAGTATCCTTCTGCGGAGTTGGTGGTTCTAGGAGACTTTAACGCTCACCACGTTGAGTGGCTTGGTTCTCGGATCACCGACTTCGCGGGGAAGACTGCTCACGACTTTGCCCTGGCCTATGGCTTCTCACAACTGGTCCTTTCTCCTACGAGAATCCCAGATATTGAGAGCCATACTAGCTCCTTACTGGACCTTCTGCTGACTACGCGACCGGACAGCTATGCAGTGACAGTGGATGCGCCACTCGGCTCATCGGACCACTGTCTCGTCCGGACGCAGGTGCCTTGTGCGCGGCCCGTTTCGCTCCGGTCACCCGGGCGACGTCGCGTGTGGCACTATAAGTCAGCAGACTGGGATGGATTGCGTGAATTCTTCGCATCGTACCGGTGGAGGCAGCTTTGCTTCGCATCAGATGATCCTCACACCTGTGCAGTTGCCGTCGCTGAGGCGATACTGGCGGGTATGGAATGTTATATCCCAAACCCGTTAGTGGCTGCAGGGGTGAAGAAACGACCGTGGTTTAATCGGCCCTGCAAAGAAGCTAGACAAAATAAGCAGACTTTGTATGAGGCTTGGACCACGGCCCGTACTAATCAGGACCCTAACATCTCTGATGCGAAACGCAAATTTAACGCTGTCTCGAGATCCAGTAAGCGAATGATTGCCAGGGCTAAGTTCGATTTCGTCGGCAGAATTGGTGAGAGGCTAACTAGCCTTCCCTCCGGGAGTCGCGCTTTTTGCTCTCTTGCCAAAGCTGCTGAAGGGAACTTTTGCCAGTCGTCCTTGCCACCACTCCGTAAGCCGGACGGAAACTTGGCCCATAGTGCTAAGGAGAAAGCTGATGTTTTAGGCTCTCTCTTTGCCTCGAACTCGACTTTGGATGATGGGGGCGCTACACCGCCTACCATCCCGCAGTGTGCCAGCTCCATGCCAGAGATAAGCATTACCCAACGGGAGGTCCGGCGGGAATTGCTTTCTCTGGACATCCATAAGTCGAGTGGGCCAGACGGCATACCGGCAGTGGTGCTGAAGCGGTGTGCTCCTGAATTGTGTCCAGTATTGACGCGTCTTTTCGCACTTTCCTACACCAAAAAGGAAGTCCCGTCTTCGTGGAAAACTGCCCACGTGCATCCAGTACCCAAAAAGGGCGACAGATCAGACCCGGCGAATTACAGGTGTACGGTTTCAACACACAGTACACAGTTGTAAAATCTGATTGTAAGGGCATCTTCACCGTATATGTCCCATCTAGACTTCGTTGAACGTTCTTGCTATAGATATTCCCAAAAACGAGCTATGTGAAAATTTCTATAGCAAGAACGTTCAACGAAGTCTAGATGGGACATATACGGTGAAGATGCCCTTACAATCAGATTTTACAACTTTACTGGGCAAATCAAAATCTATGGCTGTATCACAATTTCTTCAGCTGGAAAAAAGACTTGAAAGAAATAAAAAACTAGCCACAATGTACAAAGAGTTTATGAACGAATACATCGAATTACGTCATATGAAACTTGCATCTCCGATTACTTCACTAATGCCCGAGTGTTATTTACCACACCATGGCGTCCTACGGGAAAACGCTATTACAACCAAACTCAGGGTTGTATTCAACGCATCCCAGAAAACTACAAGCGGAAGAAGTTTGAATAATTTACTAGAAAAAGGCCCTAATCTTCAGAGAGATATTCAAGCATTAATCCTAAAGTGGAGGACCTACAAATATGCCTTCACTGCCGATATAGAAAAAATGTATCGGTGTATTTGGGTGTCTGAAGATCAACAGCAACTGCAAAAGATTATATGGCGAGACTCGCCACAAAAAAGACTACAGGAGTACCAACTTTGCACTATAACATATGGAACTAAGTGCGCCCCTTGGTTAGCTATGCGAACTCTGAAACAACTAGCAATAGACGATGGTCACAAATACCCAGCTGCTGCTCACTCTCTTCAAAATGAGTTCTACGTGGATGACCTAATTAGTGGGCACAACCAAATAAAAGAGGCTAAGGAACTCCGGAGCTCACTAATAAACCTACTTAAAGGAGGTGGCATGAACTTACGCAAGTGAAGTCAAGCAACCACCCAGCCTTACTTGAGAACTTATCAAATGATCAAATATCAATGAAAAATATATTTGATTTCAAGCACGAGGAATCAATGAAAACTTTGGGACTTGGCTGGAACCCAAATTTGGATACATTTATGTTTAACTGGAGCTTGGAAGAAAACTTAAAACCACTAACTAAAAGAGTACTGCTCTCCGAAATCTCAAAACTGTACGACCCTCTTGGCTGGATATCCCCAGTTACTATTACTGCTAAACTATTGTTCCAAAGGGTCTGGATGAGTAAACTCGAATGGGAGGAAAAACTACCGAATGATATCGAAAAGGAATGGTTAAAACTTAAAAGTGAACTCCCATGTGTACAAAACATTAAGCTAAGCAGATGGCTCGGCGGAACATCTCCAGACATCGAGTTACTCTGCTTCTGTGATGCAAGTGAAAAAGCATATTCTTGCGTTGTTTACAGTCGTATTAAAAATAATGACGAATCGGTTATAAAACGTGTAGCCGCTAAAACAAGGGTTGCCCCATTGTCACAAAAAATTACATTACCAAGACTTGAACTTTGTGGTGCTTTATTACTGTCACAACTCGTCGGAAAAATAAAGACCACCTTAACTGAAAACAAGATAACAATACAAGCATGGTGTGATTCCCAAGTAGTCCTGGCCTGGCTGAACGGAAACAATTCAAGATGGGAGAAATACGTAGCAAACCGAGTTACGAAAATCAAACAAATCATACCAGCTGAGCAATGGAACTATGTCAAATCAGAAATCAACCCCGCTGATTGTGCATCCAGGGGGTTGTATCCAAGCAAACTACAAAACTTTAAACTATGGTGGCAGGGACCTGACTTCCTAAAAACACTCGAAGTACAAGATCTCCAGAAAAACAAGACCTGCTTATTTACAACTAACATCGGAAGTGCAAAACAAAAGAAGACAACCCTAGCAACAAATCATAATAAAGAACATTTTATTGATGAACTACTTAACAAGTATAGCACGTTGACTCGCGTTACTAGAGTCACGGCCTGGGTAATGCGATTTAGTGCAAACGCACGAAACAAAGCGAAATCTGATACTAAGCACCTATCTACAAGCGAATTAATTGCAGCTAATGAACAAATAATCAAACATAAACAACAGACAGAGTTTCCACAAGAATATTTGCAATTGAGTAACAAAGAAGCTGTGCCAATTAAGAGCAATATTTACAAGTTAAATCCTTATTTAGACAAAGAAGGAATCATGCGAGTTGGAGGACGGCTAAACTTATCTAACTTATCATTCGATAGAAAAAATCCAATGATTTTATCTCGGGATGGGAGATTTACTCAACTACTGATCCACCAAATGCATCTACAGACACTGCACGGTGGAGCTAGACTTACTCTAGCCCAAATCAGACAACGATACTGGATCGTTGGTGGCAATAGAGCCGTTAAAACGCAACTACGCCAATGTGTGCGATGTCAACGTTTCAAGCCACAAGAGAACTACCAAATTATGGGAGACCTGCCGAATCAGAGAACAACCCCTTCCCGACCATTTACACACACTGGAGTCGATTTTACTGGACATGTGGATGTCAAACTCAGCAAGGGTAGAGGAGTGAGGACCTCCAAGGGATACATCGCTATATTCGTGTGCATGGCAACGAAGGCTCTGTACACATTGAGCTAGCATCCGACTTAAGCACTGAAACATTTCTCAGTGCTTTTCAACGTATGTGTGCGAGACGTGGAATACCTAAACACGTCTATGCGGACTGCGGGACCAATTTCATCGGAGCTTCAAGGGTGCTACGCAATGAGTTCCAAGAATTCTCCCAACTACTGACAAAAGAATTCTTTGATGAAATTGGAAAATTAGAGGTCGAATGGCACTTTAATGCTCCTGCGTGGCCAAGTGCAGGGGGTCTATGGGAGGCTGCAGTTAAGTCAATGAAGCACCAGCTTCGACGGGTACTAGGAGATCAGAAACTTACATATGAAGAATTCTCAACCTTGCTAACTAAGATAGAAGCTTGTATGAACTCCAGACCCCTGTGCCCTCTTACTGAAGATCCCGAAGAATTTTATAACTACTTAACCCCAGGTCATTTCCTTACCGGTAGTCCAACGATGTCATTACCATTATCAGACTACAACGACGTCACAACTTTAGATTTACGTCGGCGCTGGCAACTCACTGAACATATGCTGCATCAATTCTGGAAGAACTGGTCCAATGACTATCTTTGCCAACTACAGACGCGTAGCAAATGGAACAAACTCCAGAAAAATATTGAGGAGGGTGCCATAGTCCTGGTTAGAGAAAATAATCTGCCACCTGGAAAATGGGCTATGGGACGCATAATCAAACTTCACCCTGGTCGCGATGGTAACGTCCGGGTAACAACTATAAAAACGCAAGCTGGTACTATCAAGCGCCCCATAGTGAAACTGACACCCCTTCCCGTCGCAATAAATTAGATGCATACAATCATGGGATGCAATTACTCCATATTACTACAATCATAACCCACATTCAACTAACATAACAGAAATAGGCCATGTGAAGCAAAAATTATTGGGTCATCGAACGTCCTCACTGACGCCGTGTGAAATAAACAGCGCACGATGCAAGGACACTTGAATCAAATTACATAACATACAAACGACACTCGGTCGACAATTTACTACGAACATTACGCACTTCGCACTATATGCAAAAATGACGTCACAATATAACGTCAGGCATTACGTTACTTTAGGCATAGTTCAGAAACGCAAGCACAGCGCTCCCTACCTGAGGAACCAAGCAACGAAGAGCAGCTCTATCAACGAGTCGAGCCACCGCATCGGGATCTGCGTTTAATTTTAACTTTCTAACTTTACTTTAACTTGTTACGTTTACTTTGTGATTGTTTTTTCTTCCTCTTGATGTGATCGATTCTCCTTTAGCTTCCTTTGGGGTTGCCAACATGTACGGTTTCAACACCGTACATTTTTCTGTGTACGCAGCAACCTACTTTTGTCGCCCGCTAATAATAGCATAAATACACGGATTCTAAACATTTTACTAGAGTGCATTATAACGTTTTATATCAACAACATCAAGAGGAACGAATCACCAAACTTTTACTGTGAATATAATCAATATACCTTTGATACTTCACAAGTGGTTTCTCTACGCACTCCAACATCAACTACAATACAAATGTACTGGGCTAACTACTACTAGGCCCGTACAACAGGCCTATCGCCATCACTTCCCTTCTCTCCAAAGTCATGGAGCGTGTGATCAACACGCAGCTTTTGAGATACCTGGAGGATCACGAGTTGTTGAGCGACCGACAATATGGCTTCCGCCACAGTCGCTCAGCTGGTGACCTCCTTGTGTATCTCACGCACCGTTGGTCACTCGCCATCGAGAGTCAAGGTGAGGCATTGGCAGTAAGCCTAGATGTGGCGAAGGCGTTCGATCGGGTCTGGCACAGGGGTCTTCTCACGAAGTTACCAGCATACGGGCTTCCCGAGGGATTATGCAAATGGGTTGCCAGCTTTCTGTCCAGCAGATGCATAAGAGCCGTCGTCGACGGTAGCTGCTCCAATAGCATGGACATAAATGCCGGCGTCCCGCAAGGCTCTGTGCTGTCCCCAACACTATTCCTTCTGCATATCAATGATATGCTGTCTATTGACGGCATTCATTGCTATGCGGACGACAGTACAGGGGACGCTCAATACGCGGGCCGTGCAAATATCCCTCGTTCCGAGGTGGAGGAAAGCCGCGAACGGCTGGTGTCTGAAATCGAGAGTACACTAACTAGTGTCTCCGATTGGGGTCGACTAAACCTAGTCCATTTCAACCCCACCAAGACTCAAGCCTGCGCGTTCACCGCTAAGAAAACCCCATGGTCTGTGGCTCCACAATTCCAGAACACTTCCTTGAACATCAGTCAAAGCATCGGGATCCTTGGCGTCGACATTTCTAGCGACGTTTTGTTCCGAAGTCACTTGGAAGACAAGGTTAAGCTGGCATCCAAAAAGCTTGGAGTGCTCAACAGAGCGAGGCAGTACTTCACATCGGGGCAAAGGCTGCAACTTTATAAGTCGCAAGTCCGGCCTCATATGGAGTACTGTTGTCATCTGTGGGCGGGGGCACCTGGATACCAGCTTGGGCCTTTAGACTCGGTTCAGCGACGTGCCGCTAGAATTGTCGACGATCCCGAGCTCACAAAAGGTTTAGAGCCCCTGAGTCTGAGGAGAGACTTTGCCTCTTTATGTGTGTTCTACCGCTTGTACAACGGGGAGTGTTCCAAGGAATTGTTCGACTTGATGCCCACGGCTACCTTCTGTCACGACTAACGTGAACAGTAGTTAAAATCCTAAAATAATTAAATAAACTTATATCTACATTATAACATATATTAAAAAAAAAACAAATTTAAAATTTAAAATTAATATTAATGCATGTATATAAATATATATGTATTCCAATACAAGTTGAGGTGTTTCTCAATTATGTCTCGGTTGCGTTCAAGTCGGTTTAACCGACACTTAAAAAATCTCATATGTAGACGGCCTAAATATATGTGCACGCCCTAAGCCATAGATAACCTCGAAAACCAAGCCTGTCTCTGGTGAGATTGTCTGTGATTGCTGCGCAAGCACCGACTGATATTTTAACATTTTATTTCTTTTAATTTACCACTACATATATTAGTAATAGTAAAAATATTACTCTTAAATTATAGTGAACCCCTTGAATGGGGTTTTTCTACCTACTATACAAGATTGGACACCGCTAAGAAGTCTGATCGCTTTCTTCGGACAAATTGTGCGTCGCCTTGCCTCACCATATTGGCGAAGCAAATACCGAGGGAAGTGTAGAAGTGGAGGTACTCCTGTGGCTAATAATTGACTACCGGTCAGATAAAGAACCCTGTCTACTTAAGTTAAAGAAAAATATGTATTCTTTTAAAATATATAATCTTTTGTTATAGTTGAAGTACTGTGTCTTTTTTATTCAACGTAACACTTCTACCATCGCAACTCTCGCCATCGACGGGGAATCCATCCTCAATTCCTCACACATTGAAACCAGAATTGTTTCGAACTGTGCGGGCACCGCGGACGCTCAGATTGTGGAATGAGCTCCCCGCCGTGGTTTTCCCAAAGGAGTACAGCATGGGGTTCTTCAAGAAGGGTGTGAAGAGGTTTCTTCAGGGTCGGCAACGCGCGAGTGATACCCCTGGTGTTGCAAGCGTCCATAGGCTACGGTAACCGCTTACCATCAGGCGGGCCGTATGCTTGTTTGCCACCTTAGTGGTATAAAAAAAAAAAAAAAGACCAGTAGGTGCTTGGCGGCAGATTTTCAAGTTGAGAGTGGTAGCCAGCATGGCGGGTACCCGACCATCATTGAAGAATTTGAACTCGCGTCCGTCACCTCACAACCACCTTTCACCACCATAAAAATCTCGAAACAAACTGTAGCGACATCTATCAGCCATCTATCAGTAACACTGAGATAGTTCAGACACGGAAAGATAGATGGCGTGGCGCCACATTATCCTGCATCGTGCTTAAGAAGTTTTCTCGAGAATCTGCATATATACAAGTGTCCGACATGTACAGTTCGACCGCGGTCCCCAGGCACGATGATCCAGCCTGGCGGAAGATCTTCCCTTTTAAATGGGTCCACCTTGCACCTCCATAAAACTAACCTTGAAAAATTGGTTTTCGACAATTAGCAGCCTCCAACGAGCACTTGTTTTTGAAGAGAACTGCATGGTTGTCTATGGTACTGATGCCGCAGGTAGGGTCCAGAGACTCATTCTCACATGTGGACGGGCAGCTGTTCCGTAGGTACATCACATACATTATGCAATACTTTGTATCTATAATGTCGTATTCTGTAAAAAGCATAATGGTAATACAACGGGAGAACTTACTCTATTTGACCATAGAATAAGAAAAGGTAGTCAGTACAGAAGGCTCACTCCCTAATGGTATCTGTGTTTAGGTATGAAAAGATACCTACAAACTCCTCTCTCTACAGGATGTTGTTTTGGTCGGCGACAAGCGACCCAGGAGCGGTAGTACAAAATATATATTCCCCAAAAATGGACTTAATTCCATTAAATACTGTAAATATGTTCAGAAATACCTTATTCAATTTGAAATAATATTACCGCAAAGTATGGTTACTAGGCACGTGCACAGACTAGAGCTAGGCACAAGCCGCCATCGCCCCACCCCTATACTCCCTCGTACTCCCGTTGAGTATTATGTCTACACTTTAGCTTATTACATGATTTTCATTTTTTTTTTTTTTATTTTTATTATTAAAAAAAATAAAGTATTTTTTTTATATTTTTTTTAGCACCAGTATCATTTGTATTATCGACCCTGAGTCCCTCGTCGCTGACCAAAACAACGACCTGTATATCGCATAGCTCTATCTTTTTCGGACGCAGGCTTCCCTTGGCTGACAGCTCTGACAAAAAGCGCGTCGGTAGGTATATTCCGTGATATAGTTTTTTTTTTTTTTTTATTAAATGGGCTTGCGTTTGGCCACTGGCCCGCCCATAAGGGGCGATGACGAAGCCTAAGATGAAACACGCTTACCCAGAAGAAACCTATTCACTCTGGCCTTGAAAGTACCTAGATTGAAAGCGTAAGGAAACACAGACGCCGGAAGCAAGTTCCACTCCCTCGCTGTCCGCATTATAAATGAGGATGCAAAACGCTGTGTCCGTATATTCGGTATGTCAACAACGTACGGGTGAAAATTTTCCCGGCGTCTTGTGGCTAAGTAAGTGCTGCTGGCACGTTCAACATATTTACACGTCGCGCTTGTGTAGTGTCTGTGAATAAGCGCGCGGCGTCACGTCGCAATGCATGTGCATCGTGAAAAGTCTGCCCGTCTCTCTCGCGGTATCAAGCTTACGAGTATACTGTATCGTGAAATTGCATGTGTGAGTACCTACTGTGAACGTGCCAGCTTTACTTAAACGACTTGTACTACGATTTATAGGGTTAAAGATGTGCATCTCAGATTTCTGAAATACAACCAATGCCTGGACATCCACACTTTGTAAGAGACAGACATCGAGGAAATATCCCTATAGAGTATTAATACTGAACAATATAATTCCACAACTAGTCAGTGATTTGTCACTGAATTTGAACAGTAAGGACCACTCGCTGCGTCGTGAGTTTTTGACTTGGCCAATCAGAGTGCATGCGTCCTTGTCTTAACCAATCAGCGCGCATTGTCGGCGGTGGGAAATTGATGAAATTTATTTCAACCAAAATGAACGTCATTCCGCTTCTATAGGTTAATTGTTCCATGGACACAGATGACTGAGGTATATACACGCACGAGGATCGAAGATTTTTTTTTTATTTTTTTTTATATATTTATTTTGACAACATACAGTCATTAAATAACATTTTTACATAGTATTATCTTAACTTTAAATTGTAGACTTTGAGTGTCAACTATTGTTTTGTTAATTATATATATTAGTAGGTAATACCTCAGAGTATATAAATACTACGTGTAATACACAGACAGAAAGGTTGGCTTATCATGTATATACGAATAAAGCAATACCACAGAGGATTAAACTAGTAATATTGACAAGTTCATATTTTTGAATTCATTTAGTTAAACTAGGTTTATCTTTGTACTCATACTCTTACCCACGCAACCCCAGCCTTGCAATATACCTATTATTACTTGTGATATTATTTATCTTGTGCCATTATTTTTTTATTTATCCCGTGCTATTGCAAAGAAGGAGCTATGCAGGCAAGAGTGCAAGTATTACAATGAAAAAAGTTAATTACAAGTTACATATTATTGTTTATTAACAAATAAAAGTTTCAAGTATAAAGTTACACATATAAGTTATTAATTATTAGGTGTTTATTTAACATCATATTTTCAGTAAGATATATAGTTATAAGTAAAAGGTTACACATAAGCTATTATTATTATTCATTTTACAGCCCATTTTAAATAACAGAATGTTCTTTGTTAATTTTTAATACAATATCTTTTTTAAATTTATGAAGACTACCTACAAATGGGTCGATGTTGGAGAAGTCCTTGTTATAGCTCCCCAGACTTCTTCTGAAGAATGAGTTACCGGTATATTTTGTTCTAGAGGCTGGTACCAGGAAGAGGCTATTAGTTTTTCGTATTGACCTTAAAGGGACTCTGAGGGATATGTTTTCTAAGAGGGTGGGCGAGTCAATTTTTCCATTTAAGATTTTGTGCAAAGTGACCAGGTCAAACTGCAAACGACGGGACTGAAGGGATAGCATATTGTGATCTTTAAGTGCTACATTGTAACCACCATAAACGTGTTTAGTCCTATAGTCAAGAACTTTTAAAAAGTTTTTTTGTATTCTTTCTATTCTGTCGATGTGACATTGATAAAAAGGGTTCCAGATTGTACAACCAAAGTCGAGAATTGATCTTACGAGACTAAAATAAAGTATTTTATACGTATCTGGTTTTTTAAAAGGTTTACAGGTTCTAAGTAAGAAACCTAGTTGTCTATTGGCTTTTTGTGTTATGTGATCAATGTGTTTAACAAAGTCTAGTTTGCTATCCATAATAATTCCGAGATCACGTATGCTATATACCCTAGTCAAATTTTGCCTATTCAATGTATAATTGTAGACTATTGGTTTTACTTTACGAGTATAGGTGATAATAAAGCATTTATCAATATTAATGAATAGTTGATTGTTTGAACAGTAGTTAGATAAGGCAACAATATCCTCCTGTAGGCTTTTGCAATCATGTTCATTACGTATAATTTTGAAAATTTTGGCGTCATCGGCATAGAGTAGATACTGTCGCGACTCGGGTCGCGAAAACGTACCGATTAATCGGTTGTAAATGTAGAAACATAAGTACGAATGAATAATCCGAGACTGGCAACACTTTGTCGTTCGTTGCCATTTTGTTAGTTTTAAAGTGAGTGAAAGAAGCCGTTGCGAGGGGGGACAGGAGAAATTGCCGTAAGTGTTTCAATTCCTTATTAAAGATAAAACTTATTTGAATTATGGATTGTGATGTTAATTGTCGATTGATTGAGATGGGACTTTGGTGAAAATATGCTAAGATTCCTCAGATAATTTAAGATGACATGTGAGGGACAAAGTAAGGGTTTCTCGTGGTTGGTTTTATTGTTAAGTGTTGTTTGCCTATACTGATACTACCGTTGAATGAGATGATAAAGCGAAGCCTATGAGATAAATATAGATAGGATGTTAGAACAGTTAGATGAGACTTAGCAGATTTGTAGGGAGCTCCCATAATGTAATATAAGAATGTTAGGAGCTGCCCCCCTTGTAAGGGGATGTTAGGAGCCACCTCGAGGGGTGTAGGGAGGGTTCAACCTGGTTTAGGATCTGTTCGAACCGGCAGACAAGGTTGTACCCCCGGAGGGACTGTTAGGTAGGTGGGATCAACCTGTTATAGGATCTGACTGAGCTGGCAGACAAGGTGGTACCCCATAGGAACAGGGGGTTCAACCTGTTGTAGGATCTGACTGAGCCGGCAGACAAGGTGATACCCCGTAGGGAACATAGGGGGTCCAACTTGCTTTAGGATCTGACCGAGCAAGGCAGACAAGGTTGTGCCCTCGTAGGGAACTAATGGTCGAACCGATGTGGTCGATTATGTCAAGTCTAGATCTAGCGCGGTCTGTCTCCCAAGTGGATATTAGGTAGGGCGTAACCCAGCTTCGGGGAGTCTGGATCGATCTAGCACAGGCTGGTATGTTATTTGTGAACTTTGAGCACCCCAATGGGTGAGACTGGATCGATCTAGCATATGACAGTGGTCATACAATGATGATGGCAAAGGCCATATTTAATGCTATTGTGTTTACAATAGGATAGGATGCTATTGTGTTTACAATAGAATAGGGTGCTATTGTGTTTACAATGGGATGGGATCCTACTATGGATAATTCCCCGCAGAGCTATTGTGTTGACAATAGTCTGGGATCCTACTATGGATAATTCCCCGCAGAGCTATTGTGTTGACAATAGTCTGGGATCCTACTATGGATAATCACCCGCAGAGCTGTTGTGTTGACAATGGTCTGAGATCCTACTATGGATAATTCTCCACAATGCAGTATTGAGTAAAGAAAGTATTGAGTAGAGGCAATAAACTGATGTTTAGAGTAATCATGTAGAGGCTAGTATCAGTAATAACTATGTGCAGCATTTGATAATGAGACTTGAATGAAATGGGTAGGAAATACTTACGGGTAGGGTCTGGAGGATGTCTGACGTCATCCCGACCCGTGTGGCGCTGGGCGGATGCTGTGTCACATGTGACGCAGTGTCTGCCCAGCTTACCTTATACTTACAGATGTCCTCACTAGTAGAGAAGCGAAGCAGACGATATTTGAGTTTGTAATCAGCCAGGGACAGTAAACTAAGAACGACGGGTCTGCACACTTATTCTGAGGGTGAGTGAATTCTTGGTCAGTTGTACTCTCGGTTAATACTAATTTTTAATTTATTCGCGGTGTGCCTGTTGTTGTGCCTCGTGCGATGCGGCCTATCATTTGGTAGGTTGTATTCGTATGTGTGTGCTTCACCGGGCTAAATATATTCCCCATATGATTATATCTATATAGTCATATATATGCATATATACACAGCGCATCCTCAATGATGCTGTGCGATGATATAGTAAAGTGCACTTCGCGACAGATACTGGCTGTTTCTGAGATGATCACCGAGGTCATTTATGTAGAATGTAAAAAGCACAGGGCCGATATGTGAGCCTTGAGGTATTCCTGAGGGCACGGGTAAGTAGTCTGAAATATAGCCCCTGATGGCAACTGCTTGTGATCTGTTTTCTATGTAGGATTTTATCCATCTAAATAGGTCGCCGTGCACCCCGGCTCTCCAAAGCTTGTCTAGTAATAAATTATGATTAATTTTGTCAAATGCTTTGGAGAAGTCTGAGTACACAACGTCTACTTGGCAGTTCCCATCCATACTATTAAACAATGTTTCAGTGAAGTTTAATAAATTCGTTTCAACTGAGCGCCCCTTAATAAACCCGTGTTGGTAAGGTGTTATGTAGTTTTTAAAGTGATGCGATAATTGAGTAGTGACTATCTTTTCAAGTAGTTTGCCTAATATGCAAAGTTTAGAGATAGGCCTATATTGAGTGATGTCATCTCTTATGTTATTCTTTGGAACAGGAGTAATTATAGCCCTTTTCCAAAATGCAGGGAAAACGCCACTAGTAAGAGACCTCGAGAATATATAGGTAACAGGAACAGTTAGCTCTCTGGCACATTTTGATACAAGCAATGGGTGAACACCATCATGTCCGGCTCCCTTGTTGACATTCACCAGCTTGAGTAGATTGTATATTATTTATATTTATATAATAAGATGATACCAATAGCATAATAACAGCTTGGATTTGACTCCTTATTACGGTTTCTCCGCAGCACTATGACATGAGATTCTTCAAAAAGGGCGTTGAAAGAGCTTCAGAATTGGCATTGGCGTCAACATCGAACAATTAACCCAAAAAAGCGCAATGACGTTCATTTTGCTTGAAGTATATTCCGCCAACTTTCCACCACCGACAATACGCTCTGGGGGCCTGCCAAAAGCTCTTAAAACAACGTTAAAATAACCTTATTTGTCTTTTGTCCCGTTTTGACGCCGGATGTCAAAGGAAGACAAAAGTCAAATATCGGTTCGCCCTCTGATTGACTAAGCCAAGGACACTTGCTCTTTGATTGGCCAAGTCAAGAACACATGATGCAATGCTTGGTCGCATGTTGGTCGTAACTTCAAAATCAATGCAAAAGCTCGATATGTGACTTATCAGCCTGCCCTGTTACCATGAAAAAGAACAGAAACTTACTCAAAGTTCCTCTAAAACGTGAACACATATTGGTCAATATAAGATGGCAGGCGCTCTGAAACCATTTGAAGGTCATGGTCTTCCTGTTGAGGCCGCAGGCGCTCTTGTGGTAGTCGTTGCAATGGTAGGGGTCGCAGTAATCCATCCAAGCGGTGTTGTATGGTAGACGGAACCTGTTCTTCCAGGACTCTGGCATCTCTGGTTTCTTTATTATATCTGGTAAATATTTATTGGTAATTTTTATTTTCCCGAGGGATTTTATGTTACCCTTGCGTGCCTTCATCTCTATTGGGCGTCAATATGTACATAGAGTCGGCGTTTCACTATGGGATATAATATAATATAAATTACATCTCGAGATCAGTGTTGCCAACTGCTAGCTTTAGTCAGTAGCTAGACATCTTGCAAAAAGTTGGTAGATTGCCAGATACTGGTGCCGATTCTGTTGTAAATCGCACTAAACTAATTTTCGTCACATCTCATCTCTTTCTTACGAACATGATTGAAAAAGGATAGAACATATTTTAAGATGTCAAATTAATCTTTGCCGTCTTATTTTGCGTGTATTTAGGCGTGACAGCGATAGATGGCGACTAAATTTATATTGAAAACAAGCATTGGACTAATTTGACAGGACTAAATTTCTTATATCCTTTTCTTATGTTCTTTGTTAGAAAGAGACATAGTGACATTAAAATTAGTTTAGTTGTGAACAACAGAATCAGGGCCAATGTTACCCAAAAAAGTAGCTAAAACATACTTAGTAGGTAGATAACAATAAAAAAACATGTTTTATTAAATCAAACACGAGAGTATTAAAAATCAATAATTTATGAACGTTTTTATTTTATCGCTCATCATACAATGTGTCAAAATAATATTTATAGTTTGGGATGTAATATACAAAAATGTATGACGAGCGATAAAATATTATATCTCAAGATGTAATTTATATTATATTATATCCCATAGTGAAAAGCCGGCTTAAGAAAGAATGATAGCGATAACAACACAGTGCGATGAGTGAGCAGTTTGCATACTATTTTTATTTTAATGCTTATAGGCCTGTGTTTGATCGCAATCTCGCCATGGTAAGTGATGATGCGGCCGAAGGTGGTGCACACACAAAGCCTAGAAGGAACTGGCTCTCAAGTGCAGCTATCGGAACACACCGATAGGTGCTGGGTGACAGATTTTCAACTTGAGGGTGGTAGCCAGGCAGTCGGGTACTACAAAGTACCCTACCACCGTGCTATGGTTTCCTCACGATGTTTTTCTTCACCGAAAGCTCAAGCTCATTGTAGGATTAGAACCCGGGACCTTCGTCTCGGTATCCGACGTCACTACCACTGAGCTATCATCGCCTTATTGCCTTTATATGCAAGTGCATTCATCACAGATATAAATTTAAATAGATGATGCGGTTGTATGTACTTCGTGTCAAAAGCTGTGCAAAAAGAGAGAGCGATGCTCTTCTTTTGAAATTGACGCATGTCCACCAGAGATGTGTAGCGAGGGATGTGTTTAGCTGACAAATAGGATCGCTTCCTGTTTACGTTATAGCTCTAATGCCAGCCTAACTAAAGCGCTCTTGTGACATTATGATAGGTATAAAAAGAAATGGAGGGACTTGCGTTATCTATTTAGATTAATCTCTGTGGCATTCAATGATATACCGTACACTATAAATTAATAATTACATTAAAAGATTGAAGATGATTGAGTTAATTAATTACATTAAAGATTACCTTTAGAACGGTCTCGAATTTCATTTGGGTTGTTAAATTTCGACGGCGATCTAAAAAATAATAATATATTTATTCATAACAAAAGAAGTGTACAAAAGTGTACAGCTAGTATGACATATGTAGATATATTTTACAATAAAAAGGATTCCAGCTAGTAATTATAGTTGTTCGGTTGAGCACCTAATGCCTATACTAGGTAAGCCTTTGACATAGGCATTAGGCCTCTCCCCTCCACCAGGTGAGTACAAAATGTGCTGGGTATTTAATAGAATCACTGAGAATGAGTTACGGACCTCAAATGTCAATATTTTCAAAACTTTTTAACTTTTTCGAAAAAGGAGGAGGTTCTCAATTCGATTGTATGTTTTTTTAACCGACTTCAAAAAAGAAGGAAGTTTTTTTTCTAGTATCTTAGTCGCAGTGTTGCCTTGCAGGACCAGGAAGCACGGTGAATCGGCTGCGATGGACCTGATTGAGGCGAAGTTGGCTTGCTGTGTGACTGCTTGCCGATGGGGAGTGATGAGCTTGGACAATCTGCTCAGAAGTGCAGATTCTCTAAGCTCATCACCGCTGGGGACCGCGGTCCCTGTGGTACGATGGCCCGGCCTGGCGGAAGATCTTCCCTTCTAAATGTAGGTGTCATCCACCTTGCACCCCCATAAAGTCTTGCAATATCTGACGGGCCAGTTGGCGCAGTTGGTTAAGGTTCACCTTACGCGCCGCAGGTCGTGGGTTCGATTCCCACACAGGACATGCATTTGTGTGCATGAACATGTCTGTATGTCCTGAGTCTGGGTGTAATCTATATCTATACATATATAATGCTTTGTCCTGAATGACTGACTGACAATCAACGCACAGCCTAAACCGCTGATGGCTGCTGATGCTGGCTGATCGTAGAGACCTGAAACTTTGAGGGTGTGTTCTTTATATGACGTAGGCATCCGATAAGAAGGGATTTTCCGAAATACTACCCCTAAGGGGGTGAAAAACGGGGGCAAAGTTTGTATGGGACAACGTGATTCCTTGGTCCGATCTACTTCAAATTTTGCATAAACATTCTTTAACAGAATTGATGGAAGACGTGTTTCATATTTTATTGAAACTCATCGCCTAACGGGTTTAAAAAGGGATAGAAAATTATTTTAGGGGTGATTTGCATCAAAGTTGAAATCAATACTCCTTAGTGCTTTTGATTTAAATATTCTTTTATATTTGATATTCCAATTTTAAAATTTTTATTGCATTGTACCGTAGACGGAGAATTATAGGTAGACGGTCAAGATTCGTATATGTCAAAACGTATATGTGTGACCAGGACTAAGCGTATTTTTGTCCCTATCTCGCGTATAGGTTTTTATTGTTTGACCTCAGTGTCGTTGAGGTAAAAAAAGTTTGTGTAGGTATATATGATATTTATTGATGAGAGCAGTGAAACTGTGTTTGGCCCAAAATTGAATATCCCGCGCGTGACAGGTTCAGTCCCGCTTTTCGAGGATTACTCGACGGTGAAATCATCGTTGGACGTAGAAGTGGAAAATTATAAAGACACCACTGCACAAAAATGGCACCAGCTTTCTCGTGACGCGTCTTAAACACCACAGTCCCGCGCCAATGGGCGCTAAATGTCACTGTGATATACAAAAAACAAACTTCTAAGTCAACGCATTCAAAAGATACGGCCGTATATGCCGCATATTTGACTATAGGGTACTTCCCGTTGACCTAGAATCATACAATTTGGCAAGAAGCAATTCCATGTAGCACAAGTAAAGGAAGAAATCCGAAAAGCGTTTTGCAGTTACGTCGCAAAAAGAAGAAAAAAATTGCCATTACATTACAACATAATCGAAAAAAAGGGGAAAATCTCCGAGAATCGATTCCCGTGATTATTGAACTATTAATATAGGTACCTAAAACTTTCTACGGAACTCGCGGTGCGTGAGTCCGACTCGCCAAGTGACCGGGATTTTTTTAGTATCTCCCGCTTTTGGCGATAGAATCCAGCTTATTTTTTTTACTCAAGCAATTATAAAATACCGCTTAGACCGAAAAAAACTGGCAACGCTGCTTTGTATATATTCTCAAAGATATTGCTTGGTGTGTAGTGATAGTGAATTGTTGTGTAATTGGCTGTAAAAGCCGTGGTGAACGAAATGAACCAAACATAACCTTTCATCGGTCAGTCGTTTTTTGTAACTGATACTGTAAGTAAATCAAAAGATTACTTACTATACTCAAGTGTACTTTCTGTCAATATCATGCAAGTTTTATAATTTCTTCTAAATACGATAAAAATCCAAATATATATGTAATTATGTCGAACTATCGCTATCTTCTTCGTTATACGCTGACAGCCTATCTACCTACAATTCTCTATATCTCTACGCATTGCACCAAGCTTTTATGTAAGTTCAACTTTTTTTAATAAAATCGGATTGAGTTTTTAAGGGGCGGTCTAAGCTTATATGCACAAAAATGGGTTTCTTTGAGAGTCGAGTTTTACGTAACGCAATGAAAATACCTAACACAAAAAAACTGTGGACAGAAGAGGGTTTTAAGAAAAATATTAAAAATTGCTTTGATATTCCCAATAAAAAATTCGTAAGTTACGTCTAAAATAAATCTTTCGCGTCTCCGTATTTTCAGCGATGACAACAATACCTATTATTTTTAAGAATATATAAGATACAGAATTATATAAGAATGTTAACCAGACACTTATCCAACTTAATGTGTATATTCTGTATAATCTAAAGAAACCCTGTAAATAACAGTCCATTTCATAGAGTCGACACATTTATGATTTACCATTTTCAACCTTATTCCAGTGAAGAACGAGTGCTGTCAAAATCGTAGTTAGTACGCGCCTTATACATATTTGTCTGTCTGGTCCGGTACATAGTTAATGTTATAAGGAGTAACTAAGCTACTTTTATTTTTGAAAAATAATTAGTGTTCCGCGTAAAAAAATTCAAAACGTTTGCGGGTGAAACCGCGGGGTTCTGCTAGTTTATGTATATTAAGTATGTATTTACAAACAAAAAGTAGTATATGTAATTATATCAGTTATCTGGTTTCCATAGTACAAGCTCTGCTTAGTTTGGGATCAGATGACCGTGTGTGAGGAATGTCCCAGGATATTTATCTTCTAAATGGATATAATCGGCGTTTCCAATACACAGGATACATTGTATTTTGTATAATATATTTATCAAATATTTGTGGAACAAAAACAATGACATATATCTACCTACCTACATTGTCATCTATATTTAGGTGTGGTTTCCGCATATTATCGCAATGCATTAAATATGATTCATAAATTAATTTTGTATTTACTTTGTTTGAATAAAACGATAGTAATATATTGAAATATTTAATAGTTTCATACAGTTAATTAGGTACCGATAATAACTAACAGTTTATCAAAGTAATCATTTATCGACACATGATTTACAGAATTTTCAACAGGATATTTAGGTAATTGTTTCCCCGGCCAAAATTTCATTGCACTTACGTGTCATAAACATATGTAATGATTTATAAAAATATGTAATTACCCATAATGCATAAATTATTTATTGTTGTTAATGTGAGTTTAATATCTTATGGCTCGCGGTTAAAAATATAACAATGACATCAGTTGTTATAATAGGACGCGCGTCCCTCGCGAGAACCAACGGAATTATAATTTTAGAGTTATGTATCTAAAAAGTGCCAACGGAAACATATTACTTGTACGTAGTATTTATTTACTCTGAGATATTACTGAGCCACTATCCGTCCGTCAGTCGGTCTGTCTGTCAGTCAGTGGGCACCGTACTAGTTACACAGTTGACATTTCATAGAATATGTATTTCAATTACCGCTATAACAATAAATAATAAAAAAGGGAAATACAAAAGACGTATTTACGGAACCCTTGGCTGGTTTTGTTTGGCATGTATTTAATGCCCTAACTATTAATTCCCTCTATTCGAACAAAATAATTCAAAACCAGAACCAAAAATACTGAATTGCACACTAAATACGCACACTATATTAATCAAACTGAGTATCAGTTTTATGGTAATGTAAAACTATTTGAACTGAACTGAACTGATCATCTAGCGCTCGCCTACACCGCTCGCTACACTCACTTGGCTCGCTCACGTCACTGTCACAGTTCTAACCTAACCAACTGTATTTGGAGTGCCCCGAGTCGGGTCCGGGTGATAGAACATGTTTAATTGTAGAACAGTCATTTTTCTGATATGCAATAAGTAAATTAGAGGAGATTCTTAAGTTTGCGTAATTTTTAAACAGAGGTTTAATTAAAAATATCCCGTTTTCAATTTATATGACGAAGTTGGCAAACAACCGTACGGCCCACCTGGTAGTAAGCATTCCTGAAGCCATGTGGACGCTTGCAATATCCGTAGCACATACGTAGGTACAAGATTTAAAAAAAAATTAAATCAATAGGTACTTACGGTGGAAAAGAACTGTAATTAAACCTTTTTGCTGTAGCTCTCAGCTGAACTGAAATAATGTTTGTAAAATAAATTAAATAATTATGCTTAGGTGCTGATTCTGTTGTTTACAAACTAATTTAGTCTCACTATGTATCTTTCTTTTTTAGAAATCAGAGCCAATATTTAAAAAAAATATCAGAATGTCGTATACGGGAGACTCCTATGAGGCAATATGATAACCTGTACTTGCCAAAGGTAAATCAATGATTTATGCTAAGAGTACTCAGATAACTGCAATACGTGTATATAACCATTTGCCAGAAAGTTTAAAGGACTTACCAAATGTTAAATTTAAGAATTGTTTGAAGAAATGGCTTTATGAAAATGTATTTTATAACTTAAATGAATTTTTTAACACTAAATAATTGGCATGTATAGAAAATTGACATTAATTTTATAATTTAATATTCATCTGTAAAATGTAATTCTTTTCGTATTTTGTATCCTATTGTATGCCCGACATGGGTAGGCACTGTACCTATTTGCTGTATACTGTGTACAAATAAAGTTCTATTCTATTCTATTCTATTCTAACAAGAATAGGATGCAAGAAATTTTGTCAAATTAGTCCAATACTTGTTTGGCAAAGACTAATTTGACAGCTTTAAAATGTTCTATCCTTTTCCAATAATGTTTGTAAGAAAAATATGTGATGTGACTAAAATTAGTTTAGAGCGATTTACAACAGAATCGGTAACATTGTTTCTTAGGCCGCAAAAGACAACCCTGATAGTAAATCACGCTACTATCGCCACAGATAATAAATATAACAAATAGTAATAGGTAATGAATCCGAAACTAGCTCTCCGGCTATCTTTGGACTCGTTGGAGGTTGGAGGAGATACAAGAGGACACTGGCAAAAGATAGACCGAGATCCCAGGCTCGCCAAACATAACTTATTTTCTACACACAATGTATACAAGAGACAAAATGTATAGCAGTCCCCTAAACACAATTAAAATATCGCTGGAGTATTTGCTTGTTTTCTTGTTTTGCTTGTTTTCTTTAATCCATAGAATAATGGCTGGAGGTTAGAAGATACTCAATACACGTATAATAAACGGCCTAGCCACATATTTTGACTAAGGTATAGAGTTTGTGAAGTTAGGGCTTGTAGAGTAAGTGCTTGGCTCTACATTAGATCTGATAACTTTTTGACAGTGCGAGCCATATGTCTTGGCAACATTTTACATAGAAATGTTTTTGGTAGGATATGATTTTAATGAAAACATCTTCAATTTGGTACTCACGTTCAGATAATATGATGAAATTTAACAAAAACAATATAATATCTTTCTTCATGTTAAAAAGTAAATTGATACTGAGTACAAAATACAAAGTAATTATAATTCATCAAGTAAGTACATGTATAATCATGCAATTAAAGAATTTATTGACTCTAAAACCTCATTCATTCAAATTTAATTGCGTATGACTAATTAAAAGCCAATTTTGAAGGGCCAGCTGGCGTGATTGCTAATAGTACTTATCACGCTGCTGGTCGCGAGTTCTATTCCCACCCAGGACATACATTTTTGTGCATGAACATCACTGTATGTTCTCGCACCACTCTCTGTGGCCGGCGCAACTTCAACGCAAGCATAGTCTAAAAGCTTGTTGTTTCATCCAACGTAATGTTTGACTGCGAAAAAAGAGAGACAGCATCAGAGCCGTCGGTTATCAGTCGGTAAATTCCGCTGATCACTCGCGGCCGCTTCGCTTGGTCGTCATTCATGATTTCGCATATCATAAAACTTGTTCCAGGCGTATACTTCTTGTGAAAAAATCTTACAAGTTTGTGAAAAAAAAGTTAGTTATTTAGAATCTCCAATTCATTTGCAAGCCTGGCATCTAAATGATTTCTTTACTTTTAAAATTTATAGGTACATTAGATATGGCCAAAGTTCAGGTAAAATTTGAGCAAAAACGCTGTTTTTCGGAGGCTTTTACTGAATTTGTTTCACACTTTTTTTTAATTACGCCTAGATACACGGCTAGATATAGTGCACAAGATACTAATTTGTTCAAAACATCTAACGAAAAATGATTAACAACGCCATAATAAGTACAGAGGTTTTGTATGAAAAGTATTTACCTTACGAATTTACAAACCAATAGTATAACACTTATCTGGTTTCCATATAGTATGAGCTACTGAGTCGTAAAAAAACACTACTTTACAACAGGCACCTACTGGTGCGTCTATGCTACGCGAACCGACCACGAGCCGAGCCACGAACGAACACACAAAAAATAAGTATTTTAGGGTTCTAAAGTCATACAATGAACCCTCCTATAGTTTTATCAAGCGCTCGTGGTGTAGCATGATTAGCCGTTCTTAATCGATCGGCAAAGTTAAGCTACGCCTGTCGTGGTCGGTACCTGGATGGGTGACCGCCTAGTGGTATTTCAAATCGAGCGTTTCCGTGCTTCGGAAGGGACGTAAAGCCGTTAGTCCCGGTTATCACTTAATTGTTATAGTCGCCTCCTAGGTGGCTTGCAAAATTCCAACAGTAGGTTGATCACTTGCCTACCTCCACCGATCCGCAGTGGGCACGCGTGGTGGAGTATTGCCCATTCCCTTTCACCTTCATTTGTGAAAGGAGGCCTGTGCTCAGCAGTGGGACATTATAGGCTGATGATGATGATGATGATGATGATGATGATGATGATAGTTTTATCTATTTGACGAAGGAGAAAGAAGCCCGTAGTGTGTCAAATTGTAGTGGTACGTGCTACGACAACATGTGACGTCATCATTGCTGCTACGCTAGGCCGTGTGCTACGGCTACGAGCTACTAGCTCTACGCTTTTGCTACGACGCCTGCGCACGGGTCTCTCGGCCATTTCTAGTGCATATTATAGTTACCTTATATCAAAACTATGTCATTTTATGGGGCGGGGCTGGGTCTATGCTTTTAATTTTACAACATGCTTCGCTTGGTAGTATAGATGCAGGCCTACCTTGCCTTACTCCTTCTGAGTTGGCAAGGTGGCGTGGTCTTGAGGGAGAGCGCTACGGTCGTGTAGATCCTCAAGGCAAGTGCGGTGATGTTCCTTCTCGAGGTTGCCGCCCCGTTATTGGTCTAATTCCATATGAAATAGACGCAACAAAAATCACCGGGCTACTTAACACAGGGGTCGCGAGGTCATGCCCCTGGGTGTCCACCATCGAACAAGATCAGATGTTGGACAGCAATGACCTCCCGCGTGTTATTGCCGTGCGCGGGGACCCGTACGGGAGGATGATGGGATCCTGGTGGCTGAGCCGATGAGCGTAGGCGGTTTAACGTCTCTGAGGCAACACTCCACTTTGGCCCGGATTTCTCTTTACACGGGAGGCCGCAGCTTAGCCAGCTGCGGTCAATCGGCTGCGGGGTCCGGTCAGACGGCCCCCAGGCGAGTTCACTCCCATTGGGGACTTGCAGGCGGCGGCGCTCGCTCGCATCGCTAGTGGTAGCGGTGTGAGTTGGTGCTGTGCAGTCTCGTGAGTAACCAATGGGAGGAGGACTATATCCCTCGACTAATCCCTGGTGCTACCGTAGCATCGCCACTTGAGCACTCCATGGCGGGTGGGGATAGTCGAGGGATGAATTAAATTAATCGGGATTTTTAATGGATCGTAGAAATAAAAACAACCACAAGGCGGGACCGGCGAAAGCTGGGACTGCGCTACAAAAGGCGGGACCGGCGAAAGCTGGGACTGCACACCTTAGGGCGGGACCGGCGCAAGCCGGGACTGCATCGACTTCAACAGGACCGCCCAGGGGCGGGACTGCAGCGGGATCGTATCGAGGTGGGGCTGCGGCGGGACCGTCGAAAGACGGGACTGCTGCGGAACTGTCGAGAGTCGGCACTGCTGCGGGACCACCGCTAGGCGGTACTGCTACCAAGCCCCCTGGGCATACGGGTACTGCCAAAACTGGCGCGACAAGGGAACCATGTGTTGGAGGTCAAACGACCTCGAACCTTGGGGCCTCGGACGCGACCGGCATAGGCAGCACCTCTTCGTCACCCAGCGGCCGGCATGAGTCAGGCTGGCGCCGGGCTCGACTATCGGGGGCGCAGAAAAAGAAGCGCCAAAAGCTGAGACAGCAGGCGGCTCTGGAAGGGACTCCTACGGGAGGACCATCAAAGAGGCCGCGTGCAACTCTCAGCAGCGACAGCGGGGACATGGCGGCCAAGAGGATGAAGACCCAAGGTCAATCGTCCTCGACCGGATCCTTTAGGGATGCGGTGGCGGCTGTGAAACTCGCTGTCGTCACAGTCAAGTACCCAGAAGAGTACTTGAAGGCGGAGGATCTGATGCCAATCCAGGAACTCATAATTGAGAAACTGGAAGAAGCACCAGATCCTCTACCTGTCGTCACAGTTGCTCCCGGAGTCGTCGCAGGTGCAGTACATGTATCCTGCGACGACTCTGAAGCAGCTAGCTGGTTTCGGGGTGCCATCCACAACGTGGAACTTGGCTCCCTGAAACTAAAGGTCGTCAACGCCAAGGACCTTCCAAAGCCAGTTAAAATGGCTTGGAAGTGTCGCAACTTGGCGTTGCAAGACTCTGCCCGGGCCATTCGGTTGCTCCAGCGGCTTAACCCAGCCTTGAGGACGGACGACTGGAAAGTCGTGAATACGCTCACTGAGCAGACCGGCATCCGTCGTATCGTCCTCATGGACGGGGTGTCCGCTGGGGTCATCAAGGCCGCAGGCTACTGTCTTCCAGGAGGAATCGAACGATATTCGTTCAAGCTCCTGGAAGAAGACAAAGGAGAGGAACCCACTGCAGAAGCAGGAGTGGAGCCCTCCGTAGATGGACCACCGCAGTGTGAGGAGGCCATCGACAAAGTCCCGGCTCATGACGGAGTGCAGGAGGCTGTGATCCAGACCGGGGAGTCAGAGGTGGACTTCGAGGATGACATCCTCGAGGGCCTTGATACCCTGGGGATCGCGTCGCCAACTGCTCTCGAGGAAAGCCAGGCGATGGAGGGGGAGCCTCTAAACTGAGGCCCTCCTATAACAGAGCAACCCTTCACCCATCAATACATCCAAGATGGAGGGACTAAGGTGTGTACAAATTAATTTGCATCATTGCAGAGCCGCTACTGCCCTTCTGGCTCGGCAATTGAAGCTTAACACATTCGACGTTGCCTTGATACAGGAACCATATTTGTATAAAGGGACCATAAAAGGCTTAGGTGGGACAGGGGGCATGGTGTTTTATGACTGTCCAACTAATGACGCGAGGACTTGCATCTATATCAGGGGCGGTATAGAGGCATTGCCCTTACGTACTTTCTGTTACAGGGATCTCACAACAACTATGATCCAAGTGGGGACGGGAATAGAGAAAAGGAGAATTATCCTTGCCTCTGCCTATCTCCCATATGAACAAAAGGAACCAGTAACACCACTAATCAGAAGACTGGTTGACTACGGCACCCAAGAAAATCTTGATCTGATACTTGGCTGCGATGCGAATGCACACCACGTCGTTTGGGGCAGTTCAGATGTCAACAAACGAGGGGAGGATTTGTTGGACTTTGTGGTAAGCTCTTCTTTACAAATCCTTAACGCAGGCAATAAACCCACCTTCAGGAACTCTATGAGAACTGAAGTTATTGACCTGACACTGGCTTCAAACAGGGCCAGCGCTCATATTGAAAACTGGCATGTATCGGACGAAATCTCTCTGTCTGACCATAATTATATATGCTTTAGGTTTAGGACGGCGGGAGAAGCCGAAACTAGACGAAGGAGAAACCCAAGGCACACAAATTGGGACTCGTACAGGAGGGACCTTAAAGTAAATCTAGGTAGCCCTAAAGGTAAGCTTAATTCCATACTAGACATAGAATTTGAAGCGGACAGAATCAAGACGGGCACCATCGGTGCATGGGAAGATAATTGCCCGGAGAAAAAGGCCTTTTGCAAAAAGGTACCATGGTGGACTCCTGAACTATCTAAAATACGTCAGGAAACACGACAGGCCTTCAATGATGCAAAAGCTAGGGAAGATTTTTCTGGCTATTCTAGCATGCTGACGAGGTATAGCACGGCGGTACGCAAGGCCAAAAGAACAAACTGGCGGCAGCACTGCACCTCCATCGAAGCTCTGCCGAGCGGAATGAGGTTGTGCAAAGCAATGTCCATGACCAAGACAAACCCACTATCATCCGTAAAGGATGAAAATGGGCATGTCACGGAAACTGGACAAGACACTCTGGGCGTGATGTTTAGGACTCACTTCCCAGAATGTATACTGCGCGACAGCGAAGAAGAGGAACCAGTCACAAGTGACGAGCTCACAAGGCACACGTCCAAAAATAACTGGCTCACGGCAAAGAAAGTGGTAGATGAAAATAAACTGAAGCTTGCCATAGCGGGCTTCCAGCCTCTCAAATCCCCTGGTCCTGATGGCATCTTTTTTTTTTTTTTTTTTACTATTTATAGGCCTGTGTTTGACCGCAATCTCACCATAGTAAGTGATGATGGCGGCCGAAGGTGGTAAGCACACAAAGCCTAGAAGGAACTGGCTCTCAAGTGCAGCTGTCGGAACACACCGAAAGGTGCTTGGCGACAGATTTTCAACTTGAGGGTGGTAGCCAGCCAGGCGGGTACTACAAAGTACCCTACCACCGTGCTATGGTTTCCTCACGATGTTTTCCTTCACCGAAAGCTCAAGCGCATTGTAGGATTCGAACCCGGGACCTTCGTCTCGGTATCCGACGTCACTACCACTGAGCTATCATCGCCTTACATCTACCCAATACTATTGCAAGAAGGGGCATCTATTTTGATACCCCATTTGAGCAGGCTTTACAGAGCCTGCATAGCCTTTGGGTACGTCCCCAAGGCATGGAGGGAGGTCAAAGTCACCTTTATACCGAAGGTGGGTAGACCGACCTACGAAGATGCTAAAGCTTATAGGCCTATCAGTCTATCATCTTTTCTCTTAAAAGCTCTGGAGAAACTGGTAGACAGATACCTAAGAGAGGGACCACTTAAAGTATTCCCTCTACATAAACTACAGTGCGCCTACAGCCCTGGCAAATCTACGGAAACGGCATTGCACTATGTTGCGAGTCGAGCCGAGGCTGCGCTAGAGGGACAAGAGATCTGCGTCGGGGCTTTCCTCGACATAGAGGGAGCCTTCGACAAGACAACATTTGAGTCCATACGCATTGCTGCAAAGGAACATGGCATCAACGATACCACGTGCAACTGGATTGATTATATGCTGAGAAGCAGGATAGTCGGATCGGAACTAATGGGAGACAGACTTAGCGCAAAAACAACAAGAGGTTGCCCGCAAGGCGGAGTGCTGTCACCATTATTATGGTGCTTGGTAGTAGACTCGCTACTTACCAAACTCAATACCGGACCATTCTACACAGTAGGCTATGCAGACGACATAGCAATAATGGTTAATGGTAAATTCCCGAACATAGTCTCTGGATTATTACAACAGGCATTGAGGATGACAGAGGAATGGTGTACAAAGAACCACCTCTCTATCAACCCAAGCAAAGCAGTCATTATTCCATTTACGAGGAAGAGACAACTAGGAAACTTAGGAGAGCCCTTCCTCAATGGAATAAAGCTGCCCTGGTCCACCGAAGTTAAATATCTGGGTGTAACTCTTGATAAAGAACTTAGGTGGAAAACTCATGTGGAAAATATTACGACAAAAGCCCTACGAGTGTTCGGCATGTGTCGTTCCACCTACGGTAAAACTTGGGGGCTAAAGCCCAAAGTGATACGATGGCTGTATCGGACAATGATAATACCTATTATCACATACGGCAGCATAGTGTGGTGGCCAAGAATAAAGCTTGCCTCGGGCAAAGCGCCACTCACTAGGTTACAAAGAACAGTGTGTCTCGGAATCACGGGTGCTTTCAGGACAACACCTACGGCAGCGATTGAGAGATACCTCAATATCCCTCCTCTGCATATGATGGTTGAATTGGAGGCAAGGAAAGCATTACATCGTCTTGCCGTTGCTGGACTATGGGACGCCTCCAAGCCAAAGACCAACCATACAAAATTCGATGGAAATGAAAGTCTGGATCGGGTAACAAGCATGATATCCGATAAAATGCAAACTACGTTTGTGTTTGAAAGGTCTTTCAAGGTCCAAATCCCTACAATAGGGGACTGGACGAAGGGCCTCGATCCACCAGAACAGGATAGTCTGGTGTGGTACACTGATGGATCCAAAATGGAATCAGGTACAGGAGCGGGAATATACGCAAAAGGTTACAAATGTAGCAAAAGCTTAGGGAAGATGGCGACTGTATTCCAAGCAGAAACATATGCCATAATAACCTGCGCTCAAGAGAATATAGATAGAGGGACCAGAGGTAAATCCATATATATTCTTAGTGACAGTCAGGCTGCAATCAAAGCCATGGCATCCTACAAAGTGGACTCCAGACTTATTCTGGATGCTGTCCAAACCCTAAACAGGCTTGGGAAGCATAACAGGGTAAGACTGATGTGGGTCCCGGGGCACAAAGGAATCCATGGTAACGAAGTGGCAGATGAACTGGCAAGAGAGGGCTCAGCAAATGACTTTGTGGGTCCAGAACCATGTGTAGGCATATCGACGTGTCTCGTAAAAGCCACATTTAGGGAGTTTGCAGATCAAAGACAACGAACACATTGGCTGTCCAATACCGGTCTACAACACTCCAAGAAATTCCTAGGCTCTAATTTCAAAGCCCGGGAATGCATTTGGAATATGAGCAGGGGGCAAATCCGCTACCTGCTTGGGGCCTTTACTGGGCACTTTGGAACCAACGACATGCTCATGAAGATGGGTCTAACCGCGACACCCATGTGCAGGTTGTGTGGGGAACATACGGAACGCATGGAGCACCTTCTGTGCACATGCGATGCACTGGCTGGTAAGCGAATGAGTCTCCTAGGGATCGGATATCCAAAACCAGAAGACTATAGGCTCATATCTCCTAGCCTCGTTGTAAAACTCATGAAAAGAGTTTTCAACGAGACTGGGGAGGAGTAAGGTATCTAGGGGACCACAATAGATCCCAATGGGTCGAAGTGTCCGAGCTATTTCTCGGCCCCTCCTTAAGATAAGATAAGATGTCATTTTAACAATCAAAACGTACAGTTTTTAGACAAATAAGCTAGCAATTTTTTTTGTAAGAGCATTAAATATGTGTAGTTTTGAAGCAGCAGCATATTTAAAGTTGAAAACAGCATACATTTTTTTTTTTTTGAGATTGAAGATTATATATCAGTGTGTAATATTTATCCCATCAAAAACATAAAAACTAGCCAAGTCTCGATGGAGCTGCTTTTTTATCTCTAAAAAGTAATGAAATCTAGACAAAGTCTTGCCAAGTCTAAGGTTCCTTACTGCGTTGTGTGACTTGGCCGTTGAAGGGTACACTACCGGGTGTATGGTAAAAGAACATGGGAGTACATTCTGCCAGAAATTCTAAATGACTTACCCGAATGTACTTATAATAACTTATGCGAAAATCCCCATAAATGTAAGTATATTCTAAAAACATTATTTTTACCTAAAAAGATCCACACTACAATGGAGGATGGCATTAAGTAACTATGTATGTAGAAAGTAATTATATTACGGCTTTATATTGTTATATTTTCTTCAAGCGAGTGACAGATAAACCTAGAAAGGTTTTCGCTCGCTTAAAAAGGCTTTTTATAGTGTATGTACTTACACTTGATTGTTTACTGTTTGTTATAAATAAAAAAAAAAAAAAAAAAAAGTATGTTTATCGTAACTTGAATCATTCAAACCTTCGATTAAAAGTATAATATCTTTATTTACAACAAATATGTACAAAATACAATCTATATATACAAAATTTCCTCAAGCCTGCCGCTGCTTCCGATTAACGGCAGGGTTCCCAGAAGGCTGGCAGCGTTTCCTCTTTGGATAGCCAAGCTGACGCGTTGGCGGAAAAAGCTCCCCGCCCGCTGGTACCTATCCGGTGGTCTCGATCAATTTGAACCTTCGATTATATATAATACTAGCTGCGCGGCGCGACTTCGTTCGCGTGGTGCTACCCTACCCTACCCTACCCTACCCTACCCTATCTAAACCATCAAGGGAGTTAATTCTACTGTACGTGTGTATGTCACTGAACTCCTCGTCGGTATCTAGGTTATATTATCGACTGCAGCGCCATCTGCCGGGCTGATTTGTGAATCTAAACCATCCAGGGCGCCACCCAAACGCATACAAAAAAAACATTCAAATTTGTCCAGCCGTTTAGGAGGAGTTCAGTGACAAACACACGTGGAGAAGAATTTTATATATAAAGATATTCTAACACAAAAGGCGGTAACCCAACTCAATAGTACCGCTCGCCGATAACGTAATCTCACGTAGCCGCACTCGTTTGATTTGACACTTGACGAGGGCTAGTTGTTGAGAAGCATCGAGGAATAATCTAATTTCGCAACCAGTCAGTGATTTTCCACACTTGATATTTTCTGATAATGTAAATGATGGACTATAATAGTTTTTTTCAGGAGTCTAGCCTGTTTCTTCCGGATGGCGTTTGAGAATCCGGATGAACACGGAGCGGGTCGCTAGCAGTCTATCCCCGGCGACGTCTAATTATTTGAGGGTTATTGTTTTATTATTAAAATTAAAACTTGTGTTATACTATTGACCCGGCCCTGGCGTATCCCGGTAGGATCAAAAATATTGATGTACTTGTGTAACTTCTACAATAACTATATAATTTAAATGATACAATATTTTGAATAACATTTACGGCATAGTGTAGGTACCTAACATGGATAAGCACCAAAATAACTTCACAACTCACTAATTAATCATTACAGTGATTTTCCACTTGTGATATTCGCAAAAATATTTATGTAAATTACAGTATGTTTAGTATAAGGAAAAAAATAGTTTTTAATTGGATCAGAATAAATACCTTTTTGATTTAATTATCTCTACTTATTTACATATTAAAATGAATCCCGATTTCCCTTGGTCACGCCATAACTTGAGAATGACTACTGATTTCATCCATATTTTTGTTATTGATAGCCTATGGTACAGTATTACCCAACTTATATGGCGCGTCATGTATCTTCGTTCGCACAGAAAAGAAAGTATGGCCCCGAAGATTATTATTATTATTTGGGTTAAGTGGCTGTTTCAAGTCTTTCCAGAGCTTGTATCACTGCGACCAGACTAGATCTATTGTGATCGCCACGTTAATTAAATTTCACTGCCAAGACCTGCAGCTATAATAAACTGCACAATATTCTTGGCAGGAATGGATTTTACTTCATCTGGGTGTAACAGGTGTTTCCCCAGATGAGTATTTCGTTTAGGCATAAGTGGACAGCACTCACACAAGAGATGTATTGGTGTTTCATCTGCCTCACGGCAGAATCTGCACAACCTCGAGTCGTGAACGCTGATGGTGAACAGATGTTTGTTCAATCCACAGTGCCCCGTTAAGGCTCTCACAAGTATGCGTAAGTTGTTTCTACTTAGAGATAATACCTCTATGGTAGACTTTTTATTAAAGGCCTTTATGAGTTTTTCCAAGAATCGATTGATGAGTTTACATATAGGTTCCTCATTATTAGTTTAGCCAGGCTTTTAGGTACACCACAAATTGGCTCGGGGCCATAAGGGGTCCCATTAGCTCCAGCTTTAGCTAGTTCGTCAGCTTTTACATTGCCGACGATTCCTGTGTGTCCAGGAACCCACCGTAATACAACCCTGTTCTTTTCGCCCAGGTGGTTTAGTAGGTCCATGCAGTTTTTAACTAGCTTAGAGTTAATTGAATCGGAGGCCAGTGCTAAGAGAGCTGCCTGGCTGTCCGAGTGGATATATATTGTATGGTTGACGTAGTCTTTCTGCAGATTAGTGTCCGCACATTCAATTATGGCGTGTACTTCTGCCTGGAATATAGAGGCGTATTTTCCAAGATTCAGACTTTTGCTGATTTTTGGACGCTCTCCATAAATTCCACAGCCTACATCAGATCCTGATTTGGATCCATCGGTATACCACTTGAGGCTACCTTCCACCCACGTGACCTTGTCATCTAGCCAGTCGTCACGGGTGGGTATTTCAATTTCGTAATGCTTACAAAAATTATTCTGAGGGATCATCATGTCTGTGACCATGTTCAGAATAGGAATTTCCAGTACTGACTCCTGAAGGGAGTTTAGTGCCTGGGAGAGCCATTTCACTCCCACCTGTGCGTGAATCCTGTGCATAGTTGTCTTCGCCACCTTCTCTACATGTAGATGCAGGGGCGTTAGATCTAACATAGCATCTAGGGCCGCTCCAGGGGAGGTTGACATGGCTCCAGTTGCCATAATACAAGCGGTCCTTTGAATCCCGCCTAATAAGGCAATTGTTGTTTTTTGACTGACTTTTTTACTCCAAGCCACAGAGGCGTATGTTATCAACGGCCTCACAATGGTGGAGTATAGCTATAGCATCATTTGGGGCCTGAGTCCCCAACGTTGACCTGCCATTCTGCTACATATTCCTAAGGCGATTTTCGCCTTATGCATTATGTTAGCAACATGACTGTTCCAAGTCAGCTTCTGGTCGATGGTTACTCCCAGATATTTGACTTCCTTGAAAAATTGTACACTTTTGTTATTAAGTGTCGGCATGACTAGTTTATCTAGGGACCGTTTTCTAGTAAATGGTACCAGAACCGTCTTGTCGGCATTTACCGATAGTTGGTTTTCTTTGCACCATCTACTAACAGTATTGAGCGCTCTTTGCATAAGGTACGATATAGTACTTTGGCAGAATCCTCGAACAGTGATTACAAGGTCGTCAGCGTAGCCCTGCACATCTATACGAAGTTCCGCCATCTTATATAAGAGTTGGTCAATGGTCAGTGTCCAAAGCAGGGGAGATAGCACTCCTCCTTGTGGACAGCCTCTCACTACAGATACTTCAAGAGAAGTGCCATGCAGTGATACGGTATTAGATCTATTGGAGAGCATGGCCTTAACCCATTGAACAGTGGTGGCGTCCACATTTTTATGTTCTAGTCCCCCAACCAGACTGCTAGTAGGGGTATTGTCAAAGGCTCCCTCAATATCTAGAAAAGCACATAAGGCAATTTTTTTGTCCTCTAACGCCTTCTCTACTCTGTCAACAAGGTTGAGCAGAGCAGTTTCCGTGGATTTTCCACTTTGATAGGCGTGTTGAGTACAATGGATAGGATTCGTGGCTAGAACCATATCCCTTATATAGCTATCTATGATTTTCTCCATAGATTTAAGCAAGAAAGAAGTAAGGCTTATAGGTCTGAAGGACTTTGGTAAAGAATAATCCTTTTTACCGGCCTTAGGTATGAATAGTACTTTTACCCTGGTCCATGGTTCTGGAACCACTCCCAGGGCTAAACTAGCTCTAAATATTTTAATCAAGAAAGGAATAAGGATATCCAATCCCTTCTGTAGCAGAATAGGTTGGATACCATCAGCCCCACTTGATTTATAAGGTTTGAAGGAGTTTACCGCCCATCTTACCTGTCGTGGTGTAATGATTTGCGCCGCTCTACGCCAGTCCTCGTTATGAGGCCTTCTGCAGACGGGCATTCCGGCATTTACTAGGCTCATAGCCTGAGCCCCAGGAAAATGGGCAGAAATTAACACCTCCAAGCTTTCCTTCTCGTTAGACGTGAAGGAGCCATCTGTCTTCCTGAGAAGACCTATTTGCCTAGGTTTTTGCTTGGCAAGAATTTTATGAATCCTAGCTCCTTGAGGCGTGTGTTTGACGTCCTCGCAGAACTTTCTCCAGGAAGCTCTCTTGGCCTTCCTTATTTCCTTATTATATTCTGTTAAGGCTTTCGTGTAGACCTCCCATTCCCGCGTCTTCTTAGCCTTATTAAATAGTCTCCTAGTTTTCTCCCTTAGTTTCCTAAGTTTTGCGCTCCACCAGGGGACTTTAGTTTTTGAAGTCTTTTCTTATAGCGGGCAGCTCTTCTCGAAGGCATTTGTGATGCCTTCAGAGACAATGACCGCCGCCATCTCGAGCTCTTCAGATGTTTTGATTTTCTTCTGACAGTCCTCCAGGTTCCGCCTTAGAATGTCTCTGTAGTCAGTCCAGGCGGTCTTCTTGGGGTTCCGATAAGTGATTGATTCATAGGCTAGCAAGCCTTTGATTTCGAAGCGGATATGTCGATGATCTGACATTGAGGTTTCGCCACTAACATGCCAATCAAAAATATGAGAGGCCAGTTTGTTTGTGGCGAAGGTAATATCTAAAACTTCTTGTCTGTTGCTTGTGACTAAGGTTGGTTCACATCCTACGTTCAGCACTCCAAGACTGTTTTGAATAAGATAGTCATATAACTCACCCCGATTGTTGACGTCGCTGTTGCCCCAGTCAGTGTGGTGAGCGTTCGCGTCGCAACCTACCACTAGCTCTGCACCATGCTGCCGGGCGTAATCGACGACACGTTTCAGCTCCTCCGACGGATCGGATTTATCTCCAGGTAGGTAGGCCGAGCACACAATTACTCTGGCCCCATCCGAACCCTTGAGATTAATAAACGCTGCTACCAGGTCGTCAAAACAAAGCTCTGGAATAGGTGAAAAATTAACATGTTTCGAAAACACGATGCAAGCTCTGGGCTTTACGCCACAGGTATTATAAAGTACCTTGCCAGCAGCGTTGAGTCCCAGAATAGATTGGTTGCGCACCCAGGGTTCTTGAATGAAGGCGAGATCTACATGACCCTCAACAAAGCAGCGCTCCACGACCGCGGTTGCAGCTACGGCATGGTGGAGGTTAGCCTGGAGGATCCTCGCTGATTCTCCCTGGGGCGCCATTTATGGTGCAGCGGAAGGCCCGGGCTGCGCTCCGCCCCGTTGCGGACGATGACGTCCACGACCAGGCTGAGCCCTCCCGGGCTTCTTTTTCCCGCCCCGAAAGCCGCTATTCCACCACGGGAGACTTGAGGGCCGTGCCGCCGGGAGGCGTTGGGGCACCTCACTCCCACTGGAAGAAGCGACTGGGGCAGCGACCACTCCCGGGGGATTCGTAGGTTGTGGTAACACTACAGCCCCCGTGGATGCTTCCGCTGTTTGTACTGTGGATTCAGAGCTGCCCTTGATCCTGAAGAGTACTCTCTTGAAGCCAAAGACAGCCCTGAAATCCATTTCTTTTAGGGCTTCAACGGAGGGTTCGTCCAAGGCCATGGTTACAGTGTAACCGGCCCTGTCCTCCTTACTGGCCAGTGCTCCGTATGAAGCCCCAAATTTTGTACCCTTATTAGGTGGAGGGCATCCTGAATGGTGCTCACCTCCCCCTTGGGTATAAAAGCTATGCTAACCGTAGGCTTAGGCAGTTCACTCTCCGGGATTATGGAGAGCTTCGCCTCAGGCCACGGTAGCAGCTTTGGGACCTCCCTTTCGATCCATTGCTGGCTCTCCTGATTTTCACAGGTTAGGAGAAGCCAGCCTGGTTTGTGAGAGAGACCCAAAAATCTCGGCCTGACGCCAATTTCGCCCATCTTTATGAGGGCGTAGTTAATGGCTTGTCGGACCAAGCGCATCTGATCCTCACTCATGGGACTCTCATTACGGATTCCCACTCGCGAGGCACCAGCAATTTCCCTAAAAGTCGGCTTTATTCCTCCTTCTAGGGAAGTTTTTGGAGCTTTTTTAATATGCTCCCTGGGGGACTCTTCTTCCGACCGTGTTCTTTTAACCGCCTTAGGATCAACCTTAGGCGAGCCCACGGGAGGAAGTTTGTCCTTCGGAATCTCGCTCCACGGCTTTCGGCAGAGTACGAGGGCTTCGTTGACTCCCACGTTCGCCGCCTTAAGCCGTTGGATCCTCTTCCGAGCAGCACCCGACAGCTTTATCCTGTCAGGTTTTGGTACCTCGCCACTAGAGATCGGCACCGCATGATCGGTCTGGAGTCAGTTAAGCCTCCATCCCTCTCACGGCTCGGCCTCACAGTAGCGGAGGTGGATGTCGAAGGCGTTTGGGGTGCTTCGAGCACTCCCACCGACCCTTCGAGAGAGTTGGCCTGAATGGAATCCAGGGCAGAAACAATATCATTTAGATTAATATTTTTAACTTCCATATTTTATCCCACGAGAAGCTAGGGAACTAAACGTCACGACTGGCAGAGCCCCGCTTGTCCAGTCGAAGGGCAAAAATACTCCCCGAGTTGCCCCGGTTTCGAGGAGACACCGTTCGCGACTGAGCTACCCCTCAGCCACGCATCCATCGGCACGGTACGAATGACACCTTGGATTGGAGACAGCAGATTTGGCCCTCGGCTAGAGAGATCTGATCCTAAAAACACCGAACACGAGTATCCAATGTCTTCAGGACCAAAAGTCGCTAACCGACGCCCGGGGTACACCGGCCCGCAGCCTTTCCATCCGGAGGGAATTAGATATTCCTTCCCGATAAAAAGACCACGTTGGTACTGCTGTCAATTGTACCCCCCCCCACCCGAAGATTAACGAAAGAATGCTTAAAACTTACAATCAACCTTAGACCACTACTATAAGGTTCATAATACACTGCAGCTGTTAGTTCCGTCTCACTCGCAAGTCACGCCCCTCCGCACGGCGCGCGCTAACATGGCGGCAGCTGCCGACAAATAGCGTTTCCCGCGCTTTGAAAATGTATCTTCTGCGCAGGTACATCGGTAAGCCATATTAATTGGGTACTACTGTATGGAGAAGGACATAGGTTTTTGTCCCGTACAAAATTCAAAATCATTTTTTCAAATAGACCTTCGCTCGCTGGCACTTATGAAAAGGCTGACTCTAATACCGGTTCGAATCACGCGGGTGAAACCGCGAGGGACAGCTTGACTAATAAAATACAGCTAAATAATCAACGCCATAATCTCTGAAACTACCAGTCGCATTCGAAAAAAAACTTTCTCTAATAGGAAGCTACATTATCCCCGAAAGACAAATTTTTAGCACAAATAAGTGAAACAGCGTCGGACAGCTAGTTAAAAATAAAAACGGTAACCATTCTCCAAACAAGACCAAATCCATGAGAGTGCACCGCCATAGGTAGGTTCGCAAAACGGGCGATGGCAGCAACAACCGACCAAATTATCTCTCATAACCTCAAAATGGTGATGAAAAATAGAGACACTAAAGTAAATACGCGCGGGTCTTTCCTCCAAACAAGCAGACAAGTTCTCTTAATTGTAAAACTATTATTTAAAAATATTTAAAAAAAACTGAAATTTTGTGAAATTTCAGTTTTTTTTTTACATCCCACATAGACAAAAATGTAGTTAATAATAATAAATATTATTAAAAGAAACAAAAAACCCGACTGCGTGAAACAAGAAAAACAAGCTTAATCTATAGAAATTTGAATATAACTTGAATTTTATAAGGTATTGCAGTAGGGTATAAACCAAAATAACCTAAATAAATATTGACACTTAGTGATTTTGAGGTCTCGATGCTGTCTGAAGCCAGAAACGCTTGGTTTATCATCATCATCATCATCATCAGCCTATAATGTCCCACTGCTGAGCACAGGCCTCCTTTCACAAATGAAGGTGAAAGGGAATGGGGAATACTCCACCACGCGTGCCCACTGCGGATCGGTGGAGGTAGGCTAGTGGTCAACCTACTGTTGGAATTTTTCAAGCCGCCTAGGAGGCATCCAACAAAAGCTTGGTTAATGGCCTGTCCAAATACAGCTGCACCAACACAAACATTCTCACAGCGGCAGTGGGACGAGCCGCTCAGCAGCCTTATACATAAATCTCTCATGGAGTCTGCTAATAATGCTGCTGAGCGAGCTCGTCTCCTCGCTTCAACGAAATGGGAGTCAGGGCTCTGGCTTCATGCTTTACCTTCCCCCAACATCGGCACGTTGCTAGACAATGTTTTATTCAAAATTAGCTGTTGCCTTCGATTAGGAGCAAAATGTATTGTGCCACATCGCTGCCTTTGTGGAGACAGTGTTGGACATCTTGGCCATCATGGCCTCTCGTGTTGTAGGAGTGCTGAGCGGATGTCACGGCATGCGGCCATTAATGACCTAATCCGCCGATCTCTTGTCACCGCTGGCGTACCAGCCATTTTAGAACCAAGTGGCTTGGTGCGGGACGATGGCAAGGGTCCGTGGAAGATGGGACGAGTCCTGGTGTGAGACGCGACATGCGTAGACACGCTGGCGCCGTCACATTTATCACGGACCACGAACAAACCTGGCGGGGCGACAGAGGCGGCCGAATCTCGCAAAATACCAGGGTCTCGGCACCCAATACCATTTCGTGCCGTTCGGCGTCGAGACCCTCAGTCCGTGGGGGCTAATGCCCGGCTACTCTTTAAGAAGCTTTCAAAACGGCTTGTCGACTCCACCGGAGACCAAAGGGCTGGCAGCTTCCTCGTCCAGCGTATTAGTATCGCTATTCAGCGAGGAAATGCTGCCAGCATCTTTGGAACAATGCCACGGGGGCCCTTTTTAGACATTATTTAAATAGTTTATACCAGTCTTTTTCAATCTGTGGGTCGCGACCCCTAGGGGGGTCAGGAAATCTTAGTCGGGGGGTCGCCGGCAGAAGGAAAAAGGCAAGGTAGACTTCGCGCAAGCGGGCGTCCAACTGTAAAGGTATCAAAATAAAGAAAATCATTATCCTAGTCTTTTAATTTATAAATTCTTTGTCGGTCTGACAAGGGGGTCGCCAGAATTTTTCAACCTGTAAGGGGGTCGCGAAATCAATAAGATTGAAAAACACTGGTTTAGATAGTTATTATTAATTTCGTTTTTAGTTCTTTTTAATTTTATATAGAACATTATAGTTTATTTGTACATATGTATAAATTTAAAAATTAATTACAACAAATATTTGATGTAAATAAATATAATGGGATAATTATTTTTCATGTCATTTTAATTGTTTAAAAATAAACTTGTATGCATATATGCTTATCTTGGCTGTAACCTCGGATTTATACGTATATAAATACCATGTTTGTGCAGTATTTAAATGAAATCTGCATTGTCAGTAGTTAGGGCTTACCGCTGCACATTAGCATAAGCTTTTTGCCGTTTGTGAGTATATAGTGGTTCCCGCCTCCTGCAATATCGGTGAGTACCTCGGTTTCTGCCCCATTTTTTGCGAATTGATTGTATGCAATTGAAAGTGGTAAATGGAAGTACTAATTCAGAGTTCCTTCACGGACCCAACGGCAACCTCGGGGTCGTAGCTAGGACAGAAATAGGGTAAGATAAATAATTTTCTGTATTTAAATAGGGTAGGATAAATAATTAGTTGTATTTAAATAGGGTAGGATAAATAATTTGCTGTATTTAAATAGGGTAAGATACATAATTTGCTGTTTTTAAATAGGGTAGGATAAATGATTAGCTATATTTAAATAGGGTAGGATAAATAATTTGCTGTATTTAAATAGGGTAGGATAAATAATTAGTTGTATTTAAATAGGGTAGGATAAATAATTTGCTGTATTTAAATAGGGTAAGATACATAATTTGCTATATTTAAATAGGGTAGGTTAAATAATTTGCTGTATTTAAATAGGGTAGGATAAATGATTAGCTGTATTTAAATAGGGTAGGATAAATAATTTGCTGTATTTAAATAGGTTAGGATAAATAATTAGCTGTATTTAAATAGGGTAGGACAAATAATTAGCTGTATTTATATAGGGTAGGACAAATAATGAGCTGTATTTAAATAGGGTAGGACAAATAAATTGCTGTATTAAAATAGGGTAGGATAAATAATTAGCTGTATTTAAATCTAAAAGTGAACACATAAGTGAAATTAGATAACATCATTTTTCAGAAATCGACTTTATAGCATTGCCTTAAGTGGAAATGCTGGTGGCGTTTGTTCCATACAAACGTAATCCTCAGTTTCCTCTCTGGATAATGACACTAGAGCTATGATTATTTTACCATGCAATCTGTAGGTACCACTGTATGTCTCTCGGTTGTGTTTTTCTCCATAAATTAATTATTATAAGAATTAGGAGCCTTCTAAAATGTCAAAAACTGACCATTTTTATTGCCCTTATCAGACGTCTAGCAAACAAATTTGACGAATATTAAAAATAAAAGGAAAACCGACAGACATAGCCAAAGCCCTTCTTATTATATTCTTGAAAAAATAAAAATAAAACGATCCAGTATTGGAGGAGGAAACTGGGGATTACGAAATAGCGATTTCGTCTATTTTAAATAGGTGTAATCGATCCAAGCTGCAGTTGTCCAAGCGATTGCAGACTTGAGTATTTGATATTAATTTCAGCTTGATACGCGTTCTTGATAAAAAAGGGTCTTAGCAGACGGACAGACGGATAAAAAACAAAGTGTTCCTATAAGGGTTCCATTTTTTTTTTCATTTGATGTACGGAACTAACTAAATTACATAGTTATTCGCCCTTAATTAGGTCTTTTTAGGGTTCTGTACTAAAAATGTTAAAAAGGAACCCCTATGATAGCGGTAAAGCACGACGGCAGCGTCGTGCCGGGCGGGATCGGCCCGCTCTCGATCCCGTTCGTTACTACTGCATACTCTATTGACCTCTTTGCCCGAAAACCATACTGACTATCAGCTAATAGTGTTTTTTTTTCTAAGACCACCATTAACCTATGGTTCACAATCTTTTCTAAGATTTTAGCAATAACCGATTTATAGATAGGAGAAATCAGTGAGGTTTTCATTTGCTTGGGGACAGGTGCTGCTTGTGGGGGCTGGTCTGCTTAAGTTTGCTATTTATTTACTTATTAAATATTTATTCAGTTTACTTTGTAGTTTTGCCGCCGCGCCGGGGCACGCAATTGTTGTCAGTGCGATTACAATGTAAATATTATGTAATGAATCTAAGCTTGTTTTGAAAAGAGTAATTGCTGAGTTTATTGCCGGCTCTTCTCAGCAAATGCAACCTTCCGAACCGGTATTAGAGTCTAACTTTTCATAAGTGCCTGCGAAGGTCTATTTGGATAAATGATATTGAATTTTGAATTTTGAATTGAATTTTGAATACTGAGATGCAAAAATAAGTAAGAGACGCTAAACGGTAAGGTTTAAGAAGTTTCAACAAGTACGGCGTTATCTGATCAGCACCAGGAGCAGAATCAGATTGCATACCTTCAATTAATTTACTCATTTCGGTTGGATTGGTTGGTTGCAGTAGTGAACGCGGAACGCAGAACTGTGAACACAGAGTAAAGGGGACGCGGAACTCTAGAACTCTCTCTGTGGCATTGCGAGCGCGCCTTAGTGTTCTGAGTGAAAAGATTCGCTTCGCCGCCGATCGAAAAGTTTATTTTGTTAACTTCACTTTCCAGAGATATCAAGAACTAAGCGAGTTCGTTTTTTTCAGGTATTTATCAAGCATAGATGATATAAAAACCCTACTGAAACTACTGGAGCAAGTTCTGAGCAGTTTGATTCTAAAATTATTAAGAAAATATCACAAATAAAAAATTCAAATGGAGCAAATTACGAACTCATTCGACGGCGTAATACATGAAATTCCACAAATATCTGTGGATAATTTCGAGGACTACAATAAAAAAGCGTATTTCCTAAGCCACTGTCACTCAGACCACTCTTATGGATTATATAAAAAACAATTTTTGAATAATTTAAATAACACAAACTCCAAAATCTATATGTCTGCGCTGAGCGCTGAAATTGTTAAACAAGAGAGCAAGATATATGATAGAAACGAAATATTAGTTAACTACATTGTGCCTTTGGACTTGGGTGAGTGTAGAAACGTATATTTCCATCCAAGCCTATTTTATTTAGCAATCGCAGTAAGCTTATATTACTGCATAGCAAAGCTTTTCATTATGACATGTATTTATTAAGTTTTTTTTTTTTTATACCACTAAGGTGGCAAACAAGCATACGCCCCGCCTGATGGTAAGCAGTTACCGTAGCCTATGGACGCTTGCAACACCAGGGGCATCACTCGCGCGTTGCCGACTCTGAAGAAATCTCTTCACGCCCTTTTTGAAGAACCCCATGCTGTACTCCATTGGGAAAACCACGGCGACCAGTTACTCAATAAAACCTTATAAAATAACCCCCTTATTCATAATAAAGTTATCAAACGTTGATTAGCTAAAATTCCGAAGTCTTTATCTGACAGGTGACATTTGGTGATCGAAAGAGTGAGACGGGGCACACTATTACACTGATTTAGTTAAAAAGCGATTATGACCTTATTCATAATCGCTTTTTAACTAGTGGTTAGTAGGTATTTATACTAGATATTATTATTGTTTCAGGAGAGAAACTAATTATAAATCTAGACGAGAACGACAAAGATGAAATGATAGTTACTCTAATACCAGTTGATCACTGCTTGGGCTCTGTGATGTTTCTGTTCGAAAAAGACAACAAGAATATATTATTCACTGGAGACTTTCGTATAACAGATATAAGTAACATTCAACAGTATTTCCACATTGATGGGAAACGAATTGCCATCCACAAATTATACGTAGATACAACGTTTCAAGACCCGAAATATGAACATTTCCCAGAAAAAAGTGAAAGTATTAATTGTGCGGTGGGTGAAATAAGAAAATGGTTGGATACAAAAATTAATGGCAGAATATTATTGCAAACATCAGGCAATTATATTGCAGAGCAACTTTTCAATGAAATATATGACAAGTTGAAGGTTAAAGTATATGTTCAAGATGAGAAATTATGGGGTGTCTATAGGTAAATAAATATTTTTTGCATAACACATACAATAGAAGTTTATCTGGGGGCACGGGAGTGCCCCCCGCCAAGACAGCCAAGAGAAGCGCAAGGGCGCTACCTACCTTTTCTCGAAGCGCTTCGTCGTTTTTTCAAACCCTCATAACTTGGGTTCGGATTATACCAGATCAACAAAATTCCCGGGACATGATGTCAATAGTGAACCTATTAAACATATTATGTTTCAATAACATAGCTCTTATACTTTAGAGCCAGACTCTGTCTCATTTACTTTCATTTGATTCATGGAAACCTGTATTAGTTCATAGAAAAGTTGGTCTTTATTTTATAAGGTATACTATTTTTCAGCATGTTGGAGTCTCCTGTGCCCGGAGTAACAAACAACGAGACAGAGACAACAATAATCTTATGCAAAAACAAAAAAGGACAAGTAGAGTTTCATGAATATTGCGACTGGAACCAATTTGATCAATGCCTTCACATTCATTTTTTTGCTTTGAACTGGATGAAATATGAGCAAAATACTTCTGCGTTCTTTTACAAAAGAAACAATTGCCTAAAAGTCTTATTCGCTACACATTGCAGTAGTTCAGAACTAAATAATTTCGTAAAATTTTTGCAACCGCAAGATGTGGTTGGTTTCCCTAAGCCATTCATTAAACTGAGTCAAGCTGAATACGACTCAGTTTATTGAATCAGTCGGACTGATGTACGTTAAAAAACTGACCAACTGGACGTGGGCCAAAACGATGTCGCCACTCACTGGCTTACGGCCGGGCTTCATTTCTCGATCGAGACGGGGCCGCGCGCAGACGTTTACTACATGTTAGCCAATCTTTCCCACGTCAGTTGATAACATTTTGTATGATAATAAAATACTTTATTTATAACAACTTTTTTTAGTTACAGAATCTATAATATTATTTGCATTTTTGACTTGTTTAGATTTTATCTATTATTATGTTACTTTAATATATTATCACAACCATAAAATATGTTCTAATTATAATTTTGCTTCAGGAATTTTGGAGTAAGGTGAAACATGTACCTATTCACTGTTTATTACTTTTTTGTTATTCAATAGTTCTTGTAGTAGTGAAACGGCCAAGCCACATATTTTGACTTAGGTGTGTAGAGTTTGTGAAGTTAGGGCTTGTAGAGTAAGTGCATGTAGAGTTATAAGCTTGGCTCTACATAAGATCTGATAACTTTTTGACAGTGCGAGCCATATGTCTTGGCAACATTTTACATAAAAATGTTTTTGCTGGGATTTCACTTCTTTTTGTAAGTTGCTTATGAATATTTTAACCGACTTCAAGAAAAGGAGGAGGTTCTCATAGAGTAAGTGCCCACGATGATCTGACCTTCGTCATTTTATAAAACCTGAAAGTTTATCTGTGTATGTCCATAATAGAGGAAAAACTATCCCCGAATATGAAGTTTGGATCGAGGTGGCTTTGGGAGTTATCAGGTAGCAAAGGTGTCAAAAATTGCACCTCAAATTCGTTAAAGTATAAAGGTCAGTTTTTATATATTTTGTTTGGACTAATATTTAGAAATCACGTCGTCCATTGTCAGACACTTTTAACGGTGGAAACTCCCTGTCAGACACCATAAAGTATTAAAAAATATTATTCAACTTTCGTCATTTTATAAAAGCTGAAATTTATATATGTTACTTGACGAACTATCAAAAGATGATTTCTCAGTCGTCAGACACTTTCGATGGTGGGTTTGCCGTGTCAGACACATTAAAGGTCTATCGTAGGTGCGAGCGCGAGGTATATTCAATGTGTTTTTTTTTTTACAAACGAAAAGAGATAGACACATAGTTATTTTGGAGAGTTTGTAGATTAAGTCATTAAATTAATAAATCATGCAAAAAATTCTACATCAATGACCTAGTTTTAGAGTTACAGATCAAAAAAAAAAAAAAAAAAAAAACAATATTTTTGAACATTTTTTTATATAATATCGTTATTTTTATTAGGTTTTTGTTCCATAGTTTTATTTTATTTCTTTTTATCAACCAAATAGACTTTCTAGCTTTCAAATGACACTACTTTGAACAAAATACACCGGTTACTTAAAGAGAAACAAAGAAAAAACCAAAAGATGAGAATTTCATTAAAAGATAAATTAAAGCTCCGAACGCACTATTAGGCCCCTATTTGTATTTGTTTAATTGGAAATGAAATGAAATGAAATGAAATGATTTATTTATTTGTGGACAATAGGTAGAAAAAAGCTCCTATTACATAAAATATTGGTTAGTGTTCCTCTATGTCCCGCCTTTTGGGCATACACATTATAAAACAAATATACAATTAAAAATTAAAATCAAATTGGGCTGGTAATAATCTTAATAATACATTAATAATAATACAAATAGAAAATTATATAAAAATATCAAATTAAAATGTCAAAAATTTACTATAAAACCAGATCCCAAATAAAATTACTACTAAAAATACTATACTAATCACATTCAGTACAAAAACACAAAAAGAAACGGACATGCCAATGGCCCTATTTCAGGGTTCTATCATTAATAAAGTCTGTTATTGTATAGTAGCATTTATTAATCAACAGTTCATTCAATGATGATTTGAATTTATTATTATTTAAAGCTCGTATTTCATTTGGTACTTTATTATATATAACCGGGGCCATGCAAAATATACTGTCATGTAAAAGTTTTGTTTTTGAGGGGAAGTGTCGAAATTGATTTTCACGACGTCCTCCGGCAGCGTATTTGACAAATAGTTGTGGATTTGCTTTCACAAACATACATACTTCCCTAATATAAAGTCCGGGTAATGTTAAAAGGCTAAGTTGCCTCGACATGAGTCAATCTGTTTTAAGCCGCGTATAGCTCTAATGCACGATTTTTGTGCGCGGAAGGCGTGTATCTTGTTTGTGGAATTACCCCAAAAAATATAATATTTTATTATCAATATGTAGTCCCAAAAATTTCGTAGCATCAATTTCATGAATAATTTTACCTAAATAGTTAATGTTTATGTCCAAATTATAATTATGTCGTTGTTTAAAGTTCATTATTTTAGTTTTTTTTAAATTAATATTTAAATTATTGAATTATAAAATGGAGTATAAAGAATTAACGTTTATTTCTCCCATAGATTCTAATTTATTGTTAACGCAAACACGATAGGTAGTTTACTCACGTTAATTCTTTACACTTTGGGTAGGTACCTACTGAAGCATATTTTTATTTACCACCATACGATATTTTCAAGGGTGTCAGTTTTTATATATTTTATTTGGAATAATATTAGAAATCACATCGACCATTGTCAGACACTTTGAACGGTGGACTCTTACTCTATATTATTTCTAGAAATTATCAAAATTGCAAAAATAATATCAAACATACAAAAAACTTTTTTGAGTCTTTACGATTTATATTTTTTGCTTTGCGATAAGAGCTATATATATCTATAGTTCCAAATACCGTGTGCAATACCTTGGCTTTCCGAAAAATACCAAAACATCATCATCACTAAACTCACTGCTATTTCGTACATACATCATTCGTATGGTTAGTTTTTTCCACATCTCAGTGGCAGTGATGTATGTGAGTGAAGCTCGCGGAATGCTTGTGTTCGATTCATACATAAGTTCAAAAGAAAACGAAATAGCAGTCACGAAAATCCGATCCCGATACCGAATGGGAGTAAAAAGATCTGTTTTGAAATGTTTGTAATTTGTCAATAGTCAACCAAATATTGACCATTTTGCGTCTCGTATGAATAAAAAATGCGAAAAATTTGTCTCATGGAATAGAGAATAGAATTACATTAAATAGGAAAGATCTTTCTTTTTATGTTTATCCTCCCTTTTGTTTTGTTACATTTAAAGTTTTAAGAAAAATTATAACAGATCAAGCCGAGGGTATTGTGCGCAAGAAAGTGGCCTCTATTTTATACAGGGTGAGAGGGAGCACCAACAGCATTCTGAATGTGTTTGCTGTGAGGTCAGATGGGCCTACTTTAGGCAGGTTTATGAAACTGCACGTCAGGTGTTATGCTTCATAATCTGACTGTCGTTTTTGTCTGTTGTTTTAATGTTTTAAATGTGTACTAACTTAACTCTTATGATTTATATTTACTAACAATCTATGGACCCTGTTGTCTGATAATAAATGCATTTAATTTTATTTATTATTTTTATTATTGTCGTGGAACTATTTTGGACCCACGTAACCCTGGTTTCCCTTATTTTTGGAATTAATTCAATTTAGACTAATAATGTGTTTCCAACAGTATCACGTAGATATTATAGTAACTTCCCTGTCAGAAAGTTCGATAAAACAATAGGACGTGCGTTGGGTGACCTTCTTATAGAAGTACAACTTTCTTACTGATTTAAGTATTTCAGTTACGTAGTAACTATTGTTACGTTTTTATTTCTATAATCACATATTTATACGTGACTCAATTTAAAACTCCAACTGTTAACGTCAAAGTCAGATCAGGTTTGCTGTCATTCGTGATTGAATTTCTTGACTCCGGTCGGCCATCTTGAAAAACTTCACTTGTGAACGAGCCGCCGTCGTGGATAGATTAAGGTAATGTGAAATTAGTGATTTTTATTAAGATTTTGTCCTAATGAGCATAAGTAAATATGTTAAATGAATTGTGAATCGTTTAAGTTTAAACCCTTTTGAGTTATTGTCACACTATTTAGTAATCAGTGATATTACAATACGAATCATTAAAACAGTCATCGCTCCGCTATGTCATTGATCTAACGATCGAGAGTAGGGTCTGATGACCCTGAATAGGAGTTTCTATAGACTTCGCTCTCCAGCTCCCAAGTATAACGTCACTGGGATCCATCATTAGTTTAGAATCCTTATCGAATTGGTATCTTAATAACAATTGCAGTTTAGCGTATTTAACTAAAAAGATTGTCACTCTACTCATGCTGGTAACTGGTCAAAGAGTACAGACGACAAGTAAAATAATATAATTTAGAAAATATTATAGTTGTTAATATCATAATCATTATATATCTATCAAAATAATAATCAGAATATACCTATCTATCAAAATACATGAATTAATTAAAACATCCCGACTGTGTTCGAATCAACCTTGTGTGAAAAATTGTCCGGTGGAAGCGTTATTAGCATAAAAAATATGCTAAAATGACGAAGCCTTACAGAAACTAAAAAAGAAAACCTGTATTAGGATACCACATAAATCGGTATTTATTACATATGTTGTACTAATACAATTAATCAAATTACCTATTTAAAATAATTCTTATAAATAAATAATGATCTGACTCCACTAGACATGCAGTCGCTCATACAACTGGTGTCAATATAAATACAACCAGAAATACTGCTGGAAAATGTGGCAAAATTCTACTGTCTTCGCAAAATTTTATCGAAGAGATGTTCAGTGTAATCAATCAGATCAGTTAGCGTTCACAATCTTAAACGCAGAACCTGATTTACATTATAAAATCATTGTGTTTTTTAATTTCAACTATATAAATAATTTAATTTACTATGGTAGATGAAACCTTAATCCTATCCTAACTAATATTAAGTAACTCTGTGTGTCTGTCTGTTACGCTTTCCCGCTTAAACCGCTGAACCGATCGCGATGAAATTTGGCATGCATATAGCCCATGGTATGGAGAAGGACATAGGCTACTTTTTATCCCGGGAACGCGGGTGAAACCGCGCGGGTCAGCTAGTTTCTTATAAAGTCTCTAATTAGTTTAATTTTGTTAAATGGCAAAAACATTGTTGTTACAAATTATATAAGTACCTATACTAAGTTAATTACATAAGTACATTTATTTTTTGATGATTACAAATATCAAAAACATAACCCTCTTTCTGGGTCAGTCGGGTAATAGAACCGTTTTCCCTCCGAAGGGTAGAAAACGATTATATAGGTTTCAGCCTCTGCTTGACCCACATTGAGATCAACACCTTCATACATCGTGGATTAATGTTATAGTTTGACGTATGACGTTGTATAGATGGCGCCAGTGTCACGGCGGCCATCTTGTTACTGTCAGCTGTGCCGTCTGGTTCGCGGTGAGCGAGTTGAGATCAGTACCTTTCAAAAGGGTCGTCAACATTGTTATTATAATATCATTGGTCGTCAAGGATTTATTTGTGTGGGTCAAGCTTCGGCTGAAACCTAAATAATCGTTTTCTACCCTTCGGGAGGAAAACGGTTCTATTTAGGTGTTCGAGCCTCTGCTTGACCCACATTGAGACGTGTTTATATTCTGACGGCACTGATAGCGTACTGTGACTTTCAATTAAAACAAAATGTATTTATTAATGTTATATATTAAATTAGATTCATAAAAAAAAACAATCAACTAAACTTAATGAAACATAATATTTTCTTTCTCTTTATAAATGATTCATAATGTGACTTAGATTAGGTAGTTAATAATATATAATCAACAAGTTATGATGCTACGAGACTAGGTACGTAAAGTCGGATTTATAACCAAATTAATGGAACGCGAATTAAGTTCCCTAAAATAATGGTAAAATACTGTTTTTTGAGATCACAGATTACATAATTCTGGTATGCTATTCTGTAAAAGGTAAATCATCTCGAAAGTCACCTCGCAACTCACCTCGCAACCCGATTTGGCGTGTGAATTATGTTTCAGAATACCAAATCCTATTGAAAAACGTCAAAATACTCAACTGTCGTAGTTCATCTCACTTCCGTCATCACTCGGTGGCGCTAATGTCGAATTCAATGATTTTAAGAATAGGAAACTCTAATCTCATCGCGGATTCAGAAGTGATATTGCAAATGAACTTTACAGAATAGCACTACTGTAATCTGTGTTTGAGATCTTCAATTTCCTGATTCATGTTTCTTATGAAGAATATCGGATGCAACTGCAACTACATAAAGCTTCCTTAAATTTTCCCTCTTGTTGAAATAAATAAACTGTTATAGCCTTTTTGGCTGTCTCTTCTTAGTTTTGACAGTCTGACTAGAGTACGAATCCAAGAGACCATCTGTTTATAATTGCTGTTTTGTATTTCCATCTTGACTGATTTTATTGGAATCAATCTTAGATCCGTACTTCTCAGTCCATAACATCATTTGTGAGTCTAGGTCAACCAGGGATTTAGAATCTATTTCTAACAGAGTCAGGTCATGCACTCATCTACTTGATGCAAGTAGAAGAAGTGCACAGACGTGTCTGGAAATTTCAACAAAATTCTTCTCGTTCAAACTGTAGATATTAAGAAAATTTACTGTGGTTTATTAATAATCCAAATAGGGGTCATTTTTATTATTGTTTGTTGAGACTGAATACCATTTGTTGTATGTCTTATTAAAGGATGACTAATTTATTGATTCTGCATCTACGGGATTAGCAAAGTTGACAACTACAGATTTATGTACCATTATTGTTTTGGGTGCAATCAAATTTGTTGTAAATAAAGTACAACAAATATGTACAAATTACAATCTATGTATAGAAAATTTCCTCAAGTCTGCCACTGCTTCAAGTTCCACTTGGTCTGGCGATAAGTTGCAAATAGTAGGTTTATTACTTTAACACCATAGGACCCATATATTCGACGCAGGTTTATAGATTTTTTGCGTCAACTTTCGCCATGAACAATTTAATGGCCGTCATTGTTTTGTGTCAAATTTTGTATGAGATTTAACCACTCTGTATTTGACAACAACAATTGTAATGTTTCTGTCGCTGGTGGGGTTCTGTTTGTCCGGAGGTCCACTAGATGCTTTTCTAGGTTCTGGATTGATAGCGGTGGTTTTATGGATCGTTGTTTTAGTTGACGTTCTCCCAAGAGAAGTTCAATCTTCGGAGCTGCTACAAGGTAAGTTCCTGTACATTTGTTCAGTTGTTGAAGTACTCGAGAGACTCGGGGGTGGAAAGGCCCATAGCCCAGGTCGAATCTTCTGTAATATATGTTTCCCCAATAGCAGATTTTGCCGATGTGAATAGGTCCACCTGAGGAGTTCCGAAATTATTTAAATTTCTAATATTATTTGAGTTATGTCTCTGCTCAGGTGCCACTCCGGTAGGCTGTTGAACCGAGACAGATTGTCTGCTATCCCGTTGTAGCGTCCGTCTTCTCAGTTGGAGGTCGACTTACGAACTGATGGTAACTTCAGTAGCTTTGACCTTCATAAGTGCCCTACTAGGGCCTAAATTGAATAAATGGCTTTGACTTTGACTTTGACTTTAGCAGACTATACCTACCTATTGAGCAGAGAAGTGAATATTGTATTATTTTTCCCATTGATGAAAACTGGAATGCCATGTTCAGAAGCCTCAACAATTTTGTACCGCCCTGTTTTGTGATATACGCTACGAACGTCTTGTTTTTGGTTTGCAGTGTCACCGAGGTTTTGCTTCTTTGATTTTCAGGACATTGTAAATTGTCCGTTGTTTTTGATTGCTGTGCTCACATTTCTAAATGGCCACATAATTGAACTGAGTTTACTGTCGCCCTGCGTCTGCCGTATCTGTTACTATGAATGTAGTTGGAGCTCTCTGAAATATTCTTGAGCTTTCTGCAATTTTTAGGTTCTTCCTTTTGTCAGTCAGTTTGCATTTATCTAGATTAACCGAGAATGTAATCTTCCTAAGGAAAAGTTCGTTACGAATTAAGTCTTCCAAAAATCATTATTGCCAATTTCCAGCTCCAATATCTTTGGTTTTTGTAGCAATTGCGTTTCTGTTGCCCAGAATCTTGTTATCTGGAAGTACTTTTAAGTTGTGTTCATTGTCCCATAGAACTCGTAAGACTTTATCTCAGGCTGAGTGGGTTCACCATCCTAAGTACTGAAGAAGATTTATGAGGAATTCGCCGTGTTGTTGGAGACCCACGGATCTTGGTGATCGACCCGAAAGTCATTTAAGACAACTGTTCTCAATCCTTGTTCCCTGTAATAATTTGCCAACCATTTAGTTATTTTGGCAAAAGCATTTGGTGCTGTAGCTAGGCCGAATGGTAAGCATGCATGTAATTTGGTAGGTATACTTTGTTAGCAAAGCATGAGAATTATTGGTATGATTCTACAATTGGAAAAAGATAATATGCCTGAGATATGACCTCAATCATGTAATTATCAGGTTATAAGAAAGATGGTACTTCAAATAAGCTTAGAGGACGACATTTTTAGGGTTTAAGATAAGTATTTAAGCGTCTTAAATTAAAAATTTATCTATTTGAGCTATCGGTTTTAGCTAGAGTGAAGATTTGTGAAAGGAATCCCCTGTTAGATGAGCTGATGACAATTGTACCTGATTCTCTCAATCTTGTAGAGCATTTATCATAGTTGGGGACGATATATTCATATAAAGAAATCCATATAAGTATATGACAGAAAATAATTAGTGGAGACCCGGAAAAAATAAAAATTATGGTTTGTGAAATTTCAACGCCCAAATCAATTTAAAGGGCATACCTTTAAATTGATTTGGGCGTTGAAATTTCCTGGTACCGTTCGGATCAAATTTTTTGCCATTGGGTTTTTGTTGTGACTGGGGCTTGTCTCTTTGTTGGGAGTGAAAGGGCTGTTTTCTCTGAATGTGGCTAGGTCGTATTTCGTTTGACCTTTTTACATGTTTTCTATTATCAAGAAAAAATTTGTTGACTCCTCCTTGCTCTTTTATAATATTTGACAGGTCCGGTTCTCTAAACAGATGAGTATTGGATGGCGGAATCTTATGTAGCATTTCGTGTAGGTACTTATTGCGCGCTTTATATACAGATCTGCGTTGACGAATTATTTCTGCGCGCCTTCCACATACATACTGTAACAACGCATCGGAAGTTTTCTTGAAAGGTGAGTCAGGGGCTAGGAAGTTCTTGCTAATGCTCTTTTTAACTTCTTGAGAGCTTGTATCGTAGATCGATTGGAAATTATGTCTCTGCATTAGCAAGCCATATGATATTGCGCCTAGGCTGAGTTCGGTTTTTTCTAAGGTAGATATTTGTTGCCATGTTTTTTTTTTTTTTTTTTTTTATACCACTTAGCTGGCAAACAAGCATACGGCCTGCCTGATGGTAAGCAGTTACCGTAGCCTATGGACGCTTGCAACACCAGGGGTATCACTCGCGCGTTGCCGACCCTAAAGAAACCTCTTCACACCCTTTTTGAAGAATCCCATGCTGTACTCCATTGGGAAAACCACGGCAGGGAGCTCATTCCACAGTCCGAGCGTCCGCGGAAGAAAACTCCTTTTAGCCCGCACAGTTCGAAACAATTCTGGTTTCAATGTGTGTGGATGGACTCCCTGTCGATGGCGAGAGTTGCGATGGTGAAAGGTAGCCGTGGGCATCATGTCGAATAATTCCTTAGAACACTCTCCGTTGTACAAGCGGTAGAACACACATAACGAGGCAAAGTCTCTCCTCAGACTGAGTGGCTCTAAACCGCTTGTGAGCCCGGGATCGTCAACAATTCTGATGGCACGTCGCTGAACCGAGTCTAAAGGTCCAAGCTGGTACTCAGGAGCTCCCGCCCATAGATGACAGCAGTACTCCATATGAGGCCGGACCTGTGACTTATAAAGTTGCAGCCTTTGCCCCGATGTGAAGTACTGCCTCGCTGTGTTGAGCACTCCAAGCTTTTTGGATGCCAGCTTAACCTTTTCCTCCAAATGACTTCGGAACATAACGTCGCTGGAGATGTCGACGCCAAGGATCCCGATGCTTTGACTGATGTTCAAGGAAGTGTTCTGGAATTTTGGAGCCACAGACCATGGGGTTTTCTTAGCGGTGAACGCGCAGGCTTGAGTCTTGGTGGGGTTGAAATGGACTAGGTTTAGTCGACCCCAATCGGAGACACTAGTTAGTGTACTCTCGATTTCAGACACCAGCCGTTCGCGGCTTTCCTCCACCTCGGAACGAGGGATATTTGCACGGCCCGTGTATTGAGCGTCCCCTGTACTGTCGTCCGCATAGCAATGAATGCCGTCAATAGACAGCATATCATTGATATGCAGAAGGAACAGTGTTGGGGACAGCACAGAACCTTGCGGGACGCCGGCATTTATGTCCATGCTATCGGAGCAGCTACCATCGACGACGGCTCTTATGCATCTGCTGGACAAAAAGCTGGCGACCCATTTGCATAATCCCTCGGGAAGCCCGTATGCTGGTAACTTCGTGAGAAGACCCCTGTGCCAAACCCAATCGAATGCCTTCGCCACATCTAGGCTCACTGCCAAAGCCTCACCTTGACTCTCGATGGCGAGTGACCAACGGTGCGTGAGATACACAAGGAGGTCACCAGCTGAGCAACTATGGCGGAAGCCATATTGTCGGTCGCTCAACAACTCGTGATCCTCCAGGTATCTCAAAAGCTGCGTGTTGACCACACGCTCCATGAATTTGGAGAGAAGGGAGGTGATAGCGATAGGCCTGTAATTCGTCGGGTCTGATCTGTCGCCCTTTTTGGGCACTGGGTGCACGTGGGCAGTCTTCCACGAAGACGGTACTTCCTGTTTGGTGTAGGAAAGTGCGAAAAGACGCGTTAATACTGGACACAATTCAGGAGCACACTGCTTCAGCACCACTGCCGGTATGCCGTCTGGCCCACTCGACTTATGGATGTCCAGAGAAAGTAATTCCCGTCGGACCTCACGTTGGGTTATGCTTATCTCCGGCATGGAGCTGGCACACTGCGGGATGGTAGGCGGTGTGGCGCCCCCATCATCCAAAGTCGAGTTCGAGGCAAAGAGAGAGCCTAAAACATCAGCTTTCTCCTTAGCACTATGGGCCAAGTTTCCGTCCGGCTTACGTAGTGGTGGCAAGGTCGACTGGCAAAAGTTTCCCTCGGCAGCTTTGGCTAGAGACCAAAAAGCACGACTTCCAGAGGGAAGGCTAGTCAGCCTCTCACCAAACCTGCCGACGAAATCGAACTTAGCCCTGGCAATCATTCGCTTACTGGATCTCGAGGCAGCGTTAAATTTGCGTTTCGCATCTGAGATGTTAGTATCCTGATTAGTTCGGGCCGTGGTCCAAGCCTCATACAAAGTCTGCTTATTTTGTCTAGCATCTTTGCAGGGCCGATTAAACCACGGTCGTTTCTTCATCCCTGCAGCCACTAGCGGGTTTGGGATATAACATTCCATTCCCGCCAGTATCGCCTCAGCGACGGCAGCTGCACAGGTGTCAGGATTATCTGATGCGAAGCAAAGCTGCCTCCACGGGTATACCTATACGGGTATATATGGTGGTGTTATACTGGCTAAAATAGTGTTCATTTGTAAGTTTGAGAATATTGGAGTAGCTTGGAACTGTTTTTGGACGTCCGCGTATCTTATATTACTCCAGCCATTAGAATCCAGTCTTTGGCATGAAGTCCCTTGTTTAACTAGTTCGGGTAAAGCTTCCGATATTTTTGGCTCGGTCTCTGTTGTCACTGGAGCAAAGTCGAATAGTCCTCCACAGGGGTGGAGACTCTAGCTATAGTCGGTTCCTCGCCTAGGTGGAACTCGGAAGCGATAGAACATAATATCTCAATGCATTTATTTCTTTCATTCATCATCTATTTGCTAGCTTTTCGGTGAAGGAACAATATCGTGAGGTCTGTAACTCAGGTACAATGTAAAAAAATATTTTTGAGCTCGCGGCCTCTTGGGCCGGGGCCCTCTTGGGTCGGGGGCCCGTGGCATTTTGCCAGCCTTGCCACCCTATTTTTACGCCACTGGGCGGATCCAGCCTTCAGGTCAGGGGGGGGGGGGGGCACACACTTATATCCAGCTTGGATGGGTTTCAAAATACTACTATAGCTGTTTACCCGCAGATATACACACGAAAATAGAGTACATTTGTAAGAATTTTCAAAATCGGTCCATTAGTTAGTTCTAGTGATTACGTCCTACAGAAAAATTCATACTTATAACCATGTCAGTCACATTTTCAAATCGTCAAAATAACAAAATAGTGACAGACATTGAATTCGAATCCGTGATGGGGGTGCCATTCCCCTGGATCCGCCCTTGAGTCTGGCGAACATTCACGGTAAAGTACGCTATTTTACTAAATAGTACGTCATGCGTAGTAAAGAGCACCCATTGGCAACACTGACAATAATCCCCGGCTAAGTCCCCGGCAAACGGCAAGTCAGTTGCGACCAGTGTGACCGTTTTAAAATTAGGTAATCTACTAACAAAACTGTGGCTAGTACACAAAAATAGAATTCTACTAAAATCAACTGAAATGTTTTCACTACACTATAAACATCGAGGAAAAATCCCATTAAAGTAATTCAAATTCAAATGTTTATTGCATTTTCCATGTGTAACAAGAAGATGACATATTATAATAAGGCACAACATGAAACCCTGTTAGGGCACAGCAAATAAATAGTTAGTTACAATATAATATAAACTTATTACAATTAAAAGTATGATTATAAACGACATACTTTCTACATTATTTTACAGTAGTACTTAATGCTGAACAATCAACTTCCGTAACTAGTCAGTGATTTCTCATTGATTTTAACACTAAGGACCAATAGTAAAGTTAGTAAAGTAAGAAACATTTATTACTCACCAATCACTGTATCGTGTGTATTTGATTAGCCAATCAGTGCAAGTGTCCTTGACTTAGCCAATGACAATTAGAGCGCATTGTCGGCGGTGGGAAATTGACGGAATATATGCTTGGAGCGCTTTTTATATTGTAATTTTACGATATTTCTTATTACATTAAATTCAAATTCTTTGAAATTCTGTTGGGTTTCAAGGAAAAGCGCCCCACACTTTTTTTTATTAAAATATTAGACTTAATTTTAAAAATTGCTTACACCAAGGCAATAACGTCATAAACAGAAAATATAGGTTTATTATTATTTAGTGCAGGGCTTTTTAAAGCGTGTTATTGTAGCTTTTTACACAATAATTATTTATTTTTTGTTTTTTTTCGTCTTACGATATTATTATTCATACCATTTTATTATGCTATACCATTATTTTACTACTTAAAATCTTTTTTTCACCGAATCTCACTTTCTTTCTCATTTCTTTCTCACAAATATCCACCGCTGAGCTTGCCATCTGACTCCATCATTAAACCCAAAATCCAATAACGCAATAGCGCATATGGCTAAAATGCACACTAAGACGAGATACTACCATCCATACTGAGCTCAGTTGCCCAGTATTGGGGCGTTAGGGCGTTAGTATACAGGGGCGTTAGGGCGTACAACATTAATTCATGGGGAATTATAAATAATACATGGGGATTTGGAGGAAATCAGAAGACACGTGTGTTCGAGATTAAGACCGGCCGCATACTATAAGAAATTTTCTGTCAGAAAATTTCGGACGGTCGCTTGCTCATACATTTTTGGACGTCAGACACGTCCGAATTTTCGGATAGTATGCGGGGTTTAGAACAAAATGTATGAGGAAAGTGCCTTCCGGGGGACGTTAGAAATTTAAAAGTCAGAAAATTTTTTATAGTATGCGGCCGGCCTCAGTGATTTTTAGGTTTTCGGGGATTTCGGTAGACTGCGAGATAGACATCTGGCAACACTAAGTTTAGTTTCAAAACATTGCAATGCAAAACAAAATGTCAAAATTAATTTAATGTATTTTTTAAATGATGATGGACTATTTATCAAGACATGTATCGTTAGAGATACATAAAAAAACTATTAAATGTTTGTTTAATGCTATAGTTAATTGAGTTTAGTGTTTGTGAGATAAGACTCGCGTCTTTCCAGAGATTTCAAAAACTTTCTTCCATTTGCATTCATATTATTTATGTATATTACGGAGCAAGCATTGAGGATACAATACAAAGCCTACTGAAACTACTGGAACAAGTTCTGTGCAGTTTGTGAATAAAATTACACCAGTAAAAAAATGGCACATTTTGGAAACTCATTCAACGGAGTAATAGATGAAATACCACATATATCTGTAGATAATTTCGATAATTATAATAAGAAAGCGTATTTCCTAAGCCACTGTCACACAGATCACACTAATGGGTTATTTAATGAAGCCTTTTTGGCGAATTTAGAGAGAACAGACTGTTATGTGTATATGTCTGAGTTGAGTGCTCTTATTATTAAACATGATAGAAATGATTATAGATTACAAAAACGCATAAGGCCTTTGAAATTGGGTGAGTAATTTAAATGCAGCACAGACGGCATACTATCTTTGCTGCACTTTTTAGTTATTGAAAATAGAACCTATAATTGTATAGGTTCTATTTTCACTACTCTATTTTTTTATTTTTTTCCTACTGCTGATCTTACTGCTTAGAATTGTCTAAGCAGTAATGCATGTGGTGCTAAAAAAGTCTTCAAAAAATTTAAGACGTACCTAAAACTCTCTATTTCTGTATTCCAAGTACAAAATAATACATCTCAATCTCTGCATTTCCATAGTACGTACATCCCTAGAGTTACACCAACAGAATTATCGAAGATTTACGTTGTGTGCTTAAAATCACAGACAGACTTTTTTGCGTGCCGTAGACTCCTTTCTAAAAAGTCTATTTGTGTGCTGCATCTTAACCTATAATGGATAATGTCTTAAGCATTGGCAAATGCAATAAGCTGCTATAATTGTGCCTGTTTGTTACAATGATCTTGCCTATTTCTATGTCCGTATGTCACCTTACAGAAATGCATTTCTTTATGAAACATTTATTCATCACTTTAATGACAGTTTATTTTTCCTATTCTAGTGATATTTGTTCCCTTTCAAAAAACATTCAATTGCACAAATATTATATCCTGAAATAAGGTTGGTTAGTTTTTTCTTGTTCCTCGCAACTATTATACAAGATATTATTGTTTCAGGACGTACATCAGTTTCAATACCAGGAGAGAATGGCAAAGAAGATATATTAAACGTAACATTAATACCAGCTGGTCACTGCTTCGGCTCCGTAATGATTCTATTCAAAATAAACAACAAGAACATATTATTCACTGGAGACTTTCGTATAAATTCCAATGATATATCCAAATACGCGCACTTCCACAATGATGGGGAACCAATTACCATTCACACATTGTACGTAGATACAACATTTCAACACCTAAAATATGAACATTTCCCAAAAAGGAGTGAAAGTGTTGATTACGCAGTGACTGAAATAAGAAAATGGCTGGAATTAGATGCAAATAATAGAATATCATTGAATACATCAGCTGCATATGGTTATGAATATGTTTTCAATGAAATATATAACCGTTTGAATGTAAAAGTTTATGTTGATGATTGGAAATGGCGTGTATACAGGTAATTGATACATTTTTTATTCAACAAAATCGGTAAACAAGGATTCGGCCCTCCTGATGGTAAGGGAAAAAATATTTTATTAATTTAATCAAGCGATTGGGCCCAAAAATTTTCAAAAAGTTGCACCTTCTGTCCAAATAGATCTGATCTATGTATACATTGGTATATTATTTCATAGTAAATTACCTAGTACTTTTTTTTTCAGCATGTTCCCATCTCTGGTTCCTGGTGTGACAAACAGAGAAGGAGAGACAAGAATACACATATGCAGAAACAGAACAGATAACCTCTCTCATGAAAAATGCTGCCCGTATGAATCCAAAAATATATACAACTACCTTCACATTAAATTCTCAGCGTTGATCTGGAAGAATTATGAAATCGACACCCCTGTAGGTAAGAGGGATAATAATTTCTTAAGAATCTTATTCGCTACACATTGCAGTAAACGAGAACTACAAATTTTCGTTAATTATTTTAATCCGAAAAGGGTAGTTGGTTTCCCAAACCCGTATATTGACAGTCCGAAGAAAATTCAGGATGAAGACAAGGTTACACTGAAGAAAAGAATGATCAGTCCTCGAAAAGTTGATAATTGTAAAGTTGTTAGACGAAAACTAGATAGTTGTAGGCGGAGAGAAATGTTTGACTAGTCCAATGATATTATAATAGAGATATGCTACCCTCATACTAAGCGTTATTCTTATTGTTGAATTAGGTGAATGCGATAGATAAGCTATATGTAGCCGCTAAGCAAAATTACGACAATTGTCTGAATTTGTCTGCAACAATTAGCGTGCGTTAATGCGATATCTAACTCTTTTTATTATAATATCATTGGACTAGACACTGTTTTCATTATTACTTGTATGCCTTTATGTTTGTATTAGTTTAAGCGATAGTGTTTCTAAAATACTTGCTGCCTTTGTGATATTTTATTTGATACGGGAAGATTTTTAGTCAAAATTAACTCTATTTTTATATTTATAGGTAATTTTGTGAAATGAAATAAGAAATTAAGATTTTTTTCGATGGATCTATTTCCGAACTGAAATTTAATATGAGATTTGGACCAAATGTACGTTATTGTAATTTTAAGTAATTAGGTAGGTATAATGAAATATAATTATTGTTTTAATAAATAATTTATTGGTTTTATTTTTGCCATTATGTCGTACAATGAGGAATGTTACTAGGTATGCAAAATCGCTTGAAACTTTGTAACAGTAGAGCCATTATGTATACAAATACACTAGTTTTTGTTTCATTAAAAAAAACCAAGTAGTTATGATTTTACAGACATTTGAAATTTCCCTAAATATCGAGGCCCACTAGCAGTCACGTGACCCCAGTGTGACGTCATCTTGTAACGCTCCGTTCACTTGCGTTAGTCGCCAGCGGTCCTTGCGCTATAATATTAGGGGAAAGTGTTTTGTTTCATCCGTGAATTATTCTACTGTTACGTTCATAGTGTGTGTATTCTTAATCAAGGTCATTACAATACAAAAAAACCTTTATTAAATCATGAAGGATTAAAATAGATAGACTTATAGTTGCCCATTAATTTATCGACGAATAGTGATTCCGTTGCCGCTGAAAAGCGAGGAGTAAGTAAGAATGCACATGCTTCCTGTGTGTGTATTTGAATTTGTTTTTTTTTTTGCATTATTTACCTAAAAGAATTAATTTTAAGTAGGTACTTACCAAACCTTTTCCCCCTTATTAAAAAATAAGGTGTAAGTCAGTCTTGTAACACCCAGGTATTAAGATAGCTCCAGCCATGCTCCAGCCCTTTTTGTTTATATGACATTAGAAAGTGACGGATATATTTTAATCCTAGGTTTAACTATACTTGACTTACACCTTATTTATTAATAAGACGGTTTAAGTTTACGTTATAGATAACAAATAAGTAGTAATGTTATATCTGTACCTATTTATACTCTTGTTATACGGGCCAGTTGGCGCAGGTTCACCTTACGCGCCGCAGGTCGTGGGTTCGATTCCCACACAGGACATGTATTTGTGTGCATGAACATGTCTGTATGTAAGTCTGGGTGTAATTATGTATATTAAGTATGTATTTACAAATAAAAAGTAGTATATAGTATTATATCAGTTATCTGGTTTCTATAGTACAAGCTCTGCTTAGTTTGGGATCAGATGACCGTGTGTGAGGAATGTCCCAGGATATTTATTTATTTATTTTTATAGTAACCGTCTTCGCATGCGGATTAAACATTTGACACAGTTTGTTCCGGCCTCCTTACTTACGTAGTAAATATTTAGTAATCTGTGTCCTAACCTACGGAACGGCTGGACCGATTTTAAGGAGACTATCACAGGTAGATAGCGTATGTTATAAGAAGGAACTTAGGCTAATTTTATTTTAGAAAAATAATAACGGGGTTCCGCGCAAAAAATTCAAACTGTAGGTACGCGCAGGTGAAACTGCGGGGTTACCAAAATAATGCACACTATAAATGAATAATGTGTAAAGAGCAGACTCTCACTATACTGCCGATCTTCAAAACAATAAGCCTTGATTTTATCTCTAAACTAACACTCCGCCCCGCCGTTTTACCTGCGTCCTCTTCTTTACCCACTGGATGGAGGGATGGAATTTCTAAAATCCTTTCTTAAGCTACAAAAGGAACTAATGTATTCCAATTTTTGAGTTAATACAGACGTAGTAAAATCCTCCCCTTAAAACATTATTACCCCTTTTTGCCCTACTAGGGGTCGATTTTCGCGAAACCCAAAAACACGTGTTTTTTTTATGTTTATACGATGTATTAAAACCGTGTTTTAAGTTAATCGGACCGCGCGGTAGGTTTATTCCATACAAACTTTAACACCTCCTAACCCCCCTTTTAGGGGTAGTTTTAATAATCTAATAATGAGAAGCTGTATTATTTGATTAAATAAGTAATAGTGCTAAGTTTCAAATTTATAAACCCAAGGAATAAGATTTTTCAAGAGAAAAAGAGCGCGACGGACTGAGCGAGCGTTGAAACATGACGTCACACGCATCAAGTACCGGGCGGTCGAATCCGGCGTCGCGCGCTCAATTAAAAATTATATATCTCGGAAAGTAATTGTCGTATTGAAATAATTCTTTCACATATATTTTTTATTTTCTACAGAAAATGCGATGAGCTAAAATTCAAAATTAGTGAACATTCTTCATTGGCTACTTTCCCAAAAAAATATATTTAATCCGTCATTATTCGTCCGTTTTTTTTTCGTCAATCACACAACAAATGATAAAGATAAAGCCCGTTAAAGTTCCGCGTGACGTCACATTTCTATAATTTTTTTAGCGAAATGTGACGTCACGCATAATCTTACTGACGGCACAGCTGACGGGCTAAATAGAATTATATATTTTTTACCCAGGAAAATATCCAATTATAAATAAACAATTCAAGAGTTATTGTTTCTATTTACAAAACCCAGAAAAGAAGTGAAAGAAACCCAGAAGTGCTTATCACCATCGGCCAAATCGTCACTGTATAGGTATAGTGTGTCAGTGTTAAAAGTAGGTAGGTGATTATTTTAGTACCGCATTTATATGCAATTCACATTTTTCATACAAACTCGAGAAAAATTCGATAAACTGTTATAAATGAAATGAAAGGGTAGGTACCTACTAAAGATATCATTACCTATTTTTGACGCTGACTGTTCCATTGTAAAACTTGACAAAAACTTTTTAACAAAAAAATTAAACCACCGAAAAAACTGAAAAGCAAAAAATAATTTTGAATATAACATGAATTTTATAAGGTTATGCAGTCGGGGATAAATAAATAAAAATTATATGGGACCAACTTCGAGGTATACCCTATCCAATAAAAAAGAATTATCAAAATCGGACTACTCTGTAAAAAGTTATGGGTGATCATACATTAAAAAAAAACGCGTCGACTTGTAGTAAACCTCCTCCGTTTTTTCGTCGGTTAAAAAACGTTATTCATGCAAGTTTAGCTACCTACCTACCGACGGAGTTGGCAATGGTGTTGGTAGTTCTCATTTTAAATTCTGGACCCACGATCACAGTTTACTAAATAGTTACTAATGTTGAATCTCGGCAGGCAATAACGTAAAAACTAACTATCGTGAAATTGCATATGTGTGAGTACTGTGAACGTGCCAGCTTTAGTTTATTCGGGATAGGCGAAGTCGCGCGCGCGACTCGCTAGATGTCCGATGTTGGGTGACACAAACAACAGTTTAGGATTCCCACCCACCACGTTTATAATAACTATCGTAAAATTGCATATGTGTGAGTACTGTGAACGTGCCAGCTTTAGTTTATTCGGGATAGGCGAAGTCGCGCGCGCGACTCGCTAGATGTCCGATGTTGGGTGACACAAACAACAGTTTAGGATTCCCACCCACCACGTTTATAATAACTATCGTGAAATTGCATATGTGTGAGTACTGTGAACGTGCCAGCTTTAGTTTATGCGGTATAGGCGAGGTCGCGCGCGCGACACTAGATGTCCGATGGTGGGTGACACAACACAAACGACAGTTTAGGATTCCCACCACGTTTTTAAATAATGAGTTCCCTAGGTTATTGAAAGAATTTTTTAAATCGGACCAGCGTTTTTTTATGCTACTAAGGTAGGTAACAAATAAACATACGGCCGCTTGGCCCTCCAGATAGGAAGCGGTCGCCGTAGGTAGGCTATAGATTCTTGCAATACTCGCGCGTTGCCGACCCTTAGTAGTGAGTAGTTCCGGAGATTAAGAGGACTCAATTCGTCATACTTTTCATACAAAACCCCTGTACTTATTATGGCGTTGTTAAACATTTTTCGTTAGATATTTTGAACAAATTAGTATCTTGTGTACTATATCTAGCCTTGTATCTTGGCGTAATTTAAAAAAAGTGTGAAACAAATTCAGTCAAAGCCTCCGAAAAACAGCGTTTTTGCCTGAACTTTGGCCAAATCTAATGTACCTATAAATTGTAAAAGTAAAGAAAACATTAAGATACCAGGCTTGCAAATGTATTGGAGATTCTAAATAACTAACTTTTTTTTCACAAACTTGTAAGATTTTTTCTCAAGAAGTATACTCCTGGAACAAGTTTTATGAATGCGAAATCATGAATGACGACCTAGCGAAGCGGCCGCGAGTGATCAGCGGAATTTACCGACTGATAAGCGACGGCTCTGATGCTATCTCTCTTTATTCGCAGTCAAACATTACGTTGGATGAAACAACAAGCTTTTAGACTATGCTCGCGTTGAAGTTGCGACGGCCACAGAGGGCCGCCTTAATTCATCCATGTCATCCATAAGTACTTATCACTTGATTGTGATGTGACCGCCTATGGCCTCGCGACTCAGGGGGCCTCGCGGCCCGAAAATGTATGCATTAGGTACTTAAAAGATTAGTACAGCCTCCGCTGAACGAAACTACTCAAAATTATGTCAAGGGTTATTTTTTGTGGAATATTATATTATTTCACCCTACTTTGTGAAAAGGCCCGTGCACAGCAGTGAGACATTATAGGCTGTCCACCAATACTTCCAAACTTTAACCTCTTGATAATTATTATTATAGTATACTAGTTGCGCCCCGCGATTTCTCCGTGTACCCAAGGGATATCTAACCTACCCTACCGTTTTTCTTCAATTTTCTATACAACTTTGTTTTTTCGTAAGAACCTTCTTTGAAAGTTTTCTTATACACTGGGTATTAGAAAACCGTGTTGCAAGAGTAAAAATACCGTGTTTTTAGGCAAAATTACGGTGGATCAGCTTAAAGTGTACCGTGTAATTTTTTAAAGGATAAAAACAATAATATAACCTAGATACCGACTGCAGCGTCATCTACCGGGCTGATTTGTGAATCTAAACCATCCTGGGCGCACCCAAACACATACAAAAAAATTCATTCAAATCGGTCCAGCCGTTTAGGAGGAGTTCAGTGACAAACACACGTACAGTAGAATTAACTCCCTGGATGGTTTAGATAAGGTAGGGTAGGGTACCACCACGCGAACGAAGTTGCGCCGGGCAACTGGTATATCATATAAACCTAAAAAAATTAAGCTAATGTTCAATAAAAAATACATAAATACTATTTTTTTAGAGCTGACAGTGTTGAAATTGAGCTAAATTTAGCTCTAAAAGTGTTAAGTTAGCAACACTGTTCCTGTATGTTTATATAAGCACATATAAGGACGAGAATAGATTGCCGAGGTTTGGTAGTTTTTATCTACGTGTGAGTGGAGATAGAAGTTTTGATAACCTGGGATTCCCGGTAACCAAGAGCAGTGTTGCCATAACAAAATACATATGTTAAGTTGACTGAGATTCGTTTTACGCAGTATATTGATGAAACAATAAAAACGTAGTTTTTAAAATACGGTGACATATATGACACGGTCATACCTTATTACCTTGATGGTAGATTAAGACCAGTACCCCTAACATGAGTTTTCTACACTAACGTAATCTACAGTCGCTAGCGACTACGGTGAGACATTTTGTATGAAATGCTTTCAAAAGAATCCACTAGAGGCGGTGCTCGTCATACCCAAATATTCACCGTAGTCGCCAGCGAGTCTAGATTACGTTAGTGTAGAAAACTCATGGTAGGGGTACTGATTACGGTGTATCTACGGTAATTACCGTGTATATGGAGACACTGGGCGTGACCAAGGGAAATAGGGATTCATTTTTATACCTATATAGAGATAGATGGCAGGTTTTTAGTAAAGTGCGGCACTATTTGTAAAAATGACAGCTTAAATGGCAGAATCTCAAAATTCAAGCCCTAGGACCAAAATTACCGTTTTTTAATCAATATTTACATTACTCTACGGTTTTTTTCATATGTGTGTAGTTTTACTCTAGTATGGGGCTGGCAACACTGTACTACTTTGTAGTCGGTACTTCCCAGAATTATATTGCATTAACGATTGCATTCCTTGAACCTCAAACAAAGCAAACTTTCGTCTATCTATATCAATTTAGCTATATACAATTACTAGGTCTAGGTACCTACGTCTTAATGTTTATAATAACTTTGTCTACAATTATTGTTAAGACGTACTAATCTCTATTTCGTCTTCCAGATTATGTTTATAGAGTGTTTGAGTGTGCTGATTATTATAAAAATCATCATACATGGATTTTACTGGATTCAGAGAAACACTACGTAAGTATTACCCTTTTTCAATTCGTTATCACACCATATGTAGTAATTAGGGCCTTTGCATATCATTTTTATGCGATCTTACTACTAATTTAATAATAAAATACTACAAACAAAAAATAGTACTTTTACTCGTATAAAATTAGATGACTTTTTATCAAAGAATCATGGCGAGATTTGTACAAAAATAAAAAGATTTTTAGAGACATTGAAACGGTGTTTTTTTTTTTTTTTTTATACAACTAAGTCGGTAAACAAGCATACGGCCCGCCTGATGGTAAGCGGTCCTTGATCCTTGGTGCCTAAGGGCAACTTGAGGCATTTAAAATATCCCCGGGAAAAAATGCGACATTGTATGCCATGCCGGCAAATTGCGAACAAAACCATTATGTTGTTGTTATGTTTTGCGGGGTTTATAAAATATTTCAAGTAGGTATATGTTGCTGGTAATGCAATCTCAACATTGATTCAAAAGTGATTCAAAAAAAGTAGTGTTTTTTACGTAGACAGGTTTTTATACTAACATAATTTTAAGCTTTTATACTAACAAAAAGTGTTTTATTTTAATATCTATGTTAGTTTGTAAGGTATAAATCTCTGGGCCAAAGTAGCCTGATAATAAAGATTTATTATTATTATTATAATGTATGGATCTCGCCATGATTCTTTACATTGTATTCAGATATTAAATTAAATTTAATATCTGAATATAATGTGATTTGCTTACAATAGAGATAAGTAGGTACAAACTCTTTCAGTCGCATACGTAAATGGAAACTAGCTAAGCGATCTTATTTTGGCTAGCAATTAGCAATAATTCACAACTTAAATAGATTTTACAACACCGATTTAAGTATATTTTTAGTGTGCCCTACGTACAATTTTTAAATTTTTTGTGCTGCGTGACTCCAGCTTCAAAGGTTCCAGCCATTATCCAAGAAAACAAGGTCTGACATTCCGGGAGAGACACAGAAACGTCAAACTTTATGGGCCCTCTACACGTTTGCCAAGCCTCGGCGAGCCTCCACAAATTCAAACGTGTGGATGGGTGTTTGCCGTGGCTTGCCAAGCGTTTGCCAGCGCTTGCCGCCGACCCGAGCCGTGTCGGTTTTTCATGCACAAATCAAAGGAAGTTTGCGGCAAGCGCTTGCGAACCATCCACACGTTGGTGTGTAGTTAGTATCGCTTGCGCACTGGCGGCGAACAGACGTGTGCCTGCGTACTGTTAAAACTATGCAATGCCTAAAAATATATGATTTAATGGTCCATTCAGTAAATTTACAATTCCTCGAATGCTGAAAAATGCAGGATGCATTACCCTGCATTTTATCCGACGAAAAACGGAGGTTTAAAGTTTACACGTATATATTTTTTCTTATGTATGAACATGCATATCTTTTTATAGAGTAGTCCGATTTTAATCATTCTTTTTTTATTTGATAGGGTACACCTCTAAGTTGTTCCCATATAAATTTGGAAAAAAATAGCTACCCTATAGGTGGGAAATAAGGGGTGATTTATTGTTAACTCACAGATTTTAATGCTGAATTGTGTATTACATTAAACGTAATCAAAAATTAAGTATGTAATAATGCATAAACCTACTGCGTAAACAAAAAGAGATAATGGTAGATCCAGTAATTTTACAATTCCTCGAATTTCCTGCATTACCCTGCATTTTAAACGTAAAGTATTGATCAGAAACAAGATACTAATGCATGGAATCATGTCAGTAAAATTTTAAATAAGCATGTTATGGAAATAAAATACAAGAAATAAATACTTATGGTTACATTTCGTAAACATTTAAAGAAGAAACGTTATTGCATAAACGAACTGGACGTCCGTCATGCTTGCTTGCCAACGCACTAACTACCAACGCTGCTCGCAAGCGTTTGCAAACGTGTGGATGGCTACGTTTGTCTACCTTGATTTGTACAAGCGTTTGTGGGAGTTTGGAGTTTGCATGAGTTTGCAAGCGTATGGACGAGGCATTACAGTTGCCACTTTATTGTAACGAATCACTTTAATATGGAAATACTACACTATTTTGTCAAAAATATATATAAAGTATTATAACTGACATATCGTTTGTCTAATCAAACAAATAAATTAAGTTAAACGTGAGTGAGCGTATTATTTTAAATTAAAACCTTACAGTTTTATTGTATTCCCACCGGAAATACTAGGGGTACAGGAGCCACGATTACATACGACTGGTAACACAAAAACGTGCCGTCTCATTGACATTTATTGCCATTTTGACGTGTATTTGTTATCTTTGTCGAACATCCATAATTGTGATTTTCGCTCTCGCTCAGTCTCAGTATACGGAGAGTTTCTCAAACTTTTAAGGACGCGTTATAGACTTATAAAAATACTTATTTTTTATGCAAGGCTGCAAAGTGGTTTTAAGTTATAATTGTTGGAATAGATTGTACGTAATGAATAAATCTACTTACAGTTGCGCCTACATATTTTATATTATTAATTAATTAACAATTATACCATATTTTTCACTCTTGACAGACTTAACACACAACACTTCTTTTTCTTCTTATTTAAAATAATTTGTCCCATAGACTGAAACATATGTACCATCGAGGTTGTATTCCGACAATAATGGACTAAAAAACGAATAAAACATAAATTAACTGAAAAGAGAAAAACAAGCTCTTAAATCTATAGAATTTTGAATATATCTTGAATTTTATAAGGTATTGCAGTCGGGGATAAACAAATATTACAAAAAAATACATACTTAGGTTATTGGTTAATCATTAAAAGAAACAAAAAACCCGACTGCGTAAAACATAAATTAACTGAAAAGAGAAAAACAAGCTCTTAAATCTATAGAATTTTGAATATAACTTGAATTTGGTTGTCCCCTATTGCAATACCTTATAAAATTCAAGTTATATTATAAATTCTATAGATTTAAGAGCTTGTTTTTCTCTTTTCAGTTAATTTATGTTTTACGCAGTCGGGTTTTTTGTTTCTTTTAATGATTAACCAATAACCTAAGTATGTATTTTTTTGTAATATTTGTTTATCCCCGACTGCAATACCTTATAAAATTCAAGTTATATTCAAAATTCTATAGATTTAAGAGCTTGTTTTTCTCTTTTCAGTTAATTTATGTTTTACGCAGTCGGGTTTTTTGTTTCTTTTAATAATTTAATTTTTTTCAGACTTTTTAGTTTTATACAGAAAGAGTTGTATGTATTAGTAAGTAAATGAGCGGTACGGTAAAGGAACGCTAATAACCATCGCAAATCTGTGATTTACGTATGGTAACGGCTCAGTACCTACTGTCCTTGCATTAAACGTGGATTTTTGCAGTTTACGTCAAAATGGTAGCATCAAAGTATTACAATATATACATATATGGAATGGTCTATTTACAAGCTTTCATTTGATATCCATATTGTTATAATAACGAAAATTTATTTTTAATACCCCCCCCCCCCCTATTTTTTTTATTCTTAGGCGCTATATAAAAATATAATACCCTATGACACTCCCCCAGTCAAGACGAATCTAACGACACCTCATATGCTTAAATCCATCAAGCCGTTTAGGCTGCAGAGCGGCACAAAGAAATAGACATACATACATACATACACTCGAAAAACATAACCCTCCTTCCGGGTCAGTCGGGTAAAAATGTTAACCATATTATTGGATTAAAAATTAACATAATAAGTGATTCTTGTAAAGTTCATATAAAATGTCAATATAAATGTCAACTTTAATAGTGAAATTGAAAATTCTATAGCAAGTAAAAAAAAAATTTTATCCTAGGTTACACTTTTTTAGTGTTCCCTATTCATACTACAATCTAGCCTTAATATTAGGCTAATAAGTAATTTAAATTTAACATAAACTTCTATATTGACTATATCTAAGAATGTGTCTTATCACTTTTCTTATTTTCTCTATGTTCTTATGTTCTTTATATACCATAGCACTTGGACTACGTTACACTATTATAACTATCACTATACTAACTCAAACGGTTTAGTTCTTTTCAGTTATCTCACTATGTCTGTGTGATCGAGGAGCTTAATTGCCTCAACGTTCACATGATAATGAAGCCGGTTGTGGTGAGCTTCTGCATATTTTTACCCGACTGACCCGGAAGGAGGGTTATGTTTTTCGAGTGTATGTATGTATGTATGTCTATTTCTTTGTGCCGCTCTGCAGCCTAAACGGCTTGATGGATTTAAGCATATGAGGTGTCGTTAGATTCGTCTTGACTGGGGGAGTGTCATAGCGTATTATATTTTTATATAGCGCCTAAGAATAAAAAAATAGGGGGGGGGGGGTATTAAAAATAAAAGTTTCGTTATTATAACAATATGGGTATCAAATGAAAGCTTGTAAATAGACCATTCCATATAGGTATATATTGTAATACTTTTATGCTACCATTTTGACGTAAACTGCAAAAAACCACGTTTAATGCAAGGACAGTAGGTACTGAGCCGTTACCATACGTAAATCACATATTTGCGATGCTTGATAGCGTTCCTTTACCTCATTTACTTACTAATACATACAACTCTTTCTGTATAAAACTAAAAAGTCTAAAATAAATTAAATTATTAAAAGAAACAAAAACAAACAACAGCTTAGAGTGTTTTCCAAGCAGCCAATATATTATTTTATACCTTAGGTATAATTCGTTGAGTTTCTTCTTGACGTGAGCTTTCCAGCGTAGCTTTACATCAATCGTCATGCCGAGATATTTAGCTGTATTCTCATATGGGATTTGTTTGCCATCAATATAGACTGGAGAATACTGGTGTGTCATATTAGTAAAGTCTATGTGAATAGATTTGGATTCATTAAGTTAATTCTCCATTTTTTTGTCCAGTTATAAACTTGATCAATAGCTGTTTGAACCTTCTCAACTGCCTCCTTGTGGCTATTCCATGTAGCCATTATGGCAGTATCGTCAGCAAAGGTAGCGATGGTGTTGTTTTCAAGTTCAGAATATCACAGGTGTATAAAAGATACAGGACCGGACCCAATACACTACCTTGTGGTACACCAGCTCTTATTTCTTTCAGTTCAGAGTAGGCATCTTCTTGCATTATTCAATATAAACTAGATTAACTTTCCCCATACTTAAAAGTTTGGAAACCGTCGACGGCGGAAATGACGTAGGCATGTGTCCCCCTGTGTCTCGGAATGTCATACCTGATATAATTATACCATGGTAAACATGAATACGCTACGTCACTCTGCAAGTTCCTGCCAAAAAGTCTCAAAGAAATTACTTTTTTTTTTGTTAATTTTTTCTTGACCATGGATACTAAGTCCTTCAGTCGCATACATTTTATTAATTATATCACTTTAAATATAGTTCGCACATTCACTTTCACATAGTCCGCATGATCAGTCACCGTCAAGTCATGTTTTAGTAAAATGGTAGTAATTGTACTAAAACTTGTCTCGGACTTTTTGAGACAACTTGTAAAGTCACGATTCACATATTCATTTCATTTCACTTCATTGGTGCACATAGATTGATCTTTATTGGATAAAATACCACCGATAATATGCAATAAAACTCAAAATACACGAATTTATGAAAATAAAAATGAAACTGCTACGTCACTTTGCAAGTTCCCGCCAAAAAGTCTCAAAGAAATTACTAATAGGCAGCGTTGCCAGACCAACGAATTTGTCCGTAGATCTACGGATTTTAGATCTTGTCTACGGACATACGGATTTTTGTTCCATCCATTAAAACAATAATTTCTTGAATGAAAGTAACAAGGCACCTTCAAATCTTAAAAAGCGGGACGGGCGCTTAGGCAACTTTTATCGTCTGCTAAACTGCTAACCCTAACCTAAAAGCTACTTAAATACACGCAAAGAGAATATAAAGCTACGCTAAGAGCTAAACTGCTGTTTGATAGGTTTTGCGTATATAGGGTGACTGATAATTAGTGACCGATATGATTTTACTCATGATAACAAACACTAGGTACATATATATAGCGAATAATGGAAAAAGTTTGCACTTTTTTGAATATAGCAGAACAGTCGGCGAACAAAGGCGAAATAAGGACCATTGATCATAATACCCTATTCAAGCCAATGCCAATGTCTATGGGCACACAAGTAGTCGTCGCTCACCACCCTTGCAGGCAGTGGGGAATCCCTTCCGAAGCCGGTGGGCTTCTTGTGGGTGGTATCCATTGGCTGCTTGTGGTGGCATGTGTCAGTCACCGTCCAGTCATGTTTTAGTAAAATGGTGGTCATTGTACTAAAACTTTTCACGGACATTTTGAGACAACTTGTAAAGTCACGATACACATAATTCATTTCATTTCAATTTAACTGGTGCACATGGATTGATTTTTATTGGATAAAATACCACCGATAATATGCATGTAATAAAACTCAAAATACACGAATTTATGAAGATAAAAATTAAAACACAATGTCACTCTGCAAGTTCCCGCCAAAAAGTCTCCAAAGAAGTTACTTTTTTTTTGTTAATTTGTTCATGACCATGGAAACAAAGTCCTTCAGTCGCGTACATTTTATTTATAATATCACTTTTATATAGTCTGCACATTAACTTTCACATAGTCCGCATGATCAGTCACCGTCCAGTCATGTTTTAGTAAAGTGGTCGTCATTGTACTAAAACTATTCACGGACTTTTTGGGACAACTTGTAAAGTCACGATACACATAATTCATTTCACTTCACTAGTGCATATGGATTGATCTTTATTGGATAAAATACTCAAAATACACGAATTTATGAAAATAAAAATGAAAATGCTACGTCACTCTGCAAGTTCCCGCCAAAAAGTCCCAAAGAAATTACTAATAGGCAGCGTTGCCAGACCAACGAATTTGTCCGTAGATCTACGGATTTTAGGTCTTGTCTACGGACATACGAATTTTTGTCCATCCATTAAAACAATGGTACAAAAAATTAAATTAAATAATTTTTGGTGTAAAACAAAACGCAACTACAAAAAATATAGTCCGCGTTTCGTTCTCCAGTTGTTTTGTTATTTTGTCTGTAGACAATACCTGTCATACCATAATAATAATAAAAATTTCTTTATTTGCAGTTTTACAATTAACAAAAACTAATCATTACAAAAATGTGGCTTATACAAAAAATTACACAATAGTTTGTTTTGTACAATTGAAGTCACAGATCAGTTGAAACTCCTGGCACCCAAGCTAAGATTAAACTTGTGTTATGGGTATCAGGGTTCTCTCTTACTTTAAACCTTACTCGTAGTCTTTTATAACAAACAGCAAACCATAAGTTAACAGGCTTGTATGATTAGCGTAAAATGGAATGAACTATTGCGTTCGTTTAGTTTAGTTTGCGTGGACAAACATACATACAAACATACACCTATGAAATTTTGTCTATTTGTTTGGAAGGCCTAATAGATTATTATAAAATTCCAATAATACTTATTACATACATACGTGTCGAATTGATAACCTTTTTTTTAATTCGATTAAAAATTAAGAAAATTATAAACTTTTAATGCTTTTTCCTTTGTTTTGTAGATATTCCAGCTGATTTCTTTTATATCATAAATTCAATTACAGCTCTTTTAGTCATATTTAGCTTTAAAAAATATCTGTCAGATCTACGGATTTTTGTTGAGGCAATCTACGGATTTGTTAACGCCGGTATACGGATTTTTAAAAATCTGATCTGGCAACACTGCTAATAGGTTTAATTACTTTTGTTTGTTTTGATATTACTATTTACTTAGTTGTAAAAGTTTTATTTGTGGAGTGCGCGCCGTGTTTATTTTATCTAAGAAAAAATAAGAGTGTGATTTTACCGTTAACACGAAGTGCGTTTTGGAAAACTTACCTTTTCTTTTAGATTCAAAAAGAAATGTTTTATCCATATCTCTAAAAGTGACTCCTTATGATAATTCTGATAACATATAAATCAGTAGGTAAGTGTTCTTATAATTTACTCTATTCTCTCAAAATTAGGACATACCCGATGCGAAAGATGGTTTTCTATCTTTTGTAGACGGATACAATTTCCGCCAGAAAAAACTCGAATAAGCAATTCTTCTGATAAGTATATAAAAACAGTTCTTATTTCAAATAGAATCAGAATTACGCTTATCTGTCCATTGAAAAATCAGCCCTTAAACCCGTAGTTATCTATGCTACGAATATTTTTTGTTTGATACCTATGTACCTACCGCTCTTTTTGGCGGGAACTTGTAGAGTGACGTTGCGTTTTCATTTTTATTTTCATAAATTCGTGTATTTTGAGTTTTAATGCATATTATCGGTGGTATTTTATCCAATAAATATCAATCCATGTGCGCCTGTGAAGTGAAATGAAATGAATCATGTGTATCGTGCGTGACTTTTCAAGTTGTCTCAAGAAGTCCGTGAAAAGTTTTAGTACTACCACCATTGTAATAAAACATGACTATTATGACTGACTGAGGACTATGTGAAAGTGATTTATTGCGACTAGAACTTATAATATAAGTGGTAAATGGCAAAATACACAAGCTGTATGACGCCAAAATAATAAAAAAGGAATTACTGGTAAGGCATATTAAACAATACAAACTTCCACTGGTTAGTAATACTAATAAGAATGGAGCTATAAAACTTGAGTTTGGAAACAAAATCAACTGAGAGAACTGCCTCAACTGTGTCAAGACAGACAGCCTCCACTGTGCTTGCCCTGCAGATATGAGAATTCTAGATACTTGGCAGATCTATCTAATACAACATATTTATAATTTCGGATAAGCACCTGCATAGTTAAACTAAGGTTTTTACTTAGTGGTGCCACTATGAGATCTCGCACCAACTCATTATATTGCTAGGGACACCGCTGCATATTTATGTACAGATTCCTATGGAGAGAGTTCTCATTCAAGTATTTTCAAAGAAAAAATAACATAATGTAGATCATTAATGATTCAGAATGGAAGTTGATGATTTGCAAGTCGTTCAATTAAGTTTTAGGCTAATTTAGACTTAAATTAAGATTTTAATAAAAGTTGCCCTTAACATATCTTTATGTTAATGTTTTATTGCTGGAGTGGAGTTTTCTCAGTTTAAGTGTATTCCGAACCAGTGGTAAATTCAACTGAATGTATCAACCGTTCATAACCGTGCCTTACCAGGACCTAAACTGCTAAATTAATTTTTGATTTTGATTACCCTGTGTCTTTCCCCGTTCGTTAAAATATGCTAGCTAATTTAAAAATGGAATGGATAAATTCCATTTTTAAATTAGGTAGCATGATATTGAGTAGGTACATATTTGCTTCTTTTGTTTTATCTGGCATAATCATTGTTAACATGATAAAGCCGTAACAAATTGGAATAAGAAAGAAGAAATAAAGAAAAAAAAATTCCGCGCCATTCAACGCTAACATTATAAAACAAAAAAATACACACAAAGTTATAAACTATAATACCTATTGATATATAATTGGAACATATTTAGGAAATGGGTCCCATCCATATTAAAGGGTACACTTGTAATATGTTATGTACCTAGATGTCTAAAATACCTACATTTTCTAATTACTCTACTTAATGTACCCAAATACTTTAAAATAGAGTAAACAAAGTTTGTTCATTATCAATATGAAGTAGGTATTTACTGATAAGTCGACATTGAATCATTAGCTTAATGTATTTCAATTAGTACATTAAGTAGTGCATTTAAATAAATATTTCCATAATATTATTTAGTGTAGTAGGTAAATAAAAAGTTAAACTTGAATCACCATAATGGGTTGTTGTTGTTGTCTGAGAAAGTTTTTCCATTCTTCAGTGTAAGTTTTTTTTCTTTAATAATTTCAGTTTTTATTTACTCTGATGCACTTTTAAATGGTTTCGTTTCGTACCTAACGGCCGCTCGGTGAGTCGCTTTTATATATTATTGTACGGAACCCTAACTGCGCCAGTCCGACATGAGTGCCACTCGTCTGAGTGGTGTTTACAATAGATAAGCTTGCTTTATGATAAGTCAGCTAAAGTGCCTACATTTCCGCCTGCAGTACTTGTACTATTTATTATAATTTATAATAGTACAAGTACTACTCTGTGCCTGCAGTGAAATCTACCTACATTATCTTGTATATCTAATGGCGGCCACAGACGCTCCGGTGTACCTGACAGGTCTACCTGCGCAGGTAACCGGCGCAGTATCGGAAATCAATTATTTCGATTGACACCGTACGGTGCACCTGTGCGTGTGTTCGCCTGCGCAGGTCGCGTTAGTTGTTTAGTTACTAGGTATACTCATAACTGTATATTTTTTTAGTATCATAGGAGTAACCATTGCAAGATTTGTAAGTAATTTCAGGTACCTATGTTGTATCGTTCATAAATTCAGAGAAAGTTTTTAAAATCGTCAAATTCAAATAGTTAAGTTTTACTTTTTCAATAACCAATGTTTACACCTCTTTGTGTTCTTATTTTTCTCTGTTTTTGTATATATATTAACGCAAGACCTATCCATGCCAGTGCGTCGTCGTCGTCTTCAATCGATCCCACAGCAAAACGAACTGAAGACCGCTCCGGTATAGGGTCCTTTCGCCGGTATCGCGACCACCTTCAGTAGGCGACCATTTGACGTACTACTTTTCTTTAAATCAAGATAATAGTATTTGTAGAGGTAACATAAATAAAAAATAAATCTAACGTGCTTTATAAATAATTATGAAATAAGAATTAACACAGTTTGAAACAAATGGGTTAACCCAGAGCCGAAAAAATATTGCGCAGTGCGCGTCTTGATTCAGTGGTGAGTGGACGTACCGCAAGTTGTAAAAAAAATAACACGGCGCGCGGTGCTCAAAGGTAAGTTTTATTACTTATTTCATGTTTTACACACAAGTTAGATGTTAAATTGTACAACCGATAAGTTTTGGTTATTATTTTGTTGTATTTTGCTATTTTTAAACTTATTATTAAGATACAATCAAGTGGCCGGTAACCGAAATGCTTACTTATCAAAAACGTTAGATAGCGACCACGTGGTCGCCAATCGACGAGAATCGCATTATTTTGTTATGATCAATATGATCCTTATACTTCATACAGGACTGTTACAATTTTGAATGTAGCATTGTAAAAGCTTTTCTTTGTAGCTCTTTGGTAAACGACCACCAGTTTCTTTGAAAGAACTTTGTTTAATTTACGTACGAAATTGGGTGCTAAACAGGTGGTCGTAAACCAAAATAATCGAAATAAAGACATTGGTTTCCGGCCACCATAATTTAGTATGAGAAAAATAACGGCCGCTAACAGAAATTGGTATGAAAGTTCATTGAGTATGCGACCAAGTCTGATTTTTAGGGTTCCGTAGTCAACATGGAACCTTTATAGTTTCGCCATGTCCGTCTGTCTGTCTGTCTGTCTGTCCGTCCGTCCGCACTATGTCTCAAAGACTCTTAGTACTAGAAATCTGTAATTGGGCGTGAATATGCAAATGAGTTAGAGGAAGAGGTGTGATACAATCGAGACAAAGGGACCAGATCCTGTAATGGGTATAGAAGCTGTTCCTTTGTGAAGTACCGTCTCACCTTGTTCAGGATACCAAGTTTTTTGGCAACAGTCTTAACCTTTGCCTCGATGGACCATCCGAAATTAAGGTCAGAGGATAAATTGAGACCCAAAAGATCTAGGTTTTTGGATATCGGTACAGATACATCACGAAATGCGGGAGTCAGCTTGATGGAGCTCCTCTTGGCAGAAAAAAGACAGGCCTGTGTTTTAGAGGCATTAAACTCGACCCTATTGGCGGTACCCCACTCGGCAACAATTTGCAGAGCCGAGTTCAACCTCGTAACCATATCCTCTCTGAGAGACTGTTGTGGCGGATCGGATATATAACTCTCTGTGACGGTGCTGTCATCTGCGTACCCGTAAATTCCGGGTTTCAGGAAGTCGTTAAATAGATCCCTCAGTAACACCAGGCTTGATCGCCTTTACTTCCGACGAGCAGCCATCGATTACCACTCGAATAGACCGTCCACTCAGGAAATCGGAGATCCAGGCGCATAAACTAGAGGGCAGTCCATATGAGGGAAGCTTGCTGAGCAGAATATCATGCCAGACCCTGTCGAAAGCCTTCGAGATGTCCAGTGAAACTGCTAGCGCTTCACCGTGTTTCTCAATGGCCTCGCTGCAGAGGTGGGTGGCTAGCACTAGGAGATCTCCTGTAGATCGATCAGGACGAAAGCCGAATTGTCGATCACTCAGGAGATCATTGTTACCAGGTAGCCAAGAAGTTTGGCATTCAATACACGCTCCATAATCTTGATGAGTATGGAGGTGATTGCGATAGGTCTATAGTTCGACGGATCTGTACGGCTACCCTTTTTGGGTATAGGTTGGACGTTTGCAAGTTTCCAGGATTTAGGGACACGTCTTGTTTTCGAAGAGTCTGAATAGGCGTGTGAGAATAGGAGACAACTCAGGGGCACAGGTCTTCAATACTACCGCCGGGATCTCGTCGGGGCCACTAGCCTTACTCTTTGAGAACCTCTTTTTGGTGAATGCGGACATCCGACATTTCGGAGCCGAAAAATATGGCAATGTTGGATACTGGGGCTTTCAGCAAACATTTGTTTATACCTGATCCACCACAACGAGCAAATATTGATGTTGATAATTTTTTAAATGTTATATTACTTAATATTTAGGATATTGTTTAATTCTATTACAACTATTACTAAGTTCCTACGAAATGTAAGATTGTTATTTTTTAATTAAAAGAAGACATTACACCAAATGATTACCATATTTGTTTTTATTAAGAGGCAAAAATTAAAATATTTTTAAAGCGATTATAATTGTTTTAATGGCAAATTTTTCATATTAAAATAGCGGTCGCAAACCAGGTCACTGGTGGTCACAAACTGATAAAAATGGTCGTAAACCGACGTTTTCGCTATATTTTCACTTTTTCAGCATTTTATACATATTTTTGTATGAATGTATTTTATTTTATGTTTTTGTATCCAAACTAGATTATATTTGGGACAAATTCACATTAACATATACTATTTTGCGTGTAGACAACATTTTTTTTTCCTCATCTTATGTGGGCAACCCAGCTAACTGGTCGCTAACCGGCGAAATGACCCTACCGGACCGTACCCATACACGCTATCAACCTGCGCAGGCAAACCTACACAGGTAACCTCTCCGGTAGACCGTAGCGTGTATGGCGTACTTAATATATAACATTCTCGTGACACAGTGTTTGTAACAAAGCTACTCCGAAACGGCTTGACCAATAATTATGAAATTTTGTGTGTATTTTTCGTTAGGGTAGAGTAGTACCACGCGAGCGAAGTCGCGCCGGGCAGCTAGTAAATATATAAAACAAGCTGTCTCCCGCGGTTTCACCCGTGTTCCCGGTATTAAAAGAAATACAGCATTAGTATTGACGACTTCTGACATGGGGTGATTCGGGTTGCTCTTAGAGTGCTCTACTTCTGGACTTCCGATTGACACATTCTTTGGACACCATGTATTTTACCTAAACTTTTTAATATTATCAAATCATAGGTACAATATTTGTTTGTTTGTTATTTCTTGACACGGCACAACCATGGTGTAAAAATTGTCGCGCAGGTTGATCATGACCTGAAATAACCTAGCTAGGATATCTATCTAGATCTTTTTATAACATTAAAACTGGGAGAAATCTAGTTATTAACTTTTTACCATAATTATTATTAATTCGCTGCATGCGGACGACAGTATAGGGGCCGCTCATTACATGAGCCGTGTAAATATCCCTCGTTCCGATGTGGAGGAAAGCCGCGAACGGCTAGTGTCTGAAATCGAGAGTACACTAACTAGTGTCTCCGATTACATGGGCGTACCCAGCTTCTGGCCCAGGGGGGGCACATCAGTTTTTTTTAAGCCGGGTTCCTCGCTCGTTTTGCCTTACACACGATACGGGGACACACCATACGTCCCGCTTTCAGGCTGTCTGACCCGCTATCCCCAGTGAAGGCAAAATTGTCCCGGTTAAAAAAAAAAACAAAAATCTTTTTTTGTTCAATTTAGGCCTTTTAAAAAAACAGACCTTTTTATTAATACGACTACTACTTAGACGTTAAAACTTAGAGAAGTCAAGTCATTAAGGCTAACATAGTTATTATTAACGCATAGTATATTGTAAAGTATGAACTTAAGTACAGTAGGTATGTAGGCATACGAAATTCAGGGGGGGCAGCTGCCCTCCCCTGCCCCCCCCCCCCCCCCTTGTTTCGCCCATGTCCGATTATATTATCAATTAAACTAAGTCCATTTCAACTCCACTAAAACAAGCCTGCGCAAATGTTTCTCAAATTGATAAAATTAATATTTGTTGCAGAAAAATGACTCAAACTGTGGTACAAATAGAAAATGATCTCAAATATGCTGAATCTACGGACATTCCAATACCTGGACTACAAATTGAAGGCCAGATTCCAGAATCTACAATATACGTAGATACAGAGATATCAAATTATTTAAATGCCGAAATATTTGATTCTAATATAGAATTCGCTTATGCGATAGATGGAAGATTAAGTAAAGATACGACAGTAGATGAAGATTATGTACAATTCGAAGTGTACGCTGCGAATTTGTGCAGTAACGATTTTAGTTCAGATGATGAATCTGATGTTGATTCTATAGACGAGCTTTCGGATGAGGGTAAGTGACTTTTAAACAACTTAAAAAGGAGGTTTTCAATTCGTCTGTATTTTTTATTTTTAAAGAGCTGGGATTGAACACCTACACGTAGCTTAATACCGCAGTCCTCAGTCCTTTATACATATCGTTTCCCATGATGGGGGTAACCATGGACTTTGAAGAAAGAAGATAATAAAACGGCTTGCGGTGTCTAGTCTACTCTAAACCTGTGAATCCATCATCGAACTAAAAAATTGTCTTGTCTCTAGTAAAGAAAAGTATATTAAATTAAAATTACAGATGATACGGAATTGGAATATTTAATCGAAAATGTGCCTTTGGGAATTATTGTAAATTCCATAATATATTTACCGGAGAATAATTGGCATACAATAATAGATTGTGACGATACACTTGCAAAATGTGGTGTTTGCGAGCTATTTACCTCTGCAGATAGTTGTCATAAACATACTGAATCATTCAACCACAATTTGTACTTAAATCGTTATAAACCACTGAAGAAATACGATCTGAATATTATAAGAAAGGTATGTATGTATTATTTAATTTATTTATTGCTAGATATACAGGTCGTTGTTTTGGTCAGCGACGAGCGACTCAGGGTCGATAATACAAATGATACTGGTGCTAAAAAAAATATCAAAAAAATACCTTATTTTTTTTAAATAATAAAAATAAAATTTTGAAAATCATGTAATAAGCTAAAGTGTAGACATAATACTCAACGGGAGTACGAGGGAGTAAAGGGGTGGGGCGATGGCGGCTTGCGCCTAGCTCTAGTCTGTGCACGTGCCGAGTAACCATACTTTGCGGTTATTTTATTTCAAATTGAATAAGGTATTTCTCAACATATTTACAGTATTTAATGGAATTAAGTCCATTTTTGGGGAATATATATTTTGTACTACCACTCCTGGGTCGCTTGTCGCCGACCAAAACAACACCCTGTATATAGAGCAGGGCAGGCAGATGATGATAGTTTTTAATATTATAAAGACAGGTGCTGGGTAAAAGCCTTTTTATATTTTAAATGCTGAGCATAGGCCTTTTATATTTTAAATGCTGAGCATAGGCCTTTTTATATTTTAAATTCTGAGCATAGGCCTTTTTTAGATATACCTCTGCTAATTTAATACTAATATGTAAAAAATATAATGTTTAATTTACTGATGATTAACTCAGAGTTAGTAGCTAGCATGGGGGTAAATACATCATTATCAAGACATCCTCACGTTAGCAACTAACTGTAGATGGCGCAAAAGTGTCAGATACTTCAATTTAATTGAGTGTATGGAATTTGGTCTAACAATATCTGCCTTGTTTGGCATCAGATCACTGTGTCAAGAAATGTACCAAGATAATAATTATATTTCAGATAAATTACATGTACCACTGTGGTCAGTGCAACGAAATGTTTCCAATAAAAGAAATCGACAATCATTTTAGTAGTGAAACTCATAAAAAATCAGTATTATTATCAATAAATAAAGCTTCAAATTTAAATCATAATGAAACTAATAATAATGTGACGGATGATGTTCACAATAATGATAGTGATGATGATGATACATACAAAGGAATATCATACGCGTCTATAGCTATGAAACCAAAGGATGATCTTCATAATAATGATAGTGATGATAATGATACATGCAAAGGAATATCATACGCGTCTATAGCTAAGAAACCAAAAGCAATGGAGATGCCAAAGTTTTTGATAATAGATTTAGGTTCAAAGAAGATTAAGATTATTTTCGACTCGTGGAATATGATAACAGTCACAAAGGCAAACACACTCCATTGCATGGCGTGTAATAAATCTGAACATATAAGATTTAAAGCTCAACATTGTACAAATGTAGTGCATATAGAGAATCTCATGAAATGTACAGTTGTTGAGGAATTTAAAGATCATCTTGTGAGACAGGTATGTACGCTATTAATAGTTTGTTACTTTTATCTGTACTTTTTTATTGTATTAATTAAGTTCTGTTTCTTGTTCGTTTGTTTAATTTAATTTGTGATATCAATAATTCATGATTTCTTCTATGCTACACTACTTACAAAAAATACAAGAACTTCATGACTTGTTGGTACAAAAAAAACCTCGAAGGGCCAGTAGGCGTGGTTGATAAGACACGCTGCAGATCGTTTGTTCGATTCCCATACAGTAAAGAATCATGACGAGATCCATTCATTGATTTGTAAAAAAATATAAAACATTTTAGAGGGTTTTGAATCACTTCCAATGGTGAGATTACATTACCAGCAACATGTTAATATACATGAAATATTTTATAAACCCCGCAAAACATAACTACAACATAACGGTTTTGGTCGTGAATAGTCGCGATTCTCGGGCACGGCAAAGAAATTCGCAATTTTATCCCGGGGATATTGTAAAAATATTTTAAATGCCTCAAGTTATTCCTTAGGCACCAAGGATCCACTGTAACGTCATTCTAACGTCTCTAAAATTCTTTATTTTTTTGTAAAAATCTCGCCATGATTCTTTGTGCGCATGATTTCTACATGTCCTGAGTCTGTGTGTAATATTGTGTATATATGTATCTGTATTATGTATAATGTGTTTACATGTTTCCTCTGCTTAATTTGGGATCAAGATAGTCGTGTGTGAGGAATGTACCAGAGTATTTATTTCAGGTGAACAACTGTCCCAGTCTATATCACTGCGCCCATTGTAATAACATACAGTACAAAATTGAAATGGGACTTCATATAAACATAATGCATCCACTCAAAAACAAAGCGAACGATCGAAAACTATCTGTAAACAGTTCTACAAGTAGTGAAAATTTATCACCTGTAGATAGTGGCACAAGAAATGAAAATGCTCACAGCAATGATAAAAATACGCTGAGCAATGTTAAAAATGCAGTTGGCAATGAGAAAAATACATCAGGCAATGATAAAAATGCAATCGATAATGTTAAAAATGCAGTTGGCAATGATAAAAATACATCTGGCAATGATAAAAATGCAAATAGTAATGAAAATGCAATTGGTAACGATAAAAATACAGTTGACAATGATAAAAATGCAATTAGCAATGATAAAAATGTAATTGGCAATGATAAAAATGTAATTGGCAATGATAAAAATGCAATTGGTAATGAACCTCCCAAAATGGTGATATACCCGTTTGGTTATAAAGTGATTATTCCAGTACTATCGTACAACGCTATAATTGAACGTCAATATTTTTATAATTGCGAACTGTGCGTTAAATCGATGACTAATAAGGAGATCAGCTTACATATCAATGACTTGAAGCATATACAGTTATTGCAGATGACGCCTTTTATTTCGTTCTATGGGATGAATTTGATAAGATCGGTAAGAATGTTTTTCTCAATTTATTTTCTAAAACAGAATAAAAGTCTTACTAAGTGATGGTCTCACTTGACATGTATTCAGAGTTACTTTTCAAATGTAGCCAAATTGTCATAGGTTATTTCAGACATCGCTGAAATAAAAAAAAAACGAGGAAAAGCTTTTTTTTCTCAAGATTTGAGAGTTACTCCCAATATTTTTTTTATAATGTATTGTAACTACTCATAGTTACAATACATTCTGATAGTTTGGCTACTCTTTTAAGGATGCTAATTTCTATTTTAATTTAAATATTTAAATTAACTTATTGATTTTAATTTACAGATGCGTGAACACCTTCACTGTGCAATATGTAATGTGAACGTATCACCTGTCAACATTTTCGGCCATAATTCAAATCTGTACCATAGACACTTACTAGCAAAAACCTTAAATATCCCTCTAGACAAACTGCCATCATTTTCTGCGCCGCCACAACTGGCTGCAACTAATGGAGGCCAGTTCCAAACTCAATTTTTACCTAACGCGCCTCAAACCGTACCCTACGCGCCTCAAACCGTACCCTACGCGCCTCAAATGTTACCATACAGGCCCCAAATTATCGGTATACCAAATTCCGTGCGAAATATGCAATATATTCAATCAAATAATGGATACCAACAAGCTGGTCCATTTAGTCCCCCAATTGGGGCCCAAAGTCCTTTTAGTCGACCTCAAAGTGCCCAAAGTCCTTTCAGTAGACCTCAAAGTGCCCAAATGTCTGAAATAAACGCGACAGGGAACGTCACAAATTGTAAGATAGACAACAATGATATTAAAGCAAATAGTGCTAGTGAACAGGAAACTGAAGCACTTCATGTCAGTGAATGTCAAACTGTCGACATCGTCCCCCCAGATTGTGAAGACAATTTGGACGAATCAACGGAGTCAGTAGATGTTTATGACACTGAAGAGTACATTTATTTGAAATTGAGAAACATGTATTTTAGAATTACATTCAGTTCTTATAATACGTTAGTTCACGTGGGAGACGGAAGCAGATATTGTTTTATTTGCGCTAGCAATGTTGGTAGCGAATTAAGAAAACATGTCGACAGCCGCTCGCATTTGGAAAACATTGATAAATACCATTTTGTGGATAAATATGAGAAGCATTTACTAAGACAGGTATGTTATTGTTAAACACTTGAAAAAATAATAGACAGGTAATGAAACCTAAACAACGCTGAGTGTTAATGTCATTTTTCTTCTCAGTTGAAGGGTGAATTCTGAACCGTCTTCGTGTTGTGGTAACTTTAGTAGCTTTGACGTTCATAAGTTCTCAGTCCAAGTTGTATTTGGAACCGGTGTAGAGCCATTTGTTAACGTTCATAAGTGCCTTATCAGGGCCTAAATTGAATAAATGCTTTTTGAATTTGAATTTAAGGGCCTAAGGCCTAAAATTAATTAACTTTTTAAACAAAAAAAAACAACCGCCTTCAAAGTACACTAAAAAGTATGAAATAACTCTAATCTGACAATGTTTTGAAGTCAGCGAAAGAGCACGACGTGTTCCATTTAAAATATTCGCGGACTTCAAAACAGTGTCAGATTAGAGTTATTTAATACTTTTTAGTGTACTGTGAAGGCGGTTGTTTTTTTTTTGAAAATTAATTTATTTTTCAATTTCGAGTTACATGTTCGTTTTCAAAACATCTCAAGTTTTTTACTAACCGAGGATTGATAAATTGTCGACAATATTAAATCATTTTTTTTTTTTTCATTTTTTAATCGCTTCCTCGCTTCTTCGATGTCCATATTCAGATCATGTTAAAATTTATATGGGACCACCGCGCGATCTACCGCGATATTTTACAGTTTAAAACATGCAAATCGCATAAGCCGTTTTCGAGTAATCGGTGAATATAAAAAAAAATATACAATCAGTCGAACATATAACCTTTTTTAAAGTCGGTTAAAAATAACTAACTTTCAAGCAAAGCCTATATGGGTATTGGCTCTCAAGTGCAGCTGCCGTAGTGATGGACATACTCGATCTGAAAATTCAATTATTTACTTTGTTGGTTCTTATTTTTTTTGTAATATAATGTCATTCATGTTATTTGATCGATTGAAATTTAACTAGTTAGATAGAATAGTTTTGATCTCTTACAAACATGATTGATATAGGACAGAAAATATTTAAAGCTGTCAAATTAGTCTCTTTGCCGTTGTCATTTACGGGACAATAGTCGTAACCATTTTTCATGGCGACAAAAACATTGAAAACAACCTATTTGACTAATGTATGGAAGAGCTTTTTGTTAGAAAGAGATATGAAACTAGATTTAAAGTTTAAGTATTTCAACTTTTTGGCTATCCGATTTTTTGTTTACAATAAAGATGTGCTTCTTTCGCAGATGTTTCTTCAATACCACTGTAGTATATGCAATCTCATATTAACACAGAAAGAACTAAAAAAACACATAGAATGGTCTACTCATACCCAAGAAATGGAAATAGCTCAAAGCATTGCAAAGAAATCGCGCCGAAAAGAAATAGACTCTGGCATCAAACAGTTCATAATAAAAACTACGAAAGATCAAATATTTTTGAATATAAAACCCGTTAACATCAAAATTTTAATGAACATTAAAATTTCTAACGTTAAAGACACAGAATGTCAAACTTTGGGAAAGAATAAAATTATCAGTTTTAAGAACAAAGTTTTGAAATTCAATTTTACAAACTGGCATAGTATTAGAACTAAGAAAGATAATGAAGATGTTTCTAAATGTATAATCTGTCTTATGAAGATTGATAGAAAAGAAGTAATGGCGCATGTGGAACTGGAGTCTCATAAAAATAATTTGAACAAATCTTTTAAAGTGAAATATTTTCCGGCTTTGATACGACCGGTAAGTTTTTAATGCTTTTTGATTTTGGTTTGACAGGCATGTTGGCACAGTTGGTTAAGTAAGACTCCACCTATCGTGCCGCAGGTCGTGGGTTCGATTCCCGCACAGGACATGCATTTGTGTGCATTTACATGTCTATGTTCTGAATCTGGGTGTAATTATGTGTAATAAGTATAGAAACAAAAAGTAAATGCAATATATCAGTTATCTGGTTTCCATAGTACAGGCTCTGCTTAGTTTGGGATCAGATGATCGTGTGTGGAGAATGACCTAGGATATTTATTTCTTCACACACAACTATCTGATTCCAAACTAAGCAGTTACTATGGAAACCAGATAACAGCAAACTCTATTTTTGATGATATTATTTACATTATTGGTTGACTGGTGTCAGAAATATCCAGGAGTCAAGCTTCGGTTAGTGAAAATGCCCATAAGATTCTAAGTGTTTTATGTTATCACTTCTGCTAATGAGGCAAACAAACAGAACGCATTAAATATCAATTAGCTATCAGGGTAGCTTTTTTATCTTTTCATGTTAGGCTAAAACCCATTAGGTAAATAGTTTGTGGCTGACTGTCAGCTACCTGAGTATTAACTATTTATTTTTAACTGCGTAGGCGTTGAATAAACCCGTCTAAAATATATGAGAGGCAAACAGTCAGCCCCAAACTAAACTCATCGGCATTGAATTTGGCCCCAGCTCGAAACATTCAAAATACACCTCTTTTGGATGAAATTTTGATCTTGATCGGTGTTTCCAGCAATGAATTTCTCTACTTTAAGATTGCACTGCATTTGATATAGTTTCAAAGCTAAAAGAGCTAGCTTGCATACGGTGCTGTCATTTTAAATGTGAAAACGTTTATATTTGCCATTTGAGGTGTTAACAAACATTCCAAACTTCATATAAAAATTATCCAAAATGATAATTATACTAATTATCATTTTTGGCGTATATGAAAAATGCCACAGTAAATTCAATTTAAGTTTACAAATGCTGACTTTTCTATCTTTTAGATAATAGCGAATAACGAGAGGAATGCAACGTTTATTATTTACTAGCTGTCTCGCGCGGTTTCACCCGCGTTCCCGTCATAAAAAGTAGCCTATGTCACCCGGGGATAGTGTAGCTTCCCAACAGTGAAAGAATTTTACAAATCGGTTCAGTAGATTCGGAGCCTATTCAATGCAAACAAACAATCAAATCTTTCCTCTTTATAATATTAGTATAGACTAGCAGACCCCCGCGGTTTCACCCGCGTACGGTTTCATCATATCATTTTTCAAAAATAAAAGTATCTAAGTTACTCCTTATAATATCAGCTATGAAGCGGAACAGACAGAAAAAAATGTTTAAAAACTCGATCCGATATAATTCAAAAAAAGTTGAACTCACATAAAAGCTTGGTGCAATGCTCTTTAAAAACTGGAATAGAAGAACATTTAAATCAAAAGCACTAAGGAGTATTGCTATCAACTTCGATGCAAATCACCCCAAAAAATCAAACACGGATATTTTTACTATTAAAACTAAAAACCAATATTATACACTAACAAATAAAACTCAAAGGATCTTATATATTATTATAACAACAAATGAAAAAGAAATTAAATTAACTATAATCAAAATATTCTAATTAAATAGTGAAAGTGAACTTCCAAACAAATTATACAGCAATCGCAAATATTCGCTAAGTAGGTAATCTAAGAGATTTCCAAGGAAAATCTAGGCATAAGGTAAGTTTTTTATTCAAATATGCAAGAACAAAAAAGAATTTAAGTTTCGAATTGTAATCCGATTTAAATATTGTTTTATATTTAACATTCCAATTTTAAAGAGTATTGCATTGCACCATCATTGCACCAAGTTTTTTTGAATAAAATCGGCTCAGATTACAGAACAAAAGGCAGATAGAGCGCGCGAAACACGGGAGTGAGGCCAAAAAAACCAAAGTTTATTTAAACGAAAGTGTTTTTCGTTAAATAAAGTTTTTTAAACAAAGCAAATACAAATTCAAAAGCGAATACCAGGCTGATATTTCACCAAGCTGATAGGTGACAGGTGATATTTGTCAATTTACAGGTGACAGGTTCTAGGCGAAACTTCTACAAATTCGCATTAGATTACTAAGAAAATGCGAAAAGTTGTCAAAAAAATCGTTTCATAAACATTTATTGTTTGATATAATGTTTAGATTTATCTACAATTGTAGTTTTACAATGACAGGCATGACAGGCAACTTTTTATGTTATGAAACAATGTTAATTTTTTACAACTCTACATATTTGTAGATTTGTCGGAAATAATTGACATGGGGCAAGACCTGTGTCGGCTTCCTCTACTACAATTGTCATGTTTTTGTTGTGATCATTTCAAATTGGCTCTTCGCGAAAGCAGTAAATAGGTAGGTAGTGGTGGCGATAATAGTTTCAATGTGGTCTCATACTATAAAGAACGAACATTTAAAGAAAATCAGATTACCTAGCGAATCTTTTTTATTAATTTATCTTTTTGGTTATCCATGATAAATATGATCTTCTTCTTCTTCCTACCCATGGTCCCGTTATTTGGGGTCGGGTCTCCTCACATTTCTGCGCCAAGTCAAACGATCTTGGGTTGTCGGTTCGGGCAATTGGGCTTTCTTGAGGTCTCGTTCTATTTTGGACTACCAGGTCAATGGCGGGCGGCCTCTACCTCTCTTTTGTTCCGGTAGGTTTAATGCGATTTGTACCACATGGTCTTCGCTGCGTCTTTTGACATGTCCGTACCATCGGAGACGGTTTTCAGTAACTTTGTCCGGGATTGGCGCAACTTTGAAGCTTCCTCTTATATATTCATTTCGGACTCTGTCCAGCCGAGTTACACCTCCCGCCCATCTGAGCATCTTCATTTCATTAGTGTGGACCTTTTTTTCATGCGTCTTCTTAGTAGTCCAGCATTCGGATCCATACTGAATCCATGATAAATATGATAATTATTATATTTAATTTCAAAACGCTTGTAGTAAATGCCATGTAATTATTTATGTATTTATTTAATAGTGTAATTTAATTCAAATTAAAAATATGTTAGAGAATAGCCCGTTAAAAATAAAATAAAAATAACAAAACAACTATGTAGCAGCAAAAAATATATAAGTATTTGTGGAAATTGGTGATCTTATGGCCGATTTCTATAATTTATGGACCGTTATCGGTTAAAATTAAGACTCTTATATCTTTACTAATAATGAAGCAAAGACCTCAAAGCTTTGCATAGCAGACCCTTCCATATGGAAGTAGCTATCACAGGTAAAGCTTACAAAATGATGTATATGCCCAGTTTGACAATAAAAAAACCTACCATTGGTAAGCAAAACGATGCGTTTTTGTTCATAGAAACCGGGCATTAGTTAGCCCTACGAACGGCGAGACGTGAGAATTGTAATTTTTCAATACATAACGCCTGTCATCAGCCGACGTACCGTCGGATTTTGTTGACATATGGTAGAGGTTTATGAAACAATAATTATCGTGACATATCGGCAATTGCCATATTTTCATGACATTTGTTATTTACAATTTGTATTTGCTTTTTTGGCCTCACTCCCGTGTTCCGGGCGCCCCATCTGCCTTATTCTGTGATCTGTGAAATTCGGATTGAGTTTTCAAACGTGTGTCAAAATAAAATGTAATTTGATATAATAAAAGTACTAAGGAGTATTGATATCAACTTCGATGCAAATCACCCCTAAAATAACTTTCTACCCCTTTTCGACCACGTTAGGCGATGAGTTTCAATAAAATACGAAACACGTCTTCCATCAATTCTGTTAAGGAATGTTTATGCAAAATATGAAGTAGATCGGACCAAGGAATCACGTTGTCCCATACAAACTTTGCCCCTGTTTTTCACCCCCTTAGGGGTAGAATTTCGAAAAATCCTTTCTTATCGGATGCCTACGTCATACAAAGAACATACCCTCCAAGTTTCAGGTCTTTATGATCAGCGGTTTAGACTGTGCGTTGATTGTCAGTCAGTCATTCAGGACAAAGCATTTTATATGTATAGATTATTATTAGTATATATATGTGTTTATTTTTTAGGTAAACGATGAAATATCAAACTGCATTTATTGCAACGTACAGTTGCTGAATACTCATGTTAGTGTACATATTCGAGGCGGGAGACATAAGAAAAATGTCGAAGCAATACACAAAGAGAGTGCTTCAACTAGTACGTACGAAGATTGTGAAGGGGACATGATGACAGTTTGAGAAACTCTGACCCCTGATTTTTAAGTATAAAGAAGACAGCACAAAAGATCAGCTACAACAACAGAGTTGTTTTATTATAAAATCTCAATAAGAGTCCAAGCGTTCGTTTTTTTTTTTTTTATATTGATCAAGTTTCGATTTTTTATCGTCAGTAAACTTTTTCGAAGATTCGTTTTTCAAAAAAAAACTTTCAAACTTTTATTTCTTTAAGTTGTCTGACGGAATAAGGCGCTCTTTCAAAATTGTTATTGTGAACTTTTTGTACTAAAATGTGCCATGTTTATGTTTTCTTATATACACTTGCTAAATAAGTGTTTAAATATAACTTTTTTATTTGTGTTTGAATTTATATTTTTTTTAATTTATTTTCGAAGATGTTTTAAATAATGATTGCTGTGATTAAATAGTTTTAAACAGTAAAACGGTGGTTTTTTTTATGCTTCATATTTGATTGCAGTTTTTATTAATAATCTTACTGAATAATAATTTTAAAAAAAACTTTATGTTGTGTTTGTTCCTGCGCGTGATTAATGTTGCCAGAGCACATTGGGAGGGAGGAAAGGGTCCTTAGCTTGTGAAAGATGCCCTGGGTGTTGCAACTAGTTGGAAGCGTCCATAGTGCTACAGCAACCAAGCCAACCGAATAATTGCCGCCTCTTCTCGACAAATGCAACCTTACGGACCGGTTCAAAGTTAAGCTATTTATTCATTTATGAAGATCAATCCTTCTGAAGTTACCATCAGTTCGTAAGTCGGCCTTCAACTGAGAAGAACAGGCAAGAAACTCAGCGTGGTTACATTTTTAGGGTTCCGTACCCAAAGGGTAAAACGGGACCCTATTACTAAGACTCCGCTGTCCGTCCGTCTGTCTGTCCGTCTGTCACCAGGCTGTATCTCATGAACCGTGATACTTAGACAGTTGACATATTCACAGAATATGTATTTCTATTGCCTCTATAACAACAAATAATACAAATGAAATAAAATTCTATTTAAGAAACGTCTTCTTTTGGTGTTTTTTTTTGTTGCGCCTACTATTTTATTTCACAGTCAATTTGAATAAGGTAACATTATTATTGTATGGAACCCTCCGTGTGCGAGTCCGATTCTTACTAGGCCGGTTTTTTTGAATATCTTTTATTAGAGTCCAGGCAGACTCTTGGTAAGTGCCTGCGAAGATCTAATTTCGAATTATGTTCATGGTGGACCGTCTGACAACTTGACATGAAATAAAAACAAAAGTTAAGAATAAGGTATTTTTTTTTAATTAGACAATGGCCCTAATTCTGTTGTTCACAACTAAATTAATTTTAATGTCACTATGTCTCTTCTTCTTTCTAAGAAAGAACATAAGAAAAGGATGTAAGAAATTTAGTCCTGTCAAATTAGTCCAATGCTTGTTTTCAATATAAATTTAGTCGCCATCTATCGCGGTTACCTAAATACACGCAAAATAAGACGGCAAAGATTAATTTGAGAACTTAAAATATGTTCTATCCTTTTTCAATCATGTTCGTAAGAGAGAGATTTTTTCCGCGGACGCTCAGACTGGAATGAGCTCCCCGCCGTGGTTTTCCCAATGGAGTACAGCATGGGGTTCTTCAAAAACAGGGTTGGCAACGCGCGAGTGATACCCCTGGTGTTGCAAGTGTTCATAGGCTACGGTAACCGCTTACCATCAGGTATGCTTGTTTGCCACCTAAGTGGCATAAAAAAAAAAAAAAAAGAAGAAGAGATGAGATGTAACTAAAATTAGTTTAGTGCGATTTACAACAGAATCGGCACCAATATGGCCAGTATCAATATTATTTTGGCTTCTCGTCTCTCATAGAAGAGCGGAATACCACACCTGCCTTACGAGCAACTTTGTCGACAAGTTTCTCCACAGGTTCCGATGCAAGGATTTCTTTCATAAACTTGAGAAATGTGTTCGTTTTGATTTCGTACATCACAGACGGTTTATCATCACCGAAATGTATTATTTCTGATTCTGAAATTTGATTTAATGCACTAGATAAGTACCTATGTATGGTAAAAAGTGTTTTGGACCAAGATATTGTAGACGATTTCAATATCGAAATCGCGCACAAGATTATGGAACTGGCATGAGGCAATCGTCGAAGAAAGATTACCTAAATCTTAGACAAAGAAATTGTAGTAGCATATTTACAATCCACAAGCGGATTTGAAATAATTACCTACTTAATAAATAGGTATATAATAATAATACTAGAACCGATTGAAAACGCTAAAAACAGTTGCAACAAATACATTATCTAACCGTACGACTAATTCAGAAGCATATTTCCTCAATCTCAGTGTTGATTAATTAGTAAAGTTCCTCATATACGCATAATAATTTAAAGTATGTACCAACTGTACCCCGAGTGTAAAGAATTAACGTTAATAAAAGCATACGATCGCGTTTGAGTTAACTATAAACTTTACTCTATGCTATAAATTAGTATGGGAGAAATGAGTACCATGAGTATTCCGCTAGAGGCGCTTTACCAATTCCTGTTCTTCAAAGGCGTTTTTTTTTTATTTTATTTTTTTTATACAACTAAGTCGGTAAACAAGCATACGGCCCGCCTGATGGTATGCGTTCTTCAAAAAGGGTGTGAAGAGGTGTGGAAGAGGTTTGTTCAGGGTCGGCAACGCGCGAGTGATACCCCTGGTGTTGCAAGCGTCCATATGGCTACGGTAACTGCTTACCATCAGGCAGGCCGTATGCTTGTTTGCCACCTAAGTGGTATAAAAAAAAAAAAGAAATGTCGTAAACACGTTAGTAAGCGTTTACTAAAGTCAATAATTTACAGCCAATGCACAGATTCGAGTATTTTTGGGGCATCATATCATAGGTACCACCAATGATATTATAATAAAAAGAGGTAGATATCGCATTAACGCACGAAAATTGTTGCAGACAAATTCAGACAATTGTCGTAATTTTGCTTAGCGGCTACATATAGCTATCTCTTTCTGTACCATACGTTCCGTATTATCTATCGCATTCACCTAATTCAACAATAACTGAACGCCGCTTAGTATGAGGGTAGCATATCTCTAGTATAATATCATTGGGTACCACATAATTCTCAGTAGTTACTTAGGTAAAATAACAAACTGAAAATTTCTTACTTATATTTTTCGATTCACTTCTAAAAATCGGCGACATGCGGTCATTTGTGAATTTCCCTAGAATCTCCTCAAGGATATCTTCAATTGTATCAGACTTCTTCTTTTCTCGCTTATTCTTGGTGTTGCCAGCGAATGCTTTCTTAAAGCTACCATGAGAATGAGTTTTAGGAACGTATCTCCTAGATATATTTTTATCGAATTGATTAGGAGGTACTACTTGTGTGAAAGTTTCGTTAGAATCATTTTCGGTTTCTCGTTCTTGAAAGATGCTAGTGTTTGTATTTATGACAAGAGTTTAAACCTGAGGAAGTGATAAAGAAATTATATTAATCTTATCAATCACACATCTATTTCTTTTTACAAAATTTTACTTAACCTGCAATGTATGTATGTAGGGTAGTGGCACCAAAAGATGACCGACCCCCAATAGATGAACGATCGACCGAAAATTAAAGAAATATAATATAATCCCTAAATTTACATGTTTGCAATATTTTTCCCCCATAAGGCAATATTTTTTCTTCCATATTCCTTAACAACATTGACAATGACAGCCCAGACGCGTTTGCGGTGATTTTTTTATGTATACGGTACTCGCCAAAAATTGGTTTTATATGGAAACCTTCTAACGGTAAGTCCCTCCAAATTTGAGAACATTGTCAGCGTATAGAAAGAATTAATGTCATATTAGAGCAGTTATGGTTGGAATAAAATCATGATATATTCTGCTTTCAATAACTTAATATATATTATTACATTATTTACCGTTACAAAAAGTACAGTCACTCAAAAAAAGCCTGTATAACATATTACATTTTTAACAAATAACTTAGTAACTTTATGACATGAAAATCAAATAAATAGCCTGGGACATTTACTGCTTTCTGATCACAGACTAAGCAGGAATGTATAACGTGATAGATTATATTTTTATTAAAATTCTTTACCATTTGCCTTTTGAAACTAATTGTAAGTTGAAAAGCGAAGTTAACTTTGTTAGAAACTGTCGATTGCTGAATCTTGTATTAATTGAAATTGCTAATAGGTATTTATCAGAATCAGAATATTAAAAAGCTAAATATTACCCATTAATATGAAAAGATATGTTCTAGAATATTCTAGTTAATTATATTTTATCCTAGGAAAATAATAGGCTCCTCTGGAACGCGGGAGAAACCGCGCGGCGAAAACTAGTTATTATAATAAGCTTTTGTTTTTACTTATTTTGTGATGTCAAATAAATCTTTGTCCTAATAATGATTGCTTCAATTTCCCTTCAAAATCAACTAGTAGGTCAATTAATCATCAAAAACACATATTTTTCGATTCACTTCTAAAAATCGGCGACATACGGTCATTTGCGAATTTCCCTGGAACCTCCTCAAGGTTCTCGGTGTTGCCAGCGAATGCGTCCTTAAACCTACCATGAGAATGAGTTTTAGGAACGTATCTCCTTCCAGACAATTTTCTATCGAATTGATTAGAAGTTACTACTGGTATGAATGCGTCATTAGACTTATAGTCGGGTTTTCTTTCTTGAAGGACGTTAGCGTTTGAATTTATGACAGAAGTTAGACCTGAGGAAGTGATATAGAAAGGAAATTAATCTTATCCTTAAAAAAAAAACAAATATAGATTGTCCAAAAAAATTTTACCTTCTGAGTTTCTTACTGGATTCTTCTCAATTGAAGGCAGAGTTCCGAACCGGTGGTAACTTCAGTATATGTGACTTCATAAGTGCCCTTCTGTGGCCAAAATTCAATGTGGCTTTCATTTTGACTCAAACTAAGCAGGTATGGGTAGTGACAGTTTTTTGGTATTAAATCTATCATTGACAATTATTGAACAGCGATTCTGGAACTGCCCTTTGGTGAATCTTGTAATAATTGAAATTGGTAATATTTATTTGAATATAATAAAGTCAAAGCCATTTATTCAATTTAAGCCCTAGTAGGGCACTTATGAAGGTCAAAGCTATTGTAGTTACCACCAGTTCGGAAGTCCGCCTTCAACAGAAGAAAAAGCAAGAAACTCGGCAAAGTTACATTTTTAAAATATTTTTTGGATAATTGGACTGTATTGGCTATTTTACTTTTTATAATACTTATACGAAGCAAATTAATAAAACCTCACCCAATAATATGAAAAGATATTTCATTGTCACAAAATTCTCAAACTGAAAGCATAAAAAATGCTATAAAATAACAAAATACTTACCCACGATAGTTAATAAACTTTATCACCTATTGTTAAATCTTATAGTATTACAATTTGTCATTAAACTTCCAATTAATTTAGTATTAATAGTTTGGTGGCGCGCCGGATATTTTAACCATGAGAATTAATTGAATTTCGCTCCCAATGTCAGGGTTATTATAATATTCAAACCCCGCGCGGGACACCGCGCCAACCTATCGTTGATATTCGCTTTTCCCATAAAGGTAACTGTATTCCAGGATTTTCTATTTAAAGATCCAAGCACTGCAAGTAACATGAGAACGAGAATCTTTCCGATTAAAAAAAGAACTATTGCGACTTATGTTGTAACTATACTTGGAGAAAACGAAAGGATACGCTTAATAATGGTTGATTCACAATCATTAATAGTAGTTTTGGCACTCAACATGGGACTAGTCTTTGGGCGCCCACCATGGGACTAGTCTTTTGGCGCCCAACATGGGACTAGTCCGGGCCATCAACATGATCACTTTTTATCATCCAATAGTCTCTATAATATGGGGCATTATGGGGTATAATCCCTATTATTCTAGACTAGAAGTCATATATTTAGGGTCGGCAACGCGCGAGTGATACCCCTGGTGTTGCAAGCGTCCATAGGCTACGGTAACTGCTTACCATCAGGCAGGCCGTATGCTTGTTTGCCACCTAAGTGGTATAAAAAAAAAAAAAAAAAAAAAAAAATATGCGACAAATTGCGCCCATCAACCGAGGCGCGGGAATCGAGAATGACGGGCAACAGATTTATTTATTTATTAGGGACAATCGCTACTAATTTGGAACTCGCATTTTTTAAAAGGTAATAATTCAAGCTCATTAAACGTGGGCTGATTTTTTTAGAAATTACCTCTAGTATAATCCTTTACAAATAGGTTGACTTTCTCCGTCACCTGTTTAATGGGAATATGTTAAAATAAAACGAAATACACACACTTAATATCACTTTAATCACAAATAATACATTTTGGTGCCCAACATGGGCTTAATTTGGCGCCCAACATGGGTACCTGAAATGTTTCTTGTCTCCAAACTAACTTCAATCATAGCTCAAGTCAAGTTCTAAGTTGATATTATATCAATTTAATTTGGAACCTAGACCTCTGACATAATGCTCAAATAACACAATCTATTGAGACTAGACTTATGATTTTCGTTCTTAAACACAGGCCTAAGACTCTTGCACATCTACGGGTGTCGCATATTACTTCCTGACGTGGCGCACTCTCCACACGTAAGATATACACATAATATCACTTAAATCACAAATAATACATTTTGGCACGCACCATGGGACTAGTCTTTTGGCGCCCAACATGGGACCAGGTTTTTGGCGCCCACCATGGGACTAGTCTTTTGGCGCCCGTCATGAGACTAGTCAGGGGACCCTGAGACTATTTTTAGTGTCTACCCTTGCACGTGTCCAGGTGTGGCACGCTTCCTGGCCGGGTGGTGCACTCTGCGCACGTGCCGCGAGAGGCACGAGTGCCAGCTGAACCGCGCCGCGCACGCGCTGCACGCGTAAGGAGACGAACCAGAATGAATCGCCGTTATGTGACTGCGTAGTTTAGCTTGGTTCTGTACAATATATTGTTAAATTAGACTATTTTTGTTTCGCTTCTTAGCGATAAGACCGTATTTTACAGTCATTTGAATATTTAGAATTTATTGTTTTTAACCGACTTCAAAAAAGGAGGAGGTTCTCAATTCGAATGTATTTTTTTTAAATGTTTGTTACCTCATAACTCCGTCATTTATTAACCGATTTGGAAAATTCTTTTTTATTTGAAAGGTTACACTTCCCGTTTTGTCCCATTGTCATCTGTATGTGTGTCTTGGTGTGTACTTTGAAGTCGGTTTAAGCTTTTTGTAAAACAGTCCAATTATTTGTTTTATACTTATTGGTGTACAATAAAGAGTTATCTATCTATATATCTATTTAATAATAATAAAAGATTTATATAAGGTACCTACCCTACAAGACTACAAATGAAAAAAATAGATGTCGCTGAGAATTTAAATAGGTAAATAATCATGTTTATTTTATTATGTAATTAAAAAACTACACATGATACAAGGATGTTAAAAAATATTGGATATATTCTCGCTAACAAAAAACTGTGTCGCTCAAGTCGGCCACCACGCTGTACGTACAGTCGAGGGCAAAGATATGTTTACATTTGAAGTTACGAAAATATGTATCCATTTAAATAACGAACCATATAATGCTATGCATATGGTTCGTTATTTAAATGGATACATATTTTTGTAACTTCAAATGTACCATCCATTTAAATAACGAACCATATAATGCTATGCATATGGTTCCTTATTTAAATGGATACATATTTTTGTAACTTCAAATGTACCATCCATTTAAATAACGAACCATATAATGCTATGCATATGGTTCCTTATTTAAATGGATTCGAACTGACAGCGTCAGCGACAGAATCATAATTTTAATAATTTAATATTAATATAATTCGTTTTGTTTCAGATCTGCGGTCGGCGTGCGCTGCCCATATCCAGCCGGGAGGTGATCTGCCGCCTCCAGCGCAGCATCCCTTCCTGCTCGGCTCTGGGCAGTCTTCATCATCCGTCCGAAGATCGTAGGATTGTTTAGTTTTTGTGTTTGTGTAATACCTATATGCTCCCTTTGGGCGTACGTATTGGCCCTGGTACCAGTTCGGACCCACAACCTTGTAGCCAGGCAAGTGACGCATCGCGAGAAAATTTATTAAAATGTGAGCAGTGTCCGGAACCTCGATATTTTCGTGGCAACCGTGGGTTAAAAATTCATGTCGGAAAGGTACACAAACCTATTCCAAACCTTATCCATCAAACTGGCTCCACCAATTCGGACGTATATATTTCGGCTCCAAATTCTTCTTCTACTGACCTCCCGTTTTCGCAACTAATTTGTTCGCTAAAGAATAATGTCCCGGTATTAAAGCGAATCCCACGCGGAGCACGTATCTGCGTGGCTTCAGCTTTAAGTGTATGTATAGACAAAATTCTCAGTATAAATTCATTAAGTGCTTGGGAAGACCTGCTTACTTTTTCGTACAGAGTGCTGCATGTCCCTAGTCGCCAGAAAAATGAGATTTCTCTCACACAACAAATTAAAAATAACTGCTCAATATTAGACTCAACTGATAATATTATTCCAAATTTTCCCAAAATTCAAAAAAAATATAATCAGGCAAACACTATCAGGAAAATCGAAACTAAAGCGAACGATGGCGATTTCAAGGGGGCAGCACATCTGCTATTTTCGAGTGATGTTGTCGCTGCAGACACACCTGAAACCCTGTCTGCTTTAGAATCAAAACATCCATCTCCGCTTTCAAATATAAACCTCCCGGATCCCCCATCTTTAGACCAAAATTGTCTAAATTGTAACGCCCAAGATCTTTTGAGTGTCATTATGTCATTTAAACCTGGTTCTGCTGGCGGCCTCGACGGTTTTACACCACAGCATTACAAAGATCTTGTCTGTGGTGCCGCCGGAGACGCTGGTACCAAATTATTATCAAAATTAACCTCTCTTATAAATTTAATGTTGGCAGGAAAGGTGCCAAGCCCATTCACTGAGATCATTTATGGGGCCAACCTTTGCGCGCTATCCAAAAAAGATGGCGGAGTAAGACCCATCGCTGTGGGTAATACTATCCGTCGTATGGCCTCCAAAATTTGTTGTCGTCACATTCTCCCGAAACTTTCGGAAATATTTCAGCCCATTCAACTCGGTTTTGGCTCAAAGGGAGGTTGTGAGGCAGCTGTTCATGCGGCTCGGACCTTTCTTTTAAATAACGGAGGTGAAGTGCTGCTTAAAGTTGACATAAAAAATGCATTTAACTCTGTCGATAGGGGTGCTTTATTGACCCAAATTCGGGATATCTGCCCTGACATATATCCTTACCTTTGGCAATGCTATGGGCATCCATCAAAACTTTTTTTCAGAGAACACCCACTTATTTCCGCCATGGGTTGTCAACAGGGCGACCCTCTCGGTCCAGCTATCTTCAGTTTGGCCATCCATCCAATTATTTCCGGGTTACAATCAAAATTTAATGTATGGTATCTAGACGACGGTACGCTGGGGGGTGATGCGGCTTCCGTTCTCAGTGATTTTAAAACATTGACAGAAAATTTTAAAAAGATTGGCCTAGAATTCAATAGCTCCAAATGTGAGCTCCTTATTTTAGATTCTTTCCCAGAATCTGAAAAACCAGAATTAATTCAAAATTTTAATGTTTTGGCTCCCAATATTAAGTTACTGTCAAAGGAGTCGCTTCATCTTCTTGGAGCCCCAGTCTTAGACGAATCCATTCCTAGTTTCTTTGAGAAAAAGATTCAAAATTTTAATGACTCTTCAAATAGACTTTATGAAATTAATGCTCACTATGCATTTTTTATTGTTCGACTCTGCCTTTTCGTGCCAAAGTTTACCTATTTGCTCCGCAGTACGCACTTATTTAAATTTGATCACATATTAGATACTTTGGATAATATGATCAAAACGTCACTTTCCAAAATTCTAAATTGCAGTTTTTATGAAAACAAAGTGTGGTCTCAGGCCACCCTACCCGTGTGTTATGGTGGCCTAGGAGTGCGGAAAATTTCAAGCATATCAGTACCGGCGTTTCTATCCTCGGTATACAGTGTGGGCAACCTCGTCAGTTCTGTTTTGGACCCTTCTATTGGATCTGTTGAGGTTTCTTACCTGTCCGATGCTAGAGACGCCTGGCAGGCAGCTTGTCCAGGCACAAATATTCCGACCTTGAGTCACTCTCAGAGAGCGTGGGACAAGCCTCTTTGTGAAAAAACCTGGCAAAATTTATTTTCTAACTTTTCTATAGATACAGACCGCGCGCGCTTGTTAGCTGTCTCTCAGAGTGACTCAGGTCACTGGCTACAAGCTATTCCATCAACAAATACTGGAACAATGTTAGACCGTATAACATTAAGTCTGTGTATTTGTCTTCGTCTTGGTTGCAGGACCAATCAACCTCATCGCTGCCGCTGCGGAGATCTCGTCAACGAGCTCGGCCACCATGGGCTTTCGTGCTCTCTAAGTGCTGGTCGAATATCACGGCACTCGGCTATTAACGACATTATCCGCAGGGCTCTTGTTGTCGCTAACGTGCCTTCCGTACTGGAACCAGTCGGTATTGCGCGGGGCGATGGCAAGAGACCGGATGGTATGTCTTTGATCCCTTGGAGTGTCGGCAAGTCGCTGGTGTGGGATGCCACATGTGTCGATACACTCGCGCCATCTCACTTACCGGCGACTTGTAAAGCTGCAGGGGCAGCTGCGGCCAGTGCGGAAAATTCAAAATTCAAAAAATACGCATCGATTGGACCCAACTATATTTTTGTGCCTTTTGCGGTCGAGACCATGGGACCGTGGGGGTCCGAAGCTCGCCGTTTTGCTCGCACCTTGTCATCAAAATTGATCGAGACCTCCGGAGACCAGCGGGCGGGGAGCTTTTTCCGCCAACGCGTCAGCTTGGCTATCCAAAGAGGAAACGCTGCCAGCCTTCTGGGAACCCTGCCGTTAATCGGAAGCAGCGGCAGGCTTGAGGAAATTTTCTATATATAGATTGTATTTTGTACATATTTGTTGTAAATAAAGTAGATACGATAAAAAAAAAAAAAAAATGGATACATATTTTTGTAACTTCAAATGTACCATCCATTTAAATAACGAACCATATAATGCTATGCATATGGTTCCTTATTTAAATGGATACATATTTTTGTAACTTCAAATGTACCATCCATTTAAATAACGAACCATATAATGCTATGCATATGGTTCCTTATTTAAATGGATACATATTTTTGTAACTTCAAATGTAAACATATCTTTGACCTCGACTGTACAAGCCGGCACGCACACATTCACACATCAGTCGTACACTAAACAATATTTAAGAGGCCGTATGCCAAATTTTGCCGATTTTACTGATTTTCGTGATTTTACAGTTAAAATACTGTATTTCTACAAGTTTTAAGTCACAGCCTAAAATTTCATTTTAATTATGATCTAATGAATGAGCTACCTTTTTATTTTTATTATTTTATTTAATGCGAGATTTAGGTTGTATTAAAAGATTTTTTATGGAAAAACTATTGAACTTTTTAAATTTCTTTTTCAAGAAATGGATTGTTTATTAACTGAAGTTTATTTATGTTTTTATAATTTTAATGAACGAGTTCTAAATAGCCGAAATTAAAAGCAATTCTTCGCCCATTTTCTCTAAAAATTTATTAAGTTAAATATTTTTTTACTCAAAATTATTATATTAAAGTGGTAAAAAGTGCTCCGTTTATTTTATAGATGACGTTCATAACAATAAACTATTTTTTTCATACCGGTTTGACAGCAAAACGATTCGTAAATATGTGATATTCTAAACCTCTTACAGCAAAAATTCAAAAACACCCGCCTGTTTGAGGTCGATTAATCAAAATTAAATAATAAAATTAAAAAAGTAGCCCGTTTATTAGATAATAATTGAAATGATCTTTCATGTTGTGTATTAAAACTTATAGAAATACAGTATTTTAACCGTAAAATCACGTAAATCAGCGAAATCGGCAAAATTTAGCATACGGCCTCTTAAAACTGTTCCAAATTTCAAATCATATATATATAGCATTAGTGGTTACTGAAATATACCGCCGTGACGGACGGCACCATAAGCGTTCCTTTTTACCTTTTTGGTTCGAAACCATTAACAAAATGAAAGAAATTAAAAAAATATCAACATACCGGGAATGGTTTACCGCAGTGATCACACAGATGTTCAGCGCTGTCCTTTTTATGTACAACTTGCTTATGTAAGTACAACGAAGTGTGCGTTTTGAAGACCTGCGAATGGGTTAGAAAAAATCCGTTTATAGTTTTAATACCGAGTAATCCAATTCCGCAACTAGTAAGTGATTTTGCACTGATTACATTACCGACCAATCCCTGCATATAAATGTTTAGTTTGTCTATTTGAATAAATAATAATGTAGACCTTAGACTTAAGTACACCCAGAACGTTGACGTCGTCAAATCAACTGCCATTTTTAACCACATTTGACCTCATTTTTTTACCACGGTCAAAGATGATATAAAGGTAAGCACTTCCTACAAGAAAACTGGCTCTCAAGTGAAATCAATATAATTTTGTTACAGTACATTCAAAAATCGACTCTATTGTAGTGTAGCTACATGGATGTAAAAAAAAGGCGGACGTATTCTCAATAACAAAAAACTGTCGCTCAAGTCGGCCACGTCGCTGTACGTACATAATTGAAAACTGTTTTACAAAAAAGTTAAACCGACTTCAAAGTACAATGAAAAGTAATCAAATCATGAACTGATGACAATGGGACCAAACGGGAAGTGTACACAAACAAAAAAATAATTTTCCAAATCGGTTAACAAAAGACAGAGTTATGAGGTAACAAATATAAAAAAGAAACATACAACAGAATTGAGAACCTCCTCCTTTTTTTGAGGTCGGTAAAAAAGAGTCGAGCACGGGTAAACGGCAACAGTCTCGTTTCCCGCGGAAAGTTTTTTGTTAGTGATAATACGTCCGCCTTTTTTCTGACGTCCATGTTTAGATACAGTTTTCATTACCTTTTGACACACCGGACACGTATGGACGTAGTTCTTCAGATGTTCCCAGTTGACATGATCTCTTAGTCGTGTTTTGTTCGCAAATTTCTTACCACAATCACCGCATACGTAACTGCAATAGAATTTAAACTTTAACTACTATTCTATAAGCGTCATTTCGGCTTGAACACACATTTGCCAGCGTCTGTTTATGAAATGAAAGTGTTTTGAGAAAACCTGTATGAAACTTACTAGACACGGTACTTAGTACACAGCGTGGGACAACAAATCTACGTCTAGATAAGTATGCACTATATATTATATTATAGCCTTCATAATATAATAATAGTGCATACTAATCTAGAGTATGCACTATAACACAGATATATCATTGATGTTAAATGCATTTGGATAAATATAATTAGATTTTTAGTTACAGTTGTTGCAGGGTCGGCGACGCGAGTTTTGCAAGCGTCTATAGGCTACGGATCATAGTAGTATAGTAAAATATCCCACAAGCTCACGAGATCCACTACAGCGGAATGAGTAAGTGTGTTAACTAGACTGAGTACCGTATATTGGCTTCAGCTGAAAATCAGCGCTGTAGTGATCTACAGCACATGCTGAGTTGGGGCCATTTGGACCCACGATATCAAACGCAAATTATTGCATTATTATTACTTCTTTTAGTTTGTATATTTCTTATGTTACTAAGTTGTTTCTTTTTTATTCTTATTGTTGTGTGTGAATCGGTGTATCCAATAAATACCATTTTATCTTATATTCTCCATCTTGTTAGAATCTAAGGTTATTTTTTTTTATTTGACTCACATAACTGTATACAATAATTATTTATGTTAAAATATACACAGTAAATAGCTTAAACAAAAACTACTGTATCCTACTAGATGTGAATACAGCTTGCAAATATGTGGAGGTACTCACATAAGTATTATACTTTTACTTAAAAAAATAATTAATAAAAAGCTAAACACAAATGACGAACAAAAAGATATAAAAAAAAATACATAAATTTAGCAAAAAAAGGTTTACAGAATTATTTGACTTAATAAACGTTTAATTAAGGCTAAAGAACCGGAAAAAATATCAAAATCACGTCTGATGGCATTGTAAGAAGAAGGTATAAGTGTTAATATTGAAAATCTAATAGATTACTTACTTGAGTTCGTTCTCAGTGACATGTTTCTTGCTGATCGCCATGTGTTGTTTGAACGTCGCTATGGACGAGAACGTGCGGTTGCACGGTTCACATACTAATTCACCGTTAGCCCTGCAAATATGTAGATCGCTATAATTGACCGAGCGAACGCGAAGTGTCTGTTTCAGCTTGAACAAAAAAGCTTTCGTATGTCTATCCAGATGTCTGGCGGATAAATAAATAAATATCCTGGGACGTTCCTCACACACGGTCATCTGTGGGGCGATTACGTAACTTAATTTCAATCATTTTCGAATTCGAAATTCGAAATCGGTTCAATATAGCGGTTTTCTGATATTTTTTTTACGTTTTGTTAACTGCAAATACAAACAGAAATGAAACCATTTCCGATTTTGTAATATTTCTACCGATTCAGAGGTTATTTTAATATGAATTTCATTGCAATAAAGTTACGTAATCCACGTACAGATAACTGATATAATACATATACTACTTTTTGTTTGTAAATACATACTTAATATACATAATTACACCCAGACTCGGCACATACAGACATGTTCATGCACACAAATGCATGTCCTGTGCGGGAATCGAACTCACGGCCTGCGGCGCTGCGCCAACTGGCCCGTTTAACCATCAATGGATGTCCGACTGTTCTCCTCTACAAATCGCATTTCTCAACCGATTCTCGTGAAAATTTGTGAGCAGAACGTTAATTATATGGAACTAGCTGTCCCCCACAGTTTCACCCGGGATAAAAAGTCCAGAACATATTCTATCAGCGTGCCAAATTTTATTCAAATCCGTTCAGTTGTTGAAGCGTGATTGAGTAACAAACATACATTCAAACTTTCGCATTTATAATATTATATACTAGCTATCCCCCGCGGTTTCACCCGCGTTTCCGGGATAAAAAGTAGCCTATGTCCGTATCTCCATACCATAGGCTACCTGCATGCCATGCAATTTCATGATGATCGGTTGAGTAGTTGAGGCGTGAAGGCGTAACAAACAAACAAACTCACTTTCGCATTTATAATATTAGGATTTATGTGTCGAGTCGGTTTTTGGATATTTTTCAAAATGCCACGTGACTTGAAAACGTTTAAATATCATATTTCAGCCATTTCGAAAAAAGAGTCGAAGGGCGAAGTCCACGCGAAAGTGAGTCCTGTTATATCCTGTGCTATCTGTAAAAATGACTAGTTTTCCTAGCACATACCTGGCTGCATGACTATGCAGGTGCCTGAGCAGGTTCCCGCGCCACTGGAACTTCTTGTCGCACTGCGGACACGGGAACTGTTGCCGAGAACTGTTTACTGAACACTTGATCTCATCTATGACAGCTTGGTGCTTTTCTAAACTTGTACCTTCTTCTGGAATGTCGTTTAGCTTCCTAAAGAGGATATAGTATGTGATGGAATAAGTTCTAGTTCTGATACTCCTTACACACGGTTATCTGATCCCAAACTAACTATAGAAACCAGATAACTGATATACAGGGTGACTTTTAAGTCGTTTTAACGCTAGAACAAACGTTGTTCAGACCATGATCTACTAACATTCTATAACATCAAATGAAAAAAAAATACATGATTGGTTTTTGAAAAAACACAAAGTTAAAAAAGTCGGGATTATCGATACTCCTTACAACCCAGACACCGCGCTTGCACTTCAAAGTAGTTGTGGCGGCACGCCAGTTTTATAGCAGAAGGGACACCGCGGCTTCCTGGTTTTTAAAATTTTTCTGATTTGTGGTTTTTTCAAAAACCAAACACGTTATTTTTTTTTTATTTGATGTTATAGAATGTTAGTAGACCATCCATGGTCTGAACAACGTTTGTTCTAGCGTTAAAACGATTTAAAAGTCACCGTGTATAGGATGACTGGTAATTAGTAAACGATACTTAGACACATGATTGTACTCATGATAACATACAACTTTCGCAAAACAAATAAGGATAAATAACTAAATTAAATTAAAGCTGATGGTGTATTCTTATTCTTGTTAGGTACTAAATATTATGGGCTCATGTACTAAGAAAAATAAAAAAAATGTTTCTTTGTGAAAGTTGTCTGTTATCATGAGTACAATCATGTGTCTAAGTATCGTTTACTAATTACCAGTTACCCTATACAGGGTGGAATTTTTAGGCGGGTCAGTGAGGGCAGCTCCCTAAAGGGTTGAAGCCACGCTAATATGGTATTAGGAGGCTTATCCTTTACTTTTTGAGTTATTTGAATTCAGCAATTACAGATTTCGAAAAAGAATTACATTGAGTGATTTTCGAAATAAAAATATAGTAATTAGTTTATTCGATCCTGTTTTCAACAAGGATCTAAAGGCTCTAAGGGGCCAATTATCTTAGGACGAAAAAAACTTTTCGATTTGTGACGTCAGGAGGACATTTTGTATGGGGAACGTATTTCTTTTTACAAGCATTTATTTAACTTGCAATGTATTGTGGAATCTTGCAAGTCGAATTTCACCCACTTCCAGTGGTCGGATTGACTTGATATTTGATATACATTAGTATATTGGATGACAATGCAAGTACAGTCAATAAACTTGAAACGTTGTATTAAAAATGAAATTTATAACAAAAAGACGCTCAGATTGTGGAATGAGCTCCCTGCCGTGTTTTTCCCAATGGAGTACAGCATGGGGTTCTACAAAAAGGGTGTGAAGAGATTTCTGCAGGGTCGGCAACGCGTGAGTAACACCCCTGGTGTTGCAAGCGTCTATAGGCTACGGTAGCCGCTTACCATCAGGCGGGCTGTATGCTTGTTTGCTACCAAAGTAGTATAAAAAAAAACTTATTTCAAATTCTGACCGGTAGACATATTCATGCACAAAAATGTATGTCCGGCATGGATGGGCCACGCAGGGAATGGAACCCACGCCCTGTAGCGTGATAGGTATAATCTTACCAACCACGCTAACTGGCCCGTACAATGTTAAAAATACGAGATCGATATGAAAATTATGCGAAAGTTAAACTGAGAAAGCGTGTGATTAGAATAGCTAATAGCCGAGATTGGAATAAGTATCTTGTCGTATTAGAACAGAAAAGAGACGTGATCAGAACTGAAATGGGACGTGATCAGAACTGAAAAGGGACGTGATCAGAACTGAAAAGGGACGTGATCAGAACGGGTATAATATGTGCTGGTAGGACAATTGTGAATAAACTAAACATTAACTAAAATAATACTAATTATGTGATCAGAACTTACCTAAGTTTTAATTGAATTTGATGTTTGGAACTTGTTTTCACATGCTTCTGTAGGTTGGAGGTCGTTGTAAATGTTAAGCTGAAATAAGTACCATATTATTATAAGCAGAGGGTTTAATTTACTAGCTAATGCCAGACATGCTTTGCAACGGCTCGTAATCGGATGCATAGTTTGCAAACATACAAGCAGACAAATGATTTCTATATGTACAAATATACTTCTCGTTATTTTTTGTTTACTTCTGTTTGGTGTAGGTACAATAAAGAGTGATCTATCTGTTCCTCTTCTTACTAATCAAGTACCCCTCTTACTTATCAAGTGCCCCCTTTACATAGCAAGTACCCCTTTACTTAGCAAGTACCCCTCTACTTAGCAAGTACCCCTTTACTTAGCAACCCCCTTAGTACCCCCTTTTATTTAGCAAGTATAAACTACTCGTCCCCTAGCCTCCCCCCCTAATTCAAGCTAGTCCCTTACCGGCAAGGTTCACAATACGGTTTCCTCTTCTGTCCATTCTCAATGCGATGTGTCTCAATGTGTTTCCGTAATGAAGTCTTCCACCTAAATGTTTTCTCGCACAATTCACATGGAAACGACGGCGTATCGGCTTTTGTACTGGAAAATATTTATCTATATTAGTAGCTGTCCCCCGCGTTCCCGGGATAAAAAGTTGGCTACCTATTAATGATGATGATGGAGTATACTTACCTCTCATCTAATTCCTTTGCAACTAATTCCTCGGTTATACCATTGGTATTTGATTTAAACTGCATGTTGTATTCTCCATTGATACTGTAAATAAAGATAGCATTTAATTGGACTTCATAAGGGTCAGCTCACACCGAGACGTGACCAAGGGCGGATCCAGCCTTCAGGTCAGGGGGGGGGGGGGTCACACACTTATATCCAATTTGGATTGGTTTCAAAATACACAATACTATAGCTGTTACCCGCAGATTCACACGAAAATAGAGTGGGTACATTTGTAAGAATTTTCAAAATCGGTCCATTAGTTCTAGTGATTACGTCGTACACACGGCTACAGATCAAGCTATACATTTCCAATATAAGCTGACCTCTCTTTGTACGGAAATCCTATACAATGCGAGATCAGCTTATACTGGAAATGTATAGCTTGATGTGTTGCCGTGTGTACATAAAAGACGGGCCGCGCAACGCGAAAAAATCATACTTAAAACCATGTCAATCATATTTTCATTACTCATGTGACCACAGAACCTATTGACAACACAATCAAGGGTGTGATGCGTGCGAGTGATTTAGATTTTTAATTCAGGTTGACCTAGAGCGCCGAGGCCCATGGGGGGGTCATGACCCCCATGACCCCCCCCCCCCCCCCCCCCGCCCCTGGATCCGCCATTGGACGTGACGCGACGCGGCGCGCACTTTATAAAATAACAATAGAATATCCATTGAATTATTACGCTAGAATATCAAACTAGGTACACATTTCAGGAAAATAATTCGGATACGGCTCGTGGCGGCGCGAGACACTTGTCACGAATTGTCTCACTGAAATGTGCACCTTTTTCTGTAGTATATAAACTTGTATATTCTATTCCTATCTTAAACTTGCCGCGTCGCGTGAGCTGAGTAACAGGCTTTAAATTTAAAAAAAATAGTTTTCTGTACACTTTTTCCATATAAACTTTAACTATGCAAAATTTCACACTTCTCCGTGCGCCCAATATGCCTAAAAAGGGGTACACAGATTTCTCTACACGTATTTATAAATATTTTTAGGATGTCGATATTGTTAGTGTTAAAAACCTTATTTTAAAGGTTAAATTTTATTAGTTGGTGAAACTTTGCTATCGCATTTAGTCTCCATTACTAAGTTTTTTTTTTTTTTTTATTATTGTTTATAGGCCTGTGTTTGACCATCATCAAGTACATCTGCATGATAATATTGATTAAAGAATCAACGTAACATTCAAAAGTGCCTTATCTATCAGGGCCTAAATTGTATTTTTAAGGGGTTCCATGCCCAAAGGGTGCCAAACGGGACCCTATTCATAAGACTCCGCTGTCCGTCCGTGTTTTTCTTTAAATGGCGGCGCACGATTAAAGCTATATGGGGTCAGCAAGTCGCGAATGATACCCCTGGTGTTGCAAGCGTCCATAGGCTACGGTAACCGCTTACCATCAGGCGGTATGCTTGTTAGCCACCTAAGTGGTATAAAAAAAAACTCTGTAACGTAACGTTTTAGGATATAGAATAGACACCATAGTAATTTTTTGTTCATATGAGTGTCCCCAATCGATGTATATGTATAGGTTACAACGAGCGCCGCCATATAAAAAAAAAACAATATGACGCCCGAAAAGTAGGTATGCCAAATTGAAATCTTCAAATCTTTTAATTTAAAACTAATTAACTGCTTTGTTTGCTATAAAATTTAAAAAACTGACCTAGTATAATGTGAAGTGTCCCAATGTTTATGTACAGCTCGCTTGCTTCCAAACCTCGCGTCACACTCCGCGCATTGATACCGGCGCGTGTGTTTGTTCCTATGGTAGTTGTACGATACTTCAGAACTGAACGAGCATTGACATATGTCGCATTTAAGGTTGGCTGCGTTCTGGAACAATTGTTTATGGAAATTGAGAGGATGAGGGGAAATAACTCTAAATGTAATTAGCATAAGGGTCAAATTGAAAGAAATACTGGTTTCTTTTTTAATTAAATGGTCTTGCGTTTGGCCACTGACCCGCACATAAGGGACGAAGATGGAGCCTAGCATGGAACACGCTTCATCATCATCATCATCATCATCAGCTAGTGGTCAACCTACTGTTGGAATTTTCAAGCCGCCTAGTAGGCATCCAACTAGCTTTACGACTATCACAATTAAGTGATAACCGGGACCAACGGCTTTACGTGCCTTCCGAAGCACGGAAACGCTCGATTTGAAATACCACTAGGCGGTCACCCATCCAGCCGGGCTATTGCGTATCTTTGGTGGTAATCGTAACGAACACCATTAATTATTTCATCCAATGATGCGCACGCGGTACGACGCGACGATTTATTACCACCAAAGTTACGCGGTAGAGCCCCAGGTACCGACCACGACGGTGGTAGCTTAACTTTGCCGATCGATTAAGAACGGCTAATCATGCTACACCACGAGCGCTTCACCCAGCTTGTTTACCCAAAAGGAACCTATTCACTCTGGCCTAGAAAGTCACTAGGTGTGTGGTAGAGATCACTTTTAGTGATAAGGCCGCCCATTGTAACACTTTCTTTTTTAAGTTCGTGTATTTTTATTTTTTTCATGTGGTGTAACAATAAAGCGTTATCTATCTATCTATCTCTAGTTAGTATGAGTCAGGAAATACAGACACCGGAAGCAAGTTCCACTCCCTTGCTGTCCGCATTATAAATGAGGATGCAAAACGCTGTGTCCGTATTTTCAGTATGTCAACAACCTACGGGTGTAACTTTTCCCGGCGTCTTCTTTCATATACTATTTTATAGAATGGGTAACAAACTCACACTTACGTATTTTCCATGTAATAATGGACCAGTTAAGTCACGGAGAATCGTAACGGTGGAACACATATGTGATGCATAGTAATTTTAACAGCATTAAGACATAAATAAATATCCTGTGACATTCCTCACACACGGTCATCTGATCCCAAACTAAGCAGAGCTTGTACTATGGAAACCAGACAACTGATATAATACATATACTACTTTTTGTTTGTAAATACATACTTAATATACATAAATTACATGCAGACACATGTAAACAATAAGTCTTTCTTACCTTCTCATGCTTAATACTGATATGATCCTTCAAATCATCGGCATTAGGAAATGAAACTATACATAATTCACAGCAAAACATAGCATTTACGTATTCATCTCTCAACCGTAACAGTCTTCTTTCTTCTACCAATTCTTCTTTACTCAATGTTACTTCCTTGTACAACTCTTTGACTTTCCGTTTCTTCTTCTTCTTTGTCCTACCGTTTATTACCTTCTTCTTTTTCTTACTTATTTCTTGTAGACTTATATCGTCATCCGAATAATGATCAGAGTATAATAAATCTAATTCTTCTTTTACATCTACTTCGGTTGGTTTCGCTTCTGGTTTTATAGTTTCGTGCTTGACAATAGTGTCATTTTCTAATGAGTCAGGTAAGGTTATGTTTACTACTTTGTGTGTACGTAGTCTTGGTAGATTTTGTATATCACTTGTATTGAGATTCTGGAAATAACAAGTTATACTTATAGGAATTATTGGTGTGTAGTTTTTACCCCACGTTTGAAACAGCATTCCCGAGGGATCTAATGTTGTCCCGGGATAAAAAGTATCATGTGTTATTCCAGGTTATGATCTATCTGTGCCCCAAATTTCATCGCAATTGGTTGTGCCATTGAGACAAAACAGAACAAATTGTATATTTTTTATTTATACAGTTTATTAGGAGTATTACAACTTATGTATTGTATGTGCAATTATTTATAAAGTACTAGCTTCCGCCCTGCGGTTTCACCCGCGTTCCCGTCATAAAAAGTAGCCTATGTCAACCGCGGGTAGTGTAGCTTCCCAACAGTGAAAGAATTTTTCAAATCGGTTCAGTAGATTCGTAGCCTATTCCATGCAAACAAACAAACAAACAAACAATCAAATCTTTCCTCTTTATAATATTAGTAAGACATCAATAAGTGTCTCAAACCATGTATATATATTGTATACATACTCTTCTTTCTACTTCTATAGCTGAAGACATAATTATTGGCCATTATTTATTTAAAAAAAAAACTAAACAAATAGGTACCTGTTTTGTATAATGGTAAAATGTTTTATAGGATTGTTTCACTTGACGCTTGAATTTTATGATGCGGACGATGAGGGCTTCACATTCGAAACATATCAACACCGGTAGACCATCAGATTGTGCGATCTACGAAAAAAATTTGACATTAATCGATCATAAACTAACTTAAAAAATATCATTATTATCTGCTAAGAATGATAGATATGAAACAAAACTTATAAGTAGCTTATAGATCAGTGTATAACTGAGAGATTAACATGATTCTTACAGGTATTTCATTGATTATTTCCAAAAAACACTGCCTTTTCCAAAATTCATCTAGCGATTGCAGTTTGCGTCCAGCGCAAAGGCAACCGCAACATAAACTGTTTTCTTCGGTATCCATGATGCAAATAAACGATTTTTATGTAAAGTTTAATTCATGGTCTAATTCAAAGATTAATCAATAATTAGAAAACTGATTTGTTTTGCTGACCGAAAAAAATTCTATCGCGTCGCCATTACGACAGAATTGACATTTGCGTTTAGTTATGTCAGTCAACTCTAGCGTCTAATTTATTGAAATGTACATGTACCTCATTCATATCAATGATATTTATTTGAAACATCATTTTTAAACTTACCTGTAGTTACTACAGGTAAATACTAAATACCATTTTTTTATTTTATTCAAACTAGATCTTCGTAATCTTTTAATAAATATTGTAAATTATAACAGTGCAAAAACGAAACGTTTGTACGAACGTTCCATTTACCAAAATGAGAAAAATACCTGTAAAGCTGTAAAGTGTAATTTATTTATTTAATTGTTTTACTAAAACAACATCACAAAAATTTTATCATGCTTTATATTCTATCAAATACTCGTGCCAAAGAAATATTAATTGTTGACTATATTTTTAATTGTCAAAATATTGTAAAAAATTTAAATGATAAACGAATCGTAATCTAACCTGGCACGTATTGGACTGTGATAGATTGGCAAGTGGATTTTAGAATGTAAAAATATGAGTAAAAATGGCTCAGTTTATGGAATTGAACATAACTGAATATAATTACAATCAAAATACTAAAGGAACAACTTCGTGGCGAAAGGTTTGCGCGTGTTGTCTTTCTCAAAATGTGCCTTTAGTTGATCTCAGTACTTGTAAACATAAGTCATTTTTCGACTGTTACTACAAATTTAAGGTAAATATACTGATATATTGCAATTTGTATCTTATTAAAACTTATTCTTTTATAATTTATTCAGATAAAACATTATTTTTTATTATAGAAGGAATAGGTATAGTAATGTCATAAAGAATTGGCGTCTTGTTTTTTCAATATGGCGGACTGTTATTTATTTTTAGATGGACACTCGGCAGTGTACTAACTACTACACGCCAGGTTCAAAGTTTTGCATGAAATAAAATAACAATACTTGGTAGGTATTTATAATGATTCTTGTTTTGTTTTAGCTGGAATACACAACAACTCTTATCTGTAAAATATGTCACCATTTTCTGGAAAAAATTGAAATATTCAAAAAGCAAGTCGATGAAAGTATTTTAATACTTACCGAGGTTAGTATTCAAATGACATGAAAAAATATATAAGGTCCTAATAAATTAGTGAACTTCCTCTTGAGGGATGAATGTATAGGTCATTAGTAATCAAAAAATAATATATGAAAAAAATCCAAGAGAAAATTTTATTTTTCTTTGACTTGCATAGAGGCTCTCCATACAAGTCAAAGAAAAAAAGTTTTGTTTTATCCCTCGGATTTTTTTTCTAATATTATTTTTTGATAACTAATGACCTATACATTCATCCCTCAAGAGGAAGTTCACTAATTTATTGTTATTATTAAAGATTTTTTTAAGGATATCTATTTATTTGACTGGCCAGTTGCTGTTTGATAAGACCGCTACCTATCACACTGCAAGCAGATGATTAGCTCCCCATAAAATGAAGTAACAAATAACTTTTCATTTACTCCAGGATCGTAATATACAAACGAATCAAAAAATTTACAACTTCAAAATAACGCCAGTAGAAATCTCCGCGATAAACTCTGAAACAATAGACGAGAACAGCAAGGATGATTTACCAACCAATGACGAGCCAGAACCAGAACATTTTGAAGTCATTACGGACATTAAAATAGAACATGACAGCTCCGATTTAGAAATTGACGTACCGCTGTCGCAAATTAAAAAGCAAGTGAAGAAAAAGAAAACTAAAACTAACAAGGTAAGTCATCGAGAGGTCTTTCTGTCGACAGTAGTACCCAACTGATATGGCTTATCGATGTACCTGCTCAGAAGATAGATTGGTGCCGATTCTGTTGTAAATCGCACTAAACTAATTTTAGTCACATCTCATCTCTTTCTTACGATTATTATTGAAAAAGGATAGAACATATTTTAAGTTGTCAAATTAATCTTTGCCGTCTTATTTTGCGTGTATTTAGGCGTAACCGCGATAATTGGCGACTAAATTTATATCGAAAAAAAAGCATTGGACTAATTTGACAGGACTAAATTTCTTACATCCTTTTCTTATGTTCTTTGTTAGAAAGAGACATAATGACATTAAAATTAGTTTAGTTGTGAACAACAGAATCAGGGCCAATAATACATTTTCAAAGCGCGGGAAACCGCTATTGGTCGGCAGCTGCCGCCATGTTAGCGCGCGCCGTGCGGAGGGGCCTCACGAGCGAGTGAGACGGAACTAACAGCTGCACTGTATTATGAACTTTATAGTAGTGATCTGAGGTTGATTGTAAGTTTTAAGTATACTTTCGTTAGTCGGGGCCATACTTTCTTTTCTTTGCGAACGAAGATTCACGACGCGCCTTATCAGTTGGGTACTACTGTACTGCTGGATGTCTACCCATAGCAACAGACTCTGGGCTGGGATTTCAGCTGTGCGTGTCAGTCAGTCAGTTTTTCCTTCGGTAAAAAAGATTTATTTAAATAGACCTACGCAGGCACTTATGAATACGCTGACTCTAAAGGTACGCGAATCGAGCACGAGCCGGGTCTTTCTTCGCTTGGCTCTTGTAATGTCGAGTGTGAACGTACAACAAGCCTCCAACACGAGCACGATGCGTTTGTCTGTGTTCGTCAAAAAACTGACAATTGGCGGAGCGCAGTCGAGTGCGAGCCGAATGCTTGTTCGAGGCTCCCAAGTCCGTCTACGCTACGCGAATTCGTGCTCCGCTTATGCTCACTCGTGCTCAGTTCGAGTAGCGTAGAGCCACCTTTATACTCTTATACTGGTTCGGAAGGTTGCATTTGCTGAGAAGAGCCGGCAATAAACTTAGCAATTACTCTTTTCAAATCAATTATTATATATTTTTTTTTAATTCCAGGTAAAACCTAAAAAACGCACTACAATAGAAGACAAATACGAAGGCAAAATAGGAATTATTATACTAACTAAAGAAGAGTTGATGGATGAGAGAGTTAGGGAGTCTAAGAAAGAGGCCTATTTAAATCTGCCGTATAAATGCGAGAGCTGCATCACTGGTTTTGACCATGAGATGACCTTAAAGGACCATATGGAAAAAAGACATGGTCATGTGAGTTTTTTTTTTTTAATTGTTTATAAGCCTGTGTTTGCCTTAATCCCATCATGGTAAGTGATGATGCGGCCGAAGGTGGTAAGCACACAAAGCCTAGAAGGAACTGCTCTCAAGTGCAGCTATCGGAACACACCGAAAGGTGCTTGGCGACAGATTTTCAACTTGAGGGTGGTAGCCAGCCAGGCGGGTACTACAAAGTACCCTACCACCGAGCTAAGGTTTCCTCACGATGTTTTCCTTCACCGAAAGCTCAAGCTCATTGTAAGATTCGAACCCGGGACGTTCATCTCGGTATCCGACGTCACTACCACTGAGTTATCATCCCCTTTTTACAACATTACTCCATCACTGAATTCGAAAATGTATCTATAAAAAATGTTTACAACACAAATAAATAAAATATGGAATATGGAATAATATATGGAATATGTCGTCGAGGCTGCCCATCATCAGCATGCTGGCAGCGATTCTTTTTTGGATGGCCAAGCTAATGTGTAGGCGGAAAAACCTGCCCCCCACACGTTTCCTGAGGCCTCAATTAGTTTGTTTTCCTAATATCATTTATAACTTCTACTACCATACATTCCCTTTCTTAGTTTTCTTTATTTTTGACAATATTTTGGATATTGCTTTATTTTTACGGCCCTTGTTAATTAGGATTACTGTTAATTTTTCAGAAAAAGAGTAGCTTCGTTTGCGATATATGCAAATCAGTGCTAAGTACAGAAACGTCGTATAAGGAGCATACAAAACGACACGTAAGACGGTGGGTAAAATGTTTCTATTATCTATGGTAAAGTGCCTTTTGTGATGCTTTTGTGTAATTATCGCCAAGTTCCTCATTTTAGACAGTTGCAAAACTTGCGTAAAATATTTTAAAATCCTGTTTGTATGAATTTGAAAGTTTATTTGTATGTTTGTTACTCACGCCACCGCCTAAACTAATTTAAATGAATACTTTTTACAGTACTACAGGTAGTAAATACAGCTATCCCCTAGATGTTTTCCTACACCGAAATAAAATAACTTATTTAGTTAGTACGTAGTATTTATATACTCTGAGGTTGTATTTTCCCAGGTATGAGTGTAAGGAGTGCGGCAAACGTAACAACAACGTGTATTCAGTTGTGAAGCACTACAACGAGCGGCACGGCAAAATTAACATAGAGTTCACGTGTCAAGATTGTGGATTCGTTACGGAGTAAGAATAGATTTTGTTAACTAACTAGACCCGTGATAATAACTCGTTTAGCTAATATTTATGGAAGTGCAAGGTGGATGACACCTCCATTTGAAAGGTCAGATCAGGCTCATCAGGGGTCATCTTCGGAATTAACTTCGTCAGTGCGATGCAGGATGTTGTGGCGCCATTTTTTATTATGTATATGCCTGTGATTGACCACAATCTCACCATGATAAGTGGCTGAAGGTAGTAAGCACACAAAGTCTAGCAGGAACTGGCTCTCAAGTGCAGCTTGGCGATCGAGGCGAGTTTTGTCTTTTGGAGACGTATTTTCTCCTATTTGGTCGGTTTTTGTGTGCATAATCAATATTTTATTTCTTTGGTTAATGTCCATTAAATTGGCCCTGCCGTGCTAAAAAATACTTTTTTAGCAGCGAAAGAACACACCATAGTCAAAATATGTGGCTTGGCCGTTTCACTACTACAAAAACTATTGAATAACAAAAAGTAATGAACAGTGAATACATTTTTCACCTTACTCCCATGTAACGGTAGCGAAACGGCCAAGCCACATATTTTGACTGAGGTGTAGAGTTTGTGAAGTTAGGGCTTGTAGCGTTATAAGCTTGGCTCTACATGAGATCTGATAACTTTTTGACCGTGCGAGCCATATGCCTTGGCAACATTTTACATAAAAATGTTTTTGGTGGGATTACCACATAAACTAGAAACTAGGTGCGTTAACGTAGTGAATTGCACCTATTATCTGAGCACGATTGGATTGACTGCTAGACTACCTAAATTGACCTTTGTAGTATTTCTATTAAGACATCTTATGTTTCAGGTCCCATCGCAGCTACACTTATCATCGTGATAAACATAAGCAGAAAGAGCAATGCACGATCTGCGGAAACACATTTGTTAACTCTACAGGCCTCAAAGTTCATATGTAGTGAGTATGTCCCCTCTCATGACCATAATTAACGGCTCATAATATGTACCTACGACAACACTGAGTCATCGGCAGTGGCCCATTAGATGATTAGGGGAGTGTCATCATCTCTAATCCACTATGTATTATGGATTGGAGGTCTTTATATATGCTTTACACCGTAAAGCCTGTAGTCCAGCTAGTGAACCCGTACGTACTTACTTGAGTCTTTAAAACTCAGAGTATTTATGCATGGACCAGTGATTTTAAGCTACTAGATAGGTACCGAGTGACCACGGAGTTTATAGTTAGAAAGTACGTACATACATGTGGCCGTCATAATTAAATTTGTCGATAAAACGATCGAATTTTTGTTTTTTTTTTTTTTATCTATGGAATAATAGCAATTTTTCTGACCATGTCTTTCAGTCTTTTCGAGATGTGTATCTAATTTGCATGCATTTGTAACTTTGAACTTCTTGGTAGAGTAGGTACCTAACCTACTTACTATATATCGTGGCATCCACGAAGACGCACCCTAATATTTTTCGTAATCGCTTACAGTACCAGTGTGCATCTTTTCGTTACTGTTGTAGTGCTGTTGATACGTATGAATACGCACTCATAGGTAATTCATACGTATCCACAGCAAAATTACACTAGCGAAAGTATTCATACTAGCACTATAAGCTAGTAAATAAGTTTTTGTTAAAAATTTCATTTTAAATACAAGCTTTTTTTGGTGACTGTACTTGCATTGTCTTCCAATATACTAATGTATACCAAATATCAAGTCAATCCGACCACAGGAAGTGGGTGAAAATCGACTTGCAAGATTCCACCCAAACGAACAAACATACATACATACATTGCAAGTTAAATAAAAGCTTGTAAAAGCGTAGGGCGCGTCTTCGTGGATGGCGTAATCTATAACTTGTGTCTTAAGTTTGGTAACGTTTTGCCTTCGCGACGTTATCTCAAACTGATGTGGTCGATCAACCAGCACAGTGCACAAGCAGTCATCCCGCGTGTACTCGTGCACGGCTTGCAACAAGGTGTACAACGCCAAGTCGGGCCTCCTCGCGCACATCACGTCCGCGCACAAGCCGCGCCACGCCTACTGCGTCGCGTGCAACCAACACTTCCGCACTACGCACAACCTCGCGCACCATCTCAAGACACACTCCAATCATATCAACGATTGTGATCGGAGGTTTGTGTTCAATAATTATATTATTAATATTTTATTTATAACTTCGCCTTTTTTACCAGTAATTTTGTAAGTAAAATTTAATGAATGAAAACTATTCACAGAGTTCAATAGGTTTCTTTTTTATTAAAAATGGCAGAGTTGTCCCAGATTGCTGCTCTGTGCAAATACGAATCCAAAGAGCGAGTTCCCAGTTTAAAAAGTAAAACCTATATACATTTATGATAATCCGTTCACCGGTTACGGAGCTGAGTATTACAAACATACAGAAACTTTAGCATTTATAATCTTAGTAGGATACACAAATTGAACAAAAAGTAGGTAAACTTTTCTTTTGCCTTGCCATTTCCCCCAAGTTCTGAAAGAGTTTGGATGGGTCATGTAAGGCTTCCGTTCTTTTCAAGGTTCATATGCAACGAATGTGATGCCAAGTTCCTTACGAAGAGCTCCCTACAAGAGCACATCGATTGGGTGCATTTGAAGAATACTAAACATGAGTGTACTGACTGTAATAAGGTAACTGTCATTATTTTTAATTCAAAACTATTTTATTCTAATAGACCTTCCCCGGCACTAATGAATAGTCTGACTCTAATACCAGGTTGGAAGGTTGCATTTTATTGAGAAGAGCCGGCAATAAACTCAGCAATTACTCTTTTCAAATCAAGCTTAGATTGTATTACATAACATTTACATGCTGGTCTCACTATTACCAATTTCGTGCACAGATTATTGCGATTTTGCGTGCATCGTTTCATATCTTTCTCATTTTATTAAGGCGTGTTTGATTGGAAATTAGTCGATAAAAAATAAAATTAAAAAAGTGCACTGAGATTGTTTACTAAAGGAAACTTGGCCACATTTTACTGTTTTATTTTTATAAGGTATTCAAGAACAGTGCGGCGCTAAGGAAACACAAGAGCTTTGTCCACGAAAAGAAACGGCCACCTAGGAACAAGATCTGTGACTACTGCGGCAGAGGATTTACAGTACGGTTTGTTATTTGAATTTAAAAGATAACTTCTATAAAGGTATATCGAAGCGAAATACCACTCTGTTCTAACTGATTGGAAATCTTAGGAACAGCCTACAAGCATACGAAAATTGGGTTGAATTTCTTAGGTTGAATTGATGAAATCACAGAGCGGCACGCAAGTATATGATAAAGTGCGATCCCGAAGCTCGCCGTTTTGCTCGCACCTTGTCATCAAAATTGATCGAGACCTCCGGAGACCAGCGGGCGGGGAGCTTTTTCCGCCAACGCGTCAGCTTGGCTATCCAAAGAGGAAACGCTGCCAGCCTTCTGGGAACCCTGCCGTTAATCGGAAGCAGCGGCAGGCTTGAAGAAATTTTCTATATATAGATTGTATTTTGTACATATTTGTTGTAAATAAAGTAGCTCAAGCTATGAGGTACATTGCATTATTTATGCTAAAAAAACTGCTGTTCTATATATGTAACATCTACTCAACCAAAATGTATGGAACAGCTGATACTTTGGTCAGTGCTTTCAGATTTATACTTTATTTATACTACTAGTACCTATACTTTTTAAAAAAAAATAGTTAAACCGTATCTAATAGTAACTTTTTTTTTTCAGACATCAACAATCCTGCAATCGCACATCCGAACTCACACGGGTGAGCGTCCCCTGCAGTGCGCGCATTGTCCCGCCACGTTTGCGCACTCCGCTGCACTCTATACACACAATAAACTGCTGCATAGTGCCGCTAGAGTGTAATGATTTACACTTAAATATATTTTTTGTACTTACAAATGCATAGTTTTATTTTAACAAATAATAAAGAGAATGAGAAATAAATAAAAATTTCTCAATTTCTTAATACATCAATTTTTAATCATTTGAATAGCACTATGAATTCCATTTTTTTTTTCATGTAGGACGCGCATCCTATCCTCGACCCACCGGGTTAAAAAGTATTTCCACGAATAACTTGGCGAAAGTCACAACCGGTACTATGCCCCAGAGATTATGTTTCATGTCTACAGATGTAAAGCAAGTTTCTGAACGTAACAATATGTCAAACCGACTTTAGGAATGTAACATTCTACATAAAAAAACGATTATTAATTATTTGATAGTTTTTTAGCATGAAAAATCGATGTATTAATAATCGACTTTTCTTTAATAAATAATCGATTTTGTTATATTAATCGATTTTTTTAAATAAATTCCAAAATAAACGCCAAAATAAATATTATCACAGTTTTATTAATTAAAAATAAACAACAGAAATAAGAAGTTTTTAAATAATCAACACAAATTAAAGTTTTAGGACACTCCGTAACTGCCCCCGTTACCAATCCAAGAATCTTTACCAATCTCAAGATAGCCGTACAAAGAGTTAACCGGCTCGATGGCCGCTCAATACTTATTATCTGTGGTTCTAGTTTGTCTGTGGTTTTGTCAAATACCTACCTACATAAATATAACCTAGGATTCGAAAATCGGGTTGAAAGCTGTCAGACGTGTCGAGAAAAATTCCGAAAAGAAATTTTTTTTTGTATGGTTTGAAGCTATTTATTTTTGGCGGATTTCCCAAAAAATCATTCATTCATTGTAAATATTTTGTTTGTAGCTAGATAATTTTCATTAAATATATTTTCTATCATCGGTACTTATTTAGACATTTCATTGTAGTTATCATGGATCATTCTATTCCTCCTGATCCTGCTCCTCCTGACCCCCGAGGCTCTATCATTCCTCCGGAATCAGGGGTAGCTATGATTGCAGGAGGTAAGCGTCGTTTTGACGAGTCTATAGAATGCAACGGCAGTACCCCTAAAAAATCTATATCAGCCAATGGTCTCTCTGTTGCCTCGTTACAAAATTTATATGTTCACCCCAAAATTATACTTGGTATCAAGGAGTACACTCCTGTTGATAATGGTCCATTCCTGGTCCATGTTTCCCGTGTTGAACCTGATATCGATCAATCTATCCGCCCAATTAAATTTGGGCAATTTCTGTCTAAAAGTAATATTATAAATATTTGTACACATGGGGTCAGGAAAGTTGGTCGAAATAAAATTTTAGTTGAGTTTAAATCAGCCAAGGATGCCAACAATTTTCTTGTTAATCCCGTTTTAGAAGCAGCAAAATACACGGCATCTATTCCATCTTTCAATATTACAAAGATGGGTATTGTCCGCAGTGTTCCAGTTGAATTTTCTATGGACGAGTTCGTTCAGTCCTTGGTTCTCCCCGTTGGGTGCGGTGAGGTTCTTAAGGCTCGCCGTTTAAACCGAAAATCATTTGAGGGTGGTGCGCCAACCTGGGTTCCAACTCAGACTGTTGTTGTGACTTTTCAAGGCCAATCCTTACCGTCAAGAGTTTACTCTTTTCATACTTCCCTTCCTGTAGAGACTTATCAATTTCCTACAATTCAATGCCTTAACTGTTGCCGGTTTGGACATGTTAAAGCTCAATGTCGTTCTAAACCCAGGTGCTATCGTTGCGCTCAAGCCCACATTGGAGAAGATTGTAATGTAGATGAGAGTAAATCAACTTGTCTCCATTGCTCTGGCCAGCATTTCGCTGTAAGTAAAGGCTGTCTGGAACATGGTCGACAGAGATCGATAAAGTTGTTGATGTCGCAGGAAAACATGTCCTATGAAGAAGCTTCATCTCAAACACCAAAGGTTAGGAGACCTTATGTCGAAGTTGCTCAAGAGTCTAATAGTAATTTATCTCAGTCTACAATTTTTCCGTCTCAGTCGAGTCAAAGCAGCATTTATCCTTCGAATACATCATATAGAAAGACTGTTTTCTCCTCTCCGCGTCCCAGAGCTCCATTGGGTAAGACTTTCGATAGGACTGCTCATTCGGCTATCGTGCGTAATGAACCATCGCTTCTGCCTAATGGATTTGCTCTTCAGTCTCAGCCATCCGTCTCTGCTAATCTTCCTCAGGAGAATAACCTTCTGGAGGTTCTTCTTTCATTGATTGTCTCTATTATTTCTAGTAGTAATTCATCTATACCGTCCCACGTTGCCCAAAAACTTACCGAGATTTTATCCCTTTCCAATAGTAATGGATCCAACAGTAATACTGCAATGGAATTTAAATAGTATCCGCAGAAAAAATCTGATCTTCTATTTCTTATAAATAAATTCCATCCATCAGTCTTGGCCCTTTCGGAGACTTGGCTTGTTCCGGGATCTCGTTTTCGGGTCCCTGGGTTCTCCTGTCTCCGGGATGATAGGGCTGACGGGTATGCCGGTTGTGCATTACTTGTCAGACGTTCTCTTGCCTTTTCTCAAGTTTCCCTTCCTCCTATCTCTCCTAACATTAATGTTGTAGCTGCAAAAGTATTTGATATAACTTTTATATCTGTATACATCCCTCATCCTCATTCTAGTTTGATTCCGGACCTTTTACTTATATTATCTTCTGTTCCTCAGCCTATTATTCTTCTAGGTGATTTTAACGCTCATCACTCGTCATGGGGTTCAAGTCATATTGACTCTTTTGCCCTATCCCTTTTAGAAATTTTCGACGAATCTAATCTTTGTGTCATAAATGATGGCTCTCCTACTCGGCGAGTCTACCCTATACGAAATTCTAAAAGTGCAGTTGACCTTTCTATTTGTTCCGCATCTTTGGCTTCTTTACTTTCTTGGTCTATCTTACCGCTATCTTATGGTAGTGACCATTTTCCCATTGTTATATCTATTCCCAATAAAGTTTCTCCTACCCAAAATTTTTGTCCGTCCCTTAAATATAGACTTATTGACTCTAAATGGCCTTCTTATATGACTTCCTTTCAAAACAATCTAGTTTCTTTATCCCCTCCTGTTATCAGTAATATTCTTGATTGTTATTCCAAATTTACGCAAGCTATTTTATCGAGTGCTGATGAAAATTTTCCCCTTAAGAAGCCCCATAATTTTATTGTTTCTACTCCTTGGTGGGATGCTGAATGTACAGCTGCGATAAATGAAAGGAAATCTGCTGAAAGGACTTATAATGTAGCTATGACTAGTGAAAATTTTCTCTCATACCAAAGGTCTGCAGCTAAGGCTTCAAGGCTTCTTTCAAAGAAGAAAAGACTAGGTTGGATTCGTTATTGTGAAAACTTGTCTCCAAGGATGCCTGCATTCTTTGTGTGGAATCAAATTAAAAGATTTAGAGGATCATATAATTCTATTAATGTTTCAGCCAACGACCCTTCTTCATGGCTTGAAGGTTTCTCGAACAAAATGTCCCCTCCTTTTGTCCCTCATTCTGACTATTTTCCTTCTCCTCCAGGCCCTCTTATATCTCATAACAATTTTGATTCCTCTTTTTCAATCGAAGAACTTCAGTCGGCTCTTGATGGTCTTATAGATTCTTCTCCGGGGATGGATGGTATTCCTTACTCATTCTTAAATAATGCTCCTGAAAAAAGTAAAGAATATTTCTTAAAGCTCATTAACATATTTTATGAAAATGGTATAGTTCCTCAGGAATGGAAAGCTCAAGTGATCATTCCTATTCTCAAGCCAGGTAAAAGCCCTAATGATCCAAATAGTTACAGGCCAATTGCTTTATCTTCGGTTTTGTCTAAGGTAGTTGAGCACATGATAAAACACCGCCTTGAGTGGTTAGTTGAAAATGGTAAAATTCTAGCTAAATCTCAATTTGGGTTTAGAAAAGGTATGAGCACAATGGATAGTCTTAGCATTTTAACTTCTGACATTCGTGTGGCCCTTCTTAAAAAAGAGTATCTTGTGGGTGTTTTCTTGGACATCGCAGCGGCATATGATAACGTCCTTTTACCTGTTCTTAGGAATAAGTTGTTGTTCCTAAATATTCCAGAAAAAATGGTTAGATTCATTTCTAATATGTTGATGGAGCGAACTATTTCTATCAAAAACTGCGATAAACTCTTGCCTTCTAGAATAGTCTGGAAGGGTTTGCCTCAAGGGTCTGTTCTCAGCCCATTATTGTACAGTTTGTATACTTATGATCTGGATCATACGGTCGAATCATTTTGTGAAATCTTACAATACGCTGACGATTTAGCTCTTTACGTCTCAGTTCAATCTATTGAAACAGCTACTCAAAGATTGTCTTCTGCTCTAGTTTATTTGCACGATTGGCTCCTTCGTCATGGTTTATCTTTATCAGCATCAAAAAGCAGTGTAGTTGTTTTCACCAAAAAAAGACAAATTCCTCAAGTAAATGTTCAAATTAATAATGAAATTATTCCTCAAGAAAACGTGGTTAAATTTTTAGGCATCTGGTTAGATTCAAGAATGTCAGGTTCTACTCATTGTGACTATGTAGTTAAAAAATGCGAGAAAAATATCAACATTCTTCGGTCTTTGTCAGGTGTTTGGTGGGGTGCTCATCCCTTCACTCAAAAACTTTTATACAATGCCATAGTCCGTAGTCATATGGACTATGGTTTATTTCTCCTAGATCCTTCCACTAAGACTAGCCTAAATAAACTTGATAAAATACAATATAAATGCTTACGTATTATTATAGGTGCGATGAAATCATCCCCTACCAATGCCTTACAGGTGGAGTGTGTTGACCCTCCCCTTGCTCTTCGTAGACAATTTCTTTCAAATAGGTTTTTCTTCAAGTTGGTGCAAAATTCAGATCATCCTCTTCTTCCTAAGTTACATAATTTATCTCTTCTTTACTCTTCTCTTGGTTATCGTTCAAGCTCTGCTCTTCCATGTCTTCTTCGTTCTTACCGTCATTTCTCTCGACTTTCTGATCCTCTTTTCCAATGCCCTGTTATGCCTTTATATTCTACTCCATATGAAGCTTTGGTTTTTCAACCCAATGTCATTCTGGACTTTGGAGTAGATAAAAATACATTAGAAGCTAACAGGATTTTTTCTAGTATAATTCGTTCGGATTACAAGGACTGGTTGGCTATTTATACAGATGCTTCTAAAATCTCCGATTCTAGCTCGGTTGGTGCTGCTGTCTGGATTCCTTCTACGAGAATCATTTTGAGCTATAAGTGTCCCCCTGTTTCATCTGTATTCACTGGTGAATCTGTTGCAATTTTGGCAGCGATTCTATTTGTAAAGTCCCATAACATTCCTTATTCTATTATATTTTCGGACTCCAAAAGTTGTCTACAATCAATCGTTTCAAACCCCTTTCGGTCCAAATCTCGAATCCCAATCTCCCTTAAAATAAGAGAAGAATTATATTGCTGTTTTAAACGTGGCATAAACATAGCTTTAGCCTGGATTCCTGGACATTCTGGAATTCTGGGAAATGAATCGGTTGACTCGTGCGCCAAGAATGCAGTTCACTCAGGTTCTAATGAATACCCAAAAATATACTCTCATGATGTCTGTACTACCCTGAAACCTTTGCTTTTTGAAACATGGAATACAGGTTGGCAAATGTCTAGATCTGTTAAAGGTAAATTCTACGGGGATATTCAGCCTGACGTTCCAACAAGACCATGGTTTTTTAAATATCGTTTAGCAGACAAAACAACAACCTCCACTATTTGTCGGCTCCGTTTAAATCATTCTTGTACCCCAGTGTTTTTGGCTAAACTTAGGATCAGGGATAGCTCGATCTGTGAATGTGGTCTTGACGAGGGAAACGTGGACCATTTGTTTTTCTGTTGTCCTAAATCGCGCTTTTCTTTATATGACTCTCTTCCCCCTCACATCTCTCGTCCTGTATCTTTTAAACACCTTCTTTCTCTTATTTTCACTCGCTTTACTGGTTTACTGTGTAAATATATTGTAATTAATAAAATAAAGTTATAAATATCATTTTCTTCTACTCTTTTTTGTATTGTATTTTTAATTAGAAATTAGTAGTTTTATGTTTATTTATTATTTAGGTTTTAGAATGTATTCGTTTAGTTTAGTTGTTTCCGCTTAAAATAAGTATAATATTTGGTTTCGTGGGTTTTTTTTTTTTTTTTTTTGTTCCGTATTTTACGCGTCTCATGGTTTTGAAATCACGTGACATTGGCGAAGTTGTGGTGGCATTTCCGCTAAAGCCATAAATAAGAATTGAATTGAAATATAACCTAACGTTGCAAAAGTTGTTTTGTCTCCGACTAATATATAGTTATCTGGGGTTTTGTTTGTATAATTTTCGCAAATAAATCGAAAACAACACTAAATAAATATATCTCAGTTTGAATATAGTAGAATTAAGTATAAAATCATGGATGACTGTTCCGAAATAACGATCAAAAGACTGTGCTGTACGTGTTTATCTAGAGATCGAAAGTTGTTCCAACTTTGCAGGCTCACGGACGGTGTTAATAACTTATATTTATTGCTTTCTGAAGATTCGGAAGCTTATCGGGTAAGTTGTCTTCATCGCTTGCATAATAATAAACCGTGAAACATGAAATGATAACTGATAACATAACCTAAGTATCAAGCCTTAAAAAAATCGGATATACCTATTCTCGCTAACAAAAAACTGTGTCACTCAAGTCGGCCACCACGCTGTACGTACAAGCCGGCACGCACACATTCACACATTAGTTGAGCGCGAGTAATCGACAGTGTAAACGGCGACAAAGTCTAGTTTCCCGCGGAATAGCCAACTAAGGTGTGCGTGAGAGTTGGCCGACTCCATAGACACAGTTTTTTTGTTAGCGAGAATATGTCCTCCGTAGTCTGTGCTAAGTATATATTATAATGACAATAAATGTCCCTATTTGTATATAATTTGCAGGAAGGCTTCTACCAAGACACAGCAAATCTCTTCATATGCTGGGAATGCCGAGCAGTAATGGCCAGGATCAGCAAGTTCAGAACACAGGCTTGTAAGGCACAGAAACTGTTGACTTATATTGCTGAGGGACGGACTGACGTAAGTACCAATATGGTTTATTTATTTATATGAGACAGTTCCCCATAACTGCAAAACCACGGTAGGATTCTCATTCCTGAGCTCCCACAGCAGAAAGCTTTGCAAACTTTGATTTCAATGTGTGAGGATGGACTTCCCGTTTCTTTCAATAATAGATAGACAGAAAAATATACAATATTAATGCTTAATTATCATCATCATTATCTACCTGCCCTGTTCCAAATCATTTGTGGTCGCCGCAATATGTATGCTTCTTCCATTTGTCTCTTCTATCCGTCATACTAGCATTCACTCACTAATGCGCTAATTATAATGTATCTTAATTTATTTCTAGAAAAAATACCAATCTGACTGTCTCTCACGTCTATCCTTTCATCACAATACAACTTACACACAAACAATAGTCTCCGAAGGAAATACAGCCATAGACAACTTCATAGACTGTGGTCCAGTGAAAGAAATTAAAACGGAAAGAGAATTAGAAGATATACCATTATCTGAACTCCATAAATACTCTCTTTCTGACAATGATTCTAAATATGTCTCACAAAAGACGTATAAACAATCTAAGAAAAATGATGAAAATAATGTTACGAAAGAGCAACCTTTACTAGATGACAATAAGAAGTATTTTGTGACAACAAGAATGATTCAGACTGAAATGTTGGATAGCAGAGAGAGACGGAAGATGGCCGTTACTTATGCTGATTCGGCATTCAAATGTGAATCATGTATTGAAAGTTATAAGAGTCAAATTGATTTGGATGAACATAACTTAGATGTGCATTTAAAGGTAAGTTTTAGTATAAGTGTCACCTACAGCAGGACCTAATTTAATATTGTTATCTCGTTCACACTACAGTCTGAGTATAACTTGCTATTTCAGTCACGCGTTGATTATGCCCCAATTTAATAGTGTCCAGTTTTTAGTTACGTCTTCTTAAGAGTTGAATTTCGGGGAAGCTTTTCTTAGCCCATAATGTCCCACTGCTGACCTAATGACACCTCTCACAAATGAAGGTAAAAGAGAATGACCAAATACTCCATCACGCGTGCCCACTGTAGATTGGTGCAGGTAGACCAGTGGTTAACCTGCTGTTAGTGCTTTCAAGCCGTTTAGGAGGCCACCAATTAAGTGATAGCCGGGATCAATGACTTTACGTATCTTCCGAAGGATGGACAACGCTCGAGTTGAAATACTACAAGGCTGTCACTCATTCAGATACCATCCTCAACGATTAATCGACGAATAGAATACACCACGATCACTTCCATACCTCATAAGATACTACAAATAAAGACTTTGAAGTCCTTGAACTTTCAAATTCAAATTCAAAAAGCATTTATTCAATTTAGGCCCTGATAAGGCACTTATGAACGTTAACAAATGGCTCTACACCGGTTCCAAATACAACTTGAACTGAGAAGACTCCGGCAAGAAACTCAGCAAGTCTTTTTTTTGAATATGTACTTTGAATAAAGTATTATGATTTATTAAGTTAGGTACTCATATAAAATGTTCATTTAACACCAAAATCTTGAATAATCAACAATCTTATAAGTTGATCCTTTGTTTCAGAAAAGGAAACACAAGCAATGTGCTATATGTCTTAGTTACGTAAAGGAGACATCAATACAAGAACACACAAACAGTCACTACGAAAGACATACGTGTGGATATTGTGACTATGTTACATATAATTTTGGTGAAATATTGAGACATTTAGAGAGTGGACATGCTAAGAGTAATCTTCCTGTTCCTGTTAACAGAAAAAAGGTACGTCTTTACAGGTTTATACAACGTGTAATTTCTACCAAATTTTTGATTCCAAGTTTATTGAACTATTTTGTTCACTTATATGAATTGCCTGGGATGTAGTCTTAGTTTATAAATTTGTATCTTATTAAAAGCGTCTTTAAAGATTAAAATAGCTTATTTTGTAGGTTCAAAGGAAAACCCCAAAGTTAGTGAACCCAGGTTCAAAACCCAGAAAAAATGAGGCCATGATGGACAAAAAGACACCCTACAGATCTTCATGTATGGAGTGCAATAAGCATTTTGAGTAAGTACTTTCTTATTATGTACTAGATTTTTACACACGGATATCATGTTTACCCGGAATAAAAAGTATCCTATACAGGTCGTTGTTTTGGTCAGCGACGAGCGACTCAGGGTCGATAATACAAATGATACTGGTGCTAAAAAAAATACTTTATTTTTTTTATTAATAAAAATAAAAAAATTAAAATTTTGAAAATCATGTAATAAGCTAAAGTGTAGACATAATACTCAACGGGAGTACGAGGGAGTAAAGGGGTGGGGCGATGGCGGCTTGTGCCTAGCTCTAGTCTGTGCACGTGCCTAGTAACCATACTTTGCGGTAATTTTATTTCAAATTGAATAAGGTATTTCTCAACATATTTACAGTATTTAATGGAATTAAGTCCATTTTTGGGGAAAATATATTTTGTACTACCGCTCCTGGGTCGCTTGTCGCCGACCAAAACAACACCCTGTACATTATTCCAGATGATCTACCCACTTGGCAAATTTCATATCAATTGATTGTTACGTTGAGTCGTCAAGAGTTGAAAAAGTCACTGTCCTATTTATTATAGTAGTAGATTTTTTCAAGTTTTCTTATAGCTAGTGATTTGGGGTGGTAGGTAGCCCTAGAGACGCCTTGTTCTGTAATTTTAACAGTGAGGGATAAAATGAGCGAGAGAGATGGCAATAGTTCTCACATTAAAACCAAGAAATTCTTTCAGTAAGAAGAATGACAGATGGAAACACATGCAGAGATTCCACAGAGAGGGGCACAAATGTACAACTTGCGGCAAAAGTTTCGCTTTCAGGAATAGCCTTAAAAGGCATGAACAGTAAGTTTTATCATATATGTACTAACATTCCTCACACACGGCTATCTGATACCAAACCAAGCAGAGCTTGTACTATGGAAACCAGATAACTTATATAATATACAGGGCGAATTTTTATTTCTAGCCAGTAGGGGCAACTTCTGAACTACAGGTCTTAGAGAAAAACGCTGAAAGGAACCCCGAGCTGAATTTTGAAGAAAATTAAAATGCGATTAAAATATATTTAAAAAAAATAGTATTTTCGAAGATATTGAATTTTGCAAAAATATTTTTTTTTCCAAATTCTGCTTCTTCGTCACTATATGAACAAAACTATGTAAGACAATCTTGCTCTCAAGTTGCTAGAAGTTATCCAAAATATTATTTTATATTTTCCTTGACCATGGTTTTATGCTGCGTAAAATTTGACGAGGTGGAGTTGATCTCGCAGGGACCTCACTATGTTTAGCCATAAAGAATTGACTTTTAAAATTCTGACAAAAAAATTGACGTCAATTTTGATAACTTCTAGCAACTTTTTTTTTTTTCATTTTTTTTAATGGCATTTTTATTTTCTTCAAAATTTAGCTCGGGGTTCCCTTCAGCGTTTTTCTCTAAGACCTGTAGTTCAGAAGTTGCCCTCACTGGCTAGAAAAAAAAAATCACCTGTATATACTACTTTTTGTTTGTAAATACATACTTAATGTACATAATTACACCCAGACTCAGGCAACCCATGCACACATGTTCATGTTCAAATGCATATCTAAGGTGAGAATCGAATCCATGACCTGCGGCTCGATAGGTAGAATCTGCCAATAGCCCATCTAAATGTATGTATGAAATGTTGCATATGCTGTGAAGAAGTGGCAAGAAATTCAGCAAGGCCACATAAATATTTTTTTTGACAATTTGACTATTTTCTCTCAGACTTCACAAAGGCCTACCCCTTGAAGAATGCCCAACCTGCCACAAGATGATCAGGGTGGATCTCCTGAAGATCCACTCTCATAGACACTCAAGCAAGGACACGTTCAGCTGTGTGAAGTGCGCCAAGATCTTCGTCAGCCGCGCCTCCTACGAACACCACCTTAAGTACACACAGGCTCATACTAGCGTTGATTTACTTAAGTGAGTTTTATTTATATACTAGTTTCTATCGGTCTGTGTTTGGACGAAATCGTGTACCAGTTGTCTGGTACTACACTGTGTACTACAACATTGTGTAATTGTTGTCTGGTTCCGGATATTACAATGGTGCTGATTCTGTTCTTTACAGCTAAACTAATTCAGTCTCACTATATCTCTTTCTAAAAAACATAAGAAAAGGATGTAAGAAATGTAGTCCTGTCAAATTAGGCCAATTGCTTGTTTTCAACATCAATTTGGTCGCCATCAAAATTGGTTACCCGCAAATGAATACGGTAAAGACTAATTTGACAGCTTTAAATATGTTCTATTCGTAAGAAATATATAATGTAATATGTTCTATTCTTAAGAAGAACTCTTGTAACAAAGAGATGTGATTAAAATTAGTTTAGTGCGATTTACAACAGAATCGGCCATTGCGTAATTGTTGAATGGTACTAAATTGTGTGTGTATCAGTTGTCTGGTACTACATTGTGTACTAGTTGTCTGGTACTACATTGTGTACTAGTTGTCTGGTACTACATTGTGTACTAGGTGTCTGGTACTACATTGTGTACTAGTTGTCTGGTACTACATTGTGTACTATTTGTCTGATACTACATTGTGTACTAGTTGTCTGGTACTACATTGTGTACTGGTTGTCTGGTAGTACATTGTGTGTGTCATCACACAATGTACTACTACGTTTTATAGAAATTATAATATAGGACAATGTTGTTGATTTTTCAGGTACAAGTGTTCAATGTGTGATAAAGGCTACCGGTCTCGAAGCCAACTGAAGGACCACGTGAACTACCAGCACAAGTGTCCTATATGTGAAAAGGTATTATGCTACTAGAAAATTCATTAAACTTTCAGTGAAGTTTTATCTAATTAAGGACGCTATGGATAATTTTAATTCAATTACTCAGGCACTAGCAAACCGCAGATGTATAATGCGTCACGTGCGGCGAGCTCACGAGGGCGTTAAGGAAATCGCTAAAGACAAGATTTGCCAGCAATGCGGGAAGGCGTTTAGGGTATGTAATAAATATTTTACTAAATCGGCAAGCAAGCATACAGCCTGCCTGGGGGTAAGTGGTTAGCGTTGCAGTGTTGCAACACCCGGGGCATCACTTCCCCTGATGTGCTGAATATTACATTGCAATATACAAGAGGTTTTTAGGGTTACCTTAAAATAAAAACCAGCGAAGTGCACATTATATGCATCCCACCATATTTTTACTGGAACCTACTGATTACATTATGAGAAAAATGTGTATGCGAGAAAAATATGTATGCTTTCAATTTTACACATAAATGTATTCAATATACTGTTATTTTTAAGTGAGGAGTATTATAACTATACCAATATACAGAAAAAATACATTTAGAGCTTGTTCTGTGGCTAGTGTTAGTGCAGCGGTTACTGCTAGTGCATCGGGTAGAGCTAGTTCAGCGGCTAATATAAGTGCAGCATTTACTGATAGTGCGACGGGAAGAGCTAGTTTAGTGGCTAATATTAGTGAAGCGGTTACAGCTAGTGCGGCAGGTAGAACTAGTTCAGCGGCTAATATTAGTAAAGCGATTCCAGCTAGTGCGGCAGGTAGAGCTAGTTTAGCGGCTAATGTTAGTACAGCGGTTACTGCTAGTGCAGCGGTTACTGCTAGTGCAGCGGTTACTGCTAGTGCAGCGGGTAGTGCTATTTCAGCGGCTATTTTTAAAGCAGCGGTTACTGCTAGTGCAGCGTTACTGCTAGTTCAGCGGGTAGATTTAGTTCAGCGGCTAATATTAGTGAAGCGGTTACAGCTAGTGCGGCGGGTAGAGCTAGTTCAGTGGTTAATATTAGTGAAGCGGTTACAGCTAGTGCGTCAGGTAGAGCTAGTTAAGCGGCTAATATTAATGCAGTGGTTACTGCTACTGCAGCGGGTAGAGCTAGTTCAGCGGCTAATATTAGTGAAGCGGTTACAGCTAGTGCGGCGGGTAGAGCTAGTTCAGTGGTTAATATTAGTGAAGCGGTTACAGCTAGTGCGTCAGGTAGAGCTAGTTAAGCGGCTAATATTAGTGCAGCGGTTACTGCTAGTGCAGCGGGTAGGGCTAGTTTAGTGGCTAATATTAGTGAAGCGGTTACAGCTAGTGCGGCGGGTAGGGCTAGTTTAGTGGCTAATATTAGCGAAGCGGTTACAGCTAGTGCGGCAGGTAGAGCTAGTTTAGTGGCTAATATTAGTGAAGCGGTTAATGCTAGTGCGGCAGGTAGAGCTAGTTTAGCGGCTAATATTAGTGAAGCGGTTACTGCTAGTGCAGCGGGTAGGGCTAGTTTAGTGGCTAATATTAGTGAAGCGGTTACAGCTAGTGCGGCAGGTAGAGCTAGTTTAGTGGCTAATATTAGTGAAGCGGTAACTGCTAGTGCTGTGGGTAGAGCTAGTTCAGCGGCTAGAGCTAGTACAACGGCTAGAACTAGTTCAGCGGCTAGCTAATTGGAACATACACAACAACTCAAAATATATGAATGTAAGCCTACCCACCAGTATATATTTCGGTGAAAATATGTTGGTTTGACATTATGCAATGCAAACAACCTCGGCTTTTGTATCACTCGAAGGAAAATCCCAATTTTCTCACATATTGTTTTTCCTGCTTTGTTTCCTCATGTAGGATAAGAAATGTCTACGCGAGCACGAGTTGATCCACACAGGCGAGCGGCCACTCTCGTGCGACATCTGCAGATACCCGTTCCGACAGAGGGCGACTCTGTACACGCATCGCAAGCGTGTTCATAATATAAAACCGCAAAAGCGGATTGTGCAGCTTTCAGATGTGTGAATTTACTTTTGCGTCTTATATGCTATTGCGTCAGTGGTAGTGAAAAAATTTCGACGTTTCTTTGTTGGAATTGCGAATGTTTAAAAAATCGATGTTTGATCGAAATGATGTAAATGTAAATATTGTAATATTTTATTTTTTTTATTGTTTATAGGCCTGTGTTAATGTTTAATATTAAGGATCAAGACACATTGAAGGAACGAGAACGGAAGCGATGATAATTTTACGGCATAATTTGGACCTTATTTCCATTGTGTAATAAACAAATTCGTTATGTGACCAAAGTAGTACAGTATGAGGCACGAGTGGTGAGCACAGATAGACAGTAGTGGGGGCAAGCTCGCGCATGTACACACGGCGACACATCAAGCTATACATATCCAGTATAAGCTGACCTCTCATTGTAGGGAAATCTTATATAATGCCGGATCACAGATTACCATACAGATAAACAGCTCCTAAGAACGCGAAATGGTAGGTACTTCACTACATGCGCAGCGATGTGTGCGTGAGCGCTCACCGACGGGTTCACGCACGAGAGCCGAGAAGTCGCTTCGGTTGTTTCCGGCGAACCCGAGGGTCCGAGAGTCGGGGGCGACTCGCGACCGAGCGGCACGCCTCGATACCTACATCGCTTGCAGTACGTCGTCGCTCGCTGCTCGTTACCGCGATACCTACTTTGTTTTTAATAATTTTAAGAACTTATAAACAAAATGGATAAATACATATATCCTATTTTACATACCTCAAAGATCCGAGACAAGTAATTATAATTTATCCAAATGAATGAGACAAGTAATTATAATTTTCTTTACTAGGTACATATGTAGGTAAGAGTAATATTTTTAGTGGTGGGTGAAATTGGTGTCATGTCATCTAGACACGCGGTAGCGTATCTAGCCAAGTTCAAGATATCTTTTACTTAATGCATATATTGCAATACTTATGCATTTAAACTGTTATAATTTAGGTACATATATAATAATGTAGACACTGTTATTTTAGGTTTTTGAGTGTGTGATAATGACATTATTGTCATTGTTTACAATGGTTGTAATAATGATTAGGTACAGTTGAACGTTATATAAAACGTTTATAATAACATTAATTCTTGCAATGAACAAATTTCACTCTAACTAATTCAATAATTTATCAAATGTAAAAATTCATATTTGATCTTTTTACTTTTGAGTAAGACTTCATATAAGTGTGAACAAAACGCCATTATTTGTGTCATCTTGGTATTATAACGCCTAATAATTGTAGTAGGTTTGGAGTTTGGGTAGTGGAATTCTTCAATGGGAAATTGGGAAATAGCAAATCCCAAGAGTTTGGGCGAGCGTGTCGTAAGGCTAGGCTCGTTGTAAATCTACACTTGATACCGCGATGATAATGTGCAAAGCGGCTAGGCTCGTGCTCGGCTCGCCTAGCGTAGACGCACCTCAATACATTACCCGTAAGTAAAATGTTTTACAGTGTGAGTTGAGTGTGTGAGAATCAATAAATCTAATAATATATATAAAATGCTTTTGTGGGTACGTAAATACGCAGTTTTCTCAATCACCACCAACCCCAATCAACTTCCCGTTGGGGTGGTAAATACCTCTTGGTCTCCAGGTGGTAGTAAGGGAGTTTAGTCGCGGTGGGTGGAAGGGGGTGGTTGTGGGTGGCGAAAATGTTAAAACATATATTGCTGTCCTTTTCTAACGCATGAGGACTTCTGAAAAGATCTCAAAATTTCTGGAATGGAAAGTTCCAAAATGTGTAAACCGGTTATAATCGATCTGGAATGTTCTAGACAGTTCAACAAATATCTGGAATTATCTAGAAAATTCAAGAGTGAATGCAAACTATTATGATCAATATAGCATGTTTTGAGAAAGTTCTACAAATTTCTGGCTTCATCAAGAAAGTTCCAAAATGTCCAAAACTGTTACTATCGAGTTAGAATGTTCGAGAACGTTCTAGAAATTTCCCGAATGATCTGGAAAGTTCCAAAGTAAGTGAAATATATTATGATCGATTTAGAATGATCGAGAAAGTTCTAGAAAATTCTTAAATGAGTACAATTTATTAGAATCGATTTGAAATGTTCGAGAAAGTTCTAGAAATTTCTAGAATGATCTAGAAAATTCCAAAATGTGTAAAACCGTTATAAGTGATCTGGAATGTTCTAGAAAGTTCCAAATTGAGTGCAGTTTATTATGATCGATCTAGAATGATTAAGAAAGTTCTAGAAATTTTCCGAGTGATCTGGAAAGTTCCAAAATGAGTGCAATTTATTATAAACGATTTAAAATGTTCGAGAAAGTTCTAAATATTTCTAGAATGATCTATAAAATTCTAAAATGAGTTCAATTTATTATAAGCGATTTAAAATGTTCTAGAAAGTTCTATTGTTTTTTGGATTGATCTGGAAAGTTCCAAAATGTGTTCGAGTGTTATTATTGATCTATAAAAACCAAATCGAAGTGATGTACATCTAAATATTCTAGAGTGATCTGGTACTGGAAATTTCGGTATATAAATCGAAATTCAGTGACTTTTGGTCAGTTCAATTGTGATTGCAGTCGAGTAAAAAAAAGAACAAACTATTTGAATGTTCTGGAAAGTCTTTCAATATCGAAAATAGATATCTATAATATGTCAAAAAATGTATCCTTATATATTTTTTATACCATTAAACATGCGATGTATTTTAACCCGAGCAACGCCGGGATTCGCTGCTAGTTATACTTATAATTTATAATTAGTAAAAAAAATACCCAACTATCTAATTAAATTTATTTGCTAGTGTGACAGCCCTACAAGAATAGGCTAATATAATAGACGCTTGTAGGGAGCTGTTGCTCTGGATACTCTGTGGCCGGATCAGCTTATACTGGAAATGTATAGCTTGATGTGTCGCCGTGTGTACACTTTTGACCAAATCACAGTAGCCAAAATGACACGCGAGAATCCAATAGACGACGAGCATCGACTGACGAACCAATCGTGTGCAGCTCGGCGCCCCCTTCCTACTTCATTCCGCCAAACAGACCTAAAAATTAACTACTGCGCAGCTGTCAATCTGTGCTCACGACTCGTAGCGCTTACTATACGAAGAAGAATCTCCGTGGCTCGGCTAACATCGCGCGCGTCTGTAACTCGGAGAAAATCGCGGTTTGTTATTTGTACGAAAGTAATAAAGTACAAAATGCAATGTGCAAAGGAAATTTACTGAATATGTATGTAGTTAATATTAATAATTATTTTAAGGTATTTGTAAAAGCTTTAATTTTTAATCTGTAATATAATTGAATGATACCTACATACTGACATATTTTTATTTACCTTCTCCGAACTCCCAACCACATTTAAATTATTGAGTTAGCGTGCTGGCTCATATCTCAACTTTTGACGTAGGTACCTAAATCGTATTTAAGGCGGTTAACACACGACACGCATCGCGCTGCATTATGCGTGTCAAAGAACGAAAATGAACGCTCGTGGATGCATTTTCTGTGTGTTGGACTGTGCGTGTTTTCTATTCAAACGGAGATACTTACAAGCAACGTTAAAACACGCAATCACGCGCTACGCTGTGTGGTGCGTGGCAGTGTGTTAACCGCCTAACACTTTCGTGGTCAATACGTCAACAGGCGGGGTGGGTGGGGTATCGAAGTTTGAAAAGAAACACTACCGTCTTATGACGTAGTGTCACTTTTGACGATGACGTAGTGCCAACGAAAGTGTTTAGTATCCAGTACACATTGGGGGAGCCCATTGGCTGAGCGCGCTCGACAAATGCTCAGTGCTTGTTCACGATAACTCGCGGGTGCGGTGGCGGGCCATTCACGAAATATTTAACACGTAGCTTAATATGTTCACGTTCAAAAAGCAAGCGCGGTAGAAGTAGCAGGCAAGTTAACTACTAGCGCGTGCGGCGCGCTCGCGGCAACATCAAACGTATGATGTTGTTTTTGTAAGTTCGCTCGCACAAACGCCCGGCATAGTGCCGCTAGATTTACTATGATAACTATAAATAATAATAGTAATAAATAATACTTAAAATAGTACTATTCATTCTTTTATCACCATAAAAAAGCCGCTTTTTTAAACGCATATCGTATAGTCCGATAGTTTTTAATTGCAATAATGACCACTATCAAACCACTGCTAAAATTATCACGGAAGAAGTATCTGCGAAAATTGATAAAATTTTGAGAATTTCTAAAAGAAGAAATAAATAAACAACAAACGAGAAATACAAATGTCGGGGCTGCTAGCTCTTAGCCCGGTGGGTCGCGGATAGGACGCGCGTCTTATATGAAAAAATAGAATTTCAGGAACTGCTATGCTATTTAAGTGATTAAAACTGATGTTTTATTTTTTAACCGCCAGTCAAGGGATAAAAAAGTATTTCCCATGTCTGTGGTATTTCCACGAATAACTTGGCAATAGTCACTACCGGTACACACCCCAGAGATTATATAAGATAAGATTCATGTCTACGGATATAAAGCCGGTTTCTGAACGTAACATTTGCCCCCGCACCAATCCCAACATCTTTATTCTATGCCCAACCCAACATCATGGATTTAATATACAAACAGGATTGAGCTCTTGGGCCAAAAACGCGAGCAGAGAGAGATAACGCATACCGAGGCTGTTTATCCCATTCTAATAGGGTGACCAAACATTTTTATAACGAACAGGAAAGTTGGATTTGAGAGATAATTTGTGTCCGGTTGACACTTCTTCTTCCTAGTCGTGCACTCTTGGCAGAGTGGTCGTGGTCATTGTTAGTCCCTTTCGCGCACAATCGCTGCATTGCAAAGTTCCTCCAATTTTGTCTGTTTGTGGCGTTTTGACACTAGTTGATTTCAAATTATTGTTTGTATTACAAACATATTAACATTATGTTACTTAAAATAGTGAAATAATAATTTATAGAAAAAATAAGAGATAAAACCATAATGAAAAACTATAAATATCGAGATACTTTTTCGCGAAAACCCATTATTTGAAACTGAACATTGTTATGTTCTATGTGGGTGTTGAATCGTGTACGCACGATTAATCAAGATATAAATTTCCAATATTAGCTGACCTCTCATTGTACAGAAATCCTATACAATGCGAGATCAGTTTATACTGGAAACGTATAGCTTGATGTGTAGCCGTGTATACCCATGTTTTTGAGAAAAGTTATGATTAATTTTTGAGTTACGTTTTGTGTCGAATCATCAAATATTACGTATGAATAGGCAAGGGTGCATGCAGAATTTCGTTCTGGGACCACGGCTTTTCCCCTTGCTCTTTTTTCAGTTTGCTCTACAGAGCTGTTATTTGGGAATTAAAATAAAGCAAAGGGAAATAAAACTCGAATGTGCTTGACAAAGTAGGTATTTATTAAAATTAAACACGGCTAAACAAAATCGTTTTATTTAGTTTCTGCCTTAGGCCAATCTCACTGCCTAAGTTTCTGAATGCATTACATTTCGCGTGGTGAATAGGTACGAATTATTAGCCAATGCTTTTACTAGTTACAGTTTTTGCGGTTCTTCATCTGTTATGCATTGGAAAGGATGCGGTGGAATAATAAGATGTTTCAATCTTGTGGAAAACATTTGTTTTAATCGCATCAAAATTGCATTTTTGCTTCATTTCTTCTTTCGATGGAAAGCTGTAACAAACATAAAAAATAATGCTATTTCAATTATGCGATACATAGGTACAAATAATTTATACAATAGGTACACATTACAACACACAATAAACATTATACTTAGTTTTAAAAAGAATTACACTAACTTTAGTGTCTTCCGTCTACAATTTTTTTTAATAAACCATGGTCAAACTACTTATGACTCACCATTGTTAGTAAATAAAATCATCGTTATTCCTTACTTGTGAAATAAAATCCCACAACCAGCACATGATTCACTTTTACATGTCTTGATACAATTTTTTTTCACCATTTTCACGATAAAAAGTATAAACAAAATGCGTTTCCACAAAACAACAGAAAAAGTCGCCATATTGCCATAGAGGTGGGTAGCTATTCTAATAACTAGCCAAAAAACGGCTATTCGCAAAATAGCCTCGGCTATGTTATCTGTCAACACGATAATTGGCTATTGGCTACTGGATGGCTACTGGCTACTGGATGGCTACTGGCTAGCTAGAAAGAATGATGAGTTTTCTTACCTGTCTAACTGTTGATAATTCGAACCAATTTGAACCTTAAGTGCACGTATTGACAGGTATTTTGACCATAGAGGTATCATAAGAAATCCTCCTCATTACGAGAAGTTTACGTCACACACAGCGGGTAGCCGCCTAGCTGCCACAGGTCACTAGCCGCCACTAGCGGGTAGCTGGCCGGCTAGCCAAAGCCATTCTAGCCGCCGCTAGCTGGTAGCTGGCCGGCTAGCCAAAGACATTCTAGCCACCGCTAGCTGGTAGCTGACCGGCTAGCCAAAGCCGAGTAGCCGGTAGCTGTGTGTGCGTGCGCTTACTGCGAAACTGAGTAGTAGTGCGAGTCCCGAAAGTGTAAATTCGAGTGCATCTCGTTATTATTATTTCCAATTTTCGAATTTAAAAGGAATTCAAACCTATTTTTTTAATTTAAATTTAATTTCAATTAGTCTGTAATATAACTGGGTTTTAAATAAATCGTTTTAATCATCTGAAGCAGCGCGACATCTATGGTTTACTTGCCTACAACTAAAGACTGAGTCTATGTACTGCGAAAGCTTTTAGTTCATATCCATATATAAAGATGACGTTATTGTTGATTTTCGATGTTTTTATTAGTAATACGTATGACCTATGAGAGAAAGTCGTTTCTTTTCAAAAGAGTATACAACAAAATATAAAATTTAAAAAAAGATATCATTACATTAATTTATTATCATCTAGACTAGACTTGTTGCAGCGGCGAGGATCGAACTTGGATCGCAGTTGAACGTTATTCAACTAGCTAAGCCGCCGCCGCGCCGCTCTAGCCAAATAGCCAAAATAGCTGGCTAGCTAGCTGGCTTTTACACAAAATATAGCCGGCTAGCTAAGCTATTGAAATTTCGGCTAGTTACCCATCGCTATTTGCCATGACACCACTGATATCAGATTTCAGTGCTACCAGAATAATTTTATGATAGCTAACAAACAATCATATTATTTTGATTATTTTACTTAAATACAATTATTTATTATTATGTACAGATGTAAACCTACAAAATAAAATGATTTAAAACTAGTTTAATAGCAAAAAAATATTTATACGTAATATATTTTACTTGTTGTGGTGAAATATTTTCTACCATCTTTAACATTTTTATCTTTTGGCAATTGAGGAAAAGGGACAAACGGCCTCGGTTCGGGCTATCTCTCTCGGCTCGTTTTGCCTCGGCTAAGATAACTAACAAAAGTAAACCCTAACGTGCATGACTTATGGTTTATTTTTGTATGATAAAATTTTTGGAGAGTTCAATCCTGTTTGTATATTAAATCCATGCCCAACATCACTTTTTTTTTTTTTTTTTTTTTTTTTTTTTTCTTTGGCAATCGTCTGGGTTAGACATTTCTGCCAGTGTCAATGTAGATAAAAACGAGGAAACGGAATAAAACAGAAAAATATGCCTAACTTCGGAAATTTGGAAGGAACAAGGAGATCAGGAAAGTAAGTGATTAATAGGATTAGAAAAGATTTAGGGTGTGAAAAGGATAGATGTTACACTTTAATATTATTACATAAAATAAAGGAGGATATAATATTATAAATATCATTAGAATTATAAGACAGTAAGGATGAGATGTTTAATGGGAATGGAACATGGAGGGATATTAAACTTTCTAAAAAAGTAGATCGGTCATAAAGTTGGCAAGCAAAGAAGATGTGGTTAAGGTCACCCACATCGTCACCACATACACAATTAGGATTGTCCACAATGTGCAGTTTAGTTAGATGAGCTGGAGTCACTGACCTCTATTATACAAGTACGCTGGACTGCATATTTCTTTCGAAATGACAGTTGTTTTTTGTGCCGAATCAAAGCGCCCCTCTCGAGCGTCTCGGGTACTATTATTGACATTTGTTGCAAATGGCTGTCGTGTTGTTTATGTGCGTCTCTAAGGATTTACGCAAAAATCACGAATAAAACTACTTTGTGCACGTTTTAGTTATTTCGTGTTATATTTTATGATGTTTAAATCGTTTTGGGTATGAGAGTTTGCGTATTTTGTAAAACTCACTATCAAAAATGCAGCGGGATAACCTATCACAAGTAAGTGAATTTCATGGCTTTAAATTTGTTTAATTGCTTGTCTAAAGCTGTTATTACTATTTTGTTTTGAATAGTAAATGTTTTTATTAATATTTAGGTAAAATAGGAACTCCATTTTCAATAAATATGTAATGTAAACAAAGAAATAGGGCTGTAATGTTTCATATCGATAGTGGGTCGATACTTTTTATGGGAGTTCAATGTGTATTACAAAATTAGTGTAGTCAACAGTGTTGCCAACAGCACTGGGCCTAATGTCGCCATTTTTCACAGCTTAAGTAGCCTAAAATAGCTGAATTTCAGAGCAGGTAGCCTAAAGTAGCCCAAAAGCCACAATAAAGTTATGAATAAAATTAAGATGTTGTTATTATATACAGGATGTTTTTTCTTCTAGCCAGTATGGGCAAATTCTGGAATACAGGTCTGAGAAAAAAACGCTGAACCATGAGCTGAATTTTGAAGAAACTAAAAAGGGCATTAAATAATATTGTTTTCGTAGATATGAATGTTTTTCAAAAACATTTTTCGATATTCTGCTTCTACGTCACAATATGAACAAAATGGGCCAGTTGGCGCAGTTGGTTAAGGTTCACCTTACCCGCCGCAGGTCGTGGGTTCGATTCCCACACAGGACATGCATTTGTGTGCATGAACATGTCTGTATGTCCTGAGTCTGGGTGTAATTATGTATATTAAGTATGTATTTACAAACAAAAAGTAGTATATGTATTATATCAGTTATCTGGTTTCCATAGTACAAGCTCTGCTTAGTTTGGGATCAGATGACCGTGTGTGAGGAATGTCCCAGGATATTTATTTATTTATTTAATTGCTTGTCAGAATGCTAGGACATGATTCTTTCTGACTAAACATAGTCCCCCTTATTACAAAACATGGTTTAAAATAAAACCAGGTTTTAAAATAGCCTTGTCTCTTTTTATTATATGACGTTAGCAAGTGACAGACTGACAGTAAAACCTAGGTTTGCTTTAAACCATGTTTTGTAATAAGGGGGATTGAGTTCCCTGCGAGACCTGCTCCACCTCGTCAAATTTCCAAATGTATCTTAAAAATACAATAAAGTATGGTGTCCGCTACGTTAGGCGTGTACCAGCGCCGGATGTGGGCTTGTTAGTTTCTTCAAATCAGTATACATACATACGTGGCATTTGGAGAAATATACACTCGCGTGAGAACCCGTGCGCGATTTTCTCTGCATGTAGCAGATACAGTATGAGGCACGCACAAGTGGAGTGCACAGATAGGTAATAGTGGGGGCACGCTCGCGCAAATACACTTTTGGCCAAATCACAGGCGTAAAAAACAAACAATGTTTGTTTGTTACGCCTTCACGTCTCAACTACTCAACGGATAATCATGAAACTTAGCATGCAGATAGCCTATGGCATGGAGAAGGACATAGACTACTTTTTATCCCGGGAACGTGGGTGAATCCGCAGGGGACAACTATATTTCTTACGATTAAGCTCATTATTTGTGATTTGGCTTATATTATTACCTTGTCGTTGAGGTAGCCTAAAAGGCGACCAGTCGCCATCCCGAATTTTTCGTCGCCAATTTTCATCCTGAGTAGCCTAAATGGCGATAAATCGCCTACGTTGGCAACACTGGTAGTCAACCATCAGACTTGATAATCTAAAATATGTTTTTGGATAAAAGATTCAAAGAGCGTTTTTATTACGCCCCGTTATATTTTGTTGGGTTACGTATTGTTCACTGATACTTTTATCTAAAATTATTTAAAAAAATGGGTACCTTTAAACAATAACCGTTGAACTTAGCATCTTCAATTTTATTGTCATGGCATGCTATTATATATGTTATTTCTTTATCAGCATAGCGCTGTGCGACTCGGGCGACGTGACGACCAATACGCGAACGCTAGGTCGAAGATGCTTGACCAGATAAAAAGAGAAGTACCAGGACCAGTCTATCACCAGGATCTCATACGGACCTAAGAAAATTTCGATGAACTACGCGAGTTTGCGCACACTTGGCACACAATCAGGTGAACATAAGGCACACAATAAGGCACATCTAGCTCAAGATCAGCTCGACGCGAAGTCACATACTGTGGCGTTACTTCCCTTGAAGGGGGTCTGAGAAAGGGACACATATAATTTGTAGGGAGCCATCAAAGTGCACGCGTGAAAGAGCTTGATAATCTCTTGTTTTGAAGTTGATTAAAAATAAATTAAAGTAATTCTTTGTGTTTTTTTAGTAGTACCTTTCCAAGTGATCTACAGGAACATTTAACGAATGAGTGTTTAATCCGTACCTAAGCCGGTGCCCAAGCCTCAATTCATGATTCATTCATTAATTTCATCACAATTCATTTTTGTCATACTATTATAACATCCATACTTCCTTACTATAGTACAGTAGTAGGTACCCAATTAATATGGCTTACCGATGTACCTGCGCAGAAGATACATTTTCAAAGCGCGGGAAACGTTATTGGCCGACAGCTGCCGTCAGCTCGCGCCGTGCGGAGGGGCGTGACTTGCGAGTGAGACCGAACTAACAGCTGCAGTAGCATAATACATGAACCTTATAGTAGTGATCTAAGGTTGATTGTAAGTTTTAAGTATTCTTTCGTTAATCTTCGGGGCCATACTTTCTTTTCTGTGCGAACGAAGATTCACGACGCGCCATATAAGTTGGGTAATACTATATATACTTTTATTATAAATGCGAAAGTAACTCTATTTGTTTGCATGTTACCTTACTACGCATTCACACCTTAATCGCTGAACCAATCACGATAAATTGTGCATGCAGATAGTATCGAGAAGGACATAGGCTATTTTTTATCCCGGGAACACGGGTGAAACCGCGAGGGACAGCTAGTATACTATACATATAATAAACATTTTTAGGCAAAACTAACCATTTGTTAGCTGTTGGACTGATTCCTCCTAATTGCTTCTACAGACAGCGCTTAACTGAGTTGGTTTCTGTGGTAGTGGAGCGGTGCGGAGGGTGTCTTCATTATGTCAAATGACAAAAGAGAATTAAAAATGTATCGTGTATAGCGAGACAGTAATTACACAGTTTTACCACATACAGTTGCGCAACGAATGTACTTACGCAGAGCAACGGAGGGGAACTCGCGGGGTGTCGGGACGGCCCGGCCGCGCCAAGCTAACACCGCTTAGTTAGCTCGATCGTCCGCGAAAGGCTGACGCGTTCTTGTTTGTGAATGTTGTAGGTACTGTTCAGTGCTCAGGGTTCAGTGTACCTATATTATAATGTCGCAGACAAACTGTTCTGTATACGGCTGTAAATCAACGACGAAATATATTGTACATTGTACAAAAATATTCCCGGTTGAGAGCTTGCTCGCTGATTTGTCCGCGTAAGGGTGCTAAAGCCAAATCTTGGGCCGGTCAAATCTTCTTGTCAATAAAAAAACATAATATTTAACTACATCTGAGTTTGACACGTAGTATAGGTAGGTAGGTACCTACTGATATTCGTCCGTACCATCTTACATAGTAGTTAATATTGATAGTAGGAGAAGGTCTATGAAAAAACCATTGACCTATAAGCAGTGTTGTCCAAAAAGTAATCTGATTATTGATTACAATAATCGTATAATATCAAAATCTTGATAACTTTAATGAAGTAGTAAGTATTCCTTACGGTTGTGAGGTCAGTCATTGGACCCTTGTGATCAGAGTATGGATGGCCCATTTGGCCTTGTATAGAAGGTAGGCCTGTGCCCCGGCAGTGAGGAAGTTTATAGTTTATGCTGATTGAAGGGCGAATAGAACTAGCGCAGTGAGCGTTTCGTACGTTCACCCATCCCGATAATCTAAGCGCACGACAGTGCGTAGGCCAAGTTCCCACAACACCGGCCACACGGGTTTTAAGCTGCTTTTCATTGGGATCAATTTTGCTGGTAGCTCGGCATTTAATAAAAGTAAAAATCGTTTAAAACACACCAACTCGTAAAGTGTCATTTATTGCACACTTCTATTATAATGCAAATTATTACACACTAGTGCTTTTTACTTAACATTACTGCACAGTTTTATGATAAATCCCGATTATTATGTTAAGTTTGTACTAAATGAATTGTTAATCTTTATTCCACCATCCCTTTTTTTACACCGAATCACTAGACGCCGGGAAAATTTTCAGCAGTACGTTGTAATCATACCGAAAATACGGACACAGCATTTTGCATTCACATTTAAAATGCGTACAGCAAGGGAGTGGCTTTCGGCATCTGTGTTTCCCGACTCTTACAATCTAGGCCAGATGCCTTTCAAGGACAGAGCGAATAGGTTTCTTCTGGGTAAGCATGTTCCATCTTAGGCTTCGTCATCGTCCCTCGTGGGCGGGTCAGTGGCAAAACGCAAGCCCATTGAATTAAAAAAAAACAAGTCAAAACAATTATTCACAATTCACAATAAGTCATGTTATAAATACGAAAGTATTCGCTTTATTATATTTTTAACATAGGCTTTATGTCGATTTTGTTCACCCTTGCTTCGACCTGCGGGCGCAAAGCCATTTTCCATATCAAAAAATCAACTTCATAAATCCATGTTTTTTTTTCTCGCAATTGTGTTGAAAGACATCGTATGACACACGTGTGCATTGGTAGGTACACACGAGACGGTATTAAGCGTAATCGCTTTTGTCGGTGAAGTCGACAATTACATCATAATTATCATAATATTGAACTTGGCTCCAATTTTCACATTTATGTTTTTGATGGGATCATTTATTCAAATAGATCTTCGCACGCACTCATGGAAAGTCTGACTAATACGTGCGGCGGTGGTGTAGGAACTTGGCGTGCACACTGCCGTGCGCTTAGATAAGTCCAGTGCTAGACATGTGAATGTTTATTACTCATAAATAAATGATGACATTATCATAACAATATAATTATTTTATTTTCTTTTTTGTGACAACCCTTGCGTATTTGCTCGTGACAACGTTGGTACTCATACGAACGGCGGCACGGCCTAACATCAAAGGCGATTTCCTACTGTAAGATGGTAATACTGTGGTAATTATGTCAAAATTCAAATATCACCCCCTCCCGCACCGCTCCACTACCACAGGAACCTACTCACTTATGCGCTAAGTATGCCTGTAATATTATGAATACGAAAGTAAGGGTTATTTATTTATTAGTTTAGGGACTACAATATCTAAAGATTACGCGGACGAAATCACAGGAACAAATTATGTCGATAAATAAAAAAGAAAAATCGTTTTTTATCGATATAGACACTAAAATGTCCCGTCTCTACTATTAGTTCCGTGGACGCTCACGATTGCTATCAGCGCCAAAATGGCGAAAATCAAATGGGTTCAATAAAAGGTCGATGATATACTGTCCAGCGTACTTGTATAATAGAGGTCAGTGGCTGGAGTACACACGTGACCCAAACGCATACGAACAATAATTGAAGTTGAAACTTTACAAAGATTTACCCGGAAGAACCAAGGTTTATTAGGGATGAACGGTTGAATATTAAAATAGTGTCGACCCTTGCCACTTGCCCAAAGCTTATTCCAAGATTCTTGGAGATAAGCTCTAGGCAAAGCAGCAAGGTCATGACAATAATTTTGGTAAGGGAATAAGTCCCCACACTCTACAGCCTGATTGGCAAGCTCATCAGCCTTTTCATTACCTGTAATACTATTATGGCCAGGTACCCAACACAGATTGACTAAAAAACCTTTATCAAAACATTTGTAAAGGAGATCTCTAACTTGAAGGATTACAGGATATTGAAATTTTGATGTAAATGGAAATCTATTTATAGTTTGAAGGACGCTTAAGGCATCCGTAAAAATTACCGTTTTTTTAAGTTTCATAAGAAGTATATACTCTACAGCTTTAAGGATACCAAAACATTCACCCGTAAATACCGATGTTTCTGGTGGTAATTTAATTTTTTGGACAATATTATACTGACTATGGTATACACCTATACCAACATACCCACTAGAAGAATGCTTGGAAGCATCACTATAAATGCAGTGTGACTCTGGAAAATTGTTAAGTAATTCAGAATTGAAATTAGCGTTTGCATTGTTATCATTTTTCTGTACATTAAAGTTATAGCAGATATTAGGAGAAAAAATTAAAGCTTTATATTGACAGTTAAACAAAGGGAGACGGTTTGTACGATGAATAGGTGCTACAATTGCAACAACTTTTTTATAACTATTAACAAGACATGGGGGAGATTTATGTTGCCAATACGATGATGAAGTTAAAGATTCAGCAAGAGATTTAAGTTTAGGAATAAGAGGATGGTTATCAAACTGCAAGGCACGAAATATAAATTTGTCTGATAAAAATTGGCGCCTCAAAAATAGAGGAGGATCACAGCATTCAACTTGCAAAGCATTGATAGGGCTAGACTTCATTGAACCAGTTATAATTCTTAAGGCTTTTGATTGGATACTATCTAATTTCTTGAATCCAGCCACGCTACCAGGTATCAATAAGAATGTTCCATAATCAAGAATACTTCTTATTAGAGCATTATATATAAGCTTCAAAGAAAAGGGATGTGCGCCCCACCAAACACCAGACAGACATCTAAGCATATTTAGAAGGCGTTCACACTTGGACACTACATAATCACAATGTGGTAGACCAGTGAGTTTTGAATCCAGAACCAATCCTAAGAATTTGACTTGACTTTTGACTGGAATAGTTTCATCATCATATGATATGTTTATTGGAGGTGGCATACGCTTTCTCGTAAACAAAACTGCAGTACTCTTCGAAGTCGATAAGTTTAAACCATTTTTATCTAACCAGATTTTTAAATGTCTTAGTGCTAAAGATAAGTGTGAATTAGCAATATTAATTGATGGATCAGAAAAATATAAAAGTAAATCATCAGCATATTGTAATACGCTCACTGAATTATTAAGAGAAGATTCTAGGTCATATGTGTAAATGTTATAAAGAAGGGGACTCAATACTGACCCTTGAGGGAGACCTTTCCATAGTGATCTTTGAGTCTTACTAGAATTATTATTATAAGAGTCTAAAGTAATAACTCTTTCACACAGAATATTCATTATGAAATTTGTGAGCATCTCTGGAACCTTTAGTTTACGTAATTTATCCCTCAGGACAAGTAAAAGGACACAGTCATAAGCTGAGCTTATATCAAGAAATACTGCCAGAATTGAATCATTACGAGAAAAAGCTAAGCGAATATCAGTGGTAAATATACTGATGCTGTCAATTGTGCTTCTACCCTTTCTAAAACCAAATTGACTATCAGCTAGCAAGTCTTTACTCTCAATAAACCATTCTAAACGGTTTTTAATTAAATGTTCAGTAATTTTTAATAATACTGAAGATAACGCTATTGGTCGATATGATGAAACATTAGATGGTATTTTATTCGGTTTTAATATTGGCAACACTAGTTGCGTTTTCCATGCCGAAGGAATAATACCGGAACACATTGCAGAATTAATAATATTTAAATAATAAGTAAGAGCCTGATCACCTAAATTCGTTAAAAAGGAATATGGAATACCATCTTCTCCTGGAGCCGAATCTTTTACAACTGAGAGTACTCCTTTCAATTCACTTAACGAAAATAAAGTGTTAAGATCTGTATGGAGATCTGTATGGAAATCTGCAGATGATGAAGATATTACTAGATCTTTTTGTGGAGCACACTGAGGAGCCAGATGATCCAAGAATTCTTCAGCAAGTGAAGGTGGAATAAAAGGAGCACTACCAGTATTCAGTGAAGATTTAAATCGTCGTATATTACTCCAGACAGTAGATGCTTTTGTATCAGGAGAAATTGAGGAACAGAATCTTCTCCAACTATCAAATTTCTTTTTTTTAAATAATTTCTTTGTATTATTAATTGTATTTGAAAGTGCTTGAAAATTTTCTGTGGTCATACAGTTACAATAAATTTTTTCAGCTTCTTTTCGTTTTTTAATGGCCTCTGTACAATCACTATCCCACCAAGGCGGGGAAGGAATATTATTAGTAACTGCATTTTTTAAGGGAAAGATCTCCTCAGCTGATTCAACAATTGCCTTTGTCAAAGCATCTGAACAAACTGTCTCACCATGTAGAATACTTGGGAAAGATGAGACCTTATTCTCTACTGTGAATTTAAATTTATCCCAGTCAACATCTGAAAGTCTATATTTTAAGCGTGGGTTTCTTTGCAGTTTCTTTGGTTTACTATCAGGAAATGAAATAATAATAGGAAAATGGTCACTACCAAATGTTGAAGACATTGTATACCAGGACAATGAGGCTGCCAAATTAGGAGTGCAAATAGACAAATCTATAGCACTTATACCTTCATTAGGTCCAGTGCGACGTGTTGCAGAACCATTATTCAATATGCATAGGTTATTTGTATCTACTATTTCTAACAAATCTTCTCCATGACAATTATTTTTAGAGCTTCCCCATGAACAATGTTGAGAGTTAAAATCTCCCAACAGCATAAAGGGTTTTGGAAGAGAAGAAATAATGTGGTTAATTTCAGTGAAAATAGTAGGGGAGGGATGAGGGATGTAAATAGAAACAACACAAATATTATTAATCATGGCAGCTATTATTGAAAAGTTATCACTATGAGGAGGAAGAGGAAAAGAAGAATATGGATAAATATTTTTGATGAGTATAGCTACCCCGCCATACCCATCTACTCTGTCTTCTCTGAGACAGCTATATTCAGGGATTTTAAAATTATAATCACATTTAAGCCAAGTTTCAGATAAAACAATGACAAATGGCTCAAATTTATTAATAAGGTAAATTAAGTCACTTTTTTTATTAATTATGCTTCGGCAGTTCCATTGTATTAGGTGTCTGTGATCCATTAAGGAGTAGATTCTTAAAAATTTCAAGTAAAGGGGCAACGTGGGACGGTATAATGGAAGATTGGGAGAGGATATCGATCAAGGATATGATTATGTCATTAATGGAGGGATCAGTAGTATTAGTGTCTTTTTTAAGTGCACAACCATTATTGATTGGAGAAGGAACATTATAGTCTTTGGTTAACTGTTCATGAGCAGCGCGATCATAACCATTGGATGAATGTATATTATGTGAATGAGAGCGAGGTTGGAGAAATACTGTTTTTTTATAAGATGTCTTCAATGGTTGATTGTGAGAAGAAGAATTTTGAGAAGGTTTATTAGGGTTGGTAATGAGAACATCAGAAAATAATTTTGAGACAGGAGGATGGAATTTAATAGCTTCAAAATATGAAATACAACTTTCAGCCATTGAAGATTTGATTCTCTTTTGACGTTCAAATTCAGGACATGTTTTACTAGTTGCATAATGTAGTCCCTCACACATGCAACATGAGGGATTTTCAACCGTGCATGAGTCACCAGAGTGATCCAGCCCACATTTAAAACACTTAAGTTTAGACCTACACTGTAATCTTGTATGTCCATATCTGCAGCAATTGAAGCATTGTATTGTTGGATATGAATATAATTCTACAGAAAGTGAGTTATAGCACATAAAAATGCGTTTAGGTAATACTTGCCCATCAAAAGTTAGTACAACTGTTTGAGAAGGCTTCCATACTGGAGAACCCTCTATCATTACTTTAAAGTTAAGACGTCTTACTTTTAGGATCTTGTCACAACCTATTGGTACAGATATATTTTCAGTTACCTCTTCAGGTGACCATTCAGCCGGAACACCACGAACAACACCCATTCTTGTAACATTAAATGAAGGAATAAAAGCCTTAAGTTTATTTAATTCCAAACTATTATGAGTAAGAAAAGAGTTTGCATCTGTGTAATCCGAAAAAGATAGAGATACCCTGTTACGGCCTATTCTTTTTACACTGCCATTTATAATGTTGTTAACTTTATTTTTTTTCAAATAATTTCCAAATGTAACAGGGTGGAGTGTGGTACCATCATTAAGAGAAGCCTGAATTTTTTGTACATGAACAACAAATGGGGCAACATCTGTAGTTGTATATTGAGTTCTACCGACTGAAATTGTTTGAGAGGCTGTCACAGGGGTAGGAGGTATGGTATCAATTGGCTTATGTAAAATTGAAATTGGTTGTGAGGATGAAATAGGGGGAGTAGGATCTGTACAGCTTTGTATAGTTTCAATTTGTTTATCTTTTTTTTCATCATTAGATATGCATTGACAATCTTGTGGGTTTACTAAAGTACTGCCTTTGCTCTTCCTCTTTTTTTTATTGCAATGCTTGCAAACTCTGTGCAGTCTACTGCGTTTCAAAATACGTTGGGTAATAGACCCATCAGTGTCCATTCCGGATGAATTATTTACTGTAACATAGTAACCCGCTGCCGGGGGGCCTAAGCCCCCCGGGTCGGGGGGCTCAGACATGAACAACAAGAAGACTTGAGAAAAAAAAAACTTACCTATATAACAGCAATATATGAGATTTATATACGAAAAAAATGAATAATACTAAACACTACATATACTACACTATATATACACTACTTAACTGATCTTAGAACGAATAAAATTTAATAAAATTATCAAAGAAATTTATAAACACTCCCGTTAATTCGACCGTTTCCCGCGCTTTTCCTATCCCAACATCACTTTTTTTTTTTTTTTTTTTTCCTTTGGCAATCGTCTTGGTTAGACATTTCTGCCAGTGTCAATGTAGATAAAAACGAGGAAACGGAATAAAACAGAAAAATATGCCTAACTTCGGAAATTTGGAAGGAACAAGGAGATCAGGAAAGTAAGTGATTAATAGGATTAGAAAAGATTTAGGGTGTGAAAAGGATAGATGTTACACTTTAATATTATTACATAAAATAAAGGAGGATATAATATTATAAATATCAGTAGAATTATAAGACAGTAAGGATGAGATGTTTAATGGGAATGGAACATGGAGGGATATTAAACTTTCTAAAAAAGTAGATCGGTCATAAAGTTGGCAAGCAAAGAAGATGTGGTTAAGGTCACCCACATCGTCACCACATACACAATTAGGATTGTCCACAATGTGCAGTTTAGTTAGATGAGCTGGAGTACACACGTGACCCAAACGCATACGAACAATAATTGAAGTTGAAACTTTACAAAGATTTACCCGGAAGAACCAAGGTTTATTAGGGATGAACGGTTGAATATTAAAATAGTGTCGACCCTTGCCACTTGCCCAAAGCTTATTCCAAGATTCTTGGAGATAAGCTCTAGGCAAAGCAGCAAGGTCATGACAATAATTTTGGTAAGGGAATAAGTCCCCACACTCTACAGCCTGATTGGCAAGCTCATCAGCCTTTTCATTACCTGTAATATTGTTATGGCCAGGTACCCAACACAGATTGACTAAAAAACCTTTATCAAAACATTTGTAAAGGAGATCTCTAACTTGGATTACAGGATATTGAAATTTTGATGTAAATGGAAATCTATTTATAGTTTGAAGGACGCTTAAGGCATCCGTAAAAATTACCGTTTTTTTAAGTTTCATAAGAAGTATATACTCTACAGCTTTAAGGATACCAAAACATTCACCCGTAAATACCGATGTTTCTGGTGGTAATTTAATTTTTTGGACAATATTATACTGACTATGGTATACACCTATACCAACATACCCACTAGAAGAATGCTTGGAAGCATCACTATAAATGCAGTGTGACTCTGGAAAATTGTTAAGTAATTCAGAATTGAAATTAGCGTTTGCATTGTTATCATTTTTCTGTACATTAAAGTTATAGCAGATATTAGGAGAAAAAATTAAAGCTTTATATTGACAGTTAAACAAAGGGAGACGGTTTGTACGATGAATAGGTGCTACAATTGCAACAACTTTTTTATAACTATTAACAAGACATGGGGGAGATTTATGTTGCCAATACGATGATGAAGTTAAAGATTCAGCAAGAGATTTAAGTTTAGGAATAAGAGGATGGTTATCAAACTGCAAGGCACGAAATATAAATTTGTCTGATAAAAATTGGCGCCTCAAAAATAGAGGAGGATCACAGCATTCAACTTGCAAAGCATTGATAGGGCTAGACTTCATTGAACCAGTTATAATTCTTAAGGCTTTTGATTGGATACTATCTAATTTCTTGAATCCAGCCACGCTACCAGGTATCAATAAGAATGTCCCATAATCAAGAATACTTCTTATTAGAGCATTATATATAAGCTTCAAAGAAAAGGGATGTGTGCCCCACCAAACACCAGACAGACATCTTAGCATATTTAGAAGGCGTTCACACTTGGACACTACATAATCACAATGTGGTAGACCAGTGAGTTTTGAATCCAGAACCAATCCTAAGAATTTGACTTGACTTTTGACTGGAATAGTTTCATCATCATATGATATGTTAATTGGAGGTGGCATACGCTTTCTCGTAAACAAGACTGCAGTACTCTTCGAAGTCGATAAGTTTAAACCATTTTTATCTAACCAGATTTTTAAATGTCTTAGTGCTAAAGATAAGTGTGAATTAGCAATATTAATTGATGGATCAGAAAAATATAAAAGTAAATCATCAGCATATTGTAATACGCTCACTGAATTATTAAGAGAAGATTCTAGGTCATATGTGTAAATGTTATAAAGAAGGGGACTCAATACTGACCCTTGAGGGAGACCTTTCCATAGTGATCTTTGAGTCTTACTAGAATTATTATTATAAGAGTCTAAAGTAATAACTCTTTCACACAGAATATTCATTATGAAATTTGTGAGCATCTCTGGAACCTTTAGTTTACGTAATTTATCCCTCAGGACAAGTAAAAGGACACAGTCATAAGCTGAGCTTATATCAAGAAATACTGCCAGAATTGAATCATTACGAGAAAAAGCTAAGCGAATATCAGTGGTAAATATACTGATGCTGTCAATTGTGCTTCTACCCTTTCTAAAACCAAATTGACTATCAGCTAGCAAGTCTTTACTCTCAATAAACCATTCTAAACGGTTTTTAATTAAATGTTCAGTAATTTTTAATAATACTGAAGATAACGCTATTGGTCGATATGATGAAACATTAGATGGTATTTTATTCGGTTTTAATATTGGCAACACTAGTTGCGTTTTCCATGCCGAAGGAATAATACCGGAACACATTGCAGAATTAATAATATTTAAATAATAAGTAAGAGCCTGATCACCTAAATTCGTTAAAAAGGAATATGGAATACCATCTTCTCCTGGAGCCGAATCTTTTACAACTGAGAGTACTCCTTTCAATTCACTTAACGAAAATAAAGTGTTAAGATCTGTATGGAGATCTGTATGGAAATCTGCAGATGATGAAGATATTACTAGATCTTTTTGTGGAGCACACTGAGGAGCCAGATGATCCAAGAATTCTTCAGCAAGTGAAGGTGGAATAAAAGGAGCACTACCAGTATTCAGTGAAGATTTAAATCGTCGTATATTACTCCAGACAGTAGATGCTTTTGTATCAGGAGAAATTGAGGAACAGAATCTTCTCCAACTATCAAATTTCTTTTTTTTAAATAATTTCTTTGTATTATTAATTGTATTTGAAAGTGCTTGAAAATTTTCTGTGGTCATACAGTTACAATAAATTTTTTCAGCTTCTTTTCGTTTTTTAATGGCCTCTGTACAATCACTATCCCACCAAGGCGGGGAAGGAATATTATTAGTAACTGCATTTTTTAAGGGAAAGATCTCCTCAGCTGATTCAACAATTGCCTTTGTCAAAGCATCTGAACAAACTGTCTCACCATGTAGAATACTTGGGAAAGATGAGACCTTATTCTCTACTGTGAATTTAAATTTATCCCAGTCAACATCTGAAAGTCTATATTTTAAGCGTGGGTTTCTTTGCAGTTTCTTTGGTTTACTATCAGGAAATGAAATAATAATAGGAAAATGGTCACTACCAAATGTTGAAGACATTGTATACCAGGACAATGAGGCTGCCAAATTAGGAGTGCAAATAGACAAATCTATAGCACTTATACCTTCATTAGGTCCAGTGCGACGTGTTGCAGAACCATTATTCAATATGCATAGGTTATTTGTATCTACTATTTCTAACAAATCTTCTCCATGACAATTATTTTTAGAGCTTCCCCATGAACAATGTTGAGAGTTAAAATCTCCCAACAGCATAAAGGGTTTTGGAAGAGAAGAAATAATGTGGTTAATTTCAGTGAAAATAGTAGGGGAGGGATGAGGGATGTAAATAGAAACAACACAAATATTATTAATCATGGCAGCTATTATTGAAAAGTTATCACTATGAGGAGGAAGAGGAAAAGAAGAATATGGATAAATATTTTTGATGAGTATAGCTACCCCGCCATACCCATCTACTCTGTCTTCTCTGAGACAGCTATATTCAGGGATTTTAAAATTATAATCACATTTAAGCCAAGTTTCAGATAAAACAATGACAAATGGCTCAAATTTATTAATAAGGTAAATTAAGTCACTTTTTTTATTAATTATGCTTCGGCAGTTCCATTGTATTAGGTGTCTGTGATCCATTAAGGAGTAGATTCTTAAAAATTTCAAGTAAAGGGGCAACGTGGGACGGTATAATGGAAGATTGGGAGAGGATATCGATCAAGGATATAATTATGTCATTAATGGAGGGATCAGTAGCATTAGTGTCTTTTTTAAGTGCACAACCATTATTGATTGGAGAAGGAACATTATAGTCTTTGGTTAACTGTTCATGAGCAGCGCGATCATAACCATTGGATGAATGTATATTATGTGAATGAGTGCGAGGTTGGAGAAATACTGTTTTTTTATAAGATGTCTTCAATGGTTGATTGTGAGAAGAAGAATTTTGAGAAGGTTTATTAGGGTTGGTAATGAGAACATCAGAAAATAATTTTGAGACAGGAGGATGGAATTTAATAGCTTCAAAATATGAAATACAACTTTCAGCCATTGAAGATTTGATTCTCTTTTGACGTTCAAATTCAGGACATGTTTTACTAGTTGCATAATGTAGTCCCTCACACATGCAACATGAGGGATTTTCAACCGTGCATGAGTCACCAGAGTGATCCAGCCCACATTTAAAACACTTAGGTTTAGACCTACACTGTAATCTTGTATGTCCATATCTGCAGCAATTGAAGCATTGTATTGTTGGATATGAATATAATTCTACAGAAAGTGAGTTATAGCACATAAAAATGCGTTTAGGTAATACTTGCCCATCAAAAGTTAGTACAACTGTTTGAGAAGGCTTCCATACTGGAGAACCCTCTATCATTACTTTAAAGTTAAGACGTCTTACTTTTAGGATCTTGCCACAACCTATTGGTACAGATATATTTTCAATTACCTCTTCAGGTGACCATTCAGCCGGAACACCACGAACAACACCCATTCTTGTAACATTAAATGAAGGAATAAAAGCCTTAAGTTTATTTAATTCCAAACTATTATGAGTAAGAAAAGAGTTTGCATCTGTGTAATCCGAAAAAGATAGAGATACCCTGTTACGGCCTATTCTTTTTACACTGCCATTTATAATGTTGTTAACTTTATTTTTTTTCAAATAATTTCCAAATGTAACAGGGTGGAGTGTGGTACCATCATTATGAGAAGCCTGAATTTTTTGTACATGAACAACAAATGGGGCAACATCTGTAGTTGTATATTGTGTTCTACCGACTGAAATTGTTTGAGAGGCTGTCACAGGGGTAGGAGGTATGGCATCAATTTGCTTATGTAAAATTGAAATTGGTTGTGAGGATGAAATAGGGGGAGTAGGATCTGTACAGCTTTGTATAGTTTCAATTTGTTTATCTTTTTTTTCATCATTAGATGTGCATTGACAATCTTGTGGGTTTATTAAAGTACTGGCTTTGTTCTTCCTCTTTTTTTTATTACAATGCTTGCAAACTCTGTGCAGTCTACTGCGTTTCAAAATACGTTGGGTAATAGATCCATCAGTGTCCATTCCGGATGAATTATTTACTGTAACATAGTAACCCGCTGCCGGGGGGCCTAAGCCCCCCGGGTCGGGGGGCTCAGACATGAACAACAAGAAGACTTGAGAAAAAAAAACTTACCTATATAACAGCAATATATGAGATTTATATACGAAAAAAATGAATAATAATAAACACTACATATACTACACTATATATACACTACTTAACTGATCTTAGAACGAATAAAATTTAATAAAATTATCAAAGAAATTTATAAACACTCCCGCTAATTCGTTTCCCGCGCTTTTCCCAACATCACTTATAAAGTAATATGTCCCAACATAGCCTGTACAAAGTAGACCGGTCCACAGATCATATAGAATATGTTGTATACACAAGACCGGTCCGATGCCGGCCGCTCAATACTATCTGTGGCATATTAAATATTAGTTTATGATCTGTGGTTGTGGATTTGTCAAATAAATATAAACAAACATTGCAAAAGTTGTTTGTAGTTTTCGCAAATAAATCAAAAATTACACTCTCAGTTTGAATATAATAAAATTAAGTATAAAAATCATGGATGACTGTTCCGAAACAACGATCAAAAGGCTGTGCTGTACGTGCTTATCGAGAGATCGAAAGTTGTTCCAACTTTGCAGGCTCACGGACGGCGTTAATAACTTATATTTATTGCTTTCTTACGATTCGGAAGCTTATCGGGTAAGTTGTGTTTATATTTTAAATAATAAGCCGTGAAACATGAAATAATAACTATTTAAAATAGTTGAGAAGAGTCATCGATTATAAATAATAGGTCCATGAGAGGAGTATACATTTTAAAATATTCATATTAAACAACAAATTGGAATTGGATTTCAAGAGGTTTTATGATTCAAAATTCGAAGCAGACTGACTGGTTTGAGGTTGCAATCATCTAAGATGCAACTGAATAACATTAAATGTGGTGTTTCCACCCAAATATTGGTGTGCATGTCTGCTCGTCCTGAATCTGGGTGTAATGATTTATACTGGGTGTAACAAAAAAGTGTATATCTATCTGAAATGGCTGAAGACTAAATCAGGTATACTCTCAATAAAAAGTTTAAGCTCAAAATAAATTACTTACTGTTAAAATTCATACCAAACTTTTACTTCCAAGTTTATTGAATTAAAATCATAACCAACATGTCACCGTTCGATGAGGGTCATTATCATTTTGCGTCACTTGCTAATACAGTAGTCTCACTGATGTAGCACTTCAGTCGTCTGGTACGTCCAATAATCCGATGCTAATACAGTAGTCTCACTAATCTAGCACTTCAGTTGTCTGGTACGTCCAATATCTATCAATATCTGTCAATGTCTATCAGCACAATGCTAATTGATAATGATCGGATTGACAAGCTGTATAATAAGCACACGGACTGGGAAGCATTTCGGGATTTCATTGAAGCCACCATTAACCTAAAAGTAGCGCTTAAAACTCCTAATGACATTGATGAAGCGACCGAATATATAACAAGGCTCATTCAATGCGCATGTTGGGTAAACACACCCTCCATAAAATCCAAAAGTAAATCCTCAAACCTGCCGTTGGATATAAAAACTAGAATACTAGAAAAACTTAGGCTACGTCGTATTTGGCATCAGAGTAGACTAAGGGTTGATAAAACTGCATTCAATAAAGCCACTTTGGATCTTAAGAAACTTATAAAAGAATGGAACAATATAACCCTCGAGACGAAAATGCAATCCCTCACTGCCACAGCTTCGACAAATTATTCATTATGGAAATTTACCAAATCATATGATAGACCACAGGAAGCAAAACCTCCAATCAGAATGAATAATTGGGATTGGGCTAGAACGCCTCAGGAAAAGGCTGACACCTTTGCTCTGCATCTGTCGACTGTATTCACACCCAATCCAAGGTGTAGTGGGGTAACTGACAAGGAAGTAAATACTAGCTTGGACCAAGTCTTCCAGATGTCCCTACCACCAAAACCTGCTACCGTTAGAGAAGTGTGGAGACTGATAAGGCAACTTAAAGACAAAAAAGCCCCTGGATTCGATTTGTTAACTAAGGAGGTCCTTATGGAACTTCCGAGGAAGGCAACAGTTTTTTTGACGACCTTGTTTAATGGTATACTGAGAGTGCAATATTTTCCTTCACTATGGAAAGTATCAGAAATCTTAATGATACACAAAGTAGGAAAACCAGTGAATGAGGTCACGTCCTACAGGCCCATTAGCTTATTGCCAGTGCTGTCTAAGCTCTTTGAGAAAATACTGCTCCTAAGAATTCTGCCAATCGTGACAGAAAACACTATAATACCAACCCACCAGTTTGGATTTAGACAGCAACATTCGACTATTGAGCAAGTGCACAGAGTTTGCGAAAAGATTAGGAAAACACTGGAACAAAAGGAATACTGCTCTGCTGTCTTCCTCTATATCCAACAAGCCTTTGACAAGGTCTGGCACAGGGGTCTCCTGTACAAACTAAAAACATGTCTTCCCCATAGCTTCTATGCTCTTATGTATTCATATCTATCCGAAAGAATATTTCGAGTAAGGGAAGCTGGGGCGATATCTACCTTTTATACAATTAAGGCTGGTGTTCCGCAAGGATCGGTACTTGGGCCGGTGTTGTACACACTATTTACGGCAGATCTCCCACAAGTAGATGATGTTACTACAGCCACATTTGCTGATGATACAGCTATACTCGCCAGCAGCAAAGACCCTGCGATAGCTTCACAAACACTGCAACGGGGGCTTGATCAAATCACAAAGTGGTTGCAAACCTGGAGAATAAAAGCTAGTACCACAAAGTCAGTCCATATTACCTTTACGCTTAGGAAAGGTAACTGCCCGGCCGTACTTCTAGAAAATACCACCTTACCTCACACAGAAAGTGTAAAATACATGGGCCTACACCTCGATCGCCGGCTAACGTGGGCGAAACATATAAAGGCCAAAAGGCAGGAAATGAAAATGCGGTACAGCAACCTATACTGGCTTGTGGGAAGAAACAGTAAACTGTCAACTGACAACAAACTCCTCATATACAAGTCAGTACTGAAACCCGTCTGGATGTATGGCATCCAACTATGGGGGAGTGCCAGTAATTCCAACATCATTATGCTGCAAAGAATGCAGAATATGTTCCTAAGGGCAATAGCAAACGTTCCCTGGTTCATCAAAAATACAGAAATACACCAACTTCTTCATATGTGCACTGTGAAGGAAGAAATCCAAAACACTCGCATAAAATACCGACAGCGACTGGAGAGACATCCTAATGCGCTTGCTGCAAAATTAACTTGCCAAGAGTATACAAGACGCCTCAAGAGAAATAACATTTTGTAGCTTTCTTTGAGCTTCTTTTGAGCGACAAAATATGAGTAGATGCCTTCACTGGAGGGCTCACTCCCCCAATCAATGTGACACTCAAAAAGTTTGCTTATAGTTAAAAACTGATCGCAAACAAGCCCGAAATAAAAAAAAAAAAAAAATTCTAAACTGGTAATACACTTGAACTGAGAAGACTTCCAGCAAGAAACTCAACAACGGGTTTTATTTTATTAACTCAAAAATACATTTTACAATATTAAATTGTTTAAATAGCATGTGATGAGAAAAATTCATTTAAATGCGTTTTTGTCTTCTAAAAAATCGGAAACTTTCTTCCATAACATTTGTTTAATAAACTTTTTAATTCAGTTATCTGGTTTCCATAGCAGAGCCTGTACTCTGCTTATATTGGGAGCAGATAGCTGTGTGAACAAAGTGCCAGGATATTAAATATAATTTGCAGGAAGGTTTCTACAAAGACACAGCAAATCTCTTCATATGCTGGGAATGCCGTGCACTAATGGCCAGGATCAGCAAGTTCAGAACACAGGCTTGTAATGCACAGAAACTGTTGACTTATATTGCAGAGGGACGGACAGATGTAAGTAGCTATATGGTTTATTTATTTATATGTGACAGTTCCGATTCAATGGAATAGAAGTGGTGGATATCAAGAAGGCCAACTGTATAGCCAAAATGTTGTTACTATTATTTCTTATCTTTACGACTTCACAGCCTATAGATGCTTGAAACACCAGGGGTATCACTTGCGCATTGCTAACCCTATAAATATCTCTTCACACCCTTCTTGAAGAACCCCATACTGTACTGCAAGAACTAAACCACGACACAATGCTCATTCCAGAGCATCCACGGTAGAAAGCTTTGCAAACTTTGGTACCAATGTGTGAGGAATTGAGGATGGACAACCCGTTTATTTCAACAATAGATTTTATTTTTGTACGATTTATTAATGTCAATAAAGATTCATTATTAGTATTATTCTCTTTATTTATTTGATTCTTAAATTATTATTATTCGTAAAAAAACTTTTTTTTTATTTACAATATTTATATAAAATCAACTAAAAATGTTAAAAAAAGACCTTATTATAGAAATACATAATGAAAAATATACAATATTAATAGATAGATAGATAGATAGATAGATAGATAGCCTTTATTGCTGATAATTAATTACATTTACATTTCATTATTACTTATACTTTTTCATTATTACTTATACTTATTAATACTTAATTAATAATGTATCTTCATTTATTTCCAGAAAAAATCCCAGACGGATTGTCTCTCACATCTATGCCTTCATCACAATACAACTTATACAAAAACAATCATCTCCGAAGCAGATACAGTCATAGACAACTTCATCGACTGTGGCCCAGTGAAAGAAATCAAAACGGAGAGTGATTTAGAAGATATACCATTATCTGAGCTCCATAATAACTTTATTTCTGACAATGATTCTAACTACGTCCCAGAAAAAACATATAAGAAACGTAAGAAGTATCATGAAAATAAAGTAACGAAAAAGCAACCATTACTAGATGATAATAAGAAGTATTTTATGACAACGAGAATGATTGAGACTGAAATGTTGGATAGCAGAGAAAGACGGAAAATGGCCGTTGTTTATGCTGATTCGGCATTCAAATGTGAATCTTGTATAGAAAGCTATAAGAGTCAAATTGATTTGGATGAACATAATTTAGATGTGCATTTGCCGGTAAGTTATAGTACAGTATGAGGCACGAGTCGTGAGCACAGATAAGCAGTAGTGGGGGCTCGCGCATGTACACTTTTGGCCAAATCACAGTAGCCAAATGACACGCAAGAATCCAATAGACGACAAGCATCGACTGATGAATCAATCGTGAGCAGCTCGACGCTCCCCCTTCTACATTCCGCCAAACAGACCGAAAAATTAACTACTGCGGTGTCAATTTGTGCTCAAGACTCGTGCCTCATACTATATAAGTGTACTGAGATTGTGCCAGCTGTAATGGCACTTAGCGTGAGGAATTCTGTTTTTTTCTGCTAAAGTGTGCTATCGACTTTTTGAATATTGATTTAGTCTAATTTTTAGTTTTGCCGTTTGCCGCCTTGGCACGCAATTGTTATCAGTGCGATTAGAAAGTAAATATTATGTAATAAATCTAAGCTTGTTTTGAAAAGAGTAATTGCTGAGTTTATTGTTTATCTTCATTTTTTGGGAACTTAATAGTTATATTATTGTTTCAGAAAGAAAAACACAAGCAATGTGTTATATGCCTTAGTTACATAAAGGAGAAATTAATACAAGAACACACAGACAGTCATTACGAAAGACATACGTGTGGATATTGTGACTATGTTACGTATAATTTAGGTGAAATATTGGGACATTACGAGAGTGAACATGCTAAGAGTAAACTTCGTGTTCCTGTCAAAAGAAAAAAGGTACGTTTTTACAGGTGTAACGGAAAGGGTATATCTATCCGAAAGGGGTGAAGACTTCATAAAAAGATTCACCTCAAAATAATTTACTCAAAAATTCATGCCAAATTTTTTCTTCCAAGTTTATTGAATTTAAATCATAACCAACGTTTCACCGGTCAATGAGGGTAATTATTTGTACATTGTATATTAGTGGCTCTGAGCTGTAGACCTCGCGAGTCTTTGTATAGCTTAAAACTGAATAAATTTTCTACGCGCACCTTAAAATAAAATGCTTATAAAAAAACAACTGAATCGGAAAGAACCATATTTCCATCGAAGCTGCTCACAAAATTTCATGAGAAATGCGACCTGTAGAGGAGAACAGCCGGACATCCGCCGGGCTCCAGACAAACATACGAAAGCCTTTTGCCTGCTGAAACAGAGACTCTTCGCGCTCGCTCGGTCAATAATGCAGATCGTGGAACAAACTTCGTTAGCGCGATGCAGAATGTGGTGGCGCCATCTATCTTTCTGCGCGTGAAATAGCTTAGTGTAACTGATAGATGTCGCTAAAAACGTATTTAATTAACTACGCTCATTCATACATAGACTAGCAGCGAATCCCGGCGTTGCTCGGGTTAAAATACATCGCATATTTAGTGGTATAAAAAATATATAAGTATAAATTTTTAACAGATATTATAGATTTCTATTTTCGATTTCGATTTGGTTCTTTTAGTTAAAACAATAACAATAATAGATCAATAATAACACTCGTACACATTTTGGAACTTTCCAGATCAATAAAAAAAAATTAGAACTTTCTCTATCATTTTAAATTGCACTCATTTTAGAACTTCCTCGAATATTCTAAATCGATCATAATAAATTTCACTAATTTTGGAACTTCCTAGATCATTCTAGAAATTTCTAGAACTTTCTCGAACATTCTAAATCGATCATAATCAATTGCACTCATTTTGGAACATTCCAGATCATTCGGGAAATTTCTAGAACGTTCTCGAACATTCTAACTCGATTTTTGGACATTTTGGAACTTTTTAGATGAAGCCAGAAATTTGTAGAACTTTCTCAAAAAATGCTATACCGATTATAATAGTTTGCATTCACTCTAGAATTTTCTAGATCATTCCAGATATTTGTTGAAGTTTCTAGAACACTCCAGATCGATTATAACCGTTTTACACATTTTGTAACTTTCCATTCCAGAAATTTTGAGATCTTTTCAGAAGTCCTCATGCGTTAGAAAAGGACAGCAATATATGTTTTAACATTTTCGCCACCCACAACCACCCCCTTCCACCCACCGCGACCAAACTCCCTTACTACCACCTGGAGACCAAGGGGTATTTACCACCCCAACGGGAAGTTGATTGGGGTTGGTAGTGATTGAGAAAACTGCGTATTTACGTACCCACAAAAGCATTTTATATATATTATTAGATTTAGAATTTTCTACTACCGTCATCCATACGTGGTGTTGCGTGCGGCCATAGTTAAAATTAAAAGAGCGATTCTACGAGATTATGAACCGTTTGCGTGGTTGTATGTATGCACCTGGGGTATAGTCGTTTATTAATTTAGATTTTTCAAATTCAAAATCATTTATTCAAATAGACCTTCGCAGGCACTTATGAAAAGTCTGACTCTAATACCGGTTCGGAAGGTTGCATTTGCTGAGAAGAGCCGGCAATAAAATCGGCAATAACTCTTTTCAAAACAAGCTTAGATTCATTACATAATATTTACATTCTAATCGCACTGACAACAATTGCCTGCCCCGGTGCGGCGTCAACACTACAAAGTAGACTGACTCGATATTTAATAAGTAAATAAATAGCAAATTCGGCGCAGACCAGCCCCCACAAGCAGCACCTGTTCACGCATATGACGCGTGTGGCAGCCATCGCACAAGCACCCATATTGGAGGTTGGAGGAAAGTGAGCGACCCGTCACACGATATTTTTAAAAGTGGCTATAAAGATTAAATTAGCTTGTTTTATAGGGTCATCGAAAATCTCCAGAGGTAGTGAAACCAGGTTCGAAACCCAGAAGAAACCAGGCGATGATGGACAAAATGACACCCTACGGATATTCATGTACAGAGTGCAATAAGCATTTTGAGTAAGTACTTTCTTATTATCTACTAGATTTTTACTCACGGATATATTGTTTTCCCGGAATAAAAAGTATCCTATATGTTATTTCAGGTTATGATCTACCCGCGTGCCAAATTTTATCACTATTGGTCGTGTCAAGAGTTCACAAACTTATTTTCCTATTTATTATAGGTATTAGTAGTTTTTTTTAATGTTTTCTTGTTACCTGATATCAGCTGGTGATTTGAGGCGGTAGACCAGTTGGCAGTGATCTATACAGTGTGTTTGGTCCCGGACTAGCGATATTTTAATGGCGTGTAATACAAAATTTATCGACAAAACCATCTTGAAATAATGTCCATAAAATAAAATAAGAATAAAAAATTGCATTTTTAATTTTCTTATTTAATTTTAGATAGCTGTGCAGAAAAAAATTTAATGTGATTGCTTTGACTGCACTAAAAAGGATTCATTTGAAAGGCAGTTATTATCACCTATCAGTAACCTTTGACTTCTTTTTAGGCAGTTAGATTATAATATTTTCTGTAAAATTACACTAAAATTGTTCTAAGTCACATATTTTAAGAGTAATTGTTATTTGAATACACACTCTTACTAAATTCGAAATCACAAAAAAACAACTGTTTCATGTCAATGTTTCCTCGGCTAAAATGTTTGAATCAACTGTTTTTTTTTATGCGATTTCGAAGTTGGTCCTGTATTAGTTGACCCCGCGTGGGGCTCCTTTCTCTGCGATTCTAATAGTGTGAAAAAAGAGAGATGGCAAAAGTTCTTATATTAAAAAGATGAAATACTTTCAGCAATAAGAATAAAAGATGGAAGCACATGCAGAGATTCCACAGAGAGGGGTACAAATGTGCAACTTGCGGCAAAAGATTCGCGTTCAGGAATAACCTTAAAAGGCATGAACAGTGAGTTCTATCATATACTAACTCTGCCCGCAGCTTCACCCGCTTAAATTTTATAAAAATCCGTTTAACCATTTATGCGCGATTGAGACAAAAACATCCAAAATTTATAATATTAGTGAGACTGCGAAATAATTTTCGCTAGTGGCGTAGTTTGCCCTAGATGGGTCCTGTATCACATTGGGGACTCTGACTGCGGCGAAGCCCAAATGGAGGGTAAACATTTTTAAGCATTTTGAGTTTCTTTCTTCTCTCGATCTTTGATAATGGCTGATACGGCGGTAGCTATTCCCCTGATTTTCGCCTATCGTTTTCATAAAAATTATGTCATCCAAATAGACCTTCGCAATTTCTTATAATTAATCTGACTGTAATACCGGTACGAAATGTTGCATTTGTTGTAAAGTGCCGGCAATAAACTCAGTAATACTACATGAAATTATTTTTTTAGACAATCCATTATTTTTTTTCTTAGACTTCACCAAGGTCCCCTACCTCGCGAAGAATGCCCAACTTGCCACAAGATGATCAGGGTGGATCTCCTGAAGATCCACTCTCGGATCCACTCAAGCAGGGACACGTTCAGCTGCGTGGAGTGCGCCAAGTTCTTCGTCAGCCGCGCCTCCTATGAACACCATCTCAAGTACACACAGGCTCATGCTAGCATTGATATACTTAAGTGAGTTTTATTTATATACTAATTTCCATCTATATGTGTCTGCGGGGATGACATCGTGTACCAGTTGTCAGGTACTACATTGTGTACTAGTTGTATGATACTACATTGGGTACTAGTTGTGTTGTACTACATGGTGTACTGGTTGACTGGTACGCACGGCTACAGATCAAGCTATACATTTCCAGTATAAGCTGACTCTCATTGTATGGAAATCCTATACAATGCGAGATCGGCTTACACTGGAAATTTATAGCTTGATGTGTAGTCGTGTGTACTAGTTGTCTGGTATTACATTATGTACTAGTTGACTGGTACTACATTGGCCCTGATTCTGTTGAAATTTAGTCCTGTAAAATTAGTCCAATGCTTGTTTTCAATATAAATTTAGTCGTCATCTATCGCGGTTACGCTTAAATATACGCAAAATAAGACGGCAAAGATTAATTTGACAACTTAAAATGTGTTCTATCTTTTTTCAATCATGTTTACAACAGAATCAGCACCATTATGTACTAGTTGACTGGTACTACATTGTGTACTAGCCGACTGGAACTAAATTGTGTACTAGTTTGTCTGGTACTACATTATGTACTAGTTGTCTGTTACTACATTGTGTACTAGTTGTCTGGTACACGTAAAGATTGAAAGCTGATAGTTGTTTTCAGGTACAAGTGTTCAATGTGTGATAAAGGCTACCGGTCTCAAGGCGAACTGAGAGACCACGTGAACTACCAACATATGGGCAAGACACAGCACAAGTGTCCTATATGTGAAAAGGTAATACTGTACTGGCTGTGTTTGACGATATCTCTCGTCAAAACGAAAATAAAAATAAACTTACAGTGAAGTTTTAGAATCTACATAAGGACGCTATGGATAATTAATTTAATTACTCAGGCTCTAGCAACCCGACGATGTATAACGCGTCACGTGCGGCGAGCTCACGACGGCGTTAAGGAAAGCGCTAGAGACAAGATTTGCCAGCAATGCGGGAAGGCATTTAGGGTATGTATTTTTTTATTCTACTACGAACTAGTTCTGGGGTTGGTGCTCGATCTGTAGCCAGAGCTAGTTCTGCGACTAGTGTTATTACGGCCGATAGAGCTAGTTCAGCGGCTAATCTTAGTGCGGCGGGTTGAGCTAGTTCAGCGGCTAATGTTAGTGCAGCGTTTACTGCTAGCGCGGCGGGTTGAGCTAGTTCAGCGGCTAATGTTAGTGTTGAGGTTACTGCTAGTGCGGCGGGTTGAGCTAGTTCAGCGGCTAATGTTAGTGCAGCGGTACTGCTAGTGCGGCGAGTAGACCTAGTTCAGCGGCTAATGTTAGTGCAGTGGTTACTCCTAGTGCGGCGGATTGAGCTAGTTCAGCGGCTAATGTTAGTGGAGCGGTTACTGCTAGTGCGGCGGGTTGAGCTAGTTCAGCGACATGTTAGTGCAGCGGTTACTGCTAGTGCGGCGGGTTGAGCTAGTTCAGCGACATGTTAGTGCAGCGGTTACTGCTAGCGCGGCAGGTAGAGCTAGTTCAGCGGCTAATGTTAGTGCAGCAGTTACTGCTAGCGCGGCGGGTAGAGCTAGTTCAGCGGCTAATGTTAGTGTAGAGGTTACTGCTAGCGCGGCGGGTAGAGCTAGTTCAGCGGCTAATGTTAGTGCAGCAGTTACTGCTAGCGCGGCGGGTAGAGCTAGTTCAGCGGCTAATGTTAGTGTAGAGGTTACTGCTAGCGCGGCGGGTAGAGCTAGTTCAGCGGCTAATGTTAGTGCAGCAGTTACTGCTAGCGCGGCGGGTAGAGTTAGTCCAGCGGTTACTGCTAGCGCGGCGGGTAGAGCTATTTCAGCGGCTAATGTTAGTGCAGCGGTTACTGCTAGTGCGGCGGGTTGAGCTAGTTCAGCGACATGTTAGTGCAGCGGTTACTGCTAGTGCGGCGGATTGAGCTAGTTCAGCGGCTAATGTTAGTGCAGCAGTTACTGCTAGTGCGGCGGGTTGAGCTAGTTCAGCGACATGTTAGTGCAGCGGTTACTGCTAGTGCGGCGGGTTGAGCTAGTTCAGCGACATGTTAGTCCAGCGGTTACTGCTAGCGCGGCGGGTAGAGCTATTTCAGCGGCTAATGTTAGTGCAGCAGTTACTGCTAGCGCGGCGGGTAGAGCTAGTTCAGCGGCTAATGTTAGTGTAGAGGTTACTGCTAGTGCGGCGGGTTGAGCTAGTTCAGCGACATGTTAGTGCAGCGGTTACTGCTAGTGCGGCAGATTGAGCTAGTTCAGCGGCTAATGTTAGTGCAGCAGTTACTGCTAGTGCGGCGGGTTGAGCTAGTTCAGCGACATGTTAGTGCAGCGGTTACTGCTAGCGCGGCGGGTAGAGCTAGTTCAGCGGCTAATGTTAGTGCAGCAGTTACTGCTAGTGCGGCGGGTTGAGCTAGTTCAGCGACATGTTAGTGCAGCGGTTACTGCTAGTGCGGCGGGTTGAGCTAGTTCAGCGACATGTTAGTCCAGCGGTTACTGCTAGCGCGGCGGGTAGAGCTATTTCAGCGGCTAATGTTAGTGCAGCAGTTACTGCTAGCGCGGCGGGTAGAGCTAGTTCAGCGGCTAATGTTAGTGTAGAGGTTACTGCTAGTGCGGCGGGTTGAGCTAGTTCAGCGACATGTTAGTGCAGCGCTTACCAAGCCGACGAACAGAAAAAAGCTGGCCGTTCAGCAAAACTTGGCCATGCGAACGATTGTCAGCGCCCCTCGGTACGTGAGGAACGATGTGATCGCTCGTGATTTAAAAATGGAGAGCCTGGCGGACTTCATAGGCCGACTAACTACCAGCATGTTCCGGCGAGCCGATGCCTCGAGTCTAACGCACGTTAAGAACTTGGCACCTCTGCACGCTCGGCCGCCGGACGGTAAGCCCTATGCGCGGGAACTAATCTCAACAAATTAGTTGCCTGCAGAACAAGATTCCTACACAAATCCACGTGCTCAAACTAATGAATAGAGCCTCCGCTCGATCGCTGAGCGCCGACCGGGCACGCCCAGGACGGCAAGTGTCGCGCTCTGAGCGGCGTCGCTCTACACCTCTGGCTGAAAAATGGCCAGCAACTCCACAGGCTATTAAGCCGAACAAAGTACCTGCATGTATTAGCATGCAGCGAAATTGCCCCCGCAATCAAGGGGTCCAAAAGACCCCGGATTTGCTTCCCCACCCCCCTTTTGGGAAGGGTGTGCGACGACCCAACGATATATATAGTGCAGCGGTTACTGCTAGTGCGGCGGATTGACCTAGTTCAGCGGCTAATGTTAGTGCAGCAGTTACTGCTAGTGCGGCGGGTTGAGCTAGTTCAGCGACATGTTAGTGCAGCGGTTACTGCTAGCGCGGCGGGTAGAGCTAGTTCAGCGGCTAATGTTAGTGCAGCAGTTACTGCTAGTGCGGCGGGTTGAGCTAGTTCAGCGACATGTTAGTGCAGCGGTTACTGCTAGTGCGGCGGGTTGAGCTAGTTCAGCGACATGTTAGTGCAGCGGTTACTGCTAGTGCGGCGGGTTGAGCTAGTTCAGCGACATGTTAGTGCAGTGGTTACTGCTAGCGCGGCGGGTAGAGCTAGTTCAGCGGCTAATGTTAGTATAGAGGTTACTGCTAGTGCGGCGGGTTGAGCTAGTTCAGCGACATGTTAGTGCAGCGGTTACTGCTAGTGCGGCGGATTGAGTTAGTTCAGCGGCTAATGTTAGTGCAGCGGTTACTGCTAGCGCGGCGGCTCATGTTAGTGTAGAGGATATTACTAATGCGGCGGGTTGAGCTAGTTCAGCGGCTAATGTTAGTGCAGCGGTTACTGCTAACGCGGCGGGTAGAGCTAGTTCAGCGGCTAATGTTAGTGTAGAGGTTACTGCTAGTGCGGTGGGTTGAGCTAGTTCAGCGGCTCATGTTAGTGTAGAGGTTACTGTTAGTGCGGCGGGTAGAGCTAGTTCAGCGGCTAATGTTAGTGTAGAGGTTACTGCTAGTGCGGCGGGTTGAGCTAGTTCAGCGACATGTTAGTGCAGCGGTTACTGCTAACGCGGCGGGTAGAGCTAGTTCAGCGGCTAATGTTAGTGTAGAGGTTACTGCTAGTGCGGTGGGTTGAGCTAGTTCAGCGGCTCATGTTAGTGTAGAGGTTACTGTTAGTGCGGCGGGTTGAGCTAGTTCAGCGGCTAATGTTAGTGCAGCGGTTACTGCTAACGCGGCGGGTAGAGCTAGTTCAGCGGCTAATGTTAGTGTAGAGGTTACTGCTAGTGCGGTGGGTTGAGCTAGTTCAGCGGCTCATGTTAGTGTAGAGGTTACTGTTAGTGCGGCGGGTAGAGCTAGTTCAGCGGCTAATGTTAGTGTAGAGGTTACTGCTAGTGCGGCGGGTTGAGCTAGTTCAGCGACATGTTAGTGCAGTGGTTACTGCTAACGCGGCGGGTAGAGCTAGTTCAGCGGCTAATGTTAGTGTAGAGGTTACTGCTAGTGCGGTGGGTTGAGCTAGTTCAGCGGCTCATGTTAGTGTAGAGGTTACTGTTAGTGCGGCGGGTAGAGCTAGTTCAGCGGCTAATTTTAGTGTAGAGGTTACTGCTAGTGCGGCGGGTTGAGCTAGTTCAGCGGCTCATGTTAGTGTAGAGGATATTACTAATGCGGCGGGTAGAGCTAGTTCAGCACACAACAACTCACAATATATATTATTGTAAGTCCACCAGTAAAAATTTTCGGTGAAAATATGTTGGGTTGCATAATGTATGCATAAATTATAACTTTTACATTTACGTTATTCATAATAAAGTTATCTAACGTTGATTAGCTAAAATTCCGAAGTCTTTATCTGACAGGTGACATTTGGTGATCGAAAGAGTGAGACGGGGCACACTATTACACTGATTTAGTTAAAAAGCGATTATGAATAAGGGGGTTATAATATTAGTGAGATGGAAATGAGATTCCTAGGACTACACAACGTGTAACAGAAGGGATATATCCATAAAAATGTTTTTTTTTTTTTTTTTTTTTTTTTGTCTATTTCGCAACGTGGCAATCTGTGATTATTTTCACAATGAGCCATTACGCTGTCCATATTGAACATTTCACAATACAGAGAGCTGGCTCCAGTGAGCTCTCTCATACGCTATCGTCAAATCTGTAAGCCAAACAAGGGACACTGTGTCTTTTAAGTCGAGAGTGTTTAACGCTTCCTGTGCCTTCCAGCTTTAGAGCCAATTCATTGGCGTGGCTCGAGAGTCGTTTTTGGTAGCTCTTGCTGTATTTAGCAATCTCTTGTTTTACGGTGTTAATATTTAAGTCCATGTGTATGTATTTGTTACTTATAAAATATGGTATGTTTAGCATTGTTCTTAATGTTTTACTTTGGAACCTCTCTAGTATTTCCAAATTGCTGTTGCTTGCTGTGCCCCACAGCTGGATACCATAGGTCCATATAGGCTTAAGGATTGTCTTGTATATTGTAATTTTACTAGCTGGGGATAATCTTGATTTGCGTCCAGTTAACCAGTACATGGCCCTAAATGTTGAGTCAAGTTGTTTACGCTTGCTCCAAATATGTTTCTGCCAAGTAAGGCGGCGATCCAAGTGCATGCCAAGGTATTTTGCACTTTCAGCTTGCGGAATTTCCATATTATGTAGCTTGATCGGTGGACATGTCTGTGTTCTGAGGGTAAATGTTACATGTACAGATTTGCTCTGGTTTACCTTGATACGCCATTTGTCAAGCCACACTTCAACCTCTGACAAATGGGTTTGAAGATTTTTAGATGCTGTCGCTGGGTTGACGTGTACTGATAGTAGTGCTGTATCATCGGCGTATGTGGCCGTTGTGGTCTTTTCGTGTGTAGGCAAGTCGGCAGTGAAGATTAGGTAGAGTATGGGCCCCAATATACTCCCTTGCGGTACCCCTGACAAGATTTCGCACATTTGTGATGTTTCATTATTGTGCTTGACTTCAAGACACCTCATGCTCAGGTAAGACTTCAGTACATGAAAGAAGGAATGTGGAATCAGCTTTTTTAATTTAAGTAGCAGTCCATCGTGCCATACCTTATCAAATGCTTGGCTGATATCGAGGAATGCCGCAGAGCAATATTGCTTATTTTCTAGCGTGCGGTTGATCGTGTCAGTAAGACGATGTATCTGCTCGATAGTGCCGTGTTGTTCGCGGAATCCAAACTGATGGGATGGAAGTATTTCCTGTAAGTGCGGGCGCATTCTATTCAGAAGAATTTTCTCAAGAAGCTTACCTATAACAGGAAGAAGGCTGATAGGCCTATAAGAGCTCACTTCCTGGGCTGGCTTCCCAGGTTTAGGTATCATAATAACCTGTGCAAGTTTCCATTGGTTGGGAAAGATTGAAAGTCTTAGACAGGCGTTGAATATTACTGTGAGGAGTAGGATACCATTTCTTGGTAAGTTTTTCAGGAGTGTATCATCGATTTGATCGTACCCTGGTGATTTATTTTTTGGTAAGTTCATCACCTCACATCGCACCTCTCTCGGACTAGCACTTTTCAACGGGAGGCACATTTGAAGCGGAGTGTTTAGGTACTTCAGAACTTCCTCATCATGTTCAGGATAAATACTTGGGTGTGGTTGAAAAACTGTTTTGAGATATTCTGCATACACTGTTACTTTTTCATGGTCGGATCTAGCCCAGGAGCCATCATGAGATCTGATAGGTGGTATTTGGTTTTTTGGTCTTTTCAGCTTTTTTGTGGCTCTCCACAGTGAATAGTTTGTATCTTTATTTGGTGTCAGACCTACTAAGTAAGTTTGGATGTTGTCATCAGTTAATTTGTCTATCATTCGTTTCAGGTCTTCTGAAGCTTTATTGAATTTTCTTTTGTCATTCGGATAGCCAGTATTGTGCCATATCTTTCGCAGTCGTCGTCTTTCGTTAACTTTATCCTTTATATACTTTGGATACTGATGTGGTTGTGTAGTCCTCACTTTACTTATGGGAGTTGATTTATTTGCTGCTAGATGAATTAGCGTGTTAAATGATTCAATCGCGGATTCAACTTCGTCCTTCGTTTTAAGAGAAACATTTAAGTTCGTACCTTTGTTAATTATATTTACGTACTCATCCCAGTCAGTGTTGCGGCCATATAGTCTTGGTGGTATTTTAGCCAGTATAGCTCTACAGTTTACGTTTACTATTACAGGGGTATGATCCGATGACAGATCAGTACATTCTTCTATATGGACATGGCTTTGTGGGATATTTTTTATAATAAAGAAGTCTAGGAGGTCTGGTACTTTCTTAGTATCAGTTGGCCAGTAGGTAGGTACACCATGTGAGATGCTTTGAAGGTTTAACTCATTAATGGTAAAGCTAAGTTGCCTTCCTCTTGGTAAAGTCAATCTGGAACCCCAGTGGACATGTTTTGCATTCCAATCACCACCACAAACGAATCTGTTTCCAAGCATTGTAAAGTATTTTTTGAAGTCATCCCTTGTGATAACGTGTCTGGGTGGACAGTAAATTGCAGATAGAGTTGTTTCTGTTTTATTATCCTGAATTTTTACTGATGTTGCTTGTATTTTTTCTGTACTATATTCTTCGATCACATAATGTTTTATGTTTTCTTTAACTATAACGGCGGTCCCTCCATGAGATTTTCCTGAGGGATGGTTTGTGTTGTATATTTTATAGTTTTTAATTTTAATATAGCTTTTCGGACTAAACCTTGTTTCGGAAATAAGAGCAACATCTATTTTTTCAGTTCTCAGGAAGACTTCAAGTTCCTGGCGACGCTCCGTGAGTCCGTTGGCATTCCAAGTAACTATTCGAAGGTTTAGGGGCATTTTGGTATTAAGTGGGTGATAAGTTGGATCATGCGATCCATCATGCTGTCTAACATATTACTCATAATAGTTTGAAATTTGTTTAACATTGCGTCTAGTAATTCGACTATGTTGGCATCTTTGTTATTGGTTATATTTCCGGATGATTTTGCTTTAGCTGTTTCTGCATATGTTTGATTAGATGTCTTGTTGAAGAATTGGCGTTTCTGGTCCATAGGTTTTTCTGGGATGTCTAATGTGTGCTGTACTTCAACTGTATCTTTTGCTGTATATTTATATTTCTTTTTTAGGGTGAGTTCTTTGTACTGTTTATACTTTTTGCAGCCCTTGTAGCTAGCAGGGTGCTTTTCATTACAGTTTGCACATGTTGCATCAGTATCTGGCTTTTTAATGCAAGTTCCAGTTGAGTGTTCTTCACCGCACTTGACACACCTGTATGGTCTAAAACATTGATTTTTGGAGTGTCCGAATCTTTGACATCTTTTGCATTGAATTATTTCAAATTTCTTGTAAGGTGCTTCAAATGATATTACCAAGTTGTTTAGTCTAACAACTTTGAATATGTCTCTGTTGTTATATTTTGGTTCAAGGTCTACATAGAATGTAGGAAGGGGATCCTTTGATTGTTTGTGCCGTACGTTAACTATCTGTCTTACATCATGTCCCAGTTCGTTAAGCTCTTGTTTGATTATTTCTGTATCTTCTGTTGCATGCAGTCCACGAAGAACTACTCTGTAGGCTCTTTCACTCTTAAGTTTATAAGTGTAATGAGTTATATTATTCGTAATGAAATGATCTCTTATGATTTTATAAGTTTCAACATCAGTGGGCATTATTTTAACGATATGACCAGATTTCATGGTAGTCATTGTATACTTTTTATTTTCTGTTATTTTAGACAAAATTTCTTTTAATGATTTTACATTTATTACTCCTGTGACAAATATAGGTTCCGGTTTTGGTTGTTTAGATGTGTTTTCATCGATCTGTGTTTCATTTGTCTCTGATTCCAGTATTTCATACCTGTTATGTGTTGCAACTGAGTAGTTAGTTTTTATTATTTTTTTGCTAGATTGGGCTTCGGATTCTGGGCTGTTAACTGTTCTTTTTCTCTTTGATGATGGTACCTGATCTTTTTGCCAGATTTCTGCATTGCTGTTTGTTGTTTTGAATATTGGGGCACTGATAGGTGATATAGGTGTTGCAGCAGAATTGTTTTTTGTTGTTTCAAACATACTTTTATGGAAAGTTTGTTGTATCATATTTGTTTTATTTGGGGTGTTGGTTTTTGTTGTATTTTCTTGATTTGACATATTGTTCCCACGAGAAGGGTCGAAATACACAGTCGCTCAAGGGGTGACGCCCATTCCCTCAAGAAGGCACAGTTCAACGGTGTTAGCCAGGTCCACCGAGGTTGGCGCTCGAGACTAGTCTCCCACTAGCCATCCATCCTATTGGCGCGTATCCCACCGTAGGATTAGGGTTATTTTTGAAGAGGATTTCTTCCTCACAGTACAGACGGTTAAGCCAAGACCATCGTTCCTGCGCAGCATGTGCGCAGGTTTACGATATGAAACCGACCTTTCGGCCTGCTGGTTTGGAATCAGAGTTTGCCGTCTCCTAGATGAGGTACCAGCCATGGTTGACGAGGCCCATCTCCCCAGGCATAAGGTCCTTGATTATAGTGGCGGGCCTAGTTCGCCACTGTCATCTGCCATCGACGGGATTGCACGCCTTTTGTTGAGGTATACCCTGCCACAGGCTCCCCGGCGTCCCTCTGACAGACCGCTCCGTTGTCCGCGACTGCTTATTGATTATTCGCAGCTAACCTCCATATCTGGAGGCCGTTCGCCATCCGCAACCTGCGACGCGTGTGGTGGCAATGAGCTCTGCCTCTGGGAATTGCTCCCCCATAACCACATATAAATGTACATGAAAAATTCTTTGGTACTAGGCGCAAAGATCGCGAAAGAGATTTTTTTATAATAATCTTAGTATGTGACGTGAAAAGATAATGACCCTCATTGAGCGGCAAAAAAATTTTGCTACGGCGGCACCAGTTTCGGTTTCGGCAGAAAATCTACCTTGGGCCGCACCGAAACTGCATTCGTGAATTATCGCGCGTCGCCACATCCGAGTCGCTCGGTAGACTTCGGGAGTGTTGGTCTCGTGTGTCACCCGCCATCGTCAGCCGTCAGATTGCCGGCCGGTCCGGCCTTATTGTGTTGTGAGTTTGTGTTTTTTCTCGCGCATAGTGATTAGGTGTTTGTTTTTGATATTACTTTTGTCTAACAAATTTTATTGGCCTTAATTAAGCATTAAAGTTCTTTCCGTTGCGTTATTCACTCGGATATATTCATTTCGGATTCGGTTTCGGCCCAAACTGAAATAGATACCGAAGATTTGATTCCGGTTTTGGTAGAAAGTCCTGTTTTGGTTGGACACTAATTTTAATTCAATAAAATTGGAAGCAAAAATTTGGTATGAATTTGTGAGTAATTTATTTTCAGCTGAATTTTTTTAGAGAGTCTATACCCGATGTAGTCTTCATCCCTTTCGGATAACCCTTTCCGTTACACGTTGAATAGTCTCAGCTCTTGTATCCCTCGAAACAAAATCTTATTTCTCTCATGTTGTTTCCTGCTTTGTTCCTCATTTAGGATAAGAAAGGTCTACGGGAGCATGAGTTGATCCACACGGGCGAGCGGCCGCTCTCGTGTGAAATCTGCGGCTGCACGTTCCGACAGAGCGCGTCTCTGTACACGCACCGCAAGCGTGTTCATAACATACATCCGCAACGACGGACTGTGCAGCTACTTGATGTTTAAGTTAGGAAATACAATCCCGAGTCGGGATTGCCCTTTCGGGATCCCTCGAGATTCGAAATTCCAATCCCGCGAGATCCCTAGGGATCGGGATCCCGAATACTTTTCTGTTTTTTGTTTATAGAGCTGTTATCAATTAACGAAAACGACTTGCGCTTTTATAGCAACAATTTTAATTATTAATCATTGCATTAATGTTTTTGTAAGCATTTTCAAAGCATCAGTCAGAGTTGGTAGTAGTTTTTATCACTATGTCATCGAAATAATAAAACTAAGGAAGCGTAATTGTGAACAAAATCAACGCCAAATTCGGCTCCACACTTCACTACATTGACAAAATATCTCTAGTATTCGAACGAAAGAACACACATGCAAATAAGCCAATTAGCTGCGCTTGCCTAATGCGTTGTATTCCGGCAAGCGCGATGATTGGTTCTCGGCGAGACAGATAATGCTAATTGGTTCGTACGCCTGCTGCAGTGCGAGATGCGTGGACGATGTTATGCATTGATTGTAAGAGGATAAAGTATCGTATATTTGCACTATGCATATAAGTTGTAATAATTAGTTGTAATTTAACTATACCACTCTATTATATTCATTTAAAAGTTTGTGATGTGCTTTTTGGATTAAAATATTTCTTTATGTGTTATAATTGTATGGATCTAAAATTAAGAAGTATTTTAATCAGTTTATGGTTTTTACATACGAATTATAGAGTGATGGGTCGCGTTAAGGTCAGATCAGAGGGCGAACCACAAGCTCTTAAAACAATATTATTATAACCTTATTTGACTTTTGTTTTTCTTTGACATCCGACGTCAAAACGGGACAAAAGTCGAATAAGGTTATTTTATTGAAAAAAAAAACTAAAATGGCGGCTGGCACGCTATGCCACAAAGGTTTTATCCTCTTTATAATTATAGGTACTAGTGCATCACAGTTTAAGTGAAATATCAAAACGTGTTAAATAAATACGCATGTTGCGTTCATGTTGCATAACACTTTCCAGAGTCACAAGTATAGGATTTCAAAATGTTTATTTACTCACATATGAAAAGTGATTCCAGCATTCTTCATATCTGTATGGCTTCTACACCACTTAACAACACATGACGGCATATTTGCACAATGTAAACAACGCAAAACACAATAATAATCACAGTTCTAAGTCCCTCGCGACACGAACGCATCGACTCAATGATACCGGCGAACTGTCAGCGCGGTGCGTCTCTCTTTTTTGGCAACGCCCACCGCGGTTCAGTTTGCGTGGAATGATTTTTGAGCTCGAGTTACATTTCTTTAGTTTTATTATTTCGATGCACTATGTCTATGTTAGATTGATCAAATAAAGTAAATATTATTTTAAAAAAACTTATTATTTGAATGTGACGTGAACAATCGGCTGCCCCATTTCAAAACCTAGTAAGGACTTAAAACGAAATTTTACAGGAGAGCGCATAAACGTAAAATGGGTCAAACTATGAAAAGTATTTATGTTAGGTAAAAAAAATGCTATTGGTTATAAAAAATACTAAATAATGAACACATAGTACTAGAAATATTTTTATTCATGTGTATATTACATATTTTAAACCCCTTACTAACTTTGATAATTGACATTACATAGTAAGTATTATGGGGGCAATTAGTTTCATAACGTATTATATCATTCAAGTTACCATTTAAGAACCTAGCAAGTCCAGAGACTTACTAGGTTTTGATTGGTTAAAATGGTTTTAAAGTGGTCACGAGGGAGTGAATGGTGCACTTACTAGGTATCGATGTTTAAATATATCCGCTTTAATGTGAGTTTAAAACGCTGATGTGTTTGTATTTGGTAGGGACTTATTAGGTTAGCAAGATTATGCAATAAAACGATTTTTGTAAAAAGTGTCCCTTACTAGGTTTTGAAATGGGGCAGCCGCAATAAGTTTAAGTACTTATTAAAAGCTCTAAATACATTAACAATAGGACCCAGATCCCGACAATCTTGTCCGATTTTTCGGTTCGGGATTGATATTGTAAAATGCCTCGAGATCTCGCGGATCGGGTATGCACTCCCTATAACGTCTGAATATCTACGAAAAATCCCTTAAGGGTATTAATACCGAGCAATCCATGCACTGATTTTTAACAGTATTGACCAGTCACTGCATCGTTTGCTCTTGACTTAGGTACCACTTTGTCGCATGGACTATAGTGTAATCATGTTCCGACATTTATAATGAGTAAGAAAATGTCAACGTAGGAATTTCAAGCTTTAATTTTTAATCTGTAATAAAATTGAATGATACATACTCACACATTTTATTTACCTTCTCCCAACCACATTTAAATCATTGAGTTATCGCGCTGGCTCTTATGTCAACTTTTTACGTGAACCATCGAAACATGCGCGTATAGTAAGGGGCACGAGTCGTGAGCACAGATTGACAGCTGCGCTCCCCCCTTTTTTATTCCGCCAAACAGACCGAAAAATTAACTATGCTACTGCGCAGGTGTCAATTTGTGCTCACGACTCGTGCCCCTTACTATATCAATAAAAACACTCATAGACACAGATATTTATTTTAATAAATAAAACACATATGAGAATTACATGATAATATTATGTCGTGACTTGGCGTGTAACTTGAGGCCGCACCGCTGTATGAAGGCGGAGGGGCAGTAGTTGCATTTGTGCGGCCTCTCGCCCGTGTGAATCCTTATGTGGTTCACTAGTACGTTTCTAGTCTGAAACAACATTATTTAAACATGTACAGTATTACCCAACTGATAAGGCGCGTCGTGAATCTTCGTTCGCACAGAAAAGAAAGTATGGCCCCGAAGATTAACGTAAGAATGCTTAAAACTAACAATCAACCTTAGATCACTACTATAAGGTTCATAATACAGTGCAGCTGTTAGTTCCGTCTCGCTCGCACATGGCGGCAGCTGCCGACAAATTGCGTTTCCCGCGCTTTGAAAATGTATCTTCTGCGCAGGTACATGGGTAAGCCATATTAATTGGGTACTACGTACTACTGTAACTGTCTTTAGGGTAACTTTACTGTACTTTTCAGGGGTTCTTGTACTTACACTCCGACGTTCCCGAACCGAATATTTTCCCGGGATAAAAAATATCCTATGTCTTATTTCATTACATATTCTATATGTGTGCCAAATTGCAAATCTGTTCAGTAGTTTTTGCGTGAAAGAGTAAAAAACATACATCCATGGTAAATTTTGGTACTTACTTAAATTTGCCCATATCTTTTTATCGTGTTGACTCAGGACCTTGATTTTTATACACCTAATAGGGACTATAGGCCTGAGTATCTGGTGTAAATTTCAATTTGCTAGGTCCACCCGTTCCTGAGAAAATCGGTGGTGACACACGGACAGACAGACTGACAAGAGAGTGATCTTATAACATCTTATAGCACCCATACACATATTACTTTGCGTTGTACCTTTAACTCATTTTATTTTGTAATTTTATTATAGGTACCTATTTAAGTATATTTTTATTTCGTAATCTGATAAGCAGTACAAATGTCCGAGGGCCGAGGGCCTGGTGACCTGTAAAACAGGGTATCCTAGTACAGGCACCAGTCTCTCATAAAGTAGTACTTAAGACTCAATAAACTGTAAAATTTTAATGTTCATTGTTATGTATACCTTTATGTAGAGAAATAAATACATTTTATTATTATTATTTATTATTATTATAAGGGTTCCTTTTTTTACCTTTTGAGGTACGGACGGAACCCTAAAAATGTATTAAGTGTACTTACATAGAACCCCTTGTAGCAATAGGGGCATATTTTGTTCTTCTGCCTCAAATCCTTCTCGTGAACTCCGGTGGTGTGCTGGTTGAGGCAGGTTTTAGTCAGGAAGTACTGGAACAACGTTGAATGAAGACTTTGAGGAAGACTTCTAAACCTCTAAACCGAACACTGGTGTTGCAAGCGTCTATCATAGATAATATACACTATAACTGAGTCTATAAGACCGGCCGCATACTATAAGAAATTTTCTGTCAGAAAATTTCTGACGCCCGCTTGCTCATACATTTTTCGACGTCAGACACGTCAGAATTTTCGGATAGTATGCGGGGTCTAGAACAAAATGTATGAGGAAAGTGCCTTCCGGCGGGCATCAGAAATTTTCTGACAGAAAAATTCTTATAGTATACGGCCGGCCTAAACCGTTTACCATCAGGTAATCCGTATGTTTATTTACCCAAAAAATATGGAAACAAGACTGTTCATTATAAAAAAGTCTTTTATAAAATTGAAACCATAGCATGGTGGTAGGTAGGGTACTTTGTAGTACCCACTTGGCTGGCTACAACCTTCATGTTGAAAATCTGTCGCCAAGAACCTATCGGTGTGTTCCGACAGCTGCACTTGGGAGCCAGTTCCTTATGTTCTAGGCTTTGTGTGGCACTATGTCTCTTTCTAACAAAGAACATAAGAAAAAGAAGAATTTGACAGGACTAAATTTCTTTTTAGTCCTGTCAAATTAGTCCAATGCTTGTTTTATTTATTAATTTATTTATTTTTATAAAAGTCGCCATCTATCGGGGTTACGTCTAAATACCCGCAAAAAAGACGGCACAGACAATTTTTTTATTTTTAAAACAGCTTTAAATAAGTTCTATCCTTTTTCAATAATGTTTGTAGGAAAGAGTGATGTGACTAAAATTAGCGATTAGCGATTTACAACAGAATCGGCACCATGTCATTTAATTAAACATGAAAAGACTTACCCCCAGTAATAATAGCTATATTAGCTAAGAGCCAAATGGAGGCAAGTGGTCATCTCTATGATGTCATGCGGAGGGAAAAAATGGGGGTTTGGGAATCTAAAGAAAAAAAAAGTAAATTAAAATTGATAGATTATAAAAAAGATTCCTTTAAAACGTGAGACAGAAAGCTGGTAAATGAAAACAATGAAGCTAGTAAATAAGATACCTTCAATTCATTCACGTCAATAAATAAACTGTGCCTGTACCATGAGTTTTCTACATTAACGTAATCTACACACACTAGCGACTACAGTGAATATTTTGTATAACAAGCACCGCCTCTAGTGGATACTTTTGGAAACATTTCATACTAATGTTTCACCGCAGTCGCTAGTGACTGTAGATTACGTTAGCGTAGAAAACTCATGGTAGAGACACTGTTCTCGGTTACCTTTTCGCAGAGTGCGCAGTAGAACTTAGTCTTCTGCTTGAGATGCACGAGTTTGTAATGCGATGTCATCGTGTACTTGCTCAAATACAGGTTCACGCAGCTGGGACACTTTATACTGTCAAATATACCTTAGATTTATACAGGGGAAGATATGGCATGCCGTCAGCGTGGGAGAAAAACCTTTGGGTGGGCGACGCAATGTTTTAAAGTGAGTTCAACGATTTAAAAAAAAACTTTTTAGGGTTCCGTACCCGAAGGGTGCCAAACGGGTCCCTATTACTAAGACTCCGCTGTCCGTCCGTTCGTATGTCTGTCAGTGGGCTGTATCTCATGAACCGTAATAGGTAGACAGCTGAAATTTTGAGAGAATATGTATTTCTATTGCCGCTATTACATTAAATATAAAATTAAAGGGTGCGCTCATATAAGAAACGTTTTTTTGTTGGCGTTATTTTTTTCATAGTAAAGTTGTGTTAGTTATTATTGTACGGATTATTGTTATTAAAAAAACCTTTTTTATAATGATAATCCGTGTTTTTTTATAATTGTGTACAATATTTTTCATAGAGTTGGCAACACTCACCACACAGTCTTCCTCTCGTTATGCTTAGGTACCCTCAAATGCGGTTGATAGTTGAACACGTGATTGGACCGCGGCTCACATTCCCCGCAGTAAGGGTTCTCTGTCAGGTTGATCGTTTGATCATTCATGTCGGCTGAGAGTGGATCACGATTCACAAACTGCTTATTACATTTTAGACATACTATCAAACGGTGGGCTATGCTGAAATAACATGTTTGAATGAAACATAATTATTTAGACAAGCAGCGCACACTTATCAGTGAGAATCTTATAAAGTTGAAGCTTCTTAATTATAATAATTTTATTCAAATAGAGTATAGTATAGACTTTGGCAGGCACTTATGAACAATGTTTCTTTCAGGCAAAATTCTCCAGGGAGGCGGTTAAGAGATCTGGGGGGGCGGATTAGTGTGGGAGAGCCTTATGGGATAGCGTTAGAGGAAAAGGGATGGCGATATTCTCGAAAGTGTGTGAGTGCTGATTGAGTGCCACGTCAAGTCAATCCAGCTCCAAAATGATACCAGGTTTAAATAATTTGCCAAATTGTAGGGATATTCTTCGCGAATATACGTAAATCTGCTGTAGATGCTACCTATTGCTATTGATTAAGTTCCAAACTCCCCGGGGGGGCAGTAAGGGCGGAGTAGTACCTGAAAGAAACACTGCTTATGCATAATCCGACTCTAATACCGGTTCGGAAGGTTGCATTTGCTGAGAAGAGCCGGCAATAAACTCAGCAATTACTCTTTTCAAAACAAGCTTAGATTAATTATATACGAAACATTTTCCTACTCTAGCATTATTTAATAAGTAAATAACAGAACAGCCGGCTTATAGGGTCAGTTAACACAGAGTTGACCAAATGCACGGTAAAACTTAGTAAAATAGGTACTTACGCGAGATGTATCTCAATATCGATCCTCTGCTTGTAAATCTTCCTACAGTAATGGCATATGTATTTAGTGTGAATCTCCTCGTGATGAGTGTAGTATGCCATTGCACTTCTGAAAGAGTTAATATTATAATTTCAAAAAAAAACCGGCAAAGAGGGTGAATCTGACTCGCGCACCTAGGTTTCCGACCTTCCTAGGCGTATAATTTCTTGGTTCGGCCCTAATTGTGGAAAAAGGGACCGCCTAACTTTTGTTTGTGAAGGAATTTTGATGTTATCGTAAAAACTTACCCCCTTACTCATAAAACGTTATTTAACTAATAAGCTGATTAAGTGGTCACCTAAATAACGTCAAATTGTTTGACAATGACAGCAAGGTGACATCATTTATTTGACCATTTATTCAGTAGATTTAGTTAAATAGCGATTATGAGTAAGGCCGTTATATTTAGGAACATCGTTCTATCGAAGCACGGAACGGCCGTTGGTCCGATAGTCGTTAAGCTATTAGGATGCCTCCTAAGTGGCTTGAAAAATTCCAACAGTAGGTTGACCACTAGCCTACCTCCACCGATCCGCAGTGGGCACGCGTGGTGGAGTATTGCCCATTTCCTTTCACTCTCATTTGTGAAAGGAGGCCTGTGCTCAGCAGTGGGACATTATAGGCTGATGATGATGTTCTATCTTTCTTGTAATTTTTACATCAATGTTTATGTACTGTAATTATTTCAGATTTTTGGCTTTGCGAAAACAAAATCTTAAAATTTTTCAATTGCAATATGTGTGGGCTAGCTATATTTATATATATTTCGATCACAATCAAAATCAATAGCATCAGTGGTTGCTAGGGCATGAATCTCGGAATCTCGGAATATCGTAATATCGGAATCTCGGAACGATTTTTCCGATATTACAATATCGGAATTGAGTGATCCAATATCGTAATATCGGAATCAGATATTTTTATCTTTTTGAGTTTTTAAATAAAGCTTTTAAGCGCGCCACAAGGTATGGTCGTCTAGAGCTATAAAATTAACGTATCGTACATCAATTTTGCCTACTAGTGTTGAAAGTGAGCGTATTTTTTCAACAAAATACGAAGTTCATTATGCATAAAAATGCTTGACGCTTTGTTTTTAGGAAAATATAAGTAAGAAAAACGAGCGTTTAAAAAAATAAACATACAATGGTGTTTATCCTTTATCTATACTAATCAAATATTAATTATACCAAATATATTAATACCTATGCTTATATAATAAAGGGTTTTTTTGTTTGTTTAAACGGTGAAACCGCGTGAGAAATCTAGTTTTAATATAATAAAGCTGAATAGTTTTTGTTTGTTTGTTTAAATGCATTTATCTTTGGAACTACCAGCCGGCATATTTTTTTTTTCACTAATAGAAAGTTACATAATCCCCTAGTATTATACGTTACGTTTAATCTCGGAAACCGCGGGGGAAATCTAGTTTCCAATAAATTGTTTTTTGCTTGCACATTTTCAGTTTTATTAATTTTGAATCTGAGGTAGTTTAGGATAATAATACGCAATCTGTGATTTAGTAAATGCACGTAATATAACAACTAAGTGTTGCACCAAATTAAAGAATTTGATATAAAACATATTTTCACTGATACTGATTCTGGGAACTGGAGGCTCCCAGGCAGAGTAGCTGGATGTGATTTAATAAAGAATTAGAAGAAGACCAGGAAAGACACGACTTGCTTTATTTAGCATTGAAGTACAAAGTGACAATATGTATAAAAAGAAACAGTAGTAGAAAAAGAACAATAATTTAAATATAGATTTTATCAAAAACAGGCCAGTGCTTTGAGTTGCTTACTCAAAGCACTGGCCTGTACTCTACTTAACCAAACTAAAGAAGATATGGAGGACCTCTTGACTCATTAAGAAACCACTAGTCGCCAGTTCGGACTTGCAATCAACAGAGACAAGATGAAAATGTTAATAATAGACCGGGCGTAACTTAATAGAATGGACGTACTGCGAAAAAGCTACATCTACTTCGGCTCTACCATTTCCAACACAGGAGACAGTGAAGATGAGATCAAAAGACGATGTGCAATCACAAGATCAGCAGTAGGAAGTTTTGGGAAGAAGGATAACTAAGAAAACAAAGATTCGACTTATGAGATGCCTGGACTCTCCGAGCTTTCTCTAAGGAGCTGAAACTGGGTCCTTAAGCCTACTAGATCGCCGGAAAATTGACGCACTGGAGATGTGGTGCTGAAGATGCCTCTTGAAAATTCCGTTGACGGCCTTTCGCACCAATAACTCGATCCTGAAGGAGCTTTGAATAACAGATAGGTTTTCATCGACTGTGACTTCTTGTCCAGGGTGGGAGGATGTACTCGTAACGCTACGAACCGCAAAAAATGGAAAAGCAATGCGAAAGCTGTAACCCTAATCAAGGAGAACATTGGTGTTAAAGACCCACCATGTACACTATCTATTGCAAACACGAACACTCTGACAAAAGTGCTCGACTGAGCAGATATTTTCAATACAACTTTATAACGAACTAGTTGCCCCAGAGGTTTCACCCGCATTTCCGGGATCAAAAGTAGCCTATAATACTCGAGGATAATGTAGCTTCCTATAACTGAAAAAAAAAACGAATCCGACCGGAAGTTCCACAGATTAACCAGTTTAACCCAACAAAAAAACTCTTCCACTCTATAATATTAGTACACATAGATAGTTATGTGCAGTTTATAAGGAATATGGGCAATTTATAAGGAATATGTGCAATTTATAATAAAAATGTCTAATTCCGATATTAATATCGGAATTCCGATAATAAGATCCAATATCGGAAATCAATATCGGAATTGAAAAACCTTCCGATATTACATGCCCTAGTGGTTGCTGAAATATAGCGCTGTGACAAACGGACGGAGTGGCACCATAAGGCTTCCTTTTTACCATTTTCGTTCGGAACCCTAAATCATGGCAAATTTCGTCGCTCTCTAATTTTAAGTGGCGTTTAAATATTCGGCTTTTTAAAATGTAAATTGAATTTAAAAACAAAATAATATAGAATTTTTGCAGGGTTGGCAACGCGCGAGTTATACCCCTGGGTGCCTAGACAAGATGGTTGACGACAATCGTCATCGTTAGTAAACGATCAACCTTTGTATGGGATTGACATTTCAAATCGAAATATCACGTGATTTTTAACAATCTCTTATGTCAATCCCATATAAAGTTTGATCGTTTAGTAACTTAGATTAAGGATTAGGTAGATATGTCACTAAAATAATAATAATTACGAAAGCGAGATACGTATATGGCAAAACGTGTATGTGTGAGCAGGACTAAGCATATTTTTTTGTCCCTATCTCGCGTATAGGTTTCTATTCTTGACTCCAGTGTCAAAATCGGTGTCGTTGAACTCGTTGATGGCATGCAAGTTTTTGGTTCCAAAAGATATTTTGTTGATGAGAGCTTTGAAACCCTAATTGAATGTTATGTGTGACTTTTTTATATACTCAAAGATATTGTTTAGTGTGCAGTGATGGTGAATTGTTGTGTAATTGGCTGTAAAAACCGTAGTGAACGAAATGAACCAAACGTAACCTTTCATCGGTAAGTAGATTTTTTTAACTGATATAGTAAGGAAATCAAAGGATTACTATACTCAAGTGTATTTTCTGTCAATATCATGCAAATTTAATAGATAATTTCGCCGAAATACGATGATCAACCAAATTTGTTTTTAGTGCTAACCGACCAAAGTGCGAGGCTTATTATTGTGGGGGGTTAACTATGGTACTACGTGTCATTCGTAAATAGTCGGATTATAAGTTGATGGGGATACCAGCATTTTATAAATTTTACCACTTTATTAATTTTAGAATTTTAAATAGCGTATTTTATTTTTTGTAGTTTTCATAAAGAACCATTTAAAGTTATATTTATAGGTAAGTTTGATACATAAAAAGTAATTGTTTTGAATTCGTCTGACGCGAAATAATAACTTACAAATAACGACGATATATGTCATGTATTATGAAATCAAATATAGGTATTTTCTCTTTCAGATCCGCAAGGCTCAACCATTCAATTTTCACATTAAGAGTTAATTTCTAAATGTGAAAATTTGCGAGTTTATATGGAAACAAAGGATAATTAGGAATTTAATTGTGTCTTCAGAATACATCACCTATCAGTACAACGTGATAAGTCACAACCGATACAAAAAAAAACTTCTAGCCTGTACGCACCTATTTATTTTGTATAATTATGGTCTTAATTAAACTATACTTTATCAATCCCGTGTTTTATTATGACTTCTATAAAGTTATAACAATATCACCTGCCACACCATTGATAAATTACGACTCGTAGTAAAACCTAAATACCCAATACCAGTTTACCCACATAATGGGGTAAAAGTGTAAGTATGGCAGTATTAATTGTACGTAGCTGTATTATATGTAAATATGTCGAACTATCGCTATCTTCTTCGCCATTCGCTGACTGCAAATCTACCTAATCCTTAATCTAAGTTAAAGTTTAGTAACGATGACGATTGTCGACAATCATCTTGTCTAGGGGGCCTGGTGTTGCAAGCGTCCATACGGTAACCTCTTTACTTCAGGCAGGCAGTATGCTTGTTAGAAAAAAAAAACAAACAATACTTACTCAAAAGTATGTTTACACTTATAACACTCGTAAAGCGCGTGACTCTCAATAAGATGGCTGAACAGCACACTTTTATAAATACACACGTGGCCACAGATCTTGCAAATATACTGTGTGTAGTGCCTTTCGAAGTGCCTCATCATTTGCCATTTGGTCACAGTCCTTGATTTGCATATCTCACATTTATAATCTCCGCTGGTCTAGAAAGAGAAGATTTTCTCTAGTTATTTGTAGTATTTGCCGCCGGGACACGCAAGTGTTGTCAGTGAGATCGTATATGTTACGTAATGAATCTTAGCGCATTTTGAAAAGAGTAATTGCTGAGTTTATTACCGGCTCTTCTCAGCAAATGCAACTTTCCGAACCGGGATTGGAGTATCATTCATAAGTGCCTGCAATTTATTGCTAGAATTGACTAGTTTTTTTACACTGTAGGCATTCAAAATTAATCTACATATCTTACTAATATAAGAAATGCGAAAGCGAGTTTGTTTGGCACCTCAATGGCACCAATCTTGATGAAATTTAGCACACGGGCAGATCATAACCTGGATTACAAGGGCATATCATACCATACCTGGATTAACACATAGGATACTTGTTAACCCAGGAAAACATTAGATTCCTCGAGAACACGAGTGAAACCGCGGGGCGAACATGTTAATACAAATAATTGGACTGTTTTACAAAAAACTTAAACAGACTTCAAAGTAATCAAATCCTGATCTGATGACAATGGGACCAAACGGAAAGTGTACCCTTTCAAATAAAAAAAGAATTTTCCAAATCGGTTTATAAACGACGGAGTTATGAAATAACAAACATAAAAAAAAAAACAAAAAACAAAAAAAAATACATCCGAATTGAGAACCTTCTCCTTTTTTTGAAGTCGGTTAATAAGCATATATTTTTTAATCCATGTGGGACCAAATAAAGCAAAATCGTTTTCCCAAAAATCCTTTAAAATTACTTACAGGCGAATGATATTTGTTATTATGTTCCAATAATGAGCTCTCAGCTTTAAATCCAATGACGCAGCTTTCACATTTGAATGCATTTCTCATGTAAAATATACTCTTTCTCTCCTTCATTAAGTTGAGGAGACTGTTTGATTTTTTTACTTCGTAACATATTCTTCTATGTTTCTCTATCAATTTCTTACTAAGCGTTATTTTTCTGCATCTCATTTCAACGTCAGACTTCATTTTGCTTTCAGTTTTGGGTTTTGGACATTTCATATTAAATTTAATATACGGATCGAATCTTTGCCTCAAAAATGTCTTTGGCACATCACACACATCTCTCTGTACAGAATCTAATTTCTTTATTACGGACACTGCATTAGCTTTTTCAACTGGGTATGTCATAAAAAAGTCCGTACCCTGAGGTTTTATTTCTATATTCATTGGTAAATCATTTTTATAACCAACTTCTTTATTGTTAGGTTCTATTTTTATAATCCTATCTTCTGCATTTACTTTGACGTCATCATCGTCGTAATACGTATCATCTATGACTAGTGGAGCTTCGGAATCAATGCTGTCTTCGCTTATAACTAATTCTTTCTTATCTTCTTTATACTCATAAACGATTTCAAAATTATGTTGTTGTATTTTGTTTAATGACAGTTTTGATAGACTGGTGTTATTTTCCTGAAAGATATGTGTTGTATTTAATAACAGTGAAGTTACATAGTCATTCACTATATTCATCATAAGTGCCTAATGCATCATTCATAGAAGCATCAGTAATAAAAGCTATTGCAATGGCACATAAAGATTAATTAACGTTGTTGCAATCAGTTTCAATTAAAAACTACCCCTTAATCGATAGACATATTACAATATCAATTCCATTTGCAATTAAGCACTGTTAGGGTCAATTCACACTGATATGCGAAATGGCGCGAACTTTTATTAACATAGTGAGTGAGATACATCGAACAATTAACCCAAAGAAGCGCAATGGCGTTGATTTTGCTTGCAATCTATTCCGCTAATTTCCCACCATCGACAGTGCACTTTGATTGGCTAAGAGAAGGACACATTCGCTCTGATTGGCCAAGTCAAGCACACACGATGCAGTCTGTACTGCCAGCAATTTTCGCGCGGTTTCACGATGCGCCTCGCGGTGTCGCGATTCGTTTTGCGGAAACGCGCTGCGCACTCTTCAGGCGACGTGGTGTGAACCGACCCTTAGCTGAAAGGGCTGCTTGCTTGCTATACTGTTAGCGTATGAACTGTTACGAGAACGTAAAAAGTAATCAGAAAACTACTATATTGGATGGTTTCAATATGAAACTGATTACAACAAAATTACATAATAGCCAGCTAGAGTTCTTTGTAGGTACCGTGAGGAAATCCGGCAGGGCAAAAGCTAGTATTATAAATACATTTTTAACTCTGTGAATGCAACCTAAGTAGTAACATATAGAAAACATTCATCATCATCATCATCAGCCTATAATGTCCCACAGCTGAGCACAGGCCTCCTTTCACAAATGAAGGTGAAAGGGAATGGGCAATACTCCACCACGCGTGCCCACTGCGGATTGGTGGAGGTAGGCTAGTGGGCAACCTACTGTTGGAATTTTTCTAGCCGCCTAGGAGGCATCCAACTAGCTTAACGACTATCACAATTAAGTGATAACCGGGACCAACGGCTTTACGTGCCTTCCGAAGCACGGAAACGCTCGATTTGAAATACCACTAGGCGGTCACCCATCCAGGTACCGACCACGACAGGCGTAGCTTAACTTTGCCGATCGATTAAGAACGGCTAATCATGTTACACCACGAGCGCTTAGAAAACATTAATTACCATCATATGCGGCATTTGTCGAAGATTCCCTTTATTTATATTATTAACCAACTTGATATTTTGCTGGAATTTGAACAAATTCTGCAATATCTTATGACATTCCCAGCACATATAGATGTCCCCAGTCATTGTCTGAAAAGAAATTAATACATAAATAGATGTCAACACAAACTAAATAAGAATCAAAAATTATAGGTAGCGCGGCAGCGACCGGCGAGCGCTAGTAAAGCTAAAAAGTTAAGTAAGTAAAATGCACAATAAAGAGGATCCTAGGTCTCCCACGCCCCCTGACAAAATAAAAAAAAATGTATAAAAAGTGGGGGGGGGGTTCTATACCTCCCCCTCCCCATCCCCCCCCCCATAAATAGATAGTCGTCAAAGTAGATTCCTACCATTATTATTAGCATAGAAGTGGTAGTTAACAGATAAGAAAAAAATATTCTTAGTTTAAATTAATCATAAAAGTTGAGGGTATGTTTAATTTTTTTGTTAAAGCAATTTTGATGAAACTTATTAAAATACGAAAGCCCTTCAAAATAAAATTAGGGAGAAACAACAAAAATATAAAAAATCTAAAACAAAGTCACATAAAATTTTAAAATATATTCTCCTTTTAAGAACTTAAATATAGTGTGACATCACTTACTCGTTTTTCTGTTAATAAAAGCTCTAAAGCTGATAAATCCAGAAGTAAATGGTACAAATCTAAATATTTTCGAAGAGGAGTCAACTTTCTGTCTGTAGACAGGCAGCCCATACAGCTAACTACGTTACTAAACATTTCGACAAAACCTATTATTAATATTATAATTTTTATCGTAATTGAAAATACTTCTTAGCAGCAGCACTCGCAATCGGTTCCTGAAGTCTTAATAATTAACCATTTTATTATTTTTACTACTGCGCACTTCTTTGTTCGACGCACTGGGCAATGCAATTCAAATGCAATCAATCAATACCTACACTAGGTTAATTTACCTATGCGCTACAGGTTGTTACCGCCTCACTCAAGATGAATGACAATACGAATACTGACTGCACTGCAATTGACTGTGACTAACTGACTGGCTGGACTCTCCTATATACTACAAATGTACTCTGTGGGCTGAACTGACTCATGCTCATAGTACATTAATAGGCTGACTAAAATATTGCTGAAATTTAAACTAGACCGCCAATGAAGTCAGAAACCATAAATAGACGAACGAAACGAATGTTGCGGAGTTGCCATTCTTTAATTTTATATTTCCCTATCATCCAAACATTATATTTTACTAGGCGATAGCAAATAAATAGTATTGGACTTGTTTCTTAACTTAAAAAGGATTTGACACGATTTCTGCCCCTATTCTACCAGAGAAGATGGATGGTAGGTGATTTTTATTCTACGAACTCGGTAAATAAGCATACGGCCCGCTGTTGGTAAGCGGTTACCGTAACCATATGGACGCTTACAACACACGATGCATCACTCACGCGTTACCGACTCTTCCCCCTCCTCAATGAGCTTTGGCGACAACACGCAACATAAAGTTATTTGTATGCGGTATTCTGTAAGGTGGAGGTACTTCCCCAGCGAGCTTTGAGCGAATAAACGCTATACTCAACCTCTCATAAAATATGTATGGGTATGGCATACGCGGTATTCCATTACAAATCTATAAGAGCTACCTACAAGGATGATTCCAACGGGATCAATATCCTAATGTGGGTGTTGTTTGGAATCAAATAAGAATAACTCGAAAAAATATGTACCCGGCAACGATCTACGCTCCTGTTGAAAACCTGTCGCGGTCCACTTACCGATGTGTTTCGAGTGTGCTTACGATCTGCAGCCACTTCACCACATTCCACAAAAATCTAAAGTTAAAAGAAAGGTTGAAATAAGTTATCTGACATATCTTGAGTGTTTATTTTGCAGGATTATTATATTTAAAAAATACGCTTGTCTTTTAATTACATTTGCCTTTTCAAATATACATGAAAACCGTATTTTCGTACGAATCGTTAGAAATTATAACCGTACCGTAATGTTTGAGATGAGATACTTGTATAGTGGAAACACTGCTTGTCTATTGTGTAGAATACAAATGGCGGCATTGATTGTTCTTATTTCTATTGTGCAGTTTAACGTAAATAAACAAGAAATATTTAGTAATTTAAGCAATTTATAATTAAATGACAACGATATATTTACATTACTTTATGATAACAGTGTTGTATATAAAGAGATAATCATGAATATGCACGTTTACGATGTAACTTCGATGACAGGCTCGATCCATACCAATCATGTACAATCAGAGCCCCAGAATCAAATGACTATGACAGTAAACGCAGTAAACCCTCCAGAAATGCCTCAAATGCCTCCTCCTTTACCACCACCAGACGAAAAAAAGCCGAAACTAGAAAAAACTACAGACAAAAAGAAAAAAGAAGCTATAGATGGCCAGGCACGCGAAATAATTTTTAAAGTAATAAAGTTTTTTGAAAGCGAAAAACAGAACAGAGGCTATGCATTTCCAGTTGAAAACGTTGTTAAACGAGCCTGTGCAGCTACTGGCCTTTCAGAAAGTACCATAAAGAGGATAAAAAGGGATGGTCTTCGAGCCGAAGCGACACAAACAAAAATGACTGGTCCCAAAAAGAAAAGAGTTCGAAAAACGAAGGTACAGCTCGATTATTTCCAGTTATGCGCACTCAGGGGCATCGTCAACAGTTATTCTGTAAGAAAAGAAGTTCCTACGTTAGGAAAGATTTTAGCCGCAGCGAAACACGAATTGAATTACCGAGGTGGGAAGGAATCTTTAAGGTTAATATTGTTGAATAAGTTAGGCATTAAGTTTAAAAAGTGTGAGAAGAAGAATAAAAAGCCTCCGGAGCAGCCGCAGCCTCCGGTACAACAGCTACATAATATAGTGATGCCGCATCCTCAGATGCATCAAGAAATGAAACCCGTAGAAAATCAGTGTGTTTATACCCACGTCATGCCTCAGGTTCAGCCAGTTTCATACTAATGGACTTTTACGTAGTTTTGAAAACTGTAAAGAGTTTTTTTTAAGGACATGAATTTATGGCGTCTTTAGTTTGTCATTGATAACTCCTTCTTTGCTTCTCTCTGCATGAAATAAACACATTTACAGTAGTACCCAACTGATATGGCACGATGTGAATCTTCGTTCGCACAGAAAAGAAAGTGTGGCCCCGAAGATTAACGAATGCATGCTTAAAACTTACAATCAACCTTAGATCTATAAGGTTCATAATACACTGCAGCTGTTAGTTCCGTCTCACTCGCAAGTCACGCCCCTCCGTACGGCACGCGCTAACATGCAACAAGCGGCAGCTGCTGACCAATAAAGCGTTTCCTGTGCTTTGAATCTTCTGCGCAGGTACATCAGTAAGCCATATTAGTTGGGTACATTTTGATAACATGGTGAAATATACAGTGTGTCCAGACTTGTAGTAATTAAACTTTAAGAATGGTTTAATATACATATAGTATTTTTTTAGATAAGATATGGTTAAACCTTGCAAATTATAGTAAATTTACACCTGTGTCAGACCTATGTTTTAATATAAAAGTGTTTGAGATAGGTCTAAACCCTATTTTTAAGTAATAGCTTTATTTTGGGAGGTGTTTTGTATATTTAACTATGTCAAAATCACCCTTTAAGTCATTACTACAAGGTCTACAAGCCCACACTATCCATTTAAAGAAGAATGGATACAATGGTAATTTTATTATTGACAATGTAAATTATATTTTTTAGTAATGGAGTTTTGTTATGAATAACCAAAATGTATTGACGGCACCATATGCACAGATGTTTGTAAAAAAAATCATAATTTTCTGAAAACACAGTTGATATTTCAATGCTTTGGTGTTCTGCATATATTGGTATCAGCCAGTGTTTTCAAATTTCAACTCTATATTACTTTTTTAAGGTCCATTTGATTTATAAAAATACTTTACCATGCCTTGCTGTCTGCCCTGAGCCTTAGTCTACTTGTACTAAGCTATTAGCTTAGATTCTAATGATTTGAAATGCACAAAGTCTCCGTAAGCTATGTATTGAATAGTTCAAGTGTGCATAATTCTATGAATGAATGCTGGATCATTTATTAACATGTTGGTTCTTGCATGGGATGCTCGTCTCATGATAACAATATTTTTTGTTTTTTTACTGTGATTCAAAGCATTAACAAGATCTTAAATTCCCCAAAAAAGTTTGTTTTGTGACAATTTTCAATAACCTAATGGATAGGCAGCTTGCACAAAATTCAAAATTCAAAATTCAAAATCATTTATTCAAATAGACCTTCGCAGGCACTTATGAAAAGTCTGACTCTAATACTCTAATACCGGTTCGGAAGGTTGCATTTGCTGAGAAGAGCCGGCAATAAACTCAGCAATTACTCTTTTCAAAACAAGCTTAGATTCATTACATAATATTTACATTCTAATCGCACTGACAACAATTGCGTGCCCCGGCGCGGCGGCAAAACTACAAAGTAGACTGAATCTATATTTAATAAGTAAATAAATAAATGGCAAACTTAAGCAGACCAACCCCCACAAGCAGCACCTGTTCACAAGTATGACGCGTGTGGCAGCCATCGCCCTCCTCGCCATATTGGAGGGAAGTGAGCGACCCGTCACACGACGCCGCCGCAAGCAAAGGCCTTAAAGTGAGCATGACTTACTTAAGTCTGGCTTAGAAATAAAAAATAATAAATAATACACACACCTCAAGAAATATTGCAAAAATTGTAACCATGCACATGCAAATTGCTTCAGTGTGCATAGCATAAGCTAGGGAGTACTTAGTGACCAACCAGATGTGATATCTGTTTGGTGCACTCACTCATACACAAAATATGGCACATCCTGGAGGGGCTTCCCATCCATCCATGCATCACAGATCTTAGTTCTGAGTCTGTCATTAATTTGTAAAAAGAAATGTAATTAAAAGTAAAATATCAGATTTTGCCCTTCCCTGGTTCAAAAGATATAGGAGTCCTTAGGTATCTCAAGAACTAGAACATCACAAGCTCACCCACAAGCGGCTTAGAGCCCCTCAGTCTGAGGATGGACTGCCTCCTTATGTGTGTTCTACCATTTGTACAACGGAGAGTGTTCTAAGGTATTGATCGACTTGATGCCCACGACTACCTTCCAACATCGCAACTCTCGCCATCGACAGGGAGTCCATCTTTACACATTGAAACCAGAATTGTTTCGAACTGTGCGGGCTCAAAGGAGTTTTCTTTCGCGGACGCTCGGGACTGTGGAATGAGCTCCGTGGTTTTCCCAATGGAGTACAGCATGGGGTTCTTCAGAAAGGGTCTGAAGAGATTTCTTCAGGGTCGGCAATAGGCAATGCGCGAGTGATACCTCTGGTGTTGCAAGCGTCCATAGGCTACGGTAACTGCCATCAGGCGGGCCGTATGCTTGTTTGCCACCTTAGTGGTATAAAAAAAAACTAGCATTGCTTCTAGGAATAAACACAAAATCCAAAGTAATCGCAAAATTATTTTTCAAAAGAAGGTAGTAGAGGAATCCTTGATATCTGAAGATGAAAACCCTTGTAACTTTTGAACCAGCTGCCAACAAAATCTGATTTTTGACTATTCTGAATGTATTATCTTTTGATAAAAATCAATTTTATATCCCATTTTAATGTATATTATTTAAAAATCAATTATTTCCCATAATCAAATAACAAAATGTTATACATACTTATTTTTAATTGTTTGCAGAGGAGTGATTTTAGAACCTATTTTATTGATTACATAGATTTAAATTAAATATATTATGATAAGGCTGAGTATTGTAATTACATTATTATTATAATGATCAATCGAATAAAAATAAGAATAAATTGTTTTACATGTTTTATTTTAGTATTATTTGTAATTAAAAAAAAGGCATGAATCATCATAAATAACGAATTTAATGAGTTTTCTTATGTTACCCCTGGGCCAGTAGACAAGATGGTTATCGACAATCGCCATAGTAAACGATCAACCTTTGTATGGGATTGACATTCCAAATCGAAATATCACTTGATAAGTCAGTTAACTAAAGCTGGCTCGTTCACAGTAGGTACTCACACATATGCAATTTCACGATGCAGTATGTTTATTTCACTATTGCTTCTAATCAGTCAGTCAATTCTAATGAACGAATGCAAAAAAGACCACTATATTTATTAGCAGTAGCAAAAGCAAAAAAATAACCTAGTCTCCTACATACTCATAAGCTAGACCGCGCGCGAGAGAAACGGACAGACTTGTCATGTTGCGCATGCAGTGCGACGTGACGCCGCGCGCTTATTCACAGACACTACACAAGCGGCACGTGTAAATGTGTTGCACGTGCCAGATTTAGTTAACCGAGCTGTAAAACTAATGCGTGATAATCGGGGGTATCTAGCTAATTGGCTTATTACACAAATCTTTTTTATGTGAACAGTTTGACAAATACGCAGTCGGTCCACCTGATGGTAAGTGGTCGTAGTCACCTATGGATATTTGCAATACCAAGGGGATTGATAATGTGATGCCGACCTTGAAGAGCTCTTCTACGCCTCTAAAATAGACAGAAAATATATAGAACTAATAGTTTATGTTAAAAGATTCTTATAATTTCTATCAATAGTTTATGGTTAGTTATTTAGTTTAATACAGTGGTTCCCAACCTTTTTTTACTTTGATATTATCAGGGACCACGATGTACATCAAAATAAACTAAATCAATCCCAAAAAGGAACATACCTAGTAAAAAACTCAATAGTAGCATACACATTTTTGGTAGAAAGTTAAGTAAATAAATTTTTATTCGGCGTGATTTTTGAAGCATGCATCTTCTGCACAAGTTCAGTAATCCTAAGACTAATATTTATTGCTCAAATCAACAAGCAAATCATCACTTACTTGTAAGCGATACCCAGTCTTATTTTTAATTATAAACAAAGCAGAAAATCTTAAGCGCACGACGATTTGTCGAATTTTGGTATAAAAATGCTTTTTTACACCAAAACTGCTCAAGTGAATGAGATTCAAACGCATTTCAAACAGCATCTAGCATTTTTTTTTAATTCAATGAGTAATTCCTGGATTACTTCTGTAATGCATCGCCCTTGAAATCGTTTGCGAACCATATTTTCCCACGGACCACTGGCGGTCCGCGGACCACCGGTTGGGAACAATTGGTTTAAAAATTATTGAATTTTACTGTGTATCCATCCACATTTATGCCCTTGACTGTACCACACATTCACAGTACGTAGGTAATAAAACGCTATATTGAAAATCAATAATTGTTTATTTATATTTTATTGTACGCCCATTTGTATATTACATGTAAGTACATTTTTGTGCTGTGTTTTCTGGTGTGATTTCATAGCAGTTTGCTGCGCGAAGGTGGCGGGACAGTGCGGGCACTTGTAGGGCCGCTCGCCAGTGTGCGTGCGCCGGTGATTGTCCAGAATACGTTTGGTCTGAAAATAATAATTGAACTGTCATACAAAAAACTTAAACCGACTTCAAAGTACACTAAAAAGTAATCAAATCCAGGGGCCCAATTCTCACCCAATCGAAACTGATCGCTCGATCGAAAAAAGTACGAATTCTAACTTTTACGAACGTTATGTTATTCTGGCAATTTCAAGGCCGGCATATTTAGAAGGGAAACCAGTCAGCTAGAGCGTTGAGCGTCGGGACCGTTCGAATTGACTCCGCCCCTCCAAATTTTACAGTCGAATAGGACTCGAACCGTAAGTTCGATTCGAAGGTTAGTTCGAGGGAAGTGAGAATTGGGCCCCTGATCTGATAACAATGGGAAAAAACGGGAAGTGTACCCTTTCAAATAAAAAAAGGATTTTTCCATATCGGTTAATAAATGACGGAGTTACGAGGTATCAAATATAAAAAATAAACAACCGAATTGAGAACCTCCTCCCTTTTTTGAAGTCAATTAAAAATATTAGTCAAAGTGAAAGCCATTCATTCAATTTAGTCCCTAGTGGGGCACTTATGGAGGTTAAAGCTACTGAAGTTACCACCAGTTCGTAAGTCGGCCTTCAACTGAGAAGAACAGGCAACAAACCCAGCGAGGTTACACTTACAAGGTGATGAATCTAAGCTTGTATTGAAAAGAGTAATTGCTGAGTTTATTGTCGGTTCTTCTCAGCAAATGCAAACTTCCGAACCGGTATTAGATTCAAACTATTCATGGTGCCTGCGAAGGTCTATTTGAATAAATAATTTTGGAAAAACAAACACAAAACGTTTATGTAAGTAACCAATGTATGAAATAAAGATTTAAATACTTACACCAAAACCCCGTCCGCAAATATCGCACATCTTAGTTTTTGGCATCGTCATTTTTTCATGTACATATTTTCTGTGTACCCTCAATCCGTAGCCGCGGGCGAAATACTGAAATACAAATGTTAATAATATAGAACATTTCTTTATCAATGAATACAAACGACAACCCTACGAAGAATTGTTAATGTTAGCCCGCTTAACGAAAAACGGAAGAACTATGGAGCCTAGGCGAATTCACAAGAAATTAGCATTTTGCATGATATTGATCTATCTAAGGCGTTTGACTGCGTTGACCATCGTACTATGCTCCTAAAGCTTGCATATCTTGGTATTCGAGGAACTGCCCATGATCTTGTATTATCTAAGTAATCGTCAATAAAATTTAGGAATTTGTGATACTAAATCGAAGGGAACTTAAGTGAAAATGAGGGTGCCCCAGGGATCAATATTAGGGCCATTTCTGTATCTAGTTTATATTTATGATTTACCATATAATACTAATTTATTTATTTACCTTGTTACATATTTCGCAGTGAAATTGTGTATCTTTCGAATGTACTAATCTGTAATGATTGTTCATGTAATTCGTCCGACTGAAGAGCTTCCCGCAATCTGGACATGGTACACTGGAATTAATTATATTTAATAGCTAATTAATTACATCTAGCGGTAAAAATAATTTCCAGGCCGCAGTTTAGGTACGAAAACATACCCACTGCTAGGCCCGCGGTAGAAAGAGATGGAGCTATGCGAAAAAAAGTCTTGCTGAGTTTCTTGCCGGGGTCTTCTCAGTTTAAGTATATTTCGAACCGGTGATAAATTCAACTGTACGTAACAACTTAACGTTCATGACTTTTTGATTTTGATAGAAAGAGAGGCATTTTGTAGGTATCTTTTCGTACCTAAACACAGATTTACAAATAATTGTCAAATAATTCTGTTAACTTTTTTTTGCTAATTTATGTATTTTTTTTAGTATCTTTTTGTTTGACATTTGTTTCGTTTTTTATTAATTTGTAAGTACTTATGTGATTACCTCCTCATATTTGCAAGTTGTATTCACATCTAGTAGGATACATTAGTTTTTGTTTAAGCTATTTACTGTGTATATATTAACATACATAATTATTGTATCCAGTTTCGTGAATAAAAAAACAAAATACAAAATTATTATGGAGTGAACCTTCTGTACGGTGTAACTATTTCTTATTCTATGGCATTACATGTTATGGAGTACTGTATGTCGCACTCGACGCAGTAGGAGGCTTGTGTCCCCCGCAGCTGTGAGAGTGAGACAGCACTACACACTAGAGTGAGTGAGCACTAGTTACCTGATACGCTTGCGCGGCGTGTGTTTGGCGGACTGCGCGATGTGTCTCTTGTATCGGTACACACTGGAGTACTGTATGTCGCACTCGACGCAGTAGGAGGCTTCCTGGCCCGTATCTTTGGCGCTGCGGGAGAGGTGCGGGTGGAACATGCGGTAGTGGTTCTCTAGCGCGTGGTAGTTGCGGTACGTTCGACGGCATATTGGACAATACGCGGGGAGGTGGTGCCGTCTGAAATTATGTTTTGTTCTAGTAAACTCGATTTCGGGTGTGCCGCAGGGGTCTATATTAGGACCATTTCTCTTCTTAATGTATATGAATGATCTTTTATATCAAAAATGTACTGCTAGCTGATATCTCACAGATTTTTAGCGTTGATAGACTTCCAATTGAAATGGCAAAAGAGTGCGATCTATTTTTAATATGAGTTCTCAAGTTTCCTTTAGAGATAAGTACAAATAAGTATCCTTACAGTAGCGTCAGAATCAGAATATATTATTATTTATACATCAAAAATTATATTTTACATTATCATTACTAGAAATAAGCATAAACTTATGAGCTCGGCTTATAGACAATTATATTTTTTTTAATAAATTATCCTGAGACATTCCTCACACACGGTCACCTGATCCCAAACTAAGCAGAGCTTGTACTATGGAAACCAGATAACTGATATAATACATATACTACTTTTTGTTTGTAAATACATACTTAATATACATAATTACACCCAGCCTCAGGACATACAGACATGTTCATGCACACAAATGCATATCCTGTGTGGGAATCGAACCCACGACCTGCGGCGCGTAAGGTGAAAGCAAAAATTATTGTAGTACACGCTTCTATAACAAGATTCTCTTGCATAAAGATAATTCTTCTGATTATTTGACAAGTGTCCAATTTTTTTTTATGAGGCCTGTGTTAGATCTCAATTTCACTATGGTAAGTGATGATGTGGCCGAAGGTGGTGCACACACAAAGCTTAGAAGGAACTGGTTCTCAAGTGCAGCTATCGGAACAGCGGTAGATGCTTAGCGACAGATTTTCAACTTGAGGGTGGTAGCCAGCCAGGTGGGTACTACAAAGTACCCTACCATCTTTCTAACGATGTTTTCCTTCGGTCAAATTAGTTCATATGTCTGCCCGGTCAGCTAGATAAGAATAAAACTGCAGATTACAATGTTTACTTACTTTATATGTGTTTCCAATGATTTCTTTATGCGAAATGTTTTACTACAATAATCACATATAACACGTTCGTGATATTTCTTGTAATGATTACTAAATTCACGGAGGGTACTGAAATAAAAGAAAATAGAGTCTGAAAGTCCTTGCTTTGATTCATATATTGTAAGTGCAATTGCCTTATAATTTTTAAAACAAGGATATTATTGATACGAAATTTCAGATCTGGATGTGGATTCGGATATATGAATAATACTAGCTGTCCCCCGCGGTTTCACCCGCGTTCCCGGTAAAAAGCCTATGTTCTTCTCCATACCATAGGCTATCTGCATGCCAAATTTCATGATGCTCCGTTGAGTAGTTGAAGCGTGGATGCGTAACAAACAAACTCACTTTCGCATTTATAATAGTAGCTAGGATTATACTGGTTTCAAATACGGTTACGGATATGAAATTATTTCGGATAGTTTCAGGTATGGATATTAATTTTTTAGGTAAGCGCGCGGCTAGTGAGCCGGACAAAAAATTGTTAAAACGTGTTTCAGTTTGACTCCACCCCTATCCGGAATTTATTTATTTATACACAAATTACAGCTATCTTTACAGGAATTTCCTAATACAATAGTGTAAGTAAACAATAAGAAACAATCACTTAATTCCTTTCACATATTATGCATAAAACTGATTTCCTAAATTCAGTGACTGGGCATGAGAATAGGTAAATTGTTTTGGGCAACTAGATTCAGTGTATGCAACGTTCTTGTTAATAGATCAAACTTTTATATCAAATTCGGTTACGGTTTCGGATAGATTTTTATTTCGGCTATCCGATAGGTTCGAATACGGAGCTCCATTACATCCCCACTTTTTTTTTTTTTTTTTTTCCTGTTTATAGGCCTGTGTTTGACCGCAATCTCACCATGGTAAGTGATGTGCGGCCGAAGGTGGTAAGCACACAAAGCCTAGAAAGACACTGGCTCTCAAGTGCAGCTATCGGAACACACCGAAAGGTGCTTGGCGAAAGATTTTCAACTTGAGGGTGGTAGCCAGCCAGGCGGGTACTACAAAGTACCCTACCACCGTGATATGGTTTCCTCACGATGTTTTCCTTCACCGAAAGCTCTAGCCCATTGTAGGATTCGAACCCGGGACCTTCGTCTCGGTATCCGACGTAACTACCACTGAGCTATCATCGCCTTAAAAAACTGTAACCTGTAGAACGAGTCAGGCCTGCTATGTTTAATGGACATGAAGATGTAAAAGTTTTAATATTTCTTGCCTACTTATGCATCAACGGATTTGTATGAAATTTGGCAGAGAATGTCCTGACACATAAGATAGTTTCGAGAATGCGGGTGAAACCTAGTAAATCATATTAACTTACCCAAACTCCCCGCCGCATTTATTACACGTGAATACATTACAGTGAGCTCTATTGACATGTTTCCTCAGTTCCCCGAGCGACCTGGACAGATTCCCACACTTATTGCACTTGAGCATGGCGGAATGAACCCGCCAGTGTTCCACCAGCTCGCTGTGCGAGCCGCTTGTTGACTTGCATTGTGTGCAGCGGTAAGGGGGCGACTGCAAGTGTTCATTACCTTTATTTCACTAAATAAATAAATAAATATCTTGGAACCATATAGTACGATAGGACACTGTTACTAGAGTATGTGCAAAATGCTTTGAAATAAACTGCGCGTTCATAGTTTGAATGACAATGCCAATTTGTTAACACTATCACTCTATGATATTCTAACTCTATGCTTTATACAAGGTGTTTTTTTGGTCGGCGACAAGCGACCCAGGAGTGGTAGTACACAAAATATATCTCCCAAAAATGGACTTAATTCCATTAAATACTGTAAAGGCGTTGAGAAATACCTTATTCAATTTGAAATAAAATTACTGCAAAGTATGGTCACTCGGCACGTGCCCAGACTAAAGCTAGGCGCAAGCCGCCGTCGCCCCACCCCTTTACTCCCTCGCACTCCCGTTGAGTATTATGTCTACACTTAGCTTATTACATGATTTTCCAAATATTTTTTTAAAATTTTTATTATTAAAAACAAATAAAGTATTTTTTTATATTTTTTTAGCACCAGTATCATTTGTATTATCGACCCTGAGTCAATTTAAAATTTTGGTTTAAAATAACTTGTTATTGATCTTTGACGTAATGAATCACATCTTTTCATTGCAGCCAACTCCCTGATGCGATTCAGTTGTAACAACTGTATGGGATCCGATTCGTCCTGTCTTTCAAACCACTTAAAAGCAACATCTAGAGCTTCAAAAGCTTCTGCGTGAGATGGTTCTTGACATACATCCCATTTTTAAATTGATAATTAGATCCGAGACGAATGAGTCCGGATAATCGATGTTCGGATAATCGGGATTCTACTAATTACACCCAGACTCAGACATGACAAACTGTCCTGAGCAGGAATCGAACACGACCTGAGCTCGATAGGTAGAATCATAATCAAACACACACACATATTATAAACAAAGTTTGAATCTTTAGAAGTTCTGATACGATTTGATTATTTCACTAAAAATAAGGAGCTAAATTATTTTGCTTTAGGCGATATTCCTATTGTTTGCATACTGAAAGCTGTTCACCTCATCATCAGCCTATAATGTCCCACTGCTGAGCACAGGCCTCCTGCACACAAATGAGGGTGAAAGGGAATGGGCAATACTCCACCACGCGTGCCCACTGCGGATCGGTGGAGGTAGGCTAGTGGTCAACCTACTGTTGGAATTTTTCAAGACGCCTAGGAGGCATCCAACTAGCTTAACGACTATCACAATTAAGTGATAACCGGGACCAACGGCTTTACATGCCTTCCGAAGCACGGAAACGCTCGATTTGAAATACCACTAGGCGGTCACCCATCCAGGTACCGACCACGATAGTAGCTTAATTTTGCCGATCGATTAAGAACGGCTAATCATGCTACAACATGAGCGCTTCTCAAAAGCTGTTCAACATGACAAATTCAACACAATACATCCATCGCACAATAACCCAATAATGAAAAAAAAAAAAGCTTACCTCATTATGGTTGCAAGCATTGTGTCTATTATAATCCACTCGCCTCTTATACCCAAGTTTACAAACTTTACACTTAAAAGCCATGCGCTCATACGAGCGCTCTTTTCTCTCTTTAGCCATATACGCCTCCATCTCACCGTCACTTAAATGTACTTTACTTATATAATCACCCAAAGTATTAATATCCAATTTCTCCCCAATAGTGACTGTCGCATATTCCTGATACTTCTTTATAGACAGAACTTTAATTTCTTTTTCTTTGTTTTTACATTCTTTTTTAACTGTTGTCGATTGTGTTGTTATTTCTGTTATTTCATTCGTTTCTGGTGTGTAGTCTGTATCGCTGTAGTCGTTTTCTTCCTTTGTTATAACATTGAATAGCTGCAAAAAAGTTAAATAACTTGTGGATGAAGATTTTTTTATAGATTTACCCCCTTGTTCATAATAAAGTTATCAAACGTTGATGACTTAAAATTCTTAAGTCTTTATCTGACAAGTGACATTTGATGATCGAAAGAGTGAGACGGGGCACACTATTACACTGATTTAGTTAAAAAGCTATTATGAATAAGGGGGTTAGAGTTATACTGAAATTTACATAATTTAATAAATGTAAAAGAAATTTTGTAAATCTCGTGAGGCAGAGACGAGGGGATCCATGGTGTACCAGTTTAGACTCCTGTCTCCTACTACATATTTAATTAAGTCCTATATTTATTTCGTCTCGGTCTCCAATGAGCTATCATCACCTCAAATTCCGCGTGACGTCACGCCATGGTATGGTACACTATCACAAACAAGTGACGTCACGAGCTCCTACTCCCGAACGTTGACTTTATCACTGTTAATTTTTTATTGATTTGATAAAGCAAAAAGACCACAGTGTCCAATATTTTTAGATAATCTAATAATTAGATCCCTATTGTACTTACTTTATAAGCAAGCTGCGACAAGTAAGTGATTTCGCACTGATTAAGGCGATTATAACGCTGCCACGAACCTACGCGCGTACTTACGGGAGTGCAGACCTGCATTATTGTGCGGGTTTTTTACGCACTCACGCGCGTAGTTGCGTTTCGTGGATTCACGGCGGCTCTGACACATTCCATACAAAATCACGCACGGCACTACGAGACTCGGTGTGCGATACCTTGCGTATGACGCATGTAGGCGCGTGATCTGTATGAACGCTCGTGGATGCGTTTTCCGTGTGTTGGACTGTGCGTCTTTTCTATACAAATGGAGATACAAGCAACGTAAGAGACGCATTCACGCGCTACGTTGCGTGGAGCGTGGCAGTATGTTAACCGCCTAATAACAGTACTGATCAATCACTGCATCAAAATTTTTACTATGTTCTTGTGTACCTGATTTAACTAATGAGAGCGCATTATCGGTGGTGGATAATTGGCAGAATAAATTTTAAACAAAATTAACGTCATTGCCCCTTTCAGTTAATCGTTCGATGGGGGGCGACGATATATTCGCCTGAATGTATCAATAATAAGTATGATTTGACATACCTCATCCTCTTCAGTAATCCGTTCTTGTTTTATTTCATCTAAATTTTTCAATTCGTTTTTATTGTCCGTTTCAGTGATGTCGTCCTCATCAAGCGTAAAATTGTATGTGCAAGTGAGGGTTGACAGAGTGAGTGGTTGACTCTGTATGTAAAATGTAAAAAGCGTTTACGTCAACTGATTCACACCAGCAAGATTTTAAGAAGGAAGAAGAAGGTAAAACGCTGGCAAAAAACAAATGGCATTAAAGAGCCAATACTCATTGAATAAAATAAAACAAGTAACTTTGCAATCAGCACTGCGGGATAATGTAGCTTCCTATTTGTGAAAGCTGAAGTTTTAGTATAATAAGTGAGACTTTTGGCTTTTTGGCGGGAACTTGCAGAGTGACTTTTTATTTTCATAAATTTGTATATTTTGAGTTTTATCGCATATTATCGGTGGTATTTTATCCACATCAATCAATCCATGTGCACCAGTGAAGTGAAATGAAATGAATCATGTGTATCATGCCTTTTCAAGTTGCCTGAAGAAGTCCATGAAAAGTTTTAGTACAACCACCATTGTACTAAAACATGACTTTTATGGACTGACTGAGGACAATGTGAACGTGATTTATTGTGACTAGAACTTATAATATAACTGGAAAATGGCAAAATACACAAGCTGTGTGATGCCAACAAAAAAAAGTGAGACTTACCATCTGACATAGTGATTGCAGTAATATAATTTGTGCATTCCTTATACGGGTTTGGAATGTATGTATTTTTCTCAGCATTGCCATACACTCCCAGCAAAGTGTCAAGTCTTTTGAGTCCTGAAAACATTTGTTGGAATGCAATCATTATGAGAACCAAGATTGTTCTACTCAACATCACTTTTTGTGGATACCAAACAATAGGGAAATCTTATGTTGTGACTTGCCCTGTGCCTGGGCACCGCTGGGACTGCCCTAGTAGTGCTAAAATGATTTTACGGGCATTTTTCGATTGCAGTTAGATTGCACCGAGTGCCTAAAAGGCAATTTACCTTAGTATCTTCAACAAAATCAAAATACGTCTTTAATTATTAACATTAAGGTTTATAATGCACTGTAAAATCAAGGGGATAGCTATAAGACGTGAAGTTACATACTATAGGATAGAGTCAAAGAGAAGTCTTAGGCGGGCTCTACAAGTTAATAATAAATGAATAGCAAAAGTTAAGACACATAGCATTATATTTATTAAATGAGTTTTGTTGCCACCGCTAATACTATAACTAGTTCTTTAGATAGCTTAACGTAGCCTTTCATCATCATCAGCCTATAATGTCCCACTGCTGAGCACAGGCCTCCTTTCACAAATGAAGGTGAAAGGGAATGGGCAATACTCCACCACGCGTGCCCACTGCGGATCGGTGGAGGTAGGCTAGTGGTCAACCTACTGTTGGAATTTTTCAAGCCGCCTAGGAGGCATCCAAATAGCTTAACGACTATCACAATTAAGTGATAACCGGGACAACGGCTTTACGTGCCTTCCGAAGCACGGAAACGCTAGATTTGAAATACCACTAGGCGGTACACGCCACACGTAGACCTTTATTGAGGAAAAAAAATATTAAAAGTTGGTTAATTACATGCATATTACAAGGAAAAAGTAATTTTTTGGATATTTTGACAAATAGGTTAGTTCTGCAAAAAATAGAATGAAAATGATAAAAGCTAATAAAATGTACCCACATTGAATGTAAGATGTAGCTGATCACCTAATAAGTTAAAAAATAATGCGGATTCGTCTCTTATCAGCGAAACTCTTCTATCAGAGCTCAGACAACCATTACAAAGTATTGGTTTGTCTTCGTGTTCAAATTTTATACTATCCATGGTTTATTCGTTGATATGAAATCACAGGATATTGAGTTATTATTTTAACATTTCATTTTAATTGAGCAAATGGCTGAGATATATCTAATAAACTCGAAATAAAAACAAACATCACACAATATCCCATGAAATAAACTTCATTTTTTTTTTTTTTTTGGGATTTTATGGCCTGGTTACTAAGACCTTTAAGCCACGACTTTATTATTCCGGAACCACTTTTCAGATTTTGTATTTTCAGTTTTATATTTTTACCACCGTATTTTTAATGTATTTAAATATTGGTTTATAAGTTTTAATGTCTTTTAATAGTTCTTTAAGCGGCGGCGGGCGGGAAGAAAAATCACTATAATTATTTTGCCACACTTCACTTAGTTCACTCGCGAGTACCAATCTGTCAATAAGGAACTTTTGACAGCTGAATATAATGTGGTCCACTGTTCCTTCTTCAACTCCGCAAAATGTACAGACATTGCTTTGAATTATATTTAACTTTGCTAGGTGTGATGGTGCTTTATTATGTCCATAACGTAGTCGGTTTATGGTGGTAATAAAATCACGACTGGCTCTTTGCAGGCTATCATACCATGGCTTTACTGGTAAGTTTTCTTGAATGCTACCGTACCACCGTCCTTTCGTTTCTTGGTCTTTCTTCCACATTTGCTCCCATAACATACTTATAGCTAGCCTTACATTACTCAAATAATCAGTCATAGGTACATACATAGTATCGGAGACATCGAGTGCATTTACTCCTCCGTAAGCGGCTTTGTCGGCCATTTCATTTCCAGTGATTCCTCTATGAGAGGGCACCCACATAAATGAAATTAGTTTCCCTGTATGATAATATTTGTATAACAATTCTTTAATTATGTACAGAATGAAATTAGTTTTAAAGTGAATCTTTAAATAGCTCAATCCTCTTATAAAACTTAAAGAATCTGTTACAATTAGAAAATATTTACAATTATCTACATTTCCAATTTGCAGAAGAGCCTGATATACTGCATAGGCTTCTGCGGTGAATATTGTACAAACATTCTGCAAAAGAAAACTCTGAGAAGAATTTTTTTGAGGATCATACACAGCACAGCGCACATAATCCTTACCCTTACTACCATCTGTATATAAAGTGTAGTAATTATTTTCTGATAAAAATTGCAACATCTCTGAATTATTTGTAATTGAATCTATTACTGTAATTGGGTGCATTATGCTTTTGAACTGGGAAGAATAGCAGGGCCAAGGGCACTGTTTTTTGAGTTTATAGCTGTTGTTTTCAATTTCCAGAAAAATGTGATACAACATTGGGGAGTTACCAACAAGGAGGCTCTCACCAGTTGCTAAAGGACCTGACACATTGATTCTACAAGGTATAATCTTGTTAATAATTTGCATGTTATCAGAGTACAGTAGTTTAAGGCAATACCGTTCGGCAAGTAGGAGACGTCTCAAGATCAGTGGCATAATTTTAGTCTCTACTTCCATGGCCCTTATGGGAGTTGAGCACATTGCACCCGATATTATTCTCAGAGATTTATTCTGCAGGATATCTAATTTTTTGGCATGGTAGCTATTCATATATGCCAAAGAACTATAGTCAAAATGACTTCTCACAATAGCTTTATATAGAATAGACAATATTTTGGGGTCAGCACCCCATGACACTCCAGCCAGACATCTTATTATGTTAATAGCTCTTAAAGCATTTTTAGAAATATACCGAACATGTTCTTCGAAAGTCAGTTTTTGGTCTATGATGATTCCTAAGAATTTCTTTGAATGTACTCTGTTTATAGATTCTCCACAATACGAAATAACACTAGATGGATCATCATCACCAAAAATCATTAAACTGCTTTTTGTAGCATTGATCTTTAAACGTAATCTATCATTATAGTATAGACTCAACTGATTTAATGCTCTATTCATATTATCTATAGCAACTTGCAAGTTCTGACTGCTACTATACAAAACAATGTCATCTGCGAATTGCAAAATATTTACTTCACTAGTATTTACAAATTTACATATTTCACATGTGTACAAATTATATAGTAATGGTGAAAGAATGGCGCCTTGCATTGTGCCTTTCGATGCACTTCTAGGACCATGTAAGATGTTATTATACTTAACATATAAGGTTCTATCATTTAAATAATTATAGATCCACTGACATAGTAGACCAGGTATACCCACATCAGACATAATGTTGACCAAGATACCTGGGTCGACATTATCAAAAGCTCCTTGGACATCTAAAAATACACAAACAGTGTGTGATTTTAAATTATTTGCACGTTTCAGGTCTGAGATGAGTGACATGAAGCTGTCAGCGCAACTACGCCCACGACGGAAACCATACTGCACATGTGGGATGATACCATTAGCCTCTACAAACCAGTCCAGACGGACTTTAATCATATTTTCGAATAGTTTACCGAGACATGAGGACAAAGATATAGGACGATACGAACTGGACTGTTCTGGAGATTTATCAGGCTTCAGTATTGGGATAACACACTGTGTTTTCCATGATTCAGGGATAATTTGTTTGAGCCATAAAGCATTAAGAATGTCAAGAAAGAGGTGCTGAACAGATGTATGGAGTTCTTTAATTACAATATATGGAAAGTTATCTAGACCTGGACTTGAGTTACGCCTAGATTGTAGACTTGATGTGAATTCATTCCATGTAAATGGTTCCAATAAAAATTTTGAATTGCTATTATTATTGTTACTGTTAAAATAGTTGATTAAGTTACTAGTCTCTTTTAAACCACTATTATCAGACAGTTTATCTAAAAAGGTAGGTATGAACTCATCTTTATGGGATCTAATGCTAGACTTAACACCCTTAAAAATCTTAATCATGTTCCATATTTTGCTTATAGGGGTAGTTCTATTAAAAGTATTGCACAAATCATTCCATCCAGTTGACTTCTGCTCAGAAATGGTTCTCTTTTTTAATGCATCAAGTCTCTTATAATTTATATAGTTATCTATTGTAGAATCACTTCTGTACAGTTTCAAAGCATTATAGGATGCTATTACACTTTGTTCGCAAACCTCATTCCACCAAGGTGCTGGAGGTCTGCTAGCAAAGTGGGCAGACTTAGTGAACTTTGGAACAACTATTTGCATAAGGGACTCAAGACGTATACAAAAATCGGTATAGGAAGAGAGTGGGTCTACTTGATTAATTGTAAAATCGCCAAACGCATTTTTTGAAAGTTCATTATATTGGCGCCAATCAGCTCTTTTGTACAAAAAATTATCAATGGGAGGGTTAATTTGGTATTTTTGTATGGATAGAGATATTTCGGTTATAGTTGGATAATGGTAACTTCCCATACAATCATCATGCACAGACCACTCGCATAACGGTGCTAAGCATGCGCTAGCAAAGGTGACGTCAATGGCTGAAGCGTTGGTTCTAGGACGGTTCACTGTAGTGAAACTGCCATCATTTAAGATGCACAAATCACACTCATCTATAACATCATATAAATCTTGTCCGCGGCCCTTAGTAGATAGGCAACCAAATGCAATATGGTGAGCATTAAAATCACCACTTATAAAAATAGGTTTAGGTAGGTCTCGAATTATATTGCGCAGTCTATGCAATCTTATGTGCCCACTGGAAGGAGGACAATATACGCAGAGTATAGTCACACTGCCACGCTCGGTAGATATTGACATAGCTATAGTTTGAATGTCCTCATAGAATGTTGTGTTTAAAATATTGTATTTAGTCTCTGGTTTAATTAATATTGCTACACCATTGTGAGGATTCTTAGATGTTCTGGAATGGAGATTATAACCGGGGATTCTAAAATTGTGATGGTCTTTAAACCAAGTTTCATTAAGCAAGCATACATCAATATTTTGTTCTAGCATAAACTTAATTAATAAGGGCTTTTTACTATTGGCACTTTGGATGTTAAACTGCGCAATCCGTAATTGGGACGTTTTAGGGGGACTTAAATCCATTATGGGGATAAATTTTTAACTAATATTTCTTCAATGAATAATGAAGTAATTGGGGTGGGATCAGACTTATTACCAATCTCTACCAATGTTTTTACTAGGGCCGCTCGTACTTCTTTATTAGCTATAACCTGGGCAATGAAGTCCATAGGGTGATCTTGTGGGTTCAGCGCCTGTGCAGCAGGCTTCTTATTAACATTTTTTTTAACATTTTTCTTTTCAGTATTTACTGGAATATTTACATTATTTACAGGGGGATTTACAAGTTGGCTCTTAGACAATGGCAATGCAGGGTATTCGATCGACTTTGTTTGTGCGATACTCGCGTATGTTATTTTACTTTTCTTTTCTTCTATTTTTCTTAATTTAATGGGACATTCACTTGCTATTGCTAGGTGTGGGCCTTGGCAATTAGCGCAACATATCTCTTTAGGTTTATCACAATCTTTGTAAAAGTGTTCACCAGAGCAGATCGAACACTTCTGTTTGCCATTACATATTTTAGCCGAGTGATTAAATTTCATACATTTGTAACATTGTTGCAGCGGTGGGATATATTCAAATACCCTGTATGAGAATAGATCATATTGTACATTGTCAGGTAAGATATTGGATAAGAAAGTGATACTGACTGTTTGCAGAGGAACTCTGTCCCGTCCTACTTTTTTTGTGAATCGTCGTATACAGATAATTTCGTAAATGGAACTCAACTTAGTGTATAAGTCCTTATTTGAGATATTTGCTGGGACAAATCTTATGATGCCAGTTTTTTCTATTTGGGTAGCCGGTATGTAAGCCTTTACGTTGTACTTTTCTAAGAATGCAGTGTTATTTAGAAAGTTGTTTGCTGTATTATATTGTTTGAAAATTACTGCTATTTTATTTGCATTCAATCGCTGTATTGCCATCACACCTTTAACATCCGTCGTGAAAATATGATTGAGATATATAGGACTTTTATTGCCCAATCTATCTTTATGGTTGATATGCTCAACAAAAACTTTAAACTCTGTTTTATTTGAGTTTTCTGGATACTGTCTTTTATAATTAGGTTTATAATAAGGCACATAAAGTACATCAGAACGCTCACCGCCACCGCTATCATCATTCACTTCATCAGTCCGAAGCCGCTTGGAGGAGTTGGGCGGGTTGTCCCCGCCCCCCTCATTCCCATCCATTTTTTTTTTTTTTTGGTATTAATTAAAAGTGAATTTATTCTTTTACACAATAAAAAAAAAATTACAAAATGTAATTTCAAATTTTTCCGCGTGCGCTTTTTTCAATTTCCCGCCAAGGAATCAAAAAATAAACTTCATTGAAATAGCCAATGTTGCCACTAACTAACAGTCAGCGTTGCCAGAGTGACTTCACGGTAGGATACACACGGCTCCTAAAAATAGTACGAAACATAACTTTTGAGTACGCAGTGATTAAAATAATATTCAAGTAATTTCTCAGATAAGGTAAGTTTATTCATTACATTTTGTAAGTGCCGTTTGCGCACCGAAACCGAAGGTACGACGAAAGAACAAAACCAGTGAAATATAGGTCTATTATTTTACTCTTTGCAGCGAAACCACAAGCAGTAATACAGAATGATGGACTTTTTGGCGGGAACTTGCAGAGTGACGTTGCGATTTCGTTTTTATTCTCATAAATTCGTGAATTTTGAGTTCTATTGCATATTATCGGTGGTATTTTATCCAATAAAGATCAATCCATGTGCACCAGTCGAGTGAAATAAAATGAATATGTGTATCGTGACTTTTCATGTTGTCTCTAAATGTCCGTGAAAAGTTTTAGTACAATGACCACCACTATAGTAAATAATGACTTTTATGGACGGTGACTGACTGAGGAATATAAGTCCCAATTTGGATTTGGTTGCCAAACTTAAAAATAAGATAAATGATAAAACGTACTATCGTTACTCATTTTATGCTGAATCTTGCTTGACAGAAATTAAAACTTTTATTTTGATTTTGAAAATTTGTTATTTTTTGGCTTTACAATAAAATAGTACGCAAATTGGCAGGAGAGTACGTGAGAACGCTACCTAACAAAATAGTACGCAATGCGTACTAATGCGTACCCTAATGGCAACGCTTCTAACAGTGTTCACAACCTGAAGCCAGACAGCTATCGTACCAGGGCCGTAAAATTATCGTATATGCTCGTATATGGATCAAAATTATCGTATCCATCAGGGAAATGGCTAAAATACTTTAAAAAATCATATGAAACGTGACAATAATATGTTGCAAATACTTTATAGTTTAAATCTTGTAAACTTGTTTTTTAAATGGAAAAAAAATAATAGTTCGCGCCAACATCTCGAATTTATAAAGAAGAAAATAATGTTAAAGGATAGAACCACATGAAAACAAGCATATTTTTTAAAAGTTTAACTGAATAGATTCTATATTTGCGATAACGGAATACACAAATATTAATGAAACTTAATATTTTATATACAAATTCGAAAAGGCAATAACTGCCAACACTCCACCACATCGAACGACGATATCGATATCGATCGCTTATTGGAAGACAGTAGCAAGATTGCGCCATGAAGCAACAGCATGTGTTCCTAATATGTTCCTAAGAAAGAAATGAGCCAATAGATGGTCCTGACACTAAAAAACAACTGTAATTGTTATTGGGCTATTGGCTATCTGTGTAATCATCAAATTTTTCATCAGAATGGAAATTATCGTACAATCTGCGTACGATAGTCGTGTACCATCGTACATCGTACGTAGTTATGAAATTATCGCACATGTACGATAAATATCGTACGGTTGCGAACACTGATTCAATCATTAATTAAGTACATAGCTTGGAGGCGGCAAACACAGGCGACCCCCTCTGCCAAAGTACATTGACCATATGGCCATATGCATTTATAAAAACTAGTTCGAACGACATCCGCTACCATTTGGTATCGTTCCGTGTCGTAAGATTGTGCTCCGAAAAAAATGGTAAATTGTGCTGTTTACTCATGCAAAAGGCGATCTGCCACGTCAAATCTGCGAGAACATGGCGTTTCCTATCCTTTGTGAGTATTATACCGAACCAATATGTTTGTATTTTAGTGTTATCTCGAAATAAAATAACATAAATTACGACAAGTAAACGACTGAAAATACGGTGGTACGGATGGTAGCTAACACGTAGTACAAGGAGCGATTTGCGTAGTGCGGGGACATAGCTGATACCATTTGAGTGAATGATTGAGATCATAGAGTAATGAGTAGTACCTACTTCATGTGTACGTAGATACCCCTACTAATTAAAACAAATATTTTTTTTGTTCATATTAATATTAAAATAAATTACTTGTATAACAGATAAAAATAGACATAGAATAAAAAAATAGTCACAATTCGATTTATAGTTTCGGATATATGCGTCGACAAACATACAGACATACACCTACAAAATGTTGTATATTTGTGTATAAAGCCCTAAAAGATTATCAAATGTGACCCTTTAATTTTATTTCATTTTTATTATTTGTGGTTATAGCGGCAATAGAAATACACATTCTGTGAAAATGTCAACGGTGTACCTATAACGGTTCATGAGACAAAGTCCACTGACAGACAGACAGACTGACGGACGGACCGTACAATTTGATAGAATAGGTATTGTTATATGAAACACGTGCTCTTCTGCTGATTTAACTTTTTCATTTAGTCATTTTTAGTTTTTAGAAGTACTGAAAGAGAAGAAACTGGAATATTTGTTGGTAATTAATAATTTTGTTGTAATTATTTAAAGATTTCGTTGCAAGCATTTATTGACTTAATTTTAGTTAAAACTAATATATTTTTAACCGACTTCAAAAAAAGGCGGAGGTTCTCAATTCGCTTGTATTTTTTTTTAATGTTTGTTACTTCATAACTTCGTCATTTATTAACCGATTTGGAAAATTCTTTTTTTGTTTGGAAGGGTACATTTCCCGTTTGGTCTCATTGTCATCAGATCGGGATTTGATTACTTCTTAGTGTACTATGAAGTCCGTTTAAGTTTTTTATATAACAGTTTTCAATTATTGTTGTTGTAATACTTGTTTGCCATCAAAGTGGTATGTACTTACTACTCCAAGACATTATATACACTACTCCTACCATATTCGTGTAAATAAATTTATTTTATTTTCATTTATTTCATTAAAAAATGTAATATTTTTTTCTAATAAGTATATGTTGTGTACCGCTGTTGGTTTTCTTAATAAATAAATATTTGGAGATTTTTGTATTTTTCTTGATTGATAAGTGTAGTGTAGACTCCATCCAGTTTACCATTGAGTAATCATAGTCCACTGCAGTAGCTCGTATCGAATTTACATGCACTAGAATTTGTCCAAGGTATTGAGATGGTTTCCTTTTGACACCACACCCGTAGCTCATATCAATAAGCCAGGCAGTAATACTTACATATTAGTCCATATTTTGAAAACTACTGAACTGATTTTAATGAAACTTGCACTGTTCCCTAAGTTGAAGTCACAATCCGATAAACAGTTTCAGAGAAATGCGTGGTCTAAACCTCTGAACTGATCGCGATTTAATTTGGCAAGCAGATAGCTTATGGTGTGGAGAAGTACATATGCTACTTTTTACACCGGGAATGAGAGTGAGAGCTACGGTTTCACCCGCGTTTCCGGGATAACGTATATAACAATCGGGGATAATGTAGCTTCCTAGTATTGAAAGAATTTTTCGAATCCGACTGCTAGTTTCAGAGATAGCGCGTTTAAACAAACAAAAAAATAATAATCCTGCTTTCGTATATTAGTATAGGATTATAAGCTATTAATGTAGGGAGATATAAATAACATTGTACAATCTCCATTCCATTCATTTAGTTTCATTCATTTTATCGGTCCTTAACAACACCCCATCACTAGCTTTTTGAGCTAGTGTGCATCTAAACAAAGGCGTAACCATAGCGCAACACAGTGATTCTTTATTTGTGTGCTTGTTTTGTGTTTGTGTGTCAGCTTTTATTTGTGTGTGCGTTTATAGAGATGGCTCAACTTTCTGCATGAGTGTGCGTGAGTAAGTAAATGTGTGCTGTGCGTGTTTACCTCGCCTCCCGCTTAAACTGGCAGAAAGAATTCAGTACTAGAATTGGCGCTTGCGTACTCCAAGCTATATACTCAAAGGATTCAATCATGCTTTTATGTACGTAACGTAATTAAAAAGGTACTGAGTGGTACGCAATCCGTAATTTCCCTCAGTAGTATAACACGAGTATGAGTAGAGCAGCACACAAGTAACACAGCACTGATTTTACTCAACGAGGGGGTACGACCGTAATATCAGGCTAAATGTTCAGTAACTTCGGACCCAATTGCTTGGGTAAAAACTGACGCCAAACAGAACTCATTCGCTATTATATTGTGCATTGCTTCCACCTACCTTGTTTTTACATTCATTTTCAACTCGAATCTAGTCGCGTCAGTGGCAAATCATGCCGAAAACAAAAAAGATGCCAAATTGTACAATTATCAGTCAGTTGATGAAGAATGAAGATTTGTTTTTTATACCTCTTAGGTGGTAAACAAGCATTCGGCCCGCCTTATGGTAAGCAGTTACCGTAGCCTATGGACGCTTGCTACACCAGGGGTATCACTCGCGCGCTGCCGACCCTGAAGAAACCGCTTCACAACCTTTTTGAAGAACCCCCTGTACTCCATTGGGAAAACCACGGCAGGGAGTTCATTCCACAGTCCGAGCGTCCGCGGAAAAAACTCCTTTTAGCCAGCACAGTTCGAAACAATTCTGGTTTCAATGTGTGAGGATGGACTCCCTGTCGATGGCAAGAGTTGCGATGGTGAAAGGTAGCCATGGGCATAAAGTCGAATAATTCCTTAGAATACTCTCCGTTGTACAAGCGGTAGAACACACATAACGAGGCAAAGTCTCTCCTCAGACTGAGTGGCTCTAAACCACTTGTGAGCTCGGGATCGATAACAATTCTGATGGCACGTCGCTGAACCGAGTCTAAAGGCCCAAACTGGTACCCAGGAGCTCCCGCCCATAGATGACAGCAGTACTTCATATGAGGCCGGACCTGCGACTTATAAAGTTGCAGCCTTTGCCCCGATGTGAAGTACTTCCTCGATCTGTTGAGCACTCCAAGCTTTTTGGATGCCAGCTTAACCTTGTCCTCCAAATGACTTTGGAACATAATGTCGCTGGAGATATCGCCACCAAGGATCCCGATGCTTTGACTGATATTCAAGGAAGCTGGAAGCTTTGTGTTTAGTAGTTTCCCTTTAGTATTTTTTTTATTTCTAAGGCAGACTTAAGTAAGTCATGCTCACTTTAAGGTCTTTGCTTGCGGCGGCGTCGTGTGACGGGTCGCTCACTTCCTTCCAATATGGCGAGGAGGGCGATGGCTGCCACACGCGTCATACTTGTGAACAGGTGCTGCTTGTGGGGGCTGGTCTGCTTAAGTTTGCCATTTATTTATTTACTTATTAAATATGAATCAGTCTACTTTGTAGTTTTGCCGCCTCGCCGGGGCATGCAATTGTTGTCAATGCGATTAGAATGTAAATATTATGTAATGAATCTAAGCTTGTTTTGAAAAGAGTAATTGCTGAGTTTATTGCAGGCTCTTCTCAGCAAATGCAACCTTCCGAACCGGTATTAGAGTATTAGAGTCAGACTTTTCATAAGTGCCTGCGAAGGTCTATTTGAATAAATGATTTTGAATTTTGATCCTCCAGGTATCTCAAAAGCTGCGTGTTGATCACACGCTCCATGACTTTGGAGAGAAGGGAGGTGATAGCGATAGGCCTGTAATTCGTCGGGTCTGATCTGTCGCCCTTTTTGGGCACTGGGTGCACGTGGGCAGTCTTCCACGAAGACGGGACTTCCTGTTTGGTGTAGGACAGTGCAAAAAGACGCGTCAGTACTGGACACAATTCAGGAGCACACCGCTTCAGTACTACTGCCGGTATGCCGTCTGGCCAACGACTTAATATCTCAATGCGTCTGGCCCACTCGACTTAAGAATGTTGGCAAAAAAGTAAAAAAAAACGGAGCTGGTCAATCGACAATATATACCAGCGTTCGGTGCGGGTGGTATGGATAACGGACACAGTGCTATACAAATTCATACAAACGAAAATCCGTTGCGTGCTGTGTGTGCGGTGCAGATAGATTGACGCGTTGTTGCCTTTAGTAGCTATTTGTGTACTATTTTAGGGAATCGTTGATCGTGCGTACTGAATAACAACACATAGCTGGCAGTACCTACTTGTTAAGTCAGATATGTTTTTTTTGTTTTAATTTGTAAATAAAAATAATTTTATTTCTAATATAAGATTAAATATTTTAATAACAATATATCCATTTTATGAAGTACCTTATATAGTAAAATAATTAATTGATGGTATTTACTTCTAAATAACCAAGCAATTTATATTTAATTTATTTTTACAAAAGTTTTAAAAATAATGGATGAAAAGGAAATTAAACATGAATTTAGTTATGTTGAAGATCAGTGTCGCGTATGTCTCAGCGTTGGTCGCAAATTGTTTCTATTGGGGCAATTTGTTGATATTTATAAAAAACTCACATCTGATATTTTATATTCTGTAAGTGGCTAACAATTTTATTCTCTATTAGAATTAGATTACTCATTAAAACAATATCATCATTAAATGCTCATTTAAGTTACCAAGTCTACTGCTTTCATACATTTAGGGGGATTAATCCATACTCTCCTCAATAGTATTGAAAAAAAAAGAGGGGAGAACCCAAAAACCCACCCCTAAGGTTCTGCCCAGGCATTTGCCTTGCAGTAGGATGCGGCAGATTTTACATGCTGAATGTCTTCACAGGCATACAAAACAGAGTTTACCGCTTATGATGGTAGGTACTGAACCACTGAGCCAGAGCAGAAATAGTAAAAAAACTAAAAATACAGTCTATATGTAAAACACTTCAAGTGAACTAGTAGGAAGTGCCTTTCAACAACGTGTGATATACACAGACACATACATACCAAGCTGCTTGCCTATCTTACTATACTATATTATAAGTAAAAGTTTGTATGTATGTGATTTGTGAAGATTTTTGTTACTCTACTGTACGGACTAGGGTCAGCAGATAAGTAAAAAAATGCTTTGTACCAATATTATAAATTTTATACATCGGTGGACTACTCCACCTAAGTCTTACTCAGTCGGATGGAGTAGAGTCTAAGTGAGTGAGTAAGGTCGACTAAGGACTTTTCCACTCCATTCCCATGAATCTTGCGACATTAAAAGGATCGACTCACAATTCTGGGTTTCGATTTATGTTCTTTAGTCCCCCGACCCTAGATTTGGCACACAGATAGAAATATGTTCTGGATTAATACATTGGATACTTTTATCCCGAATAAAATGTATGATCCCTCAGGAATGTGGGTGAACCCACGGGGGACAGCTAGTTAAGAAATAAATAAATATATTTCTGTAGTTTGTTGTCCAGAACTTCTGATCTGATGCAGAAAATTTGAGACTTATTCTGCTTATACTATTGAGAGAATGTGAGTGAAACCACAGGCCACAGCTAGTATTAAACGTTTTGTTTTGACTAATCTAAACAATTTCCTGTTTTTTCAGATGATAAGTGATTTAAACACCGTACAGCTATGTTGGGAATGTCTCGGCTTGCTACAGAAAGTTAAACACTTCCGAAATCAAGTGCGGAGAGCAAATGAACTACTCAATCTTGGACAGGTAAGATAAGCCAGTTCCCTCATACTCCAATTTTTTTTTGTAAGTTTCTATTGCACTGAATTGTTTAAATTATAAATTACCATTCAACCTATATCAGTAATGCAGTTTTTTTACCTTTTAGAGTTTCATGTATGGGACTCTGTCAAACCTAACAACCGTTATTATAAATGATACCCATCCCAACACTGTTTATGTGAATGAAACAAACATACCAACAGACATAAAGCTCATCTCCATAGAAAAACCAGAACTGCAACTATCAGAATCAAAAACCAATGATTCAGAAGATTCTCATGAATATTTAAATGATGATAGAGTCAGTGATAAAGAAGTGAAAAAAGAAAACATTGTCAATGAGAAAAAACATGAAAATAAATGGGCGAAAAGATGGGCAATCCAAAATAAGAAACCCAAATTCAAAATTATCACAAACAAGGAATTGAACTTTGATGAAACTTTTAAGAAAGTACAAATAGATGATAATGAGTTGAGGAGATGCTTGGAGAGGGAAAGAGATAGCGAATATTTTAAGTCGAAGAGGTTCAAATGTGATACATGTGTTGTTGGATATGATGATGAAAGGATGTTCTTGGTACATTACAATGATTGTCATGTTAAGGTGAGGTCAAAGCTTATTAGGGTCTACATCACCTATCAACGCCATCTTTATTAGGGCTTCGAAAAGTAAGTCTTGTATCCCCTCATACTGTCAAGACTTTGCCTATAAAGAAAGGCTAATAAGTCAAATCACCCCTGTACCCATTTTAGATTCCCCCCTTTATTTAGATGCAGGGTTTTATTCCTTCCCCCCCTTCTCAAAGTAATATGTTGTTATTTTTACACTACTTTTGAAATGCATATTATCATTATCGTTTTTGTGTTATATTGCCGTCATAACACGTATATATTACCAGAATATAATTTAAAAAAAAAAATCAATGAATATCTATCCGAAAATTACATTAATAAATATCCTGGGACATTCCTCACACACGGTCATCTGATTCCAAACTAAGCAGAGCTTGTACTATGGAAACCAGATAACTACTTTTTGTTTGTAAATACATACTTAATATACATAATTACACCCAGACTCGGGACATACAGACATGTTCATGCACACAAATGCATGTCCTGTGTGGGAATCGAACCCACGACCTGCGGCGCGTAAGGTGAATCATTATCAACTGCACCAACTTTCCCGTCATTAATTATTCAATTCTAACATTTCAGACACAAGGTGACTACATATGTGATATTTGTAAAACAAGGTTCAGCAAGAAGCGACATCTATCGAAGCATTTAAACAAACATTATCACACATACAAGTGTACATTATGTGGTTTCACTTGCCAAGATGTGAATGAACGAAGTTGGCATTACAAGAAAGTACATAGAAAGGTTTTTCAGTGTTTGAAATGTGAGCTGAAATTTGGGTATGTTTTTCTTGGACAAGTAGTTTGATACTTGTGATAGTAGTCAATGTGATATGAACTTTATAGCAAAGAAATAAGGTTCATCAATCATCATCAGAGATCGGAATTAGGTGACTATATTTACCTACACTTTGAAGAACAGAGTGGAGACTTCCATACGACAACATTTCTTTTTTTAGATTTTTCCCGGGGTTCGGGAAAAATCTTAGTAAATTAAAAATGAACGTTATTTGACATAAATATGAACTATTTTTACCTAAGTTGCGCAACCACCAAATTTTCGGAATTTTTACGAAAAATCTTAAAATAAATATTCTTACTTAATACATGTGTTAAGATTATTAGGATATGTATTACGAATGGATTGCAGAGTCATGGCAATTTTTCCGTGATCTTTAAACGAATGCATCTACTCTTTTATGTATTTCTATGTTTTAATTTTTTAACAGTTACTATACAGGTTATATCGGTGCTTCTGAAACTTTCTGACTCGACTTTCATGTCGTAATTAAAAACGTTAAGCTACGTAGTAAATAATTGAGACTCAGCAATTGAACTTATTTTTTTTTATCGAATAAATGACTAACATGACCTAACTAACGAACAAGGCTATCACAACTTCAACCGGTATCACTTTATTGTGAAAATATAAATTAAATATTGAGACTTTGATAGCATCAAAGATAACTTACATAAAAATTAAGTCACATTGAGTATTATCTTTTAAACCAATTGTATTTCCGAGAATTAAACAATAGTTCTCTGGCTAACAACTAAAAAGTAAGCAGGTAGCAGTTTCCGTTTGAGTAACGAAAGAGATAGCAATATCAGGCGGCTACAGCTCGACATTGTTTTCTATCTCGTTTTAAAAAACTGTATCTTTATAAGACAGAAAGAGATAGAGATATGCCAATCCAGTGTAAAGCAGACAGCAAAGCACTCATTCTCTTCTCATTCCATTCTTCTTGGTATTGGAGTGCGCACGTATCTTATTTTGTGATCCTTAGTTTTGTTTGACCTGGCTTGGAATATCGGACTGTTTTCTACCGCACCTGACGTACTTGGCTTGACTCACGGACACTGCTTTCTTTTCGACTGGATTTTGTGGTTTTCTGGCATCTGCAAGGAACTAGATACCTATTCGTGAAGGTAAGTTTAAATTTCGTTGATTTGTTGATATTGTTATATGTTTTTTTTTTTACGATACGCTCTACTATGCCCACTAAAACGGATCAACGAAGTGCTGTGCCCGTATGCAACCAGTACGATGCCCGTATATAACGTCCATTAAATTATATTCTTTGTATTGAAAAGTATGAGACTATGCTCACTAAACCGTTCCGTCACCGTCGCGCGAGCATGTCAGCACCGGCAAAATATTCTCGCTGACAATAGTTGACGGTCCGTGCATGGCACGCGATGGTACTGGTCGATGACGGAAAGGTCTAGTGGGCATAGTCTCATACTTTTCCATACAAAGAATATTTTTTTACCTGAAACGCTTCTATCATTTTCCTAGTATGACACGGTGTAGTGGGTAGAGATCTGTAAGAAACATGCCTACGCTCCAGGTATAAAATTCACGCTTTAAGTCTTAAAGATAGAAAATTTAATCCAAATATTAAATAAAAAAAAAAAACAAATAACAATATCAACAAATTAACGAAATTTAAACTTACCTTCACGAATAGGTATCTATTTCCTTGCAGATGCCAGAAAACCACAAAATCCAATCGAAAAGAAAGCAGTGTCCTTGAATCAAGCCAAGTACGTCAGGTGCGGTAGAAAACAGTCCGATATTCCAAGCCAGGACAAAACTAAGGATCACAAAATAAGATACGTGCGCACTCCAATACCAAGAAGAATGGAATGAGAAGAAAATTAGTGTTTTGCTGTTTGCTTTACACTGGTTTGGCATATCTCTATCTCTTTCTGTCTTATAAAGATACAGTTTTTTAAAGCGAGATAGAAAACAATGTCGAGCTGTAGCCGCGTGATATTGCTATCTCTTTCGTTACTCAAACGGAAACTGCTACCTGCATACTTTTTAGTTGTTAGCCAGATAACTATTGTTTAATTCTCGGAAACACAATTGGTTTAAAAGATAATACTCAAAGTGACTTAATTTTTATGTAAGTTATCTTTGATGCTATCAAAGTCTCAATATTTAATTTATATTTTCACGATAAAGTGATACCGGTTGAAGTTGTGATAGCCTTGTTCGTTAGTTAGGTCATGTTTGCCATTTATTCGATATAAAAAAATGTTGTTCAATTGCTGAGTCTCAATTATTTACTACTTAGCTTAACGTTTTTAATTACGACACGAAAGTCTAGTCAGAAAGTTTCAGAAGCACCGATATAGTTAGTAACTGTTAAAAAATTAAAACATAGAAATACATAAAAGAGTAGATGCATTCGTTTAAAGATCACGGAAAAATTGCCATGACTCTGCAATCCATTCGAAATACATATCCTAATAATCTTAACACATGTATTAAGTAAGACTATTTATTTTAAGATTTTTCGTAAAAATTCCGAAAATTTGGTGGTTGCGCAGCTTAGGTAAAAATAGTTCATATTTATGTCAAATAACGTTTATTTTTAATTTACTTAAGATTTTTCCCGAACTCCGGGCAAAATCTTAAAAAAGAAATGTTGTCGTATGGAAGTCTCCACTCTGTTCTTCAAAGTGTAGGTAAATATAGTCACCTAATTCCGATCTCTGATCATCATACATAATATACCTGCATTGCTTTAAGGGCTTTTAAGGCGATGATGGCTCAGTGGTAGTGACGTTGGATCCCGAGGCGAAGGTCCCTGGTTCGAATCCTACTATGAGCTTGAGCTTTCGATGAAGGAAAACATCGTTTAGAAACCATAGCACGGTGGTAGGGTACTCTGTAGTACCCATCTGGCTGGCTACCACCCTCAGATTAAAAATCTGTCGCCAAGCACCTATCGGTGTTCCGACAGCTGCACTTGAGAGCCAGTTCCTTCTAGGATTTGTGTTCTTACCACCTTCGGCCACCTCATCACTTAACATGTTGAGATTGTGGTCTAACACAGACCTATAAACAATAAAAAAAATGCAAGTAATCATCTAATTACAAGGGACCAATGGATTAAAAGGGGAGTTTATTAATGTGGTTGTACAATTAATTTTGTTTATTACAGTGGTCGACGTGAATTTTTCAAACATTTCAAAGAATGGCACGAGAAGTTCATATGCGACTACTGTGGAATAAGTTTCAAAATGAGATATTGTATAAAAGACCATATTAGGTAAGATTTACGACATAATTTATTCACTACTTCTGAACAATAGGAAACTTTTAAAACTGTCTTAACATAATTACATACTGTTATCTGATGATGTTTTATATCTAAAACTTTTAGAGAATGGTCTCTAAATAAATAGTTGTGCTATTTATGAACAGGAAGATTTGCTAATGGCCCTGATTCTGTTGTTCACAACTAAACTAATTTTAATGTCACTATGTCTCTTTCTAACAAAGAACATAAGAAAAGGATGTAAGAAATTTAGTCCTGTCAAATTAGTCCAATGCTTGTTTTCAATATAATTTTAGTCGCCATCTATCGCGGTTACGCCTAAATACACGCAAAATAAGACGGCAAAGATTAATTTGACAACTTAAAATATATTCTATCCTTTTTCAATCATGTTCGTAAGAAAGAGATGAGATGTGACTAAAATTAGTTTAGTGCGATTTACAACAGAATCGGCACCAATACCTCCAGTAGTATTAAAATTTTGAATGGGTGATACCGCACAAGAAGCAACGGGAAGATTTATTCAGTTGGGTACTTTGTAATTCACCCCTGGCTTTATAACTTGCGAGATACCCCTGATGCAAGTTACTATAGGCTAACCGCTTACCATCAGGCGGGCCTCATTCTGTAACTAGTATAAAACAAGGTCGCTTCATGCGTCTGTGTCCGTATATCTCGTCTAATCCACGCCCTACTTTACTTTGGGCATTTAAGGTCGATAAAATTAGCTTTTTACTGCAAATCATTAATATTTTAGAAGAAATCACAGATTTAAAACTACCAAAAAACAGTATACTCGGGCGGCGGCGACGTGTGTATTAATCGCTCCACTGACACCACATTAGTACCTACATTGCACCCGTATGAAGCCGGGATCGCTAGCATAGTATAAGAAAAAGACAGGTCGGGATTAATAAATAAATCAACAAACGTTTTCAGAAAACAGCACTCTCCCTTTGAATGTAAGCAATGCGACAAGCGTTTCGCGCGCTACAACGGTCTTTGGTTACACAACAAAATACGTCACGGACCCCCATCCCCCGCCACAGCTTATTGCGTGGAATGTGACAAGAGATATGTCGATGTCTATAGATATAGGTGGCACCTGGCTAATAGTGCTAGGCATAAACCTAGGAAACGGGTTAGGTAAGTGCTAATTTATAGAACCCCCTCATTTTTTTTAGGTGTCCCCCTCTTATTTTACATTGTCCCCTTTATTTTATGGTTCCCCTCCCCTCATAGCCCATGCATGTGGCAACATAACTGCTACAATTGTTGTCAGTGCGATTAGAATGTAAATATTATGTAATGAATCTAAGCTTGTTTTGAAAAGAGTAATTGCTGAGTTTATTGCCGGCTCTTCTCAGCAAATGCAACCTTCCGAATCGGTATTAGAGTATTAGAGTCAGACTTTTCATAAGTGCCTGCGAAGGTCTATTTGAATAAATGATTTTGATTTTTTTTTTTAAATTTTAAATTCACAATAAATAGGCAACGCAATAAAAACTTGGGATCCGTTTTATCCTTTTCCCCGAACCTTAATAAATATCAAAGCAGACTGGTAGTTCATGAGTTTAGCATATTCAATCATAAAAACTTTTCATAGACATTAATATTATATACAATAATAGTTGCGCCCCGCGGTTTCACCTCCACCAGGCTATCTGCATGCCAAATTTCATGATGATCCGTTAGGTAGTTGAGGTGTGAAGGCATAACAAACTCACTTTCGCATTTATTATATTAGTTAGGATTAGTGAGATGAGATTATGTATAAGATTTACTGTTATGTCAACAGGGTCCCCTGCCCTGGTTGTGACAAATATTTCTCAAAGAAAATATACATGAAGGATCATTACAATTTGGTACATCTCAAGTTCTTTAAGTACAGATGTGAACAGTGTGATAAGGTAATATTATGTATAAGCTTAGGTCCATACTATAGAACAAGTCTTATTGAAACATTCGAATTCGAATACTGGATCTATGACAAAAGGTTTATTTTCGATTAATCCAATCTGTTTATGGACTTTATCATAGAGTAAGAATAGTAATTGATATTGATAATCTTTTTGCCTAAAATGCGAAAAATCAAAATTAACCAAAGACAGATTGTTATGATGATATTAGACGCGAATAAGCAATTTTGTATGTCGATTCACATATCTATAAATATAAAAATCAATGTGTATCTGTTTGTATCATATCCAGGTGAATTTTCCAAGTAGGCATGGATAGCCAAATCCTAGAGAAAGTATGTGAAATAGCCAAAAATGCTCAGAGGAGTCTTGAGGCCGATTTTGATAAAAACTAAACTATAGTTTGATTTTCAAATAATAAATTATCTGTGCTATGAATTGAACGAGTTTATTTAGAAAAAACAGCCTGTAATATTGAATTATCCCATATCAAAATCAAACCACGTTAGGCATTAGTTAGTACGGAATAAAATACTATTAATTCTGGACTTTTGACCTTAGTTTGTTTTAATTAAAGTTGTTTTCACAATTTCCACATGATATTTGTATTATTGTAACATTTTATTTGTAGAATTTCACAAGGAATGCAGATTTGGTGAAGCATAACCGAAGAGTACATGAAGGTATACTGCCTCCGAAGAACAAGATTTGCTACATGTGTGGAAGAGGATTTTCTGTAAGTCACCATCATTCATCATAAGCTTTGATTGACGTTTAAAGTTTCAAATTTTCAAATTTCAAATCTGACTCACATGAAATCCATATGTCAGTTGAAGCAAGATGGCGACAATCCATTTCATTAGGCTGTCAATTTGTTTGTAATATATGGCTTGATACCTGCAAAAGTTGTCTGAGCGTTATGAAAATAGAACTTATTGGATTACCATAAGGTTCATCTTTATTATCATACTATACAATCATAGATTAAACATATGAACGTTGTTGCAAAGCATTAAGGTTGATTTTCATATCACTTGGGCCGGTATTAAGATATATTTTACGAATTATAGTACCCATTTTCTTGAAGACATCTCCTATCAACTTATCAACTAGGGACTAGTTGTAAAATAAATCTGGCGCTTTTTAATGAATTAATGAGGAGTTTTCATATGATATTCTATGCTCAAAATAACTGTCAAATCGTGAAATGAAAATCTTAAAAGTTCAAATTATCAACAGTTTGACAGGTATTTCGAACCTACATGTATACTCAGTCACGACGGAAAATAAAACGAAAACTCTATTTCAAGTTCCCGCCAAAAAGTCATGTACAGTACCCAACTGATATGGCGCGTCGTGAATCTTCGTTCGCACAGAAAAGAAAGTATGGCCCCGAAGATTAACGAAAGAATGCTTAAAACTTACAATCAACCTTAGATCACTACTATAAGGTTCATAATACACTGCAGCTGTTAGTTCCGTCTCACTCGCAAGTGACGCCCCTCCGCACGGCGCGCGCTAACATGGCGGCAGCTGCCGACAAATAGCGGTTTCCCGCGCTTTAAAAATGTATCTTCTGCGCAGGTACATCGGTAAGCCATATCAGTTGGGTACTACTGTCCCTAAAAGTGTTTTATTTTTATATTTGACAGGTTTTTAAACTAAGGTCAGTTCACACCGTGTCGAGACGCCACGCGACGATGCTTAGAGCTCTTTGTTTTTCTGTAGTAAATAAAGTTCTATTTCTATCGCTATCTTAAAAAGTTCGCGCCGCGTCGCGTATAGGTGTGAATTGACCCTAAGTAAGTGTTCAACACCTGATGATGGATAGCAAGACTAATTTGTACTTTTTATTTTTATTTTTTGGCGTCACACGGCTTGTGTATTTTGCCATTTTCCAGTTATATTATAAGATCTAGTCACAATAAATCCTCTCACATAGTCCTCAGTCAGTCACCGTCCATAAAAGTCATGTTTTACTACAATGGTGGTTGTACTAAAACTTTTCATGGACTTGAGACAACTTGAAAAGTCACGATACACATGATTCATTTCATTTCACTTCACTGGTGCACATGAATTGATCTTTTGGATAAAATACCACCGATAATATGCAATAAAACTCAAAATACACGAATTTTTGATAATGAAAATGAAAACGCAACGTCACTCTGCAAGTTCCTGCCAAAAAGTCCTAATTTGTACTTGTTTGTCCAGACCAACAAAATCCTAACGAACCATGTCCGCACGCACACCGGCGAGCGGCCGCACTCGTGCCGCACGTGCGGCGCGCGGTTCGCGCAGCACACCGCGCTGCACGCGCATGTTCGCGCGCTGCACCACAAACACGCAACCAACGATATAACATCTAATAAATGATTATTATGTGTCATTAGCGTTTTATTTGTTAGCTTTGGTATGACTTATACTTTAAAGTACTCCTAAAATATAAATAAACTAGCTGCCCGGCGCGACTTTGTTCACGTGGTGCCCTACTCTACTCTACCCTACAAAAAGATCCTATGTCAGTCTCCTCGTTCTAAGCTACCTCCCCACCAATTTTCAGCCAAATCAGTTCAGCCGTTCTTGAGTTATAAATAGTGTGACTTACACGACTTTCTTTTATATATAAGGTCCTCAAGTCGAATTTCACACACTTCCAGTGGTCGCAGTGTATTGGAAGACATTGCAACTACAAACAACAAAATGTACAGAAACCAAAAAAAGCTTGTATTAAAAAATATTATTTTAACAAAAACTTTAGGACTTATTTTTGCCAGTGTCAAGTATAAGTTCTAGTCACAATAAATAAGTGAAAGTCACATAGTCCGCAAGGCTTGTCTTATTTGAGTTTTCTTATTCGTTTTATAAGGGCGGTGATAGAAATAGTATATAATTTATCCAACACTATCAATACTGTTTTTTTTTATTAACGGTTTGTTAATTTTTCTATAAACGTTTGATGTAACTGCGCCGAACCAATTTGTATTTAAGTAAGGTGAGTCGACTGAAAATGCTGTTATTTGTAGGTACGTAGTATTATTAACTCTGTACTGTAATTGTACTAACGGATACAGTGGAAAGCCTAGACACAGATTACTATACAGATAAACAGCTCCTAAGAACGCGAAATGGTAGGTACTTCACTACATGCGCAGCGATGTGTGCGTGAGCGCTCACCGACGGGTTCACGTACGAGAGCCGAGAAGTCGCTTCGGGTGTTTCCGGCGAACCCGAGGGTCTGAGAGTCGGGGGCGAGGCGACTCGCGACCGAGCGGCACGCCTCGATACCTACATCGCTTGCAGTACGTCGTCGCTCGCTGCTCGTTACCGCGATACTTTGTTTTTAATAATTTTAAGAACAACTTACAAACAAAATGATTATTTATTGCAGTGCGTTTATAAATAATTCCAGGAGGAATATAAATATATCCAATAATTTATCCAAATGAAGTAATTTTCTTACTAGGTAGGTATGTAGGTACGAGTAATATTTTTGGTGGTGGGCGAAATTGGACTCATGTCATCTAGACACGTGGTAGCGTGTCAAGCCAAGTTCAAGATATCTTTTACTTAATGCATATATTACAATACTTATATGTATTTAAACTGTTATAATTTAGGTACATTATATAATAATATAGACACTGTTATTTTAGGTTTTCAAGTGTGTGATAATGATTATATTTTCATTGTTCACAATGGTTGTAATAATGATTAGGTACAGTTGGACATTATATAAAACGTTAATAATAACATTCATATGTGCAATAAAGGAATTTCATTCTAATTCAATAATTTAACCAATGTAAAAAAAAATCTAAAACAAATTTGCCCTCATTACTTTCGAGTAAGAGTTCATATTAGTGTGATCAAAACGCCATTATTTGTGTCATCTTGGTATTATAACACCTAATTGTAGTAGTTTTGGAGTTTGGGTAGTGGAATTCTTCAATGGGAAATTGGGAACTAGCAAATTCCACGAGTTTGGGCGAGCGTGTCGTAAGACTAGGCTCGTTGTAAGTCTAAACTTGACGCCGCGATGATAACGTGCAAAGCGGTTAGGCTCGGCTTGCCTAGCGTAGACGCACCTACGCTAGGCAAGCCGAGCCTAACCGCTCAATAAATTATACTTATAATTTATAATTATTAAAAAAATTACCCAGCTTTCTAATTAAATTTATTTCCTAGTGTGACAGCCCTACAAGAATAGGCTAATATAATAGACGTTTGTAGGGAGCTGTTGCTCTGTATAATATAATCCTCTGTGGCCTAGATATAACAAACAAAATTGGGGTAGGTCCCATTTGTTCCATGGAACATGACGTAATATAACAATTTGAGAAAATATTGTCCCTATTTGTACTACAGAACAGTTTGTACTATTTGTCTCCTGTTACCTTATAATTGTAAAAACTTTGTCAATGAAAATAAATTATTATTATTATTATATTACGTCATGTTCCATAGAACAAATGGGAACTACCGCAAAATTGTAGCTACATTCTTGGATCTTATAAAAGCCTTCGACTCAGTAGGTACCTATCTGTCACCAACTTTAGCAGATATTAAGACAGATTAGGCTATTGGGGCTAGACCGCTGGCACTAGACATCTTCGCCGACTTCCCTACTAATCGGACCAGTGTGCCTTTAAGGTTAATGCTCATTAGAATCGTTTTGGTGTGCCGCAAGGCAGTGTTCTGGGACCGACTCTTTTTCTCATGTATGTCAATAAACTATCGAAACAGATTTTGTCGAGCCCTAGTTCAGAGGTAAAGGCCCTGGTAGAACGGGCGCGTCCTGGCAAGAAACTATAATCAGCTATAATTACTGTAATTATATGAGAAAAGGTAAATAAAACATGATAAAGATGAGTAAATATTTATTTATCTTTAGCTGGTTTTTTCCCGTGTTTTAGCTTCTTATGTGTATATAATGCGGCGGAAAAACAGAAAGAGTCGGAACATATGTCGCACACGTACGGACGGTGGCCGAGGTGAGAGTTCAGATGCTGTTGGAGTGTGGTTTTGTTCTGGAAATAATAATAATCTTATTATAAAAGTTTGTAAGGTTGTGAAGATGTTTGTTACGCTTTCACGCCAAAACTTAATGAATTTGGATAAAAGAATCATGGCGAGATTTGTACAAAAAACTAAAGACGTTGAAATGACGTTATAATTGATCCTTGGTGCCTAAAGAATAACTTGAGGCATTTAAAATATTTTTAGAACACCGGGATAAAAATGCGAAATTCTATGCCATGCCGGCGAATCGCGAGAATTGCGACCAAAACCGTTATGATTTTTTTATGTTTTGCGGTGTTTATAAAATATTTCATGTATATTAACATGTTGCTGGTAATGTAATCTCAACAATGGAAATGATTCAAACCCCTCTAAAATGTTTTATTTTTCTGTACACACACAAAATATTATCAGCTATATTTTATCAAAATATTACTGTTCCCTCGTGATTGGTTCCCCGAGTGTCGCAAGAGTCTGTAGCGAACCACTACATAATGAAGTTCATACGCCGAGAGATAGATGGCGTGGCGCCACATTATCCTGCATCGCGCTTGCGAAGTTTTCTCGAGAATCTGCATATATACAAGTGTCCGACATGTACAGTTGGGCCGCGGTCCCTGCAGCACGATGACCCAGCCTGGCGGAAGATTTTCCCTTTTAAATGGAGGTGTCATCCACCTTGCACCTCAATAAGTGTATATGGCTACGGTAACCGCTTACCACTTGCTTGCCGACTCAGTATTATAAACAAAATAGGACACGATACTTACATTAAATCCCTTCCCGCATATATCGCACACTTTGTCCTTCGGTATCACTTTGCCCTCGTGTTTTATATCTATGTGGTCACGCAATCGCCTTGCTGTTTTGAAAGCCTGAAAATGTTCATAGCACTAGTTGACTTTCCTGTTTTTTTACAAGCTTTTATTTAACTTGCAATGTATGTATGTATGTTTGTTCGGGTGGAATCTTGCAAGTCGAATTTCTCCCACTTCCAGTGGTCGAATTGACTTGGTATTTGGTATAAATTAGTATATTGGATGACAATGAAAGTAAAGTCAACAAAAAGTACAGTCACTCAAAAAACGCTTGTATAAAAAATTTCATTTTTAACAAAGAACTTTTTTTTGTATCTATTTATTATTTGTTCAAATTCAAGTTGCATATTATGGTGTACTAGGAATTACCGCGTAAAGTCTAATTAAAATACTTTTAATGCGATACCACATCAATCAGCCACAAAATAAAAATATTTTTCAAAAATAGATGTTTTCTTGCTGACTGTATTTTTTAAAACCTGTAAATACCGATTGCTATAACTCAAAAATTAAAGGACTGTCTCCTAATACCATATTCGCGTGGGTTCAACCCTTACAATAAATCTGGCAACATTATTCTACAAATTAAAATTATCACCTGTCAATTTACTCCAGTGAATTAATAATTAGACTTTAGTATTTAGCCGTATTATCTCATTTAAAGACTGTTTGTCAGAAGAAATAGATCGAAGAATAACAAATGCTTGGAAACGCTTCTGGCAACTTAAATATATATTTAAAAATAAAAAAATATCAACAAAATCAAAAGTTAGAATATTCAACTGCTGTATAATCCCTATATTCACTTATGGTGCGCAAACATGGGCATTAACCGATACCTTAGCAAAAAAATTGAAAGTAGCCCAAAGAAAGATGGAAAGGTTAATACTTAGAAAGAGACTAATACACAAGATTTCCAACTATAAGCTACGACACAAGAGCCACATGAGAGACGTTGTCCAAGTCGCTAAAAAACTTAAATGGGAATGGGCAGGACACGTAATTCGATGTACGGATAACCGATGGACCCAAATAAGTACAGCCTGGTGTCCAAGATACCTGAAAAGAGCGAAGGGACGACCGAAGATAAGATGGCGAGACGAATTGGAAAACAGTGCAGGAAAGACCTGGAACAGACTTGTCAAAGACAAAAAAAATTGGAATAGGATGGGGGAGGCCTTTGCCCAACAATGGGATGATTTGTAATATGTAGATTAATAAAATTGAAGCACGTTATTATATTATAAATTATATGTATTGCAAGGCTTAAATAAATAAATAAATAATTTAGCCGTATTATATCTTACCTTACTGCAAACATGGCATTTAAAGTTAGCATCATCGGAATGTACCAGCAAATGAGATTTAAGTAAAGCCCCTGTTCCGAAACGCTTCTCACAATGAGAACATTTGAACCTGAAAACAAAATGGATCTATCTATACTTATTATTATATCAATACGTATAACAAAAACATTCGAAGCTTTTTAAATCGACGAAAAAACGGAGGAGGTTTACAAGTCGACGCGTATATATATATATATATATATTTTATGTATGATCACGCATAACTTTTTACAGAGTAGTCCGATTTTGATAATTCTTTTTTTATTGGATAGGGTCCTATTTAGGGGTATACCTCGAAGTTGGTCCCATGTAAATTTGGATACAAAAAACCTACCCTAAAGGTGGGAAAATAGGGGTGATTTATTGTTCACTCACAGATTTTAATGCTGAGTTGTGTTTTACATCAAAAGATATCTAAAATTAAGTATATAGTAACTATTAGATTATAGCCACAAAAAATATTTTATAAGGTTTTGCAGTCGGGGATAAATAAACAAATATTGCCAAAAAAAATACATACCTACGTAGGTTATTGGTTTATCCCCGACTGCAAAACCTTATAAAATTCAAGTTATATTAAAAATTATTATTTGCTTTTCAGTTTTTTCAGTGGTTTAATTTTTTGTTAAAAAGTTTTTTAGCCTATTATTTTTATTTAGCGCACGTATTAACGAGATTTGGCTCTCAAAAAACTCACCTGAAATCCTCCGGGGCCACATGTTTGAGGCTTGTTTTTAAATGATTTTTATATATTTCAACGGTTCTGAATTGTTTGCAACACTTTGCACAGAATGCCGCTTCGTCTACCTGTTATAAAGGAAATGTACTTATGTAGACAAGAAAGTTTATTTAAATAAATAAATATCCCGGGCCGTTCCTCACACACGGTCATCTGATCCCAAACTAAGCAGAGTCAGGACATACAGACATGTTCATGCACACAAATGGATGTCCTGTGTGGGAATCGAACCCACGACCTGCGGCGCGTAAGGTAGAAACTTAACTGGTCCCGGTTACTATACTGTGTACAACAACCTTGAGTACAAGTTGTCTGGTACTACATTGTGTACTAGTTGTCTGGTCCCGGTTACTACACCGTGTACTGTAACATTGTGTATACGTTGTCTGGTACTACATTGTGCAGTAGTTGCCGGGCTGGTCTCAGGTACTACATTGTGTACTAGTTGTCTGGTCCCACTTACCATACTGTGTACTACAACATTGAGTAAAAGTTGTCTGGTAATACAATGGCCCTGATTCTGTTGTTCACAACTAAACTAATTTAAATATCACTATGTATCTTTCTAACAAAGAACATAAGAAAAGGATGTTAAAAAATTTAGTCCTGTCAAATTAGTCCAATGCTTGTTTTTAATATAAATTTAGTCGCCATCTATCGTGGTTACGCCTAAATACACGCAAAATAAGACGGCAAAGATTAATTTTACAACTTAAAATATGTTCTATCCTTTTTCAATATGTTCGTAAGAAAGAGATAAGATGTGACTAAAATTAGTTTAGTGCGATTTACAACAGAATCGGCACCATTGTGTAGTACTTGCCTGGCTGGTCTCAGGTACACACGGCTACAGATCAAGCTATACATTTCCAATATAAGCTGACCTCTAATTGTACGGAAATCCTATACAATGCGAGATCAGCGTATACTGGAAATGTATAGCTTGATATGTAGCCGTGTGTACTAGTTGTCTGGTCCCAGTTACCATACTGTGTACTACAACATTGAGTACAAGTTGTCTGGTACTACATTTTATGGTAATAGCCTGGTCCCAGGTACTACACTGTGTACTAATCGTCACAACACCACATTCAAGTAATGTTAATTGGCTGCGATATCCTGTAAGTTCTAACTGCTCCGAATGTGGAACGGGAGAATCTATAATACACTTTTTCACTTGACTTACCTTATCACCATGAGCTGCAATGTGCTTTTTTAAGTTAAAGGTTCCACCGCATAATAACTTATGGCATATGGGACACTCCATTTTCATACCTTTGTGGATCCTACGACAAATTGATAATACAAATTATAAATTTGCTTGCTGTTTCCTAAAAACGCGCGACGGTACCCGCGACGGACTGTTTGTCTGTTGCCTGCATGTCAAACAATAAAACATTGATGCATTTGGTGAAGTCTAATTTCAAGAGATTACACCCTGTATATTGATGTAATTCACTTCACACATCTAAAGTATTTTTCATAACAAAGCGTATATAATACATTACTTGTGATGAGCTAAGCAACCTATTCTAGCTAAGATCGCTGCACGGCAACTTACATATTGATGTGTGCTTTAAGACTGTCGGCGGTTGTATATGTTTTCCCACATTCGGGACAAACTTGAAGCGCCCTGTGTGTCCGTTTGTGCAATTTCATTTCTCTAGCTGTTCTGAAAATAAAACAAAAACTGTTTTGAGTCGAGATTAAAACAATGGAACCTTCAAACAACAGAAGGTTTGAGACTTAGGGCCAGCTCAAAATAACAATAGAATATAGAACTTTATTTAGTAAACAAAAAGGAACACATTTCAGGGAGAGAATTCGGATACGCCTCGCGGTGGCGCGAGTCACCTGTCACGAATTTTCTCACTGAAATGTGCACCTTTTTGTGTAGTAAATAAAGTTCTACATTCAATGCTTTCTTAAGCTTGCCGCGTCTTCGCGTCTCGGTGTGAACTGAACCTTAAGTTTTGTTTTATACCCGTGGTATCTTCGACAAACATCAGTACAAACTATAATCATTTATTTTTGTAACTTGTCATACATATAAGAATCGAAAGAATTTATGGTTGCCGAAGTATCGCTGTGACTGACGGACAGATAGACCGAGGCCCACAAGGGTTTCAATTTTACCTTTTCGGTTTAGAACCTAATTACAGCTTGTTTTCTAAAAGTGTGTTTGCTTTTTTTTATGTTTCCGAGGTTTCTTCTTTAAAGGACATTTCATGTATAATTTCGACCTTCGCGTAACAGGTTTTGCCTAGTGTGAAAGTCATATGTTAATTTTAAGGAAAAAGCCTCCCTCCATCATTATGCTTATTTATAAGTACATATTACTATTAACTAATGTGTAAAAATGTGTATTTTGCTGAATTTTTTTTTTTTTTCAAATCTCTGACCTTTCCTATAAATTTTTCAAGAAATCAAAATTATTTGATGGGCAATCCAAAAGGATACTTACCGGAATGTTTGTGAACAATGCTCGCACTCAAGCAACTGTATGTGGTGATTATGGTCGTAGTGTTTCAACGCCACGTCGAAATCCAATGACTTGTGCTGGCATACAAGACATTCGAAACATCTACAATAAAACAAACATGATATATTGTTAAGAAACAGTAGTACATTAAAAAAAACCGGTCAAGTCCTAGTCTGAATAGTGCACCAAGGGTTCTGACATTCCCTTTGCCGTATATTTACTTTGGGTAATAACTAATTTAGGATGTGAAGGCATTTTGATAATTTAAATAAAACTTTAATTGTTAGAAATAATTCTCAATTTTTTCTGTAATATTTACTTCGGTGTTTATCAACTTTAACAATTTCAGATTTTTAGCTTTGCGAACTTCGGAGAATATGCGGGAAATGTTAGTTTCTTGTTATTTTTCATTTTAACTCAAACAAGGAAATAAAAACCTGTTATGGAATGAACAAATAAAGCTTTTTCATATGATACGGTACCCCATTCCGGCCCCTTTTGCAAGACAAATTGCATAAAGTTGGGTAAGCAAACTTTTCCGAATTTCAAATCGATAGCATTAGTAGTTCCTGAAATATAGCGCTGTGAATGACGGAAAGACAGACCAGACAGACGGACGGAGTCGCACCATAATGGTTTAATTTATAATCTTTTTGGTTCAGAACCATAAAACAAGAAAATAATTTTAGAAACCATCATACAATCCTGTAAAATTTTGAAGCGATGTGAATGACTTTAACATTAATAATAGACATTAATAACTCACCGAAAATGCAATACAGTATGATCTTCCAATTGTTTTTGCGTCAACATTCGCAGCTTACAAATGTGGCATGAAAACATACCAGATATCTGTGCCAAAGGAAAAAGCATTACGTGCCTTATTGTAAAGTGCTCCAATAAGGCAGAAAACTTAAAAGGGCACTTAGTGATTACGTTTCATCATCAATCAATCAAACTAGCAATATTTTTGACAAAAAATCTTGAATATCAATATCTTTTGACGTACAATACGACTTAGATAACCTACACACTTACACTAACTACTTACAGAAGATCGCAGGAAAATTACATTACTTTTGTGTGATGTGATCCTGTGATAAGATCACCAGAGTTTTATTAGGACGCACTGTGCTCGTACACAATGTTGTAGTACACAGTGTAGTACCAGCGAACAGATAACTAATACACACTGTAGTACCAGAAAACTAGTACACCGTGTAGTATCCGGAACCAGACAACTAGTACATAATGTTGTAGTACACAGTGTAGTACCAGTCTGGTACTAAACTGTGTACTACCAGACAACTAGTACACCATGTAGTACTCGGAACCAGACAACTAGTACACAGTAGGCTATGAATCTCGGAACCCGATAGATACCGAGTGATCCAATATCGCAACATCGGAATAGGTTTTTTTTCTATTTGAGTTTCTATATATAAAGCTTTTAAGCGCGCCACAAGATATGATCAAATAGTCATAAAATTAAATACAGAAAATGCAAATAAGGAGCTGCCCTCTTCTTCCCCGTCGGAGAAAGATCTTTTGGGATAAGCATGACAGAAAAATCAATATACGACAATAGACCCCTATGAGGGGGAGTTTATCTGACGCAGGCATACACATATCTTACATCAATTTTGCCTACCAGTGTTGAAAGTGTTAAAGTCAACTTTCAGAGTATGAGAAATGAAAAGATACTTACATCGCTATGCTTGATGTTATGTGCATCCAACGCCGCGCCGTCTCTAAAAGTCTCCACACAACTCGAACATTTGAATGTAGAGTTTTGGTGTAAGGCTTTTTTTGATCTGAGCTTTTCTAACTCAGTTTCACTCACCATTATCATTTTGATAACACTGTTATAACATTTTCCAGTCTTCGGATCAATGTCGGTAAGGTGAATAATTCTACTATCTGTAAAACATAAATAAAGGTCAGGTCCCGAATTTAAGGCGATGATAGCTCTGTGGTACTGACGTCGGATACCGAGACGAAAGTCCCGGGTTCGAATCCTACAATGAGCTTGAGCTTTCGGTGAAGGAAAACATCATAGCACGGTGGTAGGGTACTTTGTAGTACCCACCTAGCTGGCTACCACCCTCAAGTTGAAAATCTGTCACCAAGCACCTATAGGTGTGTTCCGACAACTTCTTGTCAACCCTTAGACCTAGGATAGGTAGGTAGATATTTTGTTAGCTTGACGCCGAAACCAATTATGATGAAATTTGACACGTGGGTAGACCATAACTTGGAATAACATATATGATACTTTTTATCCCGGAATTGCATACCTCTGGAAAGCGTAAAATCATGTAAAAAAGAAAACAAAACTTACTTCCTTCAGATTTTCCCCCCTTTAAGAGTGACGTACAATCCTCATTGTCTTTTCTATTTATTTCCACTTCAAGGTACTCTGTAGCAACTATTTCCTCATGCTCAGGATCTACTTCTTCGCTCGAGTGATCAGGCTCAAGTTTTAACTCACACTTAATCTCCGCCTTTACTTGTTTATCAATTTTATATCTTGGCAACATTTCCTCATCAAAATTTTTATATGTATCATTGTATGATATAATATCAGTATCAAGTTTTGTAAGCTGTGATAAACTTTTAACACTGTCCAACTGAAATAAATCGGATGAATTTCATTTGTACATAAGTTACCCAAAAAATGTGTCTGACCTATGTCTCAAAGTGAGAGTCAGACACAACTTATGCTAAGGTATTGGGAGAGGAGACAGAGGAGACATTATAGACTGATGATGATGATGATGATGATGACCTATTCATATCTATTATTAGACATATGTTTGTTTCCACAAAATAATCAGCCATTTATTTATGTAACATTAAGGTATTTATAGGAAGCGTTCGTGGTGTAGCATGATTAGCCATTCTTAATCAACCGGCAAAGTTAAACTACCACCGTCGTGGTCGGTATGGATGGGTGACCGCCTAGAGGTATTTCAAATCAAGTGTGTCCGTGCTTCGGAACGCAAGTAAAGCCGTTGGTCCCGGTTGTCACTTAATTGTGATATTCGTTAAGCTAGTTGGATGTCTCCTAGGCGACATGAAAAATTCCAACAGTAGGTTGACCACTAGCCTACCTCCACCGACCCGCAGTGGGCACGCGTGGTGGAGTATTGCCCATTCCCTTTCACCTTCATTTGTGAAAGGAGGCCTGTGCTCAGCAGTGGGATATTGTAGGCTGATGATGAAGATATTTACTACTAGGGAAATATGATATTATAGATTATAATATGCAAATCGCATGACAATGCAATATTATGATGACGTGGAGCTAATCTGATGATGGAGCTGGAAGGTGGCCATAGGAACTCCGTAATAAAACCACATAACCCCATCGAGTTTGGGCTCGTTTGATTCGTCTTGATGAGTACTTTGTCGCGAGTACAGTCCACAAATAGTACAGTCACTCAAAAAAAAGCTTGTATTAAAAAATACATTTTTACCAAAGAACTTGTTATTAATCAGTTTTCACGAAGTTCATGGAATTCTGTTTTTCATAATATATAGGAAGCGCGTCCAATCCGAATACCAATGGGATAAACTTACCGTAACTTTTTTCTTACGGATGTCAAGAAAAATATCAAATGCCATGTATGCTCTCCTCTTAAAAGCCACCGCTCTCTCGGTTAACGCTTTGCATTCCCAACAGATCATATCATATGGTCCAAACTGTAAAACAAAGGACTTAATATAGTACACAAAACAAACCAAAGAAATTTCACGCATTTCCCGGATGTAGCATCCTATAGCCCTCAGGGAAGACAAAGTCAAAGCCATTCAATTTGGGCCCTAGTAGGGCACTTATGAAGGTCAAAGCTACTGAATTTACCACCAGTTCGGAAGGCGACCTTCAACTGAGAAGAACAGGCAAGAAACACAGCGAGGTTACATTAGTAAATATTTTTTTTGACAACCTATTTATGGCTATTTTTTCCAAAACATTATACATACATACTTTTTTATGTTTACAAAATAAAGTACACAAATCATAAAAATTCTATGTAGCTTCTTATTAGAAAAAGATTTTTAAAATTGGATGATATGTTCCAGGTATAACTTCTTACAACTGTTCTTTTGTAGGTAGTGGTGTGCTTGACGGGCCAGTTGGGCAGTTGGTTAAGATTCACCTTACGCACCGCAGGTTGCGGGTTCGATTCCCACACAGGACATACATTTGTGTGCATGAACATGTCTGTATGTCCCGAGTCTGGGTGTAATTATGTATGTATTTACACACAAAAAGTATAGTGTATGTATTATATCAGTTATCTGGTTTCCATAGTACAAGCTCTGCTTAGTTTGGGATCAGATGACCCTGTGTGAGGAATGTCCCAGGATATTGATTTTTTTATTTGTTTATTGTATAATAAGCAATTAAAGAGTGACCACATTAGATTCAATTATACTATTTTACTTCACAATTATGTACTATATTTGAACCAAATAGTTAATAATAAATAAAAATATGTACCTAACACAGTGTTGGGCATTAATCAATTAATTTTTCAATCAACTCGTTAATGAGAAGTTTTCTTCTAGGTATTTAAAGATTTGCTGAAAAATAACTGGATGGCGCTGTCCGCAACAAATTGAATTGTCAAATCAAAATATGCTGTCACATAACATTAGTGTTGCCACATAGGCCAAGAACGGAAGGTTTCCGTCCTTTTTAATTTCAAATGGACAATTTAAAAAAAAATATATATTATATTTCTTTTATTTAGTATTAATTGATATTACTGGCAACCATGACATGATTAAAGGAAACCAAATTTCAGAGCAGTAAAACTTAATTTTCGTTGCTTTTTGGTAACTGCCTGTTTTTTTTCATCCGAAATTAGTAATAAGAGCCGGCAACACTGGTATGAGTGGATGTTTGTTTCCCGATGCGTGCGTTGTTTGTTTTGTAGTCTTGTTGTGGAAGTCACGTTTATGGATTATTTGTTTCTATCATCGTTTTGATATTCTACAATATTCTATTACTCCGATAGTGGCGTTGAGTCGAGCATCTGCTCCTCCGTGACTATCGTCGAGATAACTGTTCGTGGTTGTGAGATAAGACTCTTTATCTAAGTGAGAAAAAAGACTCTTGTGGTATTCCATACTATCGATCATGGCCAAGGATTATGGATCATGGCCTCTAGCCGCGCTGAAAGCAGAACTTCGGAAACGTAATGCTAAAGTTACTGGTAGAAAAGCAATACTGGTTAAGAGGTTAGTGTACAATATAATAATTTATAAAGTTTCACTGTATGATAGTCTCATACAGTAAAATCAGTCGTGAAAATGTATAGGTAGGGTAAAACTATGTTACCATTCATTCAGATAGTTTTCTACGTAGTAATAATAGCTCAATGTTAGCGGTATCTGTTGGCTAAATATGATATAATGAATTATTAAGAAATGATATAGAGTGCAGTCCAAGCAATGTCACAGAATTTAACTAGGATTTTCATAGCTATTAATACTTTGGCTCACAGTAAAAAAAATATTGATCAGTTGTTGTTTACTCCTCGGTTTTTGTATTTAATTTTAATATAATATTACCTAACTACATTCCTATTTCCGTTGTTGCAGGTTATTGGACTATGATAACATGTTTGGAGATTTAATTAATGATCCCGATGCAGCATATCGCATAAGTGCACCTGGTCCTGAACATTTCTTGGATATAAATAGCAATACGATCCTCCCGAAACTAAACGAGCTAGATATTAATGCCTACAGTATTCTGGGGGAACGAGACAATCTGGAATCCTCAAAAAAAATGTATGATGAATGTTATTTGTTGACAAGTCGTGTGGCACAGTGTGGGGATGATTTCTTCATAACTGCAGTGTGTGCAGCAGAAATGCGAAAAAATGTTACATACAACACAACAATAAAATACCAAGACAATATGATCTTGGAAGCTCAGTGTGAATGTGCTGCTGGAATGGGGCCATATTCACAATGTAAGCACGTCATTGTAGTCATGTATGGCCTTGCTGATTTCACCATATGTAAAGAAATTAAGGTACGGTCCAGTCCAACTGCAAATTTGCAAACATTCCATCACCCATCTTCAATATATACTGGCACACCTATAGAGGCCAACAAGCTTAAATTAAGAAATCAAGATGAAAATTTAAAAAGAATAATAGATTTTGATCCACGCCCAAGTCAACCAATTAATAAAGAAAAGTATAGAGAAACATTCTGCCAGAAACTTACCAATTTTGCAACTCAGCAGTCATCGGTTATGCCAATTAACCAACTAATAAAGCCAGCAAATAAAATGGCATTATTCAAAGACCATGATTATTTAGAGGAAACAGCAGAAAATAAATTTCTAGATGGTCTTCACCTGTCTGATGAACAAATTGATGATTTAGAAAAAAATAGTCAATTAAATAAAAAAATATGGCAGCAGGAACGTCTAAAGAGACTGCAAAGTTCAAATTTTGGTAAGATTTGCAAATCTATAAATAACCAAAAAAAGATGGCCAAATCCTTCTTAAAACATCAAGACTTCAAGACCCTGGCTATGAAGCACGGAATTAAGTATGAACCAGCAGCTATCAAAAAATTTACAGAGACAAGTGGACTTAATGTTCAAAAATGTGGAATTTTTGTAAATAGAGAATTCCAATTTTTGGCGAGTACTCCGGATGGTATTGTCGGTCAGGACAGTGTTCTAGAAGTGAAGTGCCCATTCACAGCTAAAGATAAAATGATATCACCAGAGACTGTACCCTATTTATATTTATGTGAAAAAAGTGGACAGTTAAAATTAAATAATGATCATGATTATTATTATCAAATACAGGGCCAAATGTTGTGCACTAGACGTAGATACTGTTATTTCTGTGTATACACAATTTGTGACTTCTATATTATTAAAGTAGATCATAATGAAGAATTCCAAAAAAATATGTTAAGCAAATTAAAAACATTTTACTATGATAACTACTTATACTATTTTCTTTGCAGATATTTATACAATATAAAGTTTTAAAAAACTTATTGTATAAAAATGTATTCTTTGTAGAAATAAAACTAATCTAGATTAAATGAAACATGCTTTTTATTTTTTATGCATATTTATTAATTATATTTGATCTAAAATTGACAAACATTGCACAGATAAAAACAATATCACTTGATAGTAAAGTCTCTGTATGGTTCATCGGTCGTGTTAATATTCTGTAAGTTTTTAACATTCCAATCACTCGCTCCACATGGACTCTTTTGCTTGCCACTTTTCTATCTTTGTTTAAGGTTTCGGGCCGTATTTGATTGCCTTTCTTGAAAAAGGAAGGCATATTTATTTTGACACCATATGCCAGAAAAATATCTTGGACATTAAGGCCCTTGTCTACCATGATTTCATCATTATTGTCAAATCTATGCAAAATACTACTCCTTTCTATGATTTGCCTGTCTGTTGCCGAGCCAGCATAACAGGGAGAAACATATGTGATCAGACCACTGGGAGCAATGCCGATAAGGAACTTTACTGTATTTCTATTTTTGTAACTAGAAAATGTTGCCTGCTGAGCAAAAGGTAAGCCTGGCTTTCTAACAGGACATTCACTTGCATCTATCACTACCCTTGTCATTGGATACTGGTCATAGAAATCCAATGGCATGTATGCTTTAATTGTTTTTCTGTCTATCCATAAATCTAAATTTTTCCACTGTAATGACATGAAACGAACCCAAGTAATAAAAATATTTGAAACTTGTTTAATAGATATCAAGTATAACATAGCTATATCTACAAATTCTTTATGTCTCCGTAAAATTAACAATGTGATATAAAACTGTTCTAAAGTATCTATTTTCTTTGGAGGGGGTCCATAAATATATTTTAAGTTTGAACATTCTCCCAAAGTGCTAAAAACAAAAATTAGTTTTTCAAATGTTTCTAAGCCAGTAAAGAAGTTGATTGCACGATTACAATGTTTATATTTATGTATACTAAAAGGAGCAGTTAGGCCACAGTCAGGGGATGGATCAGTTTGCATAGATTGATTAATTTTTAGGTATATATTTTCACTTTGATCATCCTGATTTTCCTCTATAAGACTATGCTCATGAACATCCAAATGAGACAATGAAAGTTGTGGTGAAGAAGTGAGCATATTTTCACCATTTTCAAAACTTATTTGAAGAGGATCCTGTTCCTCATCAACAAAACTTTTTTCTGATATAGGAATCACTCCAGCACATGCAATGGGTGGCTCTGCAAGAAAAAAAAACAAGTTATTTAGGTACTTAGTAGTTCACTAGTAGATAGGCATACCATACCTATCCTCTTTGCCTGAAAAGTTGTTCAGTGAAACATTAGATATGTCAAATGTTTGAATAGAACAACTTTTCAGGTACAAATTTGTTGTATGAGATTCTCGCTGGAAGTCTTCTCAGTTCAAGTGTATTATGAACCATTGGAAGAATCAATTTGTATCGTTCGTAAGTGCCTTATTAGGACCTAAATTGAATGAACGATTTTTGAATTTTAATAACTGTAGGTAAGTACCTGATTTTCCATAATTTTTCTGAGCACCTACTGGATCAAAATATACATCATCTTCTGGATGAGATTCTACAGCCACATTTAATGAAGAACTTGTGGTTGGTTGAGGTGTTATAGGAGGTGTAGACCATGGAAAAATCGACGGTACTACATTTTTCTTCAAACTGCATTTTTTACCTAATAGAAATAATTATGTAAGTACATAAGTAGGAACCTAGTAAAAACGATAAGTTATTTTATTGTTTCACAAATAATAAGAAGTCGCAATCTATGTACCTGATTGAAAATCGCTAGCCTTAAAATGATTAGGACATAAGCATGAATATCGTTTCAAATGCCATCCAATTTTGCGTTGGACATCCACTCTGGTTGCTCTTATCCACTGTGATCTTAATGGTTCATCAGTTGGAAATGTAAGGCGTCCCTTATTTGTACAAGTCACAACTGCACAAACACGCATTTTCAATACCTAGCTTACAAATCTAAGTTAAACTTCACAAAAGTTTTGAACAAAACAAACACTTAATAGTGACATAATACTAGTAACAGACGTTCCGACGTTCGAACGTCTTCCTTTATGGATAGTTACTATACTCTTTGGTCTGATGGTCAGGGCCGTGTGTAGCGCGGCAGGAGGTCGAAAGTTTCCAACTGGTATTAGTAATAATTATGAAGGTCCTGCCGCGCTACACATGTTCCTACGGCAGGAACGTCCCACCTCTCCTGCGTAATAATAAAAATAGTAGTCCGACCATTGGAACGTCTGTTACCAGTATAAAGCCAAATAGTTTTTTTTTTTTTTTTGAACTGTCAGAAAGCTAGTTATTTTCACTCATAATAACGCCATCTATTGAGACGTAAAGAAAAGAAAATTAAATACCTACAAGAAAATTTCTCAAGTAATTGCGATTAAATTAATTGCAATTAAATGTTTAAGAGGCAGAAATGGGCAAAAGTCTCTACATTGCAGCCCAAATTATATGAAACCTGCTAGCTCTACGGTATTGAAATTGAAATATATGATACTTAAGGATATAACAAACACATCGCCCGAGCCGAAAACACGATTTCGATTAAAAGCCTCGATAAAAAAAAATGCCAAACATACCTCTGAAAATCAAGAAATTCCCAAATATATCCAACGCCTGAAGGTATTTTAATACGATTTTTTTCATCAATAGAGTACATATCATAAGCAAATAAACGCCCGATTTAGTTTTTTGAATTTGCGATTCAGTTTTTCATAATAATGATTTTAAAAAAAGTCGCTTACGTCAAATTAATCTGAGCACCATGAACATCATACCGCACTCTATTGTCCTGCAACTCGCGTATTTTGCTTCGCGCTCACTCGCATTCCGCGGCGATCCGCGTTGCTAGACGGACCTGTGTCATTTTTTTTCAGAATTTTCACATACATAAAACCCTCTCAAATTAGTAAAAAATCATATCAAATTATCTTTAGAAGGCACTGGAAAATGCATGCTAGTCAAATTAAGGCAATTGAGCCTATTATTTGCTTGTTATAAATAAAAATATATAAAATAAAATCAGTTATGATTGATGCTTTTGATAATTGTCACCGAGGCATGTCGTGGTACTGACAGAGACTAATTCTTATTTTCGTCTATGAAAGGTATGGCTAGGGTAGCCTAGGGGGCTAAGGCGCGGGGTATTTAAGTACTCCCGACTGAAGGAGGTGATGATTCAAAGCCCGGAAAATGTTGTTTTTTTTATCAAATCATGCGAAATGAAAAATCAGCAATATATATTATTTTTAATGAGCAATTACCTATTTAGTTAGTTACCTGATTAAATAATACCTCAAAAATATTGTTTATTTTGAGATCAAAGAAAAGGTATGAAAGGTAGGTCGACTGATACTAGTAACAGTAGGTGCCCCGAAGTCGGGGCGGGCATGACTGCCTCTACTGCGGTCATCGAGTCATCTGTAGTTATCGAGTCGAGCGGATAAACTTTTATATTCATTGTATTATTGTGGTCCACTCGCGTAGTCGTCAAATGGCAATGGCACAGTAAAATTAGAACAGTAAGGAAAATATTACACATGTTACGTTGACTAAGTTTCTAGTACTTACTGGACTGATTAGTTGGAATGTGAAGCCATCGTATATTTACAATTACTAGTAGTGAGCTCGGCTATCATTGTGCCGATTGTCGTAACGGCCAATGGCCTGATGGCCGAAAGCCTCTCGGCTCTCGGCAGTATTCCTCGATACAGCTCGTATTGTGAGGAGGTTCCTGTTTCTGCAACCCTAACCACCGGTAGCTTATTTTTTTCAGCCAATCAGTGAGCCAGGCACAGTTTTATATCAATAAAAGTAATAAAATTGGAATAACTTTTTTTCCAAACCATTATATAATACTTCCTTAAGGTGGATGCTTAGCATGAGGCGGGAAATTTTATAATATATGGGTTAAAATAGCTTTTTGAGTTAGATGCCTGTAATAAGGATCATTCACATAACAAAATGATAACTTTTTTATTACTACAGAGGATGCACATAACCTTTTTGAGCATAATGTTTTTTAAATTATTAATATCCATCAATAAATGACGAACTTATTAAAGTTTTAAAAACAGCTTAATTAATACGCTCGCTCCCGCTTGTACATTAACGTTGACGTCATAATTCGGCCACCACGCAACTGGATATTTATCAGTTTGTAACCTTTTCACGGCTTAACCACTGAACAGATTTAAATACAATTTGGCAGGGAGATAGTTCAATTAGTGGAGAAGGACAAAGGATACTTTTGAACGTAAATGATCCTCATTGCTCAAAAATGCAATTATGTTACATTTACATACCTCGGTGATACCGCTCAATAAATTTGACAGCGATAGCTCAGAAGTATCACCTCACCTGCCAGCTTTATAAAAAGATGTCCTTATGCACGTGCCGAGATTCCAATATTGCGATATTCCGAGATTTATGCCCTAGGTACAATACCAGAAGTATGGAGAGGAAATAAATGGTGGAGCTCTTCTTCAAAAAAGGCGATAAGGCCCTATTGAAGAACTACCGCCCCATATCCTTCCTAAACCACGTTTATAAGTTGTTTTCGGGGGTCATTACGAATTGTCTTGCACGTAGGTTTGAAGCCTTCCAGCCTCCCGAAAAAGCTGGTTTCCGTAAAGGCTTTAGTACCATAGATGAAATACATATATTCAACCGTTATGCCTTGTGTATGATGACTGTGAAAAAGCCTTAAATTCAGTTGAGACATGGGCGGTATTACAGAGTCTACAGCGGTGCTAAATCGACTATCGCTGTATCGAATTGTTGAAAGTGATTGTACAGCAAAGCCACTATGTCAATCCGAGTACAGGACGAAAGTACGAGATCAATCCAGTTGCAGAAGGGTGAAAGACAGGGTGACGTAATTTCCCCGGAACCTCTACCACTGCAATGGAGGATGTGTTCAAGCTCTTGAACTGGAAGGGTTATGGCATCAACATCAACGGTGAACACATCTGTCACCTTCGACTTGCCGACGAAATAGTCATAATGGCGGGAATCGCTGAAAGCTTTGAACATCATGCTCAATGATCTCAAGAGTTTCTTAACAGGTCAAGATGAAAATATACAAGACAAAAATTATGTCTAATATTCATATTCCGCCAATACCCGTGATTATTGGGAACACTGCTCTCGAAGTTGTAGACCTGTGTTTACCTAGGACAAATTGTCCAACAAGGTAGGTTCAACTTCGACAAAGAGGTCAACGGAAGAATCCAACTCGGCTAGACAGCGTTCGGGAAGCTACGGCATATCTTCAAGTCCAGAATACCTCAGAGTCAGAGTCTTAAGACGAAAGGATTTTAATCAATGCGTGTTACCAGTGATGACATACGGAACATAGACGTGATCTTTCACTGCTGACCGCATAAATCAGAGCTCAGAGTCACTCAGCAAGCTATGGAATGAGCTATGCTTGGAATTTCTCTACGAAACAGGATCCGAAAAGAGGACATTCGTAGGAGAACAAAAAATATGTATATAGCTCGTAGAGTTAGTAAGTTGATGTGACAATGCGTAGGCCACATCGCTTGAAGAACCGATAACCGATGGGGATGGAAGTTTCTAGAGTGGCGACCACTAACTGGAAGGGGACACCCCTGGTTAATGCAGGACGACCTCTCACCAGATGGACCGGCGACCTGGTCAGAGTCACTGGGCGCTGCTGGATTCAAGCGGCCCAAAACCGCTCGAAGTGGAAGTTAATGGGGGAGGCCTATGTTCAGCAGTGGATATTATTAGGCTGATATGATGATGACTAAAAATGGTAGGTAAAGAGGGCATTTTATTGAGAAATTCTACAATTATTGTAAAACGTGATGGAAGAAAACCTGTTTATTTGTCAAATAACATATAATATCTCGATTGAGGGCTGTATTTTTGCCTCAATTTTCATTTTATGAGGACGCCTTGTTTTTTTTAAATTATATAAAGTTTGTTGCATTATAATATATCGCTAAGTTTAATAAGTAATTAAAGTTACATAGTTTTGTTAACGTGGTGATCACTGTAGTGAACAAGAATTTAAAAAATACATAAAAAGTAATTTAAAAAACGGTCGATAAAATTCAACATAGTTTCCCTCCTTTTAATTTGTGCACATTATGAAAGCTCACAGCTGTATACGAGTAGGATACTCTCCTGTCTATCCATTTGTCACAGCCTGTTTTCTCCGAATTTATAGAACACAAATTGTATTTTGATAAAACGCTTAGTTTCGTGACCCGACGACAGTTACCTAAGTAGCGTATGTAAAAGAATTCTGGTTTTGGGAGACAATTACCTAACCTGAGAAATATTATCGTAAGTATCCACTTTTAAAAATAAATATCTTGAGATATTTTTCACACACGGCTACCTGATCCCAAACTAAGCAGAACTTGTAAATACATCTCTAAATAGTATAAAAAGAAGTCGTTTTCCGCGTCTGTTTGTCTCTCTGTTTATCAACTCTAAACCACGCAACGGGTTTTGCAGTTTTAACCATCAGATAGATCCTCATTAGTACTATGTAAAGAGAAGATGCCACACATCACAACTATGTTCCATTCAAGTGAGGCCATCCGGCCACACTTGTTGTTGTAAAACGATGAACGAAACGAAGCCGTGAAAATAACGGTGTTTGCGAGAAAAATACCCCTAAAAGCTTTCTAATAGCGCTACGTGTTTCTACTGTCTGCTTAGACGACTAATTATTGTTTCAGTGCTAAAGAAACCTTTAGTCGACTCTAAAGAAATGGGACATAAGCTTTGCTTATGATAGCATCTCTATACGTGGTAATAATAGCTCAATGCTTTACAGCAAATAATTATCATTAATATTTTAAATGATATCACAGATTTAAAATTAGCAAGAAACAGTCGCGATACCGTGATCGGGTGGCGTGGGCGGTCGCGCAAATCGCTCCACTGACACTACATTATGACATTGTACCCGTGCGAAGCCGGGGCGGGTTGCTAGTACTTACTATACATATTTACACTCAGACTCGGGACATGCAAACATGTTCATGCACACAGATGCATATCCTTGGTGGAAATCGAACATAAGATCGGCGGCGTGGAATCTTAACCAACTACGCCAACTGGCCCGTCAAAAGATTTTTAAAGTATTTGAAAAATTATATTTGTAATGTTTGTCTGCAGTTTGTCTACTGTTTACATTTTTACTGTGTTCAATTCAAACAGTGTCGTTCTCGTGGAAATGTTTAGATGGCGGTGTATCATGTTTAATTGTTTGTTTGCAATGACGCACTTCTAAATAGAGGGAGCTAGTATTTTTTGTTTGCTTAGTTCCTGTAATTTCCGCTAATATTATGTGAAAATGTGGCGCAAGGGTGAAAACTGAAATCTGCTCGAGAGTATTCTGGGCCTTAATTGCATGTTGCAATTAAATTATTTAGATTAATGTATGTTAATTGTAACTCGCAATTAAAAAAATTGCAATTAACTTTTTTAATTTTAATTAATTTAACAATTAAAACTAACAATTAATTTACTAACCTTTATCAAAATCAATGGATAGTATTACAAGATTACGAAAATTTGACTTACATTAAGGTCAAACATCAGTAACGAAGCGGGGGTTGATTTTTTTCGAGGTTTTTTTTTTTTTTACCTTCGTAGAACAATATGGATAGATATTTCAGTGATTCGCGACCATAGTAGTTCATTTAGCATATTGTAGAATTCATACTTTTTGTTTAAGATTAACTATGTTTGTACATTTCCCAAAATAGTAAGTTTTACGGTTTTTATAGAAACCGTGAGAAACGTTTTTGAGAAAAGATTCATGTTTTGTTATCCCAAGGTCTCTCAAATATCAATTTTGACCAGTTAACTAATTACTTCAAAATGGCAACAATAAAAAAACCGGCCAAGTGCGATTCGGACTCACACACAGAGGGTTCCGTACAATATTAACTAAATCAACTTTTCTAAGAAAAACAACGCCAAAAAACAAACGTTGCTTGTATGGGTGCCCCCTTTAATTTCTAATTTTATTTAAATTTTATTATTTGTTGTTATAACGGCAATAGAAATTACACATTATCAGTAAATTTCAGCTATCTACCTGTTACAGTTCATGAGATACAGCCCAATGACAGACAGACGGATGGACGGACGGACAGCGGAATCTTAGTAATAGGGTCCCGTTTGGCACCCTTCTGGTACGGAACACTAAAATTTTACAGATTCTTATTTTTTCAACCAATAAAATCAAACATTATTACTTTTTAATTGTTAGTTTTTAATTAAATTGAATAAAACAATTGAAAATTATTATTAAATTATAATTGTTTTTTGGTTCTACCCACAGAAACCAGTGCACTTGTGTTATTTATCGTCTTGTTAATTTAATTATATAAAAATATTCCCAGTCTGATATAAGTGTTGAGAATACATAAATTTTGATTATTATTGCCTAATAAGTGTGTGAAAGTGTTATTTCGGCAAAACAACACAATTCACGGACAAAATTTTATCAACTTTTTTCGTCTGCATAAAGTAACTGTAAAAACTGCAAAATGGCGTCGTGTTTGAAATGTGATAAAGTAGTGCCTAAAATTTTTTTATTTTTTTTTTTTATTTTTATTTTTATTAAGACAAAATCCACAGCTCTTAGTTACAACAATTTTACACACTTAATTACATCACTTACAGCCAATTACGGATTTAAATTTTGATTTTTTAACATAGTTTTAAGCAGTCACATTAATACTGTATTCTGTATGGTATTAAATTAAAACAAGAATATATATATAATGTGTGGTGTGTAGTGGTTGGTGTGAGCTTGCGTGGTGTGAGCATGTGTAGTGTAAGCGTGTGAGGTGTGAGCGCGAGTGTGTCTATGTGTACGTGTATGTATGTATGTATGGGTATGTGAGTGCGTTTACTAAGTGTAAGTTTGAAGGTCTTAACTCATCAATCACACAAAACTTTTAAAATTTTATTCTTAAACACATTTTTGTTTTCATTAAATATATCAATAGAGTGAAACTTTTTATTATATGTTCGATGCATTCGGTTCACCAATGAGCACTGAGCATAATTAGTCCTAGCTGATGGCACTGCAAATAAACCAGTGTGCCTTGTTCGAGTTTTAGGACAGCAAAAACGCAACACTCTAGAAGTTAACTCAGGACAGTCGATATATCCGTTACAGATACCATGTAGCAGTGACATATCATACAGTATACGACGGTTCTCAAGTGTTGCGGGCTTGTGACGCTTACATGCTTCATTATAATTTTTGAAAGCGCCATGACACCGATAGTTTAGATGTTTTACAAATTTACATTGAATTTTTTCAAGAACCTGAATATAAGTGATATATTGTGGACACCATATAGTGCAACAATATTCAAGGATGCTTCTAACATATGAGAAATATAGCACTTTTAGGCAATCTATATCAGAGAAGGGGCGACTGACTCTTAAAACAAACCCTAAACTTTTGGAAGCTTTATTTACAATGTTATCAACATGCTCTGAAAAAGATAATTTAGCATCCATTGTAACCCCGAGATCCCTTATTGAAGATGATTTGCCTATTATGACTTTATTAATTTCATAGTTAAATTCGGTGGGATTTCTTTTTCGAGTAAAGGAGACATAATGGCACTTATTTATATTAATCCCTATACGATTAGTGGCATAATAATTACTGAGTCTATCAAGGTCTGCTTGAAGATTAAAACAATCGGAACCATTATGAATTTTCATATAAATTTTAGTGTCATCAGCATACATTAGATACTTGGCGTATCGGAAACAAGCACCAACGTCATATAAGTATGAGGCATACAGCAATGGTCCCAAAACGAGGAACGAAAATAGACGAGAAAAATCCCAAAATTACATGTCACGGATGTGAACGGCAAATATGTGTGAAGTGTAGTGGATTGCTTGTTACGGAATTGCGAGTTGTAGTTTTACAATCACCAACTCTAAAATATTTGTGTCCGGATTGTCAACTTGGCGTGCGGCAGCTACCGGCCTTGAGGAACCTGGTTTCAAAGCTTCAAGTTGAAATTGAAACCCTTAAATCTACTCGAAATCAAAGTACAAACCTAGAGGCTGTGCTTGACGAAATTAATGAGCGGGAAAAGCGTAGTAGGAACGTTATTATTTTTGGCATACCGGAACCCACCAACGATGTTATGGATAGTGAGGCGCGGAAGCAGCATGACCAGGAGCATGTCCGCAAGGCCTTGTTGGACATTGCAGGTGCTGATGAACCTGTTGCAGTCATTCGACTGGGAAAATCCCAACAGTCGGATCAATCATCACGACCGGTTAAACTGATCTTCTCAAGCAGGAAGTCTGCTGTTCATATCCTTAAATGTGGGAAAAGACTGCGTAACGGATTAAATGTCAAGAATGACTTAACACCCTACCAACGTGAGTACATGAAAAAGTTAAGAGAGGAACTAAATGAGCGGATTAAAGGGGGTGAGTCAGATCTTACTATTAAATATGTGAATAACTCACCAAAAATAGTGAAAATCAAGGATATTCCAAAAAAGTAAATAATTTGAATGTCCATGAACTTACCTTTTTTTACACAAACCTGGCATCCATAATGGCTAAACGAGATTTACTTTTTATTGAAATAAATAGATTACGACCAACATTTATTATAATAACAGAAACCCACCTGAAACCAAGCATACCAGATAGCATCATTAATATTAAAGGTTATAACTTATTTAGATGTGATAGAGATGATGGGAGTGGGTGGGGAGGTGTAGCTATATACACAGCTCACGACCATGCGGGCATTCCGATATATGTAACACCTCATGATACGTACAACAACAACGCTAATGTAGAAGCACTATGGCTGAATATTAAATTTGGTGATTTGAAATTACTTATTGCGGGAGTATACCGTCCACCCACTTTACTTACTACCCACTATACTTTTGAAGAAACCGATAGGCTGCTTTTTGACACAATAAAAAAAGCTGATAGCAGCGATACAATTTTTGTAATGGGCGACTTTAACCTACCAAACATACAATGGCCATTATGTACACTTGAAGGCCACAACATGCTACATGAAAATTTTTTGGAAATGTTCCTAGATACCAGTTTGCAGCAGTTAGTAACTGATATAACCCGAAAAAGGAATGACCAAGAATCACTACTAGATCTAGTCATGTGTAACGAAGAAACCTTGTGTACTTCCATTGAACATCTACCTAATATTGGAAAAAGTGATCATCAAGTGCTATTAGCATCATTGCAGATATTACCACAGGATAAGCATAGGCAGGCTGAAAAGCCTCTAAGGCGCAACTTTTTCAAAGCTGACTATAAAGCTGTTTCACATGCTATTGATGAAATAAATATTTCATATGATCCTCTGAATTCTATAACAGATGTATGGAACCAATTCAAGAATTAAATTTTTGGCATCATAGATTCGAACATTCCACTGAAACGCAAAAATAAAACACACAACCATAATAAGCCATGGATCGGACCAAAAATAATAAAAACAACAAAGGAAAAGGCTTTACTTTGGAGAATATACAAACTTGAAAACACCTCGGATAACTATAATAAATATAGAAAGGTTAACAACCAACTCATAGCAGAAGTCAGGAAAGCAAGAACAAAATATGAAACAAGCATTGTTAAAAGCGGACCCAAGCCATTCTATGGGTACATTCGTCAACAAATAGCTTCGAAGGTGTCAGTGCCTCCATCATTATTAGATGATACCCAAAAAATAGTAAGAAATCATTATGAGGTTGCAAATTTATTTGCTAAACAATTTGAAAAATCATATGTTAGAGAACCCGTTAATGACCCTATACCAGCTATACTAGCTCCCAGGATTATAAATTCTGTAGAAACTGTAGATTTCACTCCAGACCGAGTATACAAAGCCATCATGACATTTAAAGATGAAACTGCAATGGGCTCAGATGAAATTCCAGCAATATTATTAAAAAATACTACAAGCACCATTTGTTTCCACCTTTCGCACATAATGAACCTCTCACTTAACCAATGTACTGTACCTCCAGATTGGAAAGAAGCAATTGTTACTCCAATTTACAAAAAAGGAAATAAACTAATCGCAGCTAACTATCGCCCAATAAGCCTTACTAGTATATTATGCAAAACAATGGAGAAGATTATAGCAAATGAACTTCGACAACATATATTAAGGGAAAGTGTGATTATTGATGAACAACATGGCTTTATCCCCGGGCGTTCAACTGTTACTAATCTTCTATATTGCCTTGATAATTGGACAAAGAACTGGGACATACAGCACCCTACAGATGTAATATACCTCGACTATGAAAAAGCTTTTGACAGAGTACCTAATAGAATACTAATTTTCAAACTCGAACACTTCGGCATCAGAGGCAAACTTCTAAAATGGATAGAAGACTTTCTGACAAATAGGAAATTTAAGGTGCGGGTTGGAGAAGCCATTTCAACACCACATGAGGTACATAGTGGGGTACCACAAGGATCAGTGCTTGGCCCAATACTTTTTGGAATATTCCTCACTGACCTGAAGCAGATTGTTGACTCACAACTATCTCTTTTTGCAGATGATACCAAAATTATGGGTAACCCGTTAGTATGTCATGATATCATACAAAAAGATCTTGATCAGATATATCAGTGGACTCAAGACTGGCTCGTTACACTTAATGAATCGAAATGCACTGTTCTTCACATTGGAAAAAATAATCCAAGAATGTCATATGAAATTAACCAGAGTAAACTAGAAGTTGTTGAATGTCAAAAAGACCTTGGAGTTTTCATCACTTCCAATCTAAAATGGGATACCCATATAGTAAAAATTACGAAAAAAACAAACAGCATTCTCTATATAATACGTAAAGCATTCTCGTACATAGATAAAGAACTCTTCTTGAAGCTGTATAAAACCTATGTGAGACCACTATTAGAATATGCATTCCAAATAATGGAGTCCGTATTTTAAAAAGGATATTGAATTACTCGAAAGAGTACAGCGAAGAGCTACCAAGATGATTCCTAGCCTCAAAAATCTCTCTTATGAATGCCGGCTTGAAGAGCTAGGATTAACTACTTTAGAAAAACGTAGGCAAAGAGGTGACTTAATAGAGACCTACAAGATATTAAGCAACTATTATAATGTACCTAACTTAGCTACTGCATTGTACAAACCAAACAATAATACAAACCTGAGAGGGCACTCGCTGAAAATGGTAAGGCATGCCTGTACAAGCAATCCCAAAAAACACTTTTTGCCAAACCGTGCAGTGTGTGCGTGGAACAAACTACCAGAGTCAGTGATCAGTGCTCCTTCAGTGAACAGTTTCAAAAATAGACTCGATAATTACATTAGAACAAGTGCACTGAAGTGATATACACGCATCAGCTTTAAGCTGCATAGTGTATTAACAATAATAATAATAATAATAAAGCCGCAGGGCAGCTTGTGGCGAGCTGTTGGTGAGTAGCGACACCACGGACCCGAGATCTCCCGGGGGCGGTACCTATGCCCCCGCCTCTGGCTCGCCTTCACTGGCCGGCCTGAGTGGAGCGCGAGAGCTATATGCTCGAAAGGGTGGAAGTGCTCAATCTGCGTAATAGCGGGGAAACCCGCTCCGAGATTACTCGCGATGGTGAAACCGGTGCACACCTCTCAACACCCTTAGCTGCTGACACCAATGTTGCTCCCTTTGTCACCTTTGTTTCGGTGACTGTTTTTGGGGGGCCCATTTAGTTAGCGGCGAGTCACCGTCTGCCAGGATTATCAAGATTGAGACGTTTGATTTGGCAGGCGTCCCGTTGTCTCAATCAATAGCCCAGCAACCAGTCCAGCAAGCTCCCTTCCATAGACCCAATATAGTTTCCTTCTTCTTTGCAATAGTCCTTGCACTTCGCGGATGCTGTCTTTGGCCGTATCTCTTCAATAGTACGGGCAGAGATAGAATCCGCTTAGTGTATATATCCCAACACATTAAAGTATCTTAAAGGGGCCTCTACGTGTTGGATCTGTATCCCCATGCACGCCTTCCAAAAGGACCGGTCCTCGGACCGTGAAATTCCAAAAGGAAAGATACAATAATAATAAAATTAATTAATTGCACAATAAGTAGATCACCTCCCTATCCTGTGAATAAACAAACGAACAGTGAATTAATCGATGTTTTAAGTGTAATACCAGTGGTTGTGACTTGTAACTGTTACAGCAATTTGAATTTCATAATTCACTATTTTAGTATCTGAGTGCTATCAAGTGTTCTAGACCTAACGTTACCAATTTATCTACTAACGTCCTAAGTATTAATTCAGTGATTAAGGTATCTGGCTTAGTATTGATATTTCGGATCAAAATTTGCATGTCATATTAAGACATAAAAATAAATACAAGCGCCATCTGCGTGTGTACTGCAGCAATACCTAATTTGTACCAACACGCCGTACTAAGAATACCGATTTTGACGCCTATGTTAAGTGATCGCCGATAGGTGGCGTTGCGAACTTGACTTGTCGATAATAATATCTTTACTTAATTATACATCATGAATTGTTGTCATGACGCACGAGCCCTAAGCGACTCAATCCTCATTTGTTGTGTATGCGGAGGAAAGTATCATTACGAATGCCTGAACCTCACACATCAGCAGTATACATCACTAAATCGAGAGTATAAGTCTACTTGGAAGTGTCCCTCCTGCAATAACGTCACAAGGCGCGCCCGGTCTAATGTAAACACGCCGGTGCGTTCTACCCAAGTCCCAATGTGTGATGCTTCTATGGACATGTCTTGTGACAACCTGGACCGCAGTACTCTGACCTCCTGCACCACTCCCAATGCTACTAAGGCAAATATAAATCATGGAAACCCCGTGAACCCCATCAGCAGTAACGATTTTGAAGCTTTTACACGAAATTTACATGATACACTGGGCTCTTGGCGCAATGAAATGAATAAAGACATGACTCATATACGTGATGACATTAGGTCTACCCTAGCCGAAGTGAAAAATGAGATGAAGTCACTTCGCACTGAGCAAACCCTTCTCAAGCAGCGCGTCTCTGGTCTCCGTGAGGACATAGTCAGCCTACAAACCACTGTCCAAAGCCAATCTGAGCAGCACGATATACTTAAAAATCGAGTTGAGGAGCTGAATTGCACTGATACTGCTGAGTTGGAATCAACAGTAAATAACCTCGAGACCAAGATTGACATCCTTGAACAACAAGCACGTCAGTGCAACGTAGAAATAGGTAACTTACCCGAGAAGCGCAATGAACACCTGCCTTCGCTTATCGAGGCAATCGGCAATGCTCTGAAGTCTCCAATCATGCTCCGCGACATCGTCTCCGTGCACAGAGTACCACACGCACATCAACAAAATAATAAGCCAAAGAATATCATAGTAAAATTCACTTCGCGTTTACAACGAGACAACATGATAAGCGCGTACCGAAAAGCCAAAACTTTAAAGTCCGAGCAAGTTGGTATTTCCGGCACATCTACGTCCATTTACATAAACGAGCACTTAACACTTAAGAAGAAACAATTATTTCGATGCACTCGCGAAGTCGCAAAGAAACACCACTTTAAATACGTGTGGATTAATAATGCAACCATACTGGTCCGCGAGCGAGATGACACTACGGCGTTTGCAATACGAGGAGAGAGCGACCTCAAGAAGGTCAGATTGACTACTAACTAATAATTTAATGTCAACAGATCTTATTACCATCATAATAACGTACCTAATTAGCTATCAGTTGTTTTACCGTAACATTCTAAGTATTTTATCGCCTGTTAATATTGTTACTGCTTTTTTGTGTTTACTTTTTTCTCCCACCTACCAAATTTTATGTCAATCTCGAAATGTAAAATACATTAATTTAATTATTAATCTTATTATGTATAATGTTATGTATTTTGTCGTAAATATTAACTGTACAAATTTATCAATGAAATATCAATGTCTAAATGATATAAGCAATTTCAATATCATGCATCTCAATGAAAACATAACTAATTTTAATTATATTTTTTTAAATTTTCTTACCACTTATTGTGACTCAACAATTCAGCGAGGAATATTTTTGAATAGAAATTATAAAACGCGCAAAAAACATCTATGTTGTGAGTATGATACAAACTGTGTTTTTACCTACGTTTTTACGGAGATCACGACGGGCGGTCTCAGTTTATTTCTTTATATGCGAGATGGTCTGGACTATAGATGCACTCAAAGTATTGCGTTTATAAATACTCATACGATTAATATATTTAATAACTTATATGGAATTGTTACACCGTGGGTTCTTAATGGATAGTACACTTAAACAATTATCGATATACTATCAAAACTGTAGGGGTGTAAGAACCAAATTGCACACATTGTTTATGAATATATTGTCATGCTCCTACGACGTCATTATTTTGACTGAGACATGGTTGATGCCCGACATCGACAATAGTTTATTGACCAACGCTACGTGGTGTATAGATGCGATCGGGATAGATTAACCACTTGCAGACAAGACGGTGGTGGGGTCCTTATCGCTGTGTTGCGCGAACTGCGACCGGTTCTTTTTGACACCACCAAATTCTCATATAATATACCTATATCTTGCATTGAGCACCTTATGGTTGAACTACCTAGTAGGGATAAGTCAAAAATACATGTAATTAGTGCTGCGTATATTCCACCGTGGGCGTCAGCGGACGTATACACATCTCATTTCGACTCACTACAGGAAATGCTAATGGAGGCCAATATTTCAAATCTATACATCACAGGGGATTATAATCTTCCAGATGCTACATGGAGTGCTGTCTCGACTCTTAACACCAACACCGGAAATGCTGCACTGTGCACTGGATCCACGCCTGTTTGCTCTCAGCTGCAACAGCTCATGTCCTTGCTGGGTGCGCATCAGTATAATAGCACTCTTAACTGTAACGGAAGGATTCTGGACTTATTCTTATCTAATACCTTATGCACATACATTTCTCTGAAAGACCCTTTACTGCCAGTAGACCCCCATCACCCACCTTTTCTGGTAACTGCTCCCATAAACTTAACTGTGCAAGTAATGAAAAGGAAACCCATGACTAAGTATAATTTCCGCAGAGCAAATTACACTCTGTTGAATGGATGCATCGATGAGACTGATTGGTCACTCTTACTCGATCATCTCCCGGCAGAGGAGGCTTTGGAAACTTTTTAAAACATGTTAAATAATATCATAAAACCATATATACCCCTTTCCAAGTCTCGATCGTTTGACTTTCCCGTTTGGTTCTCGCCGCAATTAACTAAGATTTTTAAAAAGAAAAAACAATACTGGACCAAATGGAAAAAGTTCAATAACATTAAGGATTACAATAGATTCTGCGAGTATAGGTCCTCATTTAAACAAATGTGCAAGACTTGTTATGCGTCCTATATTAGATCTGTTGAAGACAACCTAAGATCTAATGTCAAACATTTTTGGTCATATGTTTCCAATCGTAAGGCGAAGTCTGGCATCCCATCTCTTATGCAATATCAAAATTGTAAGTCAAATGATCCAAACATAATTTGTAACATGTTCTCTAACTACTTTTTGTCTGCTTTTGAACCCAAATCGTCCACTCTGTCTGCTTGGAGTGCACCGCCTGATGTCGCAAATAATGTCCATGTGATTAGTAATATACATATTGATGAGGCCAAGATTTTAAAAGAGCTGAAACTACTCGACCCGTCTAAGGGGCCCGGCCCTGATGGTTTTCCAGCCTCTTTCTTTAAATACACAGCCGATAGCATGTGTAAGCCGCTTTACATCATTTACAATAAATGCTTAAGCGAAGGCGTTTTCCCTGAGGTCTGGAAAAGGGCAAATATCACGCCGGTGCACAAAAATGGCTCAAAGCATGACATTGAACAATATCGGCCTATATCAATACTGTCAGCCTTGTCAAAGCTTTTTGAAAGACTGGTCCACAATGAAGTTTATCCAACTTTGCATAACGTAATTATTCCTGAGCAGCATGGATTCGTTAAGCAACGATCAACGGTATCCAATCTGTTAATATTTGCCAACCATCTTTTTGAAAATATTGACAAACGTGTGCAAGTTGACGCAGTATACACAGACTTCAAAAAGGCCTTTGACAAGGTTGATCATGAGATACTTCTTAATAAAATTGCATTCAATGGTATCCGTGGTAATCTACTTCGCTGGTTTTCATCCTACGTACAAAATCGCACACAAAAGGTGGTTATAAACGGCTATCAGTCTGACACCATACATGTCACATCAGGCGTCCCACAGGGTTCGATCCTGGGACCACTTTTGTTCATCCTGTATATAAATGACATAAAACAATGTTTCTTAAGGGCGGTATGTAAGCTAAACGTCATAAACAGGGTTCGCTATTTTAGTGGTTTATGAATGAAAACATGAAAGAAATAGTAATATATGAACATAAACATAAAACCAAGATACTAATTAACAGATCCGTGTTGGCCCTTTTTTTTTAATTTGCTGCAATAACTAGCAAAAACATTACAAATATTACCAAAATCATAAAAATCGAGTTTTGCCTCTTTAGTGATACCATCAAATTTAGAATCCATTTTGTAAAAATTATGTATAACATCGAATCACAAATATACGTACAACAGATCCGTGGGGCCACATTTTCATTTTTTTGTTTAAAAATAATGTAATTTATTTATTTATAAGCATCAATTTTGCGACGCCATTTGTCCATACATTTTTCTATGAAATGTTGTGGCAAGTCCCTTAGGGGGACGCCAACAGATAGGTAGGTAGGGTTCGATTAAATGAAACAATGGAAATTAGTCCAATGAAACATTTAATTGCCTAAAATTCTGTGGCCGCCTCACGTCCAGATTTCACAGGGGGTACAGTTTTTAACAGGGGGAACACTGGCCTGAACTAAGGTAGAAGTAGCAGCTTCAGTTTTCGCTTCGGTCTGGTCCAGCTCCCAGGATGTCAGCGGGAGTAGGTAGTCCAGGCAGGCAGTACAGGAGGTAGGTCCCTCAGCGTTCCACAGCTAGTTATCAAGCTGCATAGGTAGATGCAAGGTAGGCGTAAATGTAGACGTAAATCCTGGAAGGCCAGAAACAAAAAGGCTAAAGCGTTTGCTGCGCAACTGTGTAGGTAGGTTTGAATCTAGGTTACAGTGTCCCTGACAAACAATAAAAAGGAAGCAGCGCTAGCATGGATAGGAAAGATAGAAAGCTAGAACACCTTACAATGGAGAATCAGATAGATAATACATGGGAACTTACCCTAGCGGGATTCCACGTGATATTAAACTAGATACAAAATTCGAAGCAAGTGACGCAGCCGTCACCTGTGAAGTCTCAAAGCGCACTGGCCGTGGAGAATTCTCGAACTGAACGACTGGGCGTTGGCCGCCGCGCCGGCGCAGCTCGCAAACCCGTTAGATTTGTTAGGGATGCGTAGGTGCGGGAACCATCATCATTAATACGTACTTGTAGATTCCGTACAATAATATTTATTAAGTATTTAGATTTTTAGGTTTTATTAGTTTAATAGGTTATATTTAATTATGTTTTAGAATAAGTTGTAAATATTATTTTAATTTAAGTGTAATTAAGTTTTATTAAAGGTTTTCTAACTATACTTATATTTATTTATGTAACTTGCAAGTGCAACGTTACAGTACCCCGCCAAAAAACGAAGGATTTTGCATACTAGACTGCAAAATCCGACTACTACCTATTATTTCATACTAAACTTATCATTACTCACAGACTACATTCTATACTTCACGCATCATACCATCTTCTTTCATAACATCATCAAATCTTACTATTAATGACTTGAGATCCTTACAAACAGAGTATAATTAGTAAATTTTAAGTTATACTCAAACAATAAGTTAGGTGTACTAAAATACTTATGTTTCTTTAGTACACTACAGTTTAGGTAATAGTTTTAATCTAATTTTAAGGCTAGTATATAGGTTTTATTTTATTCTTTATAGTTAATAAGTTTCATATCTTTGATATGCCAGGAACCTAGTAGTTTTCCAGACATATCTGCTAATTCATAGACCAGAGGAGACTTTTTATCAATGATTTTACATTTTATGAATTTAGGAGCTAATTTTTTATTAAAATACTTGTCTTTATCACTTTGATAAAAAGTCCTTTTCCAGATAACGTCACCAATATTAAATTCAGCAGGTCTTCTGCGTAAATTATATTGTTGACAATTCCTACTATGAGCCTGTAGTAGTAGTGATTGTACTTTATTAAAGATACTAGAAAGCACACCAATATTCTCAGCGTAGGAATCTCGAGGTTGAAAGATGACGTCGTTATCGTTCTCAGTATCGATATAATGTGAACCACAAGTAACTAATTCACGCCCGTACACTAGAAAGGAAGGAGTGTAGCCTGTTACCTCGTTTACAGAACTATTCACAGCGAATTGGATTTTTGGTACAAGTTGATCCCAAATACGTTGATCGTTAGAAATAAATGTGGAGATAGCAGTCATAACAGTCTTATTGTAGCGTTCAACTGTATTAACATGAGGTGAATACTTAGGAGTGAAGTGTAATTTAGGTACTTTATATTTTTCAAACATCTGTTTTAACGTAGCACTTATAAATTGTTTACCGTTATCAAGTATCACAGTAGAAGGAATGCCATGTATTAGAAATACTTGTTCTTCTAAGATCTTAGTAACACTTTCTGCAGTCGCGCGCTTGATTGGAAATAATAAGCAATACTTACTAAAACAACAAGTCACGACTAAGATGTAGCAGTTTAGTTTTCTAGTAGGCGGTAGAGGTCCTACTAAATCTATGCTTATAGTTTGAAAAGGTCTCGAACAGTGTTTGGGCCGACCCATTTCACCTAAGGCAGCGTGGTTTTGGTGTTTATGTGATATACAGGTATCACAGGATGTTACAGCTGTTACTACGTTAGCGTGCATACCAGGCCAGTAGTACCTAAGACTGATGCGCTTATAAGTTTTAAAAATACCAAAATGACCAGCGGTTGGTTCAGAATGGTTTTCAGATATAATTTTTGTTCTATATTCTGCAGGAACAACTTCTTTCCACTCGAACTCTTTATTTAGAGGATGATGAGTTTTCATGAAGCGAAATAAACGATTATTCTTGACTAAGTAGTTTGGAAAAGAGGTAGGAGAATTTTGAGAACCATTGTATATGTTTAGATACCATTGATCATTTGTAGTTAATGTAGTGTTTAGATTATTATCAATGGCTGAAATTTGGCAAACGCGAGACAAAGCATCCGGTATAATATTATCAACACCTCGACGGTGTTTCATTTCAAAGTTAAATGCAGATAGACGAACACCCCATCTAGCTAAGCGTCCAGTAGGGTTATTTAGATTAAGAAACCACTTGAGTGCTGAATGGTCTGTATAGACAGTAAACTTAGTACCATTATCGAGATAGCATCTCCAGTGTTCCAAAGCCACCAAGACAGCAAGAGCCTCTCTCTCAGTGATGCTATAGTTTTTCTCTGGACCTGTCAAGGTTCTACTAGTGTAGGCGATAGGATGTTCAACTCCGTCAATAGTCTGCGTTAGTAATCCTCCAACACCATAGTCACTAGCGTCAGTGTGTACTTCGAACGGTAGGTCAAAGTTAGGGCATGATAGGATTGGGGCAGATACAAGAAGTTCTTTGAGTTTAGTGAAAGACTCCTCAGCTTCAGTAGTCCAAAGAAAAGGATTAGATTTTTTATTAGTAGAAGTTAGCTTATTCAAAGGACCAGCAATAGAGCTAAATTTAGGGACAAATTTACGGTACCAAGAAGCAATTCCTAGAAATCTTTTTACTTCTTTTTTATTTGTAGGAGTAGGGTAATTTAAAATGGTGTCAATTTTATTAGGATCGACGTGAAGACCTTTAGAATCAACAACATAGCCTAGATATTTAAGTTCCGTACGGAAAAATACGGATTTTTCGTAGTTAATAGTCAGATTAGCCATTGTTAGTTTCTTAATTACTTTTAAAAGTAGGGAAATGTGATTTTCGAATTGAGCCGAGCATATGACGATATCATCGATGTATACAAAGACTGAGTTTTCAAATTCAGGCCCATAGAAAAGAGTATCAACAAGTCTTTGTTGAGTAGCGGGAGAATTTGTCAATCCGAAGGGCATAGTCACAAATCTAAAGGTGCCACGATGAGGAATATAGAATGCAGTTTTATTCCGATCATTCTCAGAAATAGGCACTTGCCAGTAGGCCTTAGATAGGTCTATGCTACTTAGGTATTTAGCATTTTTTAGGTTATCTAGAATTTCTGAAATATAAGGTAATTTATATGCGTCTTTTTTCGTAACAGAATTTAGCTTACGACTGTCTAGACAGAATCTGAGCTTGCCATCCTTCTTAGGAGTTAATAATACAGGTGAAGACCATGGACTCTCACATTCCTCAACGACACCCAGCGACAGCATCTCGTCTAGTTGTTCAGATAAGATACGTTGTTTTTCAGGCGAAACGCGATAGTATCTTTGCCGAATAGGTAAGGCATCGCCAGTATCAATAGTATGTGATACTAAGTTAGTTCTACCTAAACCACGTTTTTCAGTTGAGATATTTTTAAACTGTTCTATAATGTTATCAGCAGTAACTCGCTGACATTCAGTTAGTTCATTATAGGACTGTAGTATACTTTTAGCATCAGTTACAGTAGTCACATCACCATCATAACTAGTAGCATCGTGCAGAGATATAGAATTTGAAAATTTAGGAAATAGATTAAATTTTGTCCAAAAATCAATGCCTAGAATTAAATTTGATTTAACAGTCGGAACAACGTATGCTTTTAGTAAGTGAAATTGGTTTTCAAAAGTAACTGGAAGATTAATGTATCCTATAGAAACCATACTTTGTCCACCAGCAGCAGTAAAAGTTCTCACAACATCGTTATTAATGACTGTATGACCTAGTGAAATTAAATTTAGATGAGCATTATTACCTAGAATAGTTACTGTAGAACCAGAATCGAGTAAACCGCAGAGGTTTTTGTCGCCTACTTGGATAGCCGCGTAAGGACGAACATCATCAATAGGTTTTTTATCGAAGATTGTTGTAATGAAATAACTAGAAAAGAAAATTTTAATAGTTGAAAGCCAGGCTTTCCAATCCTTTTCATCAAAATTTTTAGTTTTAGTAGAATCAGTAGTTTTAGTTAAGTTTTTTACCTCATTTATATTACAGCAATCTTCAGTAGCTAGTTTTTTTGAATTAGATTGAGATTTACATTTAGGACATTCAGGGTAAGTGACATTCATTGTTCCACATTTAAAGCAAATGGGGAACCTATCAGCTTTACATTGCTTCAAAGAGTGTTCAGAGTTACGGCAGCGAGGGCAGAAAACATTTTTAGTATTAGAATTAGAAGAAGCAATAGCAGCTACACCTGAATAATTAGTATTATTTGTTGGTTGATTTTTATAGTTATATTTCTTGTTGTAAAAATTACTATTAGATTTATTAGAATTGTAACTATTGTATCTATTTTGATTATATGTATTAGATCTGCTAGTACTAGGTTCAGACGTTTTTGAAAATGCTAGATCAGGAGCTAACGTATCAGTAGACACTCTAGGAGGTTCTTTAAATTGAGAAGTCAAAGACTGAATTTTTTCAAAGTTCTTACAAATGGTTCTTAAATTATCGATAGAATTGATAGTTGAAGAATTAGAAGCTAGTACGCTAGAGTAACACGGTCTAATATTGTGCATTAAGATGTCTAATTTCTCTTGTTCAGAAATCTTTTTAGTTAGCCTGGAAAATAATTCAGACATTTTAGCAAAATATATAGTAATATTTTCAGAATCACCCTGTGTTCTGTTTCGTATCTCAGACAATAGCCGGTAGTCGAAATCAAAATGACTAAAATCCTCAATCAGTAAAGAAATTAACTCATCCCAAGTAGTAACACTGTCTTTAATACTACGAAACCAATGTAACGCATCGTCCGTGAATATTTCCGTAGCATAGTTCATTAATTTAGAAGGCGATATGTTTCTAGCAGTACTACACTCGTTCACTCTCTGGACAAATGCATGTACACACGTTTTGCCGTTAAATTTTATTTTTTGTATATCATTTAAATGCGAGCGGTCACAATGTATCGTTACGTTTTGTACAGAGTCTAGCGACGACGATGTCTGTTCAACGTCTACAACAGGCTCACAGCTAGGAATCGGATTAGCCGATTTATTAATAGTAAAAATTTTATTAATCAAGTTCGTAACATTTTTCGACAAAGCCCTCACTCTTTCTAAATGTTTAGAGTCCGTGCAATCTATTCTTTTTAGACGGTGATATAGATGATTACCCAACGCTCTAGTGCGTTCAAAGAGATTTGAATCGTACTTCTCCTCTAACGATTTAACTCGCGATGTAAATTCACTTAAGGAAGTGCTAACGCCAGAAATATCAATATCCGGATCGATTCCAGATTCACAAATATCAGAAGTAGGTATAAGCGGTGTTAATTTATTTATTTGTTTACGTAATCCAAGTACGGTTGATGCAGGTTCCTCGCCTCTAATGAGTACTTCGTAGGTTAATTCGTTTTTGTTTAGCAAAAAGAATTTAATAGTATGAGTTCCCATGATTAACTAGACGATTTACTTAAGTAGTTAATGAATATAATGAGAAATGAATGATTGGTGTTCTTTACAAGATGAGAAAATAAGCTTATCTACGATTAGGTGATGGTCAAAGCAAATAAAATTAAAATTGAAATGTTTTTTTTTTTTTTTTGAATGAATGAAAATGAAATGAAAACGAAAAGATGAAAGAAACGAAAAGGTATGAAATGAATGAATTTAGGTATGCGAACTGTTACGTATAACAAACAATAGATTTAATTTTACAATTTAGTTTTAGCATATATTAATTATTATCAGTAGGTAGGTACTAATAATAACGGTTTAGAATATTCAAATAGTTACTATATAACAAAATTACTCAATCATTAACACAATTAGTAGGAAGATACTAATACGTAGCAGTTAACAATGATAGGTAATGAAAAATGAGAAAAGAAAAAATCAGGGTAAGCGGTCACATAAAAAAAATAAAATAAGATAGTACGTACCAGTTCGCTATTCTGCAATGTCACCTTCACGTTCACAGTACAATATGTAGGTAGATAGATGATTGTACTAGCTGCTGACTTCTGGAATAATCTAGACGTGAATAGGCCACTAGAAACACACGTAAAGAGCGCCACTGTGGCAAGTCCCTTAGGGGGACGCCAACAGATAGGTAGGTAGGGTTCGATTAAATGAAACAATGGAAATTAGTCCAATGAAACATTTAATTGCCTAAAATTCTGTGGCCGCCTCACGTCCAGATTTCACAGGGGGTACAGTTTTTAACAGGGGGAACACTGGCCTGAACTAAGGTAGAAGTAGCAGCTTCAGTTTTCGCTTCGGTCTGGTCCAGCTCCCAGGATGTCAGCGGGAGTAGGTAGTCCAGGCAGGCAGTACAGGAGGTAGGTCCCTCAGCGTTCCACAGCTAGTTATCAAGCTGCATAGGTAGATGCAAGGTAGGCGTAAATGTAGACGTAAATCCTGGAAGGCCAGAAACAAAAAGGCTAAAGCGTTTGCTGCGCAACTGTGTAGGTAGGTTTGAATCTAGGTTACAGTGTCCCTGACAAACAATAAAAAGGAAGCAGCGCTAGCATGGATAGGAAAGATAGAAAGCTAGAACACCTTACAATGGAGAATCAGATAGATAATACATGGGAACTTACCCTAGCGGGATTCCACGTGATATTAAACTAGATACAAAATTCGAAGCAAGTGACGCAGCCGTCACCTGTGAAGTCTCAAAGCGCACTGGCCGTGGAGAATTCTCGAACTGAACGACTGGGCGTTGGCCGCCGCGCCGGCGCAGCTCGCAAACCCGTTAGATTTGTTAGGGATGCGTAGGTGCGGGAACCATCATCATTAATACGTACTTGTAGATTCCGTACAATAATATTTATTAAGTATTTAGATTTTTAGGTTTTATTAGTTTAATAGGTTATATTTAATTATGTTTTAGAATAAGTTGTAAATATTATTTTAATTTAAGTGTAATTAAGTTTTATTAAAGGTTTTCTAACTATACTTATATTTATTTATGTAACTTGCAAGTGCAACGTTACATGTCAAGTGAAGCTTTATATACAAGACGCAATCGCGAAAGCAGTCAGTTCCCCCCAGTGTCCCAAGGTGACACCACGTCGCTTTTTATTGACACCGGAAATGACGTCATCCACATATCTGTATACATGCGCTTGTCAAAAAGAACATGATAAGTGCATTTTTATTTTTTACATTATTAGAGTTATGAAATCTGAAATACACCATGAACATTTTTTTTATGGTCATCAGTATTCATTTCATGACATGTTGATACGCCCATAGTCTTTTTGAAAAAGTCCCGTATGCCAAAATATTTTCCTTGTTCTCCCTCTCAGCTATTGATTGCTTATTTTGTTTCTTGCTTATAGATAGACTAGTCTTATTCATAAAATCATAAATAAGTTTTTGTATCGCGCGAATTTTTACTTGAAGGTAAACCTTAATAATGTATCGTCGATGCTGAAAAGAAGGTTAGGATACGGCCATCGAAATAATATAAGTATTTTATTAGATTTCGCGTTCCGAACAAAGAAACCGTAGAGCTTGGCGACAGCGGGGGTAAGGTGGGGGCCTGTGCGAAGCGAGTGTGCAGTGGACTGACTGTTGCAGTGCTAAATCAAGCTGTGTCTAACCAAATTATAAAAACGATAGATAGATGCTTATAGATTATAGTTTTCTCGCGACTAAAATATCTTAAGCGCCCATGAATTTCATAGCGCCTACGCGTTTATTCAACGTGTCGTTCCTATAGAATTACACCGCAGTCGTGGCATTTAAATGAAGAAATATTTTTTCTATTGTGATATTACGATATTATTACCTATTTATTCACTTGAACAACAAATAAGTTTACTTACTTGCCTACTAAATTGTTATTTACGTCCAGGTTTACACTCAGGTTTGATTCGATTTCTTGTATTATTAACGCTGCTCCGTACGCGCCCATCTTACAGAAAAGAGTTCTAGAGTTCCGCGTTCACTACTTTACACACAGCGAGCGAGCAGTCTAGAGTTCTAAAGGTAAATGGGCAAATTTGCATGGAGCTTTTCCCTTTGGCGGCCAGCAATAATTTCTGTTTTCTATTAGGCAATAATATATTAACAAAAATATGAAAGCTTAATACTGTGGTGTATTTAGAAAAAAAAAATTATAGATTATTGAAGATTTAAGAAATAATTGGAGATATTATGAAATTGCAAGGTAGTTGCATTAAATGTAATTAGTATCCCGTACCAAAAGGTGTAATTATATACATACAGCAAGCAAAAGTTTGTTTACATTCTTTATCTCGTCTCATTGGCCTTACTTAAGTTTCATTAGTGGCCGCTCATGGGCCAGAATGCCCATTGCCTTTCTACCTTGTGTCACTTAATAAATAAGACAGTGATAGCTCAGACGTGTCACCTCAACTGCCAGCTTTAGATAATGGAACTCCGACAGAACTCGAGTTCTCTTGACCGGCGAGTTCTCTGTGTGCAATGATGAAAGGCGCCGCATAGATTACAGTGAACGCGGAACTCAGAACTTGGAACTCAGAACTCTAGAACTCTTCCATGGGATCGGCGCCTAAAGGTGAACGGAACGCAGTTCAGTTCATTCGAACAGAGTGAATGTTTGGAACGCTGTATATATATATACTAGCTATCGATAGATATCGATGGATACGGCCATTTGTAAACAATTCACTGTTCTTATATATATTCTTTTACTATAAAGCTATCATTGTTACTAGATATATTCTTTGTAGGTTTTATTTTATTGAGCATAACTTGATAAGCCCCTTTGCAAATCTTTTCAATTTTAGTATTCTTATAATGGGTTCCCTATCAATCGCCGCTATACCGAATTTAACAAATGCTCGTTAGCTAATTATGAAATATGCAGTACTGAATTGGCCATAGCAGGATAAATGCTACGGCCTACGTTGAATGGCCTGCTTTCGCATATACTAATAATTATGGGAAAATAATTAGGGATGTTACTGTTATGCTGAAATCGTATATTTATCGGTATATTTCGCTGCATGGCCAATATTATAATAATCATTGAAAACGATTTCTTGACATACTTAAATAACGCTGCGTGACAAATATAAATGTAATATAGAAAGGCTTCCAAATCTTTTAAAAGAGTAATAAATTCGTGAAATATATCTGCGCGACCATATCTTCTAATCTGAGAGCTAAATCCGCAGATAAACCATTAAAGTAGACAACCTGAACCAAAGGTCCTTGATTACATTTGCTACAGGCCTCGCACTGGCTTAATTAGGCACGGTAAATGAAAGCTATATTGGCTACTAGCTATCTCCCGTGGTTTCCTGCGGTTCCGTTATGAAAAGTAGGCTAACAAATGTGAATTAAAATATTGTTATAGCATTTGAGGATAATGTAGCTTCCTATTACAACTCGAGTGGCTTCCTATCCACCTTCGCCCGAATACACACATATTATCACTCTTATACACTGATTTATTTAATCCTAAAACCCCTCGCTATCTCATGGAACGCTTCGAGTACTACACCTCTTATCATCATCTTCTTCATAGTTCCTTGGAACTTGACCTCCAAACTCCCAGTCACACTTCTCACTTCTTACTCTTATTCCCAATATTTTACTATCCAAGCTGTACGTCTCTGGAACTCTCTCCCTCAGACTATAAGAGGGGCCCCGACGTTAGACTCTTTTAAATCTCTTGTTATTTCACACTATCACACGCTATAAACTTCCTCATTTCCTGCCTTCCTTTCTATTTTACTAGAGTTGTTATTTTCACGTTATGAAAGTGTATTCTTATCTGTTACACCTATCATATTCTCATATATCCTGTTACCCAAAGGTTGTCTGGAAGAAATCGCTTAAGCGATAAGACCGCTTGTTTTGTATCACTTCTTCTTGTATAATGTTTCGTTTTCTATTATATGGTGTACAAATAAAGCATATTTATTTTATCTTATTAGTGAAATAATGTTCAGAATCGGATTAGTAATTTCAAAGCCTCGTATATGCCTCTTTATATTATACTAGCTGTCCTTCGTGGTTTCACCTGCGTTCCCTTGATAAAAGTAGCCTATACCCTTCTCTATACCATAAGTTGTCACGACGCGATGTAGGCTTGGCTATCAGCTCTACTATCAGCCTACGACCGGAGCATTCAAAATAGTTGATAAAGCAGTTGAAGAAGATGAAACTGATGACTGTCTTCCATAAAGTTTATTGCGTAAAAATAAAGAACCCAGCTGGGTTCTAGTATGATAATTCTTTATATTATTGATGCACTGGTAAACGAACTGTATTAATGTATTACTAGGATATATTATTTCACTTTAAAAACATGTCCACACAAGTTGCGTCTCAGTATCAGTACTGATTGAAATGAATGAATGTCTGATGGGACATTCTTCAATTATGAGAATTAAAAATATTGAAAATTCGAATTCGAAAATTTGATCATTTGAAAATTTTAAACATTTAAAAATTAGAATAATATGTACTAAATAGTATTTTTGACCAGAAGCAATAATTGAAATAGCCAAATCTCAATACGATGGCTTCAGTGGTTTAGGCGTGAAAGCGTAAGCAAACAAAAACAAATGGGCCAGTTGGTGCAGTTGATTATGATTCCACTTATAGCGCTGCAGGTCGTGGGTTTGATTCCCACCCAGGACATGCATTTGTGTGCATGAACATGTCTGTATGTCCTGAATCTGGGTGTAATTATGTACATTATGTTATTTATATATTTACAAACAAAATGATGTCCATAGTACAAGCTCAGCTTAGTTTGGGATCAGATGACCGTATGTGAGGAATATCCCAGGATGTTTATTTTATTTATTTATTATTTAAACTTATTATTTATTACTAAACTTATTACCATTTATTATTATTACTACTTATTAATTCTTAAACAAACAGAGTTACTATGGATTAGTACCTACCTCTTCAAAAAAAGTTAACATAAGTGTTTAGGCCAAAATACCTATAATAATATTTATAGTCAAAACCTACTCATATTGAGTTTCAATGACGAGCCTCTACTTCCCGATTCCTCTCCTTTTCCCACATCATATGTGTGAGCGAGAAAAGAACTTCGGGAATCTTCTACATACTTCGGTGACGCGTCGCTAAACGCGTGTGTGTGAGTAAACGTAACGCGCGCGTCTCGCAATCCCGCAACATTCAGTACGAAAGACGCTACAGACAGAGAAGCATGTGAAATTTGTGATTTGATAGTGCTCATAATCATTGGATTGCCATAGGAGTTCCTGGTAAGTCCTTACCTTTATCCTGGGAGGCTCCTCGTTTTCCATATTGATATTTTAACGCAAAAACCCACCAATAAGTACCCACAAAGTACTAATATAAAGCATCGCACTGAATCTCCTTTGCTTATAAGTAGTGAATCCATGCTGCTTAATAATTATGTAAACTTTGGTCGTGCCTATTTAAATAAGCCACTAGAAAAGGTATTTAAATAGAAAATTAAATATTATATTACTCAATAATATTGGAATTTTATCGGCTGGTACCACGTTATGCGGTACGTACCTAACTTGACGCAACGTCATGTTTGGATCTGATGCATGTGTGTGTGCCTGTAACACAACTGCAAAGTAACAAATGAATGCTGGTTTTCGCGCGCGATCTAGCCTACATACTACCCTTAAACTCCAAATTTGTTATGTATGCGGATGATCTGAAAGCATACAAATGTATACACTCTGTTGAGGACTGCCTGCTCTTTCAGAAGGACTTGGATAGGCTAACAACATACTGTTCTACAAATAAACTACAACTCAGTATCCCCAAATGTAATTATATTCATTTCACAAAAAATAAATTAATTATAGGTCACATGTATACCCTCTGTAGTGCCAATCTAGGTAATATCTCATCAGTTAAAGATCTGGGCGTTCTGCTCGATAGTAAGCTTCAGCTGAGCCAGCATATTGAAAACATTGTTAACAAGGCGTTTAAAATGTATGGATTTGTTATGAGGTCCTCGACTGAATTCAAACGACCGTCTACCTTTGTACACTTGTATAAAACCCTCATACGCTCTCAGCTGGAGTATGCTGTTCCAATCTGGGACCCATTTTATCAAAAATATGTGGATGAGATTGAGAGAGTCCAGCGCAAGTTCTTGCGATCTATGCACTATAGATGCTTTAAGTCACGGTTATCATACTCACAACTTTTAGACAAGTACAAACTTCTCCCCTTAGAAGCTAGGCGTAAATATCTGCAAGCGAACATTTTGCATGGCATTGTCCACAACAGTTTTGACTCAATAGACCTCACGAGTAAATTATGTTATGTAGTACCTCGCACTGTCAACAAGCGTAATGCTCGTGCGGGAACTCTTTTTGCCGTCAATACCTGTCGCACGAATACTGGACTGCGCTGCCCTTTGCGCCGAATGGTTGAGTCGTATAATTCAAACTTTATAGACATTGATATTTTTGTATGTTCTAAATGGAAATTTAGAAAAGATGCAATTAAATGCTTGCATGATGTTTCTAATAATTCTTGATTTTGTTTGTTGTTTTGTTCTGTTTGTTTTTTTTTTTTTGTTGGTATTTAATCTAATTCAATTTCAATTTAGTTCAGAGAATGCTAATGTGATTATTTGTTATTTTTAAATTTCATTATTATTTATGCAATACTATTTTTAAATACATATTTTATAGCCTCTAGTGGCACATTAGAATCTTATATTTTTAAAGCTATCTGCGGATGATGTAGTGGGCTGCAATATTGTTATTTTTCTATGTACAATCTCTTTGTTATATTTATATTGTAGCTGTTTTTTGTCCCAAAATAAATAAATAACTAATTGTTAACTGTAGAAAATCACAATTGACAATTGATTAATTGTTAATTGCTATCATTACAATTAACAATTAATCAATTGTTAATTGTAATTTCCACAATTACAGTTGATCAATTGTTAGATGTTATGGTGACAATTAACAATTAATTAATTGTTAATCTTTAATTCAATTAAAATTTGCCCAACACTGACCTAACACATAATTATATAGTATACCTAATTGAATAAAAATAGTTAATATTAAATAAGTAATACATAATTATGTAGTGTAATTGAATCTCATGAGGTAAGCACTACTTGTTTTTAAAAAGAGTAATTGCTGAGTTATTGCCGGCTCTTCTCGGCAAAAGCAACCTTCCGAACCGTGCATTAGTCTGATTCATAAGTGCCTGTGAGGCCTTTACCTCTAAAATATTAGTAAGTGTCAAAAATCACAATCTCCGAGGGCACTCCTTTAAAATCACGAGATCAGTTAGCAAAAGCAACCCCCGCGAACACTTTATGCCTAAACGTGTCATTTGCGAGTGGAATCAATTACCAGAGACAGTTATCAATGCAAAAACAGTGAACTCTTTTAAAAATAGACTCGACAAGTACTTAAAGACTAAAGTGCAGTGATATACACTCAATCAGCTTCTAGCTGCATGTGTATCATAAATAAATAAATAAAAAAAGTGTATGTATAGATTTACCTTATGATCTGGAAAGATCTCTTTCAACTGGTCTACATCACTTGCAAGAATCAAAGTTCTATTTCTACTGAGGCATGTTGCACACACAGATTTCTTTATGTTCCTCCACATTTTCTGATCCATTTTACTTTTTATTGATATTGGCAGTCGGACTCGAATCGGCAGCATATTACCATTTTGGGTGTATTTCTCTAGAAAATGTTGTGTATCTATTATTATCTAGTGTTTATTTTGAACCACGCCGAAATCTAAGGCTGTAATTGGGCTGAAATCGTTGAGTGCGCTAATGGCAAACACTGAGTCATCCAGCGAGCGAAGCGGGACTGTGGAGGCTAGCGAAGCGGGAGCATCTCATCCTTTTAGAGCGTGGAGCGCGAGCGTCTACAAAATAGAGCATAAACACTTCGTACAAATTAATTTGTTTTCACATTACACCAACATTACACAAAAAACTATATTTGTGATTTTGGTGATTGATTTCTACAATCAATCAAGAGTCTCACAAACTTATCTAGAATATCTAGCCCGGTGAGAGAGGCGCTGTTATCGCATCTGGTCCTGTGATTTGGTCACTTTTGGTGGAGCAAACAATGGCAGTGTTGCCAACAGCACTGGGCCTAATGTCGCCATTTTTCACGGCTTAAGTAGCCTAAAATAGCCGAATTTCAGAGCAGGTAGCCTAAAGTAGCCCAAAAGCCACAATAAAGCTATGAATAAAATTAAGATGTCGTTATTATTTAATTTATATACAGGTTGTTTTTTTCTTCTAGCCAGTATGGGTAAATTCTGCAAGGTCTGAGAAAAAAACGCTGAAAGGAACCATGTCAAAGTCAAAGCCATTTATTCAATTTAGGCCGCAGAAAGGCACTTATGAAGGTCACATGAGCTGAATATTGAATAAACTAAAAAGGGCATTAAAATATTTTTTCGTAGATATGAAATTTTTTCAAGATTTTTTTTCTATATTCTGCTTCTACGTCACAATACGAACAACATTATTTATTACAAGTTGCTAAAAGTTATCAAAATTTACTTCTAATTGCTTGTCAGAATGCTAGGAGCTGATCTTTTATGACTAAACATAGTGAGTTCCCTGCAAGATCTGCTCCACCTCGTAATTTTTTACTGAAATTTCCAAATGTAGCTTAAAGATACAATAAAGTATAGTGTTTTTTTTTTTTTTTTTTTTTTTGTACTACTTAGGTAGCAAACAAGCATACGGCCCGCCTGATGGTAAGCGGCTACCGCAGCCTATGGACGCTTGCAACACCAGGGGTGTCACTCACGCGTTGCCGACCCTGCAGAAATCTCTTCAGACCCTTTTTGAAGAACCCCATGCTGTACTCCATTGGGAAAACCACGGCAGGGAGCTCATTCCACAATCTGAGCGTCCGCGGAAGGAAGCTCCTTTGAGACGGCACAGTTCGAAACAATTCTGGTTTCAATATGTGAGGATGGATTCCCTGTCGATGGCGAGAGTTGCGATGGTAGAAGGTGGCTGTGGGCATCATCTTAAACAATTCTACAGAACACTGTCCGTTGTACAAGCGGTAGAACACACATAAGGAGGCAAAGTCTCTCCGCAGACTGAGGGGCTCTAAACCGTTTGTGAGCTCGGGATCGTCAATAATTCTAGCAGCACGTCGCTGAACCGAGTCTTAAGGCGCAAGCTGGTATCCAGGTGCTCCCGCCCACAGATGGCAGCAGTACTCCATATGAGGCCGGACTTGCGACTTATAAAGTTGCAGCCTTTGCCTCGATGTGAAGTACTGCTTCGCTTTGTTGAGCACTCCGAGTTTTTTGGATGCCAGCTTAACCTTGTCTTCTAAGTGACTACGGAACAAGACGTCGCTTGAAATGTCGACGCCAAGGATCCCAATGCTGTTACTGATGTTCAAGGACGTGTTCTGGAATTGTGGAGTGTCCGCTACGTTAGGCGTGTACCGGCGCTGATTATGGGCTTGTTAGTTTCTTCAAATCAGTATACATACATACGTGGCATTTGGAGAAAAATACACTTGTGTGAGCACCCGTGCGCGATTTTCACTGTAGCAGATACAGTATGAGGCACGAGTGGTGAGCACAGATAGGTAGTAGTGGGGGCAAGCTCACGCAAATACACTTTTGGCCAAATCACTGGCGTAACAAACAAACAATGTTTGTTTGTCACTTAGTCCTTTACGCCTCTACTTCTCAACGGATAATCATGAAACTTTGCTTGCAGATAGCCTATAGCATGGATAAGGACATAGGCTACTTTTACCATCTACCCAAGAACGCGAGTGAAACCGCGGGGGACAGCTATATTTCTTACGATTTAGCTCATAAATTGTAATTTGGCTTATATACCTTGTCGTTGAGGTAGCCTAAAAGGCGACCAGTCGCCATCCCGAATTTATCGTCGCCAATTTTCGTCCTGAGTAGCCTAAATGGCGATAAATCGCCTACGTTGGCAACACTGAACAATGGCAGAAAGCATTAAAACTGGTTTCGGCCTTCGTAAAGCACTTATTACACCTTCCTATTTTTAGGATCCTAACTAGGAAATAGGAACGAACGTGTAATCGCGTCGCTCCGATTTAGGACGTTTAGGGATGTAACATAGTTCTTCAAAACATCGATGTTTTGAAATAATTATATAAGGCTTCTAAAGTCTTGGCGTATATTTTGAGGGATGCATGTATAGGTCATTAGTAATCAAAAAACAATAATAGAAAAATAATTCATACAATATATAATTATTTCAAAACATCGATATTTTGAAATAATTATATAAGGCCCTTCTAAAGTCTTGGCGTATATTTTGACGGATGAATGTATAGGTCATTAGTAATCAAGAAAGAATAATAGAAAAATAATCCGTATATTGAAAGTACTACATTATTTATAAATTAATACTTGGTACTTACTTACATAAAGTTCAATTTTGTTTTATTTTAACATAAAGGAGCTCATTTGTATTCATTAAAATTTTAATTTGTGTGATCAGTTTGAGAGAATAAAAAACTTAAAACATCGGAAGAACATCGATGTAAGTATAGTTATATTTTTTTTAAATCGACCTTTGTTACATCCCTACGAGTCGTCCGTCCCGCTTTAAGTATAGTTGCTATACTCTTTGCCGCGTCCTAATTAGAAAGCAAGATAGTGTAGTGTAATAAGTAGCTTCCTGCTTCCTTGTTAGAACCATCCTAGTAAGGATCCTAAATATAGGAAGGTGTAATAAGCCCTTTAAGTAACTATTACACCGTCCTATTTTTAGGATCCTAACTAGGATGGTTCTAACTAGGAAGTTGGAAGCTGCTTGTGGCGACTTGCGTGCCACCTATATAATTGTCTGTTTCATGTACTTACTGGCCATAGTCTTTTAGTACTGGCTGTTTGTAATATTAAGAATAATATGATTAATTGTTTGTTTGAAAATGTGACAGGCATTCATTCAATGTCCAGACGCCTAGCTCTTCAGTTTTATAAGAGATTTTGTCTGTTGAAGAAGTATTTTATCCAGTTTTGTATTTTATATTAAGTAAAGCTAAATTACAGTTTTCCGTTAAGCAGAATCAGTAATGTAACCGAAAGTTGGAAATTACACAAGCAAACGTATCGCTGCAGTTTTATTTTTTAGGTATTCACAAATCCCACATACTTATTACACTACACTATATTGCTTTCTAAATAGGACGCGGCAAAGAGTATAGCAACTATACTAAAGCGGGACGGACGACTCGTAGGGATGTAACAAAGGTCGATTTAAAAAAATATAACGAAACTTACATCCATGTTCTTCCGATGTTTTAAGTTTTTTATTCTCACAAACCGATCACACAACTTAAAATTTTAATGAATACATGACAATGAGCTCCTTTATGTTCATTAAACTAAATCTGAACAGTTTCCAACTCGATACCTTAGCTAACTTCCATTTATGAACTTCCGATCTTAAAAAGAAAACACATTTAAAATACAATGGTATTCCATTATTTTAAAAACGATGTCAAAAGTCACAAACATCGACATCATTCATAAATTCTGTTTGTGCTCTGCCGACCGACGAAATCAAGATCACGTTGCTTCACCGTGCTTTCTTCTTCTTCAACAGGCCCATCACAGACGTAGCTATGATAGTATATTAATATGCCGAGCTATAATATAAGTTACAGTACAAGTTGGTGAAGTAACAGAAATATATATTATAGCTGCGTGTGCGGTAACTCAAAGATTAGTATTGAAAATATATCGTAATATGCCTTGCTATGATTTATATTAATATATATATTATAGCTACGTCTGTGATGGATTTTTATTGATATTATTATATAAGGTCCTTCTAAAGTCTTGGCGTATATTTTGAGGGATGGATGTATAGGTCATTAGTAATCAAAAAACAATAATAGAAAAATAATCCATACATTGAAAATACAATTTTGTTTTCTTTTTAACATAAAGGAGTTCATTTGTATTCATTAAAATTTTAAGTTGTGTGATCGGTTTGAGAAAATAAAAAACTTAAAACATCGGAAGAACATCGATGTAAGTATCGTTATATTTTTTTTTAATCGACCTTTGTTACATCCAGGGTTGGATTTCGTAGTATAATTATACTATTTGTACCATAATTTTGTGATGTGTAGTATGTAGTATCGTAATGCCATTATACTACGCGAAAATACCATAATTTTACCTTTAGGTCGATTGCTACTGTTATTGGTTGAAATAAATTAAAAAATATTACTTTAATTACGAAATAAAGTTGTAATCTTTGTTATTGTTGTAGTAAATCGCTCTATTGACTCCTGATACTTTCATGCGATGCTGTGAAAGAAATTAAATGTACCTAATGTGTATTGAATTTATTCCATCTGAGGACATGCTATGTCGTGTCAATGTCAAAGACGAAGTTCCGATTGACGAATTGGCTGAAATAAACATCTACTTGCCTAAATTTGGTTGATTTGTACAATAACAATAAAACTAAGATTTCCTTCCAAATGTATTTTTATTTAAATTCATAACAAACTCGACGAAAAACGCAAAACGTAGTATTATTTTCGACAAGTAGTATAATTTTATTTGCCATAGACAATAATTTTCTGGGGGTCTGAATCCAACCCTGGTTACATCCCTACGAGTCGTCCGTCCCGCTTTAGTATAGTTGCTATACTCTTTGCCGCGTCCTATTTAGAAAGCAATATAGTGTAGTATAGTAAGTAGCTTCCTGCTTCCTAGTTAGAACCATCCTAGTTAGGATCCTAAAAATAGGACGGTGTAATAGTTACTTTAGTTCCTCTTTTGGCCAGATACGTTTCTGAGACTATACATGAGGGTGACATATGGATAGGATAGAACGTAACGTCGCAACGTTACGTTCGCCGGGCGACGCGTTCGCCGGGCGACGCGTTCGCCCGGCTTTATCGCAAATTACGCACTTTCGGTACGAAAAATAGGCTAATGTAGCTTGAATGCATTAAAAAGAAATGTGAGTTTGACAACGTTTGGTATAACTAGTTATTCATGCAACTGTTGTATAAGAAGGGGTATTAAAACACGAATGTGCGTATCACATGAGAGTTTCAATACCTTATTTTTTATATACACTTGCATACAAGACTTTATCTACCCATGATCAACATTGTAAACACCAAAGTATTTTTTTTTAGTTTTCTTAGGGGTATCCCTTATGGTCAAAATACCGACGTGAATTCGAATCTTCTTCTTATATGTCTGCGAGTCAAAATAATATTTTTTTACTCTTAAGAACAGTTACGTTCTATGTCTAAATTTTGTAGAGATGTGAATGATAATTTCTAATCGAAAAGAAAATCGATAATGTAATTATTAAATGAATCGTTTATTTATATAGTTAAAACTTCATAGAATAGGTATTTAAGCGGACGCTAGGTAAATCTCACCTCTAAAATGTATGTATCATTATCCACACATTTCTCCGAAACAATTCGGTTTGTGAAATTCGACACTTTTTATTGGCTTACATATACCTACTTCAACTTAGTACGACTTAGTGCTATGAGCTACGGGTGTGGTGTCAAAGGGAAAAAATCTGAAAACCTTGGTCAAATTCTAGTACATGTAAATCCGATACGAGCTACTGCAGTGGAATATTATTACTCAATGGCACCTGTTAACTAAAATGAAATCTATAAAATGCTTACAACGTATTTGAGTATCTTTAAATATTTACTAATTATTAACAAATATTAGTTTTTACTTTAAACTAAAAATTACGAAATAAAAAAGTAGGTAGGTAATTAAAAATGATGTCGAAATAATGTTTTGGTCCCCAGCCACGCTGACCCAGCCTGGCGGAAGATCTTCTATTTAAATGGAGGTATCATCACTTTGCACCTCCATATACACGAAATTAACCAACAAAAATGACGAAAAAACTCTAATATGCCATTTAATGGCTTTTCGGGAATAACAATTCAATGGTAGAGCAAAACATCTCAGCTCTGGCGAATACTTTGTTCTAGGAAGTTTATCTTTAGCAGTCTTCTTTAACTGTCTGCAGTACCAATTCCTTTTCGTCCACTCCAATTTGTTCTTCCTATCCTATCATTTATCCTATCTATAAAGACTTATCACTTGAATTATTCAAAAGTTCCTGTAAATCATTTACCTTCTTCTTTAAATACCTAATTTTAGCCAGCAATTGCTTAATCTTTTTATTTTTAAATTCTAGTTGTTTTTTAAGTTTTCTCTTTCGCGGTGTATCAGGCTGTAAAAAAAAATTCATCATTAAGCATATAAAGGAGAAATAATAAAAACTCTTCCTTATAAAAAATAAATTATTGACATCAAAGTACACTAAAAAGTATGAAATAATACTAATCTTACACCGTCTTGAAGTCAGCGAAATATTTTCTATGGAACAATAGTAATAACAATATGCTCGTCTGTTGATAACAATGGGATCAAACGGGAAGTATACCCACCCAAATAAAATAAAACAAATCCAAGTCGGTCATAGTTTGACCGCAAGCGATGTACGCCTAGATGTTGCCTCCTAAAGAGCGGTATAGCACTAGCGGTAAGGCTATAATAAATGACCGAGTTCAAACAAACATAAAAATAAAATTGAAAAATACAACCGAATTGAGAACCTCCTCCTCTTTTGAAGTCAGTTAGAAATACAAAAAAGAACTAACGCGTTGAGATTGGGAAGATGAAGACGGCATCGGTTCTGACAACGGCGTTGGTTCCAGCGACGACAAAGGATCAGATAAGGTCGGTAATTGTTGATCAGTGTGCACTTGTAATTCCGAAGGTTCCATGCTTGATGACTGTAACATATCATTTTTGCCACTTGAGTTAGTATTTAATTCCAAATTCTATATAAAAAAAGCAATCAATTAGATTTGTCTTGTATTACTTCCTATTTATTTCATATTCCAGCACAATGACTAGTATGTACTACTCACCTTACAATGACTAAGTAATCTAGTTGGCTTAGCATTTTCATTCAACTTTCTCCTATTTTTTAAATTGGATAGTAATTGAAAACTTAAAGGGTCAAAGTGATCGGAACAAATAACACTTGTTCTTGTAGGGACCCAACCATCGCCGTTGTGGCAAAAAGTGACCCATTCTTTTCGTAAGAAAGGGTCCTTCGGAAATCTGTTAAAAAAGTAATTCATTTTAATATTCATTTAAAGAAACAAAATTTGTCTTAAGTAGTAGAGGTATCTTCATATACATAAAATACTAATAACTCTATGATCTCAATCATTCACTCAAATTGTCCCCAAAACTACGCAAATCACTCCTTGGTTTCTGATCTTTGCAAAAAGATCGATCTCATCATCTCATGAATCAATTCGTAAAATATTTTTTCTTGGTTATGTTGTTTCCTTTACGAGAAAATAATCTTTCTGACAAGACTCTTGTACCCAGAGACCATCTTGTGCTCAAGATTTAACCATAAAAAATATTATTATTATTTTATTTGCTCTTCAAGCGAATACCAAAACCGTATTGAATCAGACGATTTTAGACATCTTGTATAATTATAAAATCGAAACGGGATAGATGGTAAAAAATGATTCTCGATCGATCTCTATCTCAAACAATCGATTCAAAATATCGAAGATCGATCTTTAAAAAATCGATATTTGATTAAATCGAATCAAGATCGGAAACCCTAGGTTGGGTATGATACAATATTAGTCTGTGGTACTACGTAAACGGTTATTTATTATTATGTTTTTTCGTTATAGAGACTAAAATACAAACATTTTTCGTTAGAATACTCACATATGATAGGAAACGCCATGTTCCCGCAGATTTGATGTTGCAGATCGCCTTTTACATGAGGAAACAGCACAATTAACCATTTTTTTGGAGCGCAATATCGCGATACAAAACGATAGGTACCATATATATATATAGGTATAATGTCTCAAGTTTAGTTATAGTGTATTATCTGTGACCGAATTTTTTTTAACATCCTTGGTGACCAACGATATTTTAACACATAAATATTGTTGTTGTGATCAAATGGCAGTGGAACGGCAGTGGCAATCACAGAACATTATTACTCTGACGCCTTAGATTAAGGATTTTAATCTAAGTCTGACGCACAGACTACGGAGGACATATTCTCGCTAACAAAAAACTGTGTCTATGGAGTCGGCCACCTCTCACGCACACCTTAGTTGGCTATTCCGCGGGAAATTAGACTCTGTCGCCGTTTACACAGAGTCGATTACTCGCGCTCAACTGATGTGTGAATGTGTGCGTGCCGGCTCGTACGTACAGCGTGGTGGCCGACTCGAGTGACACAGTTTTTTGTTAGCGAGAATATATCCGACTTTTTTAAATATCTGTGCTCTGACGAGAAGAAAGTCAACTCCATAGATTCAAAATGCTAGAGGTGTGTAACTCAGCTCTGAACCAGCTCAATGAATCAGATCACACGGGTTTGAGCCGTTGAGCTACAGCTCAACAACAAAATCACTAGCTCACGGCTCAATCCAACTCCTATTGTATCTGCGACTCCCTCCATAGATTATTCTTATGCTTCTAATCTACGAATTATTATTTCGTTCTAAAACATATAAATAATAAATTTTATTCAATAAATAAATATGTAACATATGTAGATAATATAAAAAGGCAAATAATTTCAACTCTGAAGTATGAAAAGAGGCGCTCGGCAGAGTCGAACGAATCGCGGCAGCTCAGTCGGCTCGATTCGACGTGCGGTACGCATTGAGCGTGCGCGCGTATCGTAGATTATATGTACAAATTTAGCTGATCTGCGAGCTGAGTCATTGAACCAGCTCACACACCTGAGCCGTGAGCTGTGATGCAGCTCGCGTATTTTTGATGAGTTACACACCTCTACAAAATGCATACAAGTGGCTACAGTGGCGCCGTCTATTCTTTCCCTTATGAACTGTAATAAATGTGTGGCAGTGGCAATGTAATAAATTATCTCCCAACTCCAGTATATAAGTTACCTACTCTATGAAATTACTCTTTGGGCAGTGGACCACACGTAGACAGAGAAGGCTAGGACCACAAACTCCACAAACTATAAGTAAGGTATACACGACTGTTTTCGGACCCCGTTCCAAAGAGAAGAGAAGTAAGTCGACGTTAAAAAACGGCCACGAAGAAAGTGCTGCCTCTATGAAACTTTATCAGAACTATAGCTGTGGAGATATATATATATATATACCTAGTTATATTGTATATTTATGTACGTACGTACATATAATCTACCGCTGTATTGTTCGATTGAAATGGGAGTATACTGGAAGACGACCTTAAACCTGCAGCCAGATTTGCATTTAATATAGAAAACAAAATAATACCACTGAGATCCAACTGCCATAGTAGAATAATTCTAAATTTACTGAAAATAAAAAACAATTTAATGCAATTTAATCAGGCTGGTGGTGTCCGATCGCCTATAAATTTATAATAATAAAACCAAATCATAAAAATTACTTGTTTAATTATTTATTTAGGCATATCAACAATTGGTTTATCAAGTACATACATAATAAGTATAAGGCAGGGCTGGGCAAAATACATAGGTTATTTGCTTTAAGTATTTAAAATACTAATTATTTTCTCGCATGTATTTGAAACAGTACAGTATTTTAACCATCTGTATTTAAAATATTAATAATCAAAGATTAAATGCGTTCAGTTGATTGCAATAAATTGCCATAATATAATCTAGGACCGAGTGAAGCGCTCGTGGTGTAGCAAGATTAGCCGTTCTTAATCGATCGGCAAAGTTAAGCTACCACCGTCGTGGTCGGTACCTGGATGGGTGACCGCCTAGTGGTATTTCATATCGAGCGTTTCCGTGCTTCGGAAGGCACGTAAAGCCGTTGGTCCCGGTTATCACTCAATTGTGATAGTCGTTAAGCTAGTTGGATGCCTCCTAGGCGGCTTGAAAAATTCCAACAGTAGGTTGACCACTAGCCTACCTCCACCGATCCGCAGTGGGCATGCGTGGTGGAGTATTGCCCATTCCCTTACACCCTCATTTGTGAAAAGAGGCCTGTGCTCAGCAGTGGGACATTATAGGCTGATGATGATGATGATGAAACAAAAATAACCAATGCACATGAGAACGAGGAGAGCCGACCCCAAATAATGGGATAAGGCAAGGAGGATGAAGAAGAAACAAAAATAACCAAGGAAATTTTAGTTCGTCGCATTGGTGCACATGGTTTTTTAGCCATCGTCTATTTTCTTTCTCTTTATCACATTTGAAGAATGAAGAAGATAGCAATAGCATGAATTTTTAGATTTCTTCTTTCTTTTCGTACTTAGGGAATTGATAAAATTGTTACGATCTTTCGAAGCTTATCAAACAGAAGTGAATATTTTTGTGTGAAATAAATTGCCATACAGTATTAGTATCGTGTTACCATACAGTATTAGTATGTTACTTTTCTCGTGAAAATGTTACTTTTTGGTCTGTTTCATGCAAGAATCTTATATATTATAGTTTCATGTTTCTTTTGTCTATCAGCCACTGGTGGCAAAGAGAATACAAACGCTACGCTTGGCAACACTGTGCCGGGATGAAAAAAGCATTAGAACATAATCTAATCTGTCTGTGTGCCGAATTCGTTGATGCGTGATTGATCCACAAACATCTCTTTGGAATTATATTATGTTTAAGAGGAAATGCTGGTGGCGTTTGTTCCATACAAACGTAATCCTCAGTTTTCTCTCTGGATAATGACACTAGAGCAACGATTATTTTACCATGCAATCTGTAGGTAGCACTGTATGTCCCGGTTGTGCTTTTCTCCTAATCATAAGAATTAGAAGCCTTCTAAAATCTCAAAAACTTACCATTTTTAACACCCTTACTTGACGAATATAATAAAACAAAGGAAAACCGACAGACCGAGCCAAAGCCCTTCTTATTATGATTCTTGTTTTTTTTTTTAAATCGATCCGGTTTTGTAGGAGAAAACCGGGGATTACGAAATAGCGATTTCGTCTAATTTAAATAGGTATAATCGGTCCAAGCTGTATACTTTGTAAAAGATAGCTTGATCTCTGCGACAGTTGTTTGAGTCATATGAAAATTAACCTTATAACTTTACAAATAAGGTTCATCTGTTTAATTTGTGGTTGATTTTATGATGATACAGATAAACCTTATGCTAAAGCCATAAGGATAATTTTCTTGACTCATACAACTGTCGCAGAAATCAAGCTATCTTTTACAAAGTATAGTTGTCTCTATCGCCCTCGGGCGGGATAGCTCGGGCACAGCAATAGATATGTTAAAAACCTTTTTTTTAAACTTCTTGCAGCCATCCTTTCCTCTTAATAGAGATACCTATCCATCCACCTTATCCACATTGAGCTATTATTACTACGTAGGTACCTATCCAATTTCAGTGTCTAGGACTTCCAGACTTCATCTATCCAGGGCCGCTGTAAGCGGGCGTGCAAAGAGTGCGCCGCACACGGGCGGCACGCCCAGGGGGCGGCAAATCGAGCGACTCATTCATACCTAATTCAAGTCATTGTACCCCTGGCAAGTCGACTCCTACGCAGAGGGCGCGCATAGAATACCAACTTGGGGCGCCTAGCCCGCAGCGGGCTAGCCGGCGCGCGACTAATAGGCATTTTGAAACATTAATTATCCTTTTTTTGACAAAACTCAGAGTAAGTAGTCGTAGGGCGGCATAATCGGTATTGCACGCGGGCGACGAAACAGCTAGCGGCGGGCCTGCATCTATCTTGCCAAATGCTTTACTTGTAGGGCCGGTTTCACGGGTTGTCGATTAAGTTTTGTTTTATCTACCTAATATGAACACTTCTTTCTTAAAAAGGAACCGAATTCCACGAGTTCTAGCGAGATAAGATTTCCAGACCTATCCATCGGTAACCTGTGAAACAGGCCCATAAGAATCGTTTCTTGCCATTGTAGGTATTTCATTCCGCTATTTGCCGCCCCTAAAATCTGTCGCCGCCGCCGCCGCGCCCTAGTTCCGGGCTTAGTGGACCTTAAGGAAAGCCTCGCCACATCTGCACCTTCACATATTTGTAACAGTTGCTTCACCAATGGTCAAGCCTGCCAATGGTACCTACCTATACTTCAGTGCCTTTTAGAAAGCTTCACAGATAAAGGCGAATATACAAATAGTCTCAATAACCGAGGGCCCCTTTCAGTTTATCTACCTACACTATCAAAAGATTTTAAATTAAAGGTCAGTAGGTACCTACTTATCTAGTATTTGATGTAATTGCCCCAAACCAATGATATTATAATAAAAAAATATCATTGCCCCAAACCAATTTGGATTCAGAAATGGTATATAAGTCGACTGAAGAACCTGTTATTGAACTAAATGATTTCACCCACTTCCAGTGGTCGGATTGGCTTGATATTTGGTACACATAGTATATTGGATGACAATGCAAGTACATTCACCTAAAAAAGCTTGAATTAAAAGATTTTTATGTATTAAAAATTATATTTTTAACTAAATCTAATTTACTTTAATTTAATAAAACATAAGTAGATGGGTAAACATTTATTTCTTTTTAGCTGACTTTATCCCGTGCTTTAGCTTCTTATGAGTATGAAATGCGCCGGAAAAACAGAAGGAGTCTGAACATATTTCGCAAACGTACGGACGGTGGCCGAGGTGAGAGTTCAGATGGTCTACGAGCGTAGATTTGTTCTGGAAATGATTAAAATTAATTACAAATGTTATTGTATCAAAGTTGCAACATATTCTACAGATTCCCTTCTGAGTCTCGGAGCCGAACTTTATTACATTACAAAAATGGGTAAAAGAACTTAATGATTTTGCAAAAAAAAAATAAACGTGATTGACAGTAGGAGCAATACTGTAAAATCTCTTCAAGGGAAGTCAGCTGTGTCAATGGGGATGCTTTATTTCAACTGAGATGGGAAGATAATGGCACGCTTGGTTTCATACTATTTATTAAAAGTTATGTTGCTTGTCAAGGAAGTACAGAAAATAATAGAGGCGCTACAGTCGTTTGTTATGGCAACTCGAATGAGAACGCTTCCGTAGTTTTGATACTTTGTTATTAATTTCATTTAAAATCATCAAATATTTCTAAATCTTAACTTATATGAAAAATTAAACTATTGGTTGGTATGTCCTTTTTACATCTTGTGTAATATGTCTAAGTTTGTTCTTGAAAAGCATAATTGCAGTGTTTATTGCCGGCTCTTCACAACAAAAGAAACCCTCCGAACCGTGAATTAGAGTCCGACTTTTCATTAATGCCTGAATGAATAAATATTTCATATCATATTATAAACTAAAGAATCACTCAACTAATACTGCTGACATTTGTTAATATGTAGATTTAACACACCAAAATGAAATGACTTAACACTATTTAAGACGGGGACTAAGCTCAATTTCACAAAAATGGGTTTCTTTGAGAGGCGAGTATGACGCAACCCAATGAAAATACCTCACACAAAAAATAATGTGGACAGACAAGGGTCTGAAGAAAAATGTTAACCGAATAGAATATTGAAAAGTGCTTTGTATTCCCCACAAAAAAATCGTAAACTAGTGCATAAAAATAAACTTTGGCGTCGTAATTCTCTGTATTTTCAGCGACAACAACTAATTTTTTTTTGAGAATATATTAGATACTGCATTATATTGAAATGTTAACCGTATAATTATTAAATTTTATGAGTATTTTCTGTATAATCTAAAGAAAACGCAAAAATAAATATCCAAGCGGCGACTAGTCATATTGTCAACACAAATATGATTTACAATTTTCAACCCTATTCAACGCTGTCTAAATGTAGCAATAGCTTACGCGGTTGTTCTTTAGTCGTCGGGCAACGCTCGACCTGCATGGTTGGTACCGGACGCTTTGTGTCGATTTTTTTTATAAGCATTTGAGTATTGCTCTATACAGATAGCAATAGAACACATATTCATATGCCCTGAGTGCAAGCGTCCTTGGTCGAACGTCTTGGCGATAGCCGAATAACCATAGTATACATACAACAAAAACAAACATGAAGATAAATCAACTAATCCCAAGAATCTTATATCTATGGATATTTCATTACCTTATTATATCTGAAGACGAAAAATTTCACCTTTATTACGTCACACATAAATTCTTTTTCAGTGACAACCATTGAATTATTACGCTATTCAATGGTGACAACGTTGTTAGCTATTTCAGGACAAACTTGGGACATATACATTTTATTATGTAGTTAGTTGACTTTCTACCACCTACTACTTTTAATTATATAGTCAACACAAATATGATTTACAATCTTCAACCCGTATTTTTGCGATTTGGAGTGGACAAACCCAAAAGTTAAAATTAGAAGTCATTGAAAGGGATGACAATTTCTGGAATCATAAAATGGAACATGAGTTGGTTCGATTTTATATGAACTGCCTTCTCCCAGAGATAGTGCACCCCAGACATACACGTGGCATGCCTATACGCGATGGTATTGTATCAGTAACGCAAAGCAGTTTACCACTCGGGCAGATACAGAATAAAATTCAGTCAAGATTTTTCTGAATTTTTATACATCAGTAGCACGGAATCTTTGCCAAGCGCTTATCTCCCAAAAGCAGTGTTTCTCATTAATGTTTTAGGCTCGTTGATGCGCTTGTGGTGTACCTAACTTGATTAGCCGTTCTTAATCGATCGACAAAGTTAAGCAATTGCTGATGTGGACGGTATCCGGATGGGTGACCGTCTAGTGGTATTTCAACTCGAGCGTTTTCCGTGCTTTAGGAGGCACGTAAAGCCGTTGGTCTCGGCTATCACTAAATTGTGTAAGTCGTTATGCTAGTTGGAGACCTCTTAGGCGGCTTGGAAACTCCAACGAAGTTGAACACTAGCCTATCTCCACCAATTTGCAGTAGCCATGCATGGTGGAATATCTGTCCATTCTTTTCAGTAGTATTCCTGTTACCTTTATTCCTATTTCACTCAGCAGTGATTATGTGCTGATGATGATGATGTTTGTTATGATTACTTCTGAATAGAGATTTAATGGTAATCTACGAAATGTCAATACGCTATACACATTGATATCTCTAATATGTATGTATGTACTATCAATCTTCCCCATACCGTCATATTATGTAAAAAAAAACATCACAGAAAATGACCAAGAACTTATTAAAATATTATGTTTCCTTGCCATTTAACATTAAATGTATCTGTTTACACCAAAATCCTAAGGTTAAATTACACCCGAAGGTGAGGATTATTTTTACCAATGATGTCCGAAACGTGTCTTTAGACGTCGAGCACAAACCGCTGGCTGAAAGCGGCTGTGAATCTGTAAAGTTTGCTAAGCTATAGTACAATACAAGTTCTCATAGAATTACGTAAACGCGATAGTTACGTCAATTCTTTGCAAACTTTACACTCGGGGTACTGATGCCTACGTATGTGTGTATCGGCGAAGATTTGGCTGCGTTCAGTAAAAAATGTATAACGGTTGTATCAATGTCGCCTTATTCCCTCTAATGGGAAATTAAATTTAAAGTCGCGGCAACTCACATACATAAAATATGGCAGCTTTAAAACTTGATTATATCATGGATTATTAGTAATCCTATCTCTTCGGTAGGTATGTAAAAAGGAGAATGACCATTTTCTAAGGGGAGTTCCACTTCGAAAATGTTTGTGTCACAATTAGGGATGGGCAGGGAAAGAAAAAATATGGGAAGAAAAGAAAAATATGGGAAAATACGGGAAAGAATGGAAAAATACGGGAATATTCCCGAACGGCGGGAAAATACTCAAATGGCTTTTTGTACCTAAAAAAAAATATTAGTTGATGCTTTTGATTGTTATTTCAACCATACTCGCTGTTGTACGTACCTACATTACCTACGCGCGGACCCACGTGGACCTTAGAGGAAGGTCACAGTTCCCCCGGGACCCGGAACGGGCTACGTAAGCGTCGTGCGTGTGCACGCGTGCTCGTTCTGCACGAGAGCCCACCCCCTCTACAGTGCAGATTACTGCAGATGACAACCATTGTGGCGTTTAGGGTACAAGCCCGGCATAACCTGGCCGCTCCAGAGTGAGCGGCCAGGTTATGCCGAAAATATAATGTGTGGATTCTCCCAACCCCAATGCCCTGCGGTTCGATAAAATACAGTATTCAATTTATAGCAACCTTTCGGCTAATGAGTTAAGTCTTATGACCTTGCCTTCACCAACTCCTCATTGCCGATAAGTCTATCATCGGTACTTGGCAGATTCATCCGAAGGTGAAATGAGTAGTCCACCCACAACCGGACGTTGTTCTTTGCTGTTGCAGAAACTGCTCCGATGCATGGTATAAAGTACCACTTAACTCTAAAGAGGATTCTTATACTTTTCTAGCAGTAGTTTCTGATTTTGACTCAATAAAACAGCCGAAATTAAAGAATTTTGGTTGATAAAGCCTACCCTGCCTACTGGGTTGAAATACCCCAGTACCCCAGGAGATCATGATCACGTTGATCTCCAAGAACATATCCTGGAAAGTAGGAGTCAGAGAGAAAGGACTTTGCATGTACTAGAACTACCGCATATGGCCTTCCACCAGGGTACCGGGTTCACTTTTGATACTCAAGACCACATGAAGTTGCATCCCCAAAAGCTTTTCTCTTCGACCTGTAATTCAAAAATTATACTCTCGCTATAAACGCAAAATCTACTAAATGTACTGTGACCATTTGAGTATTTTCCCAGCCAATGGGAATATTCCCGGGTTTTTTCCCACCAAATTGGAAATTTACTCGAAGTTGGGTTTCTTCCCGGGAATAAACCCAACCGTAGTCACAATGATTTATTTTTTATTTTGTAGAAAAAATACTATATTTTCATAATCAGTAAACAGTTTTAATTTTCTGACCCGGGTTTAAGAGCTTTTTTCTTTTTTCTGATGCAGAATTTAAGGTTATAAAATGCAAAAAATGGCAATTTACATAGTTTGTTTTAGTAATTCAATGGTTTAAAATTAGTAAATCGGTAATCTTAAGGTTTTTTAATGGAGGCCACTGAAAAAAACAATTTGTGTTTATTGTAATGTTTTGCAAAAGATTAAACGTAGGTATGCTAGACTTTTTGGCGGCAACATGCAAAGTCATATAGCGTCTTCGTTTTATTTCCATAAATTCCTGTAATTTCAGGTTAATGCATATTATCAGTGGTGTTTTATCCAATAAAGATCAATCTATGTGCACACAAGTTCAGTGAAATGAATTATGTATATTGTGAATTTTCAAGTTGTCTCAAAAGGTCCGTGAGACCGTCCGTCCGTCGTGGGGTCCGTGTGTACAATGACAACTATTTTACTAAAATATATCTGTTACGGACGGTGACTGATAGTGCGGACTATATAAAAATGATTTATTTAGTGACCAGAACTCAAACATAACTTGACACTGGCAAAAATAAGTCCTCATAAAAAAGATTTGGTAGCCTAACTTACCTATTCAAAATATAACTCGACACTGGCAAAAATAAGTCCTCGTAAAAAAGATTTGGTTGCCAAACTTACCTATTTATAATAATATAATGTGAATGAACATAATAAAATAAGACTTGATTTTTGAATCATATTTGATTGAGACACGCGATGACACAATAGTGGGCCCAAATATGGTCAATCTCCTTTGGTTTATATACCTTTTTATCTATAAAATAATTTTTTACACGTTTTGTGACAAAACGACATTTTCAATCATATTTAACCGGGAGCACATTTCAGCGGAGGGTGCAATACGAATTGAGAGCAGTTTGCTCAGTAGTGGTGAACAGTTTAAGTTACATATATTAGGTCATTACATATGAAATTGGCGTTTTGTACGGGAGGAATATAAAGTCAATTTTTATTTTGTAAAATATATTTAATTAATCAAAGTATGCACCGATGTTATCTATGCACTTTTGCCATCCCATAGGTAGTTTATTGATCCCTTTACTAAAAAACCATGGGGGCGAGAATTAATAAACTCTTTGAAGGCGGTTTGGACTGCCGCATCGGAGTTGAATTTTTTTCCTTGTAAGAAGTTTCCCAAATTACGGAAAAAATCGTAATCTGTTGGAGCAAGGTCCGGGGAGTACGGTGGATGTCGCAAACATTCCAATTGTAGCTCATCTAACTTAGCGGTTGTTTGTTTTGCAGTGTGTGGTCTTGGGTTGTCGTGAAGCAGCAGTGGCCTAGAGCGATTGACCAATCTCGGTTGTTTAGCAGCTAGTTCTTTCTTCATGGTTTGCAGTTGCTGATAATAGATATCTGCCGTAATCGTTTGGCCAGATTTTAGAAAGCTGTAGTGAACGACAACGGCGCTAGTCCATCAAACGCTCACAAGTAACTTTTTCTGAGTCAATTTTCGTTTAAGGCAGGATTTGTTTGGGTCTCCATTGTGACGAGTGCTTCCGATTATCGTACAGTATCCACTCGATTCGATTTAAAATCCCTTCATTATTGAGTCGGTTGAGCAAAGTAACAGCAGTCGACGCGTGTTTGCAAGTTCGATTCACTCAATTCATGAGGTACCCATAGTTCAAGTTTTTTTACTTTCCCGATTTGCTTCATGTGGATTAAGGTGGCCCTCTGTGGCCGGCGCAACTTCAAATTAATCTTTCGAGCCGTTTCTGCAGCACTGGTGCCACGGCAGAACTCGTACTCGTAAATATACCGATATTTCATGTTTTCCATTGTGCGGTAATAAGCGACGCCAAAGAAAAAAATAATGAGGAAAATACAAATGAATGACTGTTTTCAAAACTCAAATGTACCAGCTAAATAAATTTATAAATTTGAATTTGGAATTCTTAACCAAAGAGGAGATATTTGAGATCAAAGTGGTCAGTACGACAAAACGCTAATTTCATATGTAAGGACCTAAATAACTTATACTGTTATGAAAATAAATAGATAGATTATTATATTAGACATCAATGATATATTTTTTTTGAAAATTGTTCATCGTCTCATATTATGTATCAACATGTCAATACATTAAGAAATCCGTATCTATTCTGATTTCCTTACATATACTATGCAATTTTCCAAAAGTACACACACATCAGTCATTCCACATTCTAGTTTGTGTGAGTGCATTCGTCGTTTGAAATCGTGAGCTGTCCGCGCCTTAAATAAAACTAGGTAAACATTGGTGCCGATTCTGTTGTAAATCGCACTAAACTAATTTTAGTCACATCTCATCTCTTTCTTACGAACATTATTGAAAAAGGATAGAACATATTTTAAGTTGTCAAATTAATCTTTGCCGTCTTGTTTTGCGTGTATTTAGGAGTAACCGCGATAGATGGCGACTAAATTTATATTGAAAACAAGCATTGGATTAATTTGACAGGACTAAATTTCTTACATTCCTTTCTTATGTTCTTTCTTAGAAAGAGACATAGTGAGATTAAAATTAGTTTAGTTGTGAACAACAGAATCAGGGCCATTAGCTAGAAATTAGGTAATAATTTAAGAGCACTCAATTCGTCATACTTTTCATACAAAACCTCTGTACTTATTATGGCGTTGTTAAACATTTTTCGTTAGATGATTTGAACAAAAAATATACGCGTCGACTTGTAAACCTCCTCCGTTTTTTCGTCGGTTAATTAGTATCTTGTGCACTATATCTAGCCGTGTATCTAGGCGAAATTTAAAAAAAGTGTGAAACAAATTCAGTCAAAGCCTCCGAAAAACAGCGTTTTTGCACAAATTTTACCTGAATTTTGGCCATATCTAATGAACCTATAAATTGTAAAAGTAAAGAAAACATTTAGATACCAAGCTTGCAAATGTATTGGAAATTCTAAATAACTAACTTTTTTTTTCACAAACTGATATGCGAAATCATTAATGACGACCTAGCGACGCGGCCGCGAGTGATCAGCGGAATTTACCGACTGATAACCGATGGCTCTGATGCTGTCTCTCTTTTTTCGCAGTCAAACATTACGTTGGATGAAACAAGCTTTTAGACTATGCTTGCGTTGAAGTTGCGCCGGCCACAGAGGGCCGCCTTAAGGTACAAAATTACCAACCATAGTGCAAGTATCAAAACTTGTTTATGCAAACTACACTAGGATAATACAATGTTGCCAGCATACAAAAAAGTTTGTTCCGTTTCGAAACTTTAATGTTACTGTAATGTAAGTTGTAGGTATTTTTTGTTTATGCTTAGGTCTAGCCTACATCTGTAGCGCCATCCCATAATGTCGCTAAGGATCTTGTACTGGGGTATGAAATGATATACTTACAATGAATGCTTTCCCGCATATATCACACACTTTGTCCTTCGGTTTCACTTTGCCCTCGTGTTTTATATTTATATGTTCACGCATTCGCTTTTCCATTTTGAAACGCTGAAAATATTCATAAAAATAAGGGTGATTCCTGGGTATAAAAAAATAATTCAAATCAGTCCGTCAGTTAGATTCATCAAAAAACATTGGACAAGTATTTTTTGCTTTACCAAATCATAAAAAAATTACAAAGATAAAGCGCGTCAAAGTTTGGGAGTGGGGGCTCGTGCGTGACGTCACTTGATAGTACAAACTGTACCATAACGTGACGTCACGCGGAACTTCAACACACGATAGCTTCGTATTTTTTTGTTTAATTGACAAAAGAAAAAATACGCGTCTAATATATTTTGATAATGTAAATGAAGGAGTAAATATAACTTTTCAGTCCCCTAGCCTATTTTCCTGGCACATTGATCCCAAACTAAGCAGAGCTTTATTTAATTAGGTACAGCAGATTCAGGTACTTCTAAAGGGTTCAGTTACTTCTGGACATTCGATTGGCACTACTTCTTGAGACAAACTGTATAACGTGATAAGAATTCTTTCTAACTCTTTTGGGCACACAGACTTACCTTATTGCAAATATGGCATTGAAATTTAGCTTCGTTAGTGTGAATCATCGTGTGAGATCTTAGGGCGGCCGCATTGACGAACCGTTTCTCACAATGCTGGCATTTGAACCTGAAAAGAAAATACATTTATTCAAATTCACTTTTGCATCTAACTCTAAAGCGCTTATATTCACATATATAGAATATAAAAGAAATAGAGATTAAAGGTAGTTGCTTCTCTTTTCCTCGTATAGTGCTGTCTCATTGATGTTAAGATAAAAAATTATAGTATCTTTATTTTATATCGGTTCGGAAGGTGGCATTTGCTGAGACGAGCCGCCAATAAACTTAGCAATTACTCTTTACAAAACAAGCTTGGAAGTTGGATTCATTACGTAACATTTACATTGTTTAGTTGTGAATATATTGTTTTTTGGAAAGTTGATCAAACGAAATGTGTGAATATTAGACAAAAAAAATATCGATTAAATCCGAAAAAAAGTTGGAATAGTTAACTACCTCTATACCAGGGCGCAAAACTTTTTTTATTCGATTTTTTTTTGTTTCTTTTTAAGTGGAAGGCTTATTTTCCTCAAAGCAATATCATTTGAAAGCTATAAAGTATATCTAGCTGAGAAGATAAAATAAAATAACAATATCAAACAGAAACCTAGTTTTTTTTGTGTTCTCATTTCCTGCGATCTGTCTTCAGAAACCTGGATATGCGTTATTGTTCTACACAGGAAAAGCAATTTTTTATATGAGTTTTTACAGCATTAAAATATGGAAAAAAAAACTCACTTCAAATCTTCCGGGGACAAATGCTTCAGGCTCGTTTTAAGATGATTTTTATATAGTACAACATTTTTGAATTGTATGCAACAATCTGCACAGAATGCCGCCTCGTCTACCTGTAAGAATGAAAGAAAATGCACTCACACTTTACCCATTTGTAGACAATCGATTAAAGGTAAATAAGTATTTAAGGATAGCGTTATTCCGCTTTAAGAGCAGCTCGAATGGGGAAGTACCTCCACCTGCGTACATTACATATATTGCGTACTACTTGTCTGGTCCCGGGTACTACACTCTGTACTGTAGTACATTACTACACTGTGTACTGTAGTAAATGAAATGAAATGAAATAATTTATTCATTCAAATAGGCCTTCACAGGCACTTATGAATAGTCAAACTGTAATACTCTAATGCACTACATTACTACACTGTGTACTGTAGTACATTACTACACTGTGTAATGTAATACATTACATATATTGCGTACTAGTTGTCTGGCCCCGGGTACTACACTGTGTACTGTAGTACATCACTGCGTACTAGTTGTCTGGCCTCAGGTACTACACTGTGTACTGTAGTATATTACAAACATTGCGTACTAATTGTCTGGTGTCGGGTACTACACTGTGTACTGTTGAACATTACATACATTGCGTACTAGTTGTCTGGTCCCGAACACTACACTGCGTACTGTAATACGTTACATACATTGCATACTAGTTGTCTGGCCTCAGGTACTACACTGTGTACTGTAGTACATTACAAACATTGCGTACTAGTTGTCTGGCCCCAGGTACTACACTGTGTACTGTAGTATATTACAAACATTGCGTACTAATTGTCTGGTGTCGGGTACTACACTGTATACTGTTGAACATTACATACATTGCGTACTAGTTGTCTGGTCCCGAACACTACACTGCGTACTGTAATACGTTACATACATTGCATACTAGTTGTCTGGCCCCGGGTACTACAATGTGTACTGTAGTACATTACTACACTGTGTACTGTAGTACATTACTATACTGTGTGCTGTAGTACATTACTACATTGTGTAATGTAATACATTACATACATTGCGTACTATCTGGCGTGTTGTCTGGTCTTGGGTACTACACTGTGTATGTACTAGTTGTCTGGTCCCGATTACTACATTGTGTACTAGTCGCAGGAACAAAACACCACATTCAAGTAGTTAAGACTGCTATGATTTTTGAGTGGATGAACCCATCAAAATGTCATTTATTCAATTTAAGTACAGAACGTTACAGTTGACTACCACGGGTTTGGAATACACTTAAACTGAGAAGACTCCGGCAACCCTAACTACCAAAAGTACCTTGACTACTAATACTTTCAGTTGACTTACCTTATCATCATGAGTTGCCATGTGTTTTTGTAAGTGAGTGCTTCCACCGCGTATTTTTTTCTGGCATATGGGACACTCCTTTATTTGCCTCTTTTTGTGGAAACTGACAAATTGATTAAACAAATTATGGATGAAGTATAATAATAACGTTAAAATCTGACGCCAAGTGTCTACCGGTGCGTAAAGAATCATGGCGAGATCCATACATTGATTTGTACAAAAAAATAAAACATTTTAGAGGGTTTTGAATCACTTCCAATGTTGAGATTACATTACCAGCAACATATACGGTTTTGGTCGCGATTCGATAACTCCATGCCATGCCGGCATAGAATTCGCTTTTTTATTCCGTGGTTCTAAAAATATTTTAAATGCCTCAAGTTATTCCTTAGGCACCAACGATCAATTGTAACGTCATTTCAACGTCTCTAACAATCTTAACTTTTTTGTACAAATCTCGCCATGATTCACACCACATTGGCAAGCCCTCTGGCCACACCATGTACTGCAATTTCATGATACAGTACATTTTATTACATTACTGCTTCTAATTAGTCAATTCTAATGGACGAATGCAAAAATAGCCCACTCTATATTATGAGCAGTAACAAAAGCAAAACAATAACTGTCTCCTTCATACTCATAAGCTTGACCGCGCGCGAGAGAGACGGACAGAGTGTTGATGACGCGCACACAGTGCGACGTCACACCGCGCGCTTATTCAGACACTACACAAGCGACCTGTATATGTAGCTTCATGGATCACTTCAATCACATTTAAGACCCTTACACACATGTTCACACCAACCTCTACACACCACACATTATATATTCTTGTTTTTATTTAATACCATACAGAATACAGTATTAATATGACTGCTTTAAACTATGTTAAAAAATCAAAATTTAAATCCGTAATTGGCTGTAAGTGATGTAATTAATATGTAAAATTGTTGTGACTAAGAGCTGTTGATTTTGTCTTAATAATAATTGGACTGTTTTACAAAAACCTTAAACCGACTTCAAAGTACACTAAGAAGTAATCAAATCCTGATCTGATAACAATGGGACCAAATGGGAAGCGTACCCTTTCAAATAAAAAAAGAATTTTCCAAATCGGTTAATAAATGACGAAGTTATGAGGTAGGTAGCAAACATTAAAAAAAAACCCACATTCGAATTGAGAACCTCCTCCTTTTTTGAAGTCGGTTAAAAATAAAATAAATAAAAGAGAAATCTAAAGGATTTTTCAATAAAACTTACTCGAGTTCAGATAATAAGTAAACAGTTGTATTTCGACCTATTCTAGCTAGGATTGGTGCATGTAAAACTTACAACGTTAAATGTGCTCTAAGACTGTCGGCGTGTTTGTATGTTTTCCCACATTCGGGACAATTTTGAGCCTTCTCGTGTGTCCGTTTGTGCACTCTCATTGCTCTAACAGTTCTGAAAATAAAATAAATTTGTTTATCAAGTCTTAGGTGCATACAGGGTGTATTTCGCATGGTAACGCAAACTTCGCGAAAAGGCTACACCTAATGCCACTAATCAAATTGTGAAAGTAATTCACCTCGCTAATGATCAATAATGATATTTTTGCGTTAACATTCGCAGCTTACAAATGCGGCATGAAAACATACCAGATATCTGTGGGAAAAGAAAAAACATAACGTTTCTAGATCGGTTATAGAAATTGTAATTTTCGAGCGCGCAATGTATTGTGAACACCGCGATTTAAACGCGCGATAACGTTGTGCCTACGTAGTATGTCGCTGACTGCAGGCGAATATCGCCATAAGACACCGTTTCTAGTTTTATTTACATTGCTACTTTTTGTGAAAGTAATGAATTAATAACTTATTTATTTTAAATCTCTTTGGGTTAGGTAAGAATAACGATTATAAAAAGTCTAAAGTAAAAAAAAACTCAAAAAAAAAATTAAATATTTGGGAAGAACCGACGAAAAATTCCAACACGGGGGTCCAGAATCATGTCCTGGACCCATGGTATCCGTTTGTGCGGCGATGTCCCTTACATCCTGTATATTATAATGTCAAAGTTTATGTTGAGTTTTGGGTCGAGATTTTGGAACCTTCAACAGCAGAAGGTTTATATTCAATTAACAGAATCTATTATTGAGACTTAGGGTCAGCTCATACCGAGACGTGACGCATAGCGACCCAATTTTTAAGCTAACAATACAATTTAGAACTTTATTTACAAAAAAGGAACTCAGTGAGAGAATTTCTTAGGTTTTGTTTTAGCCTTGAAGGCTGAAAACCCGTGGTAACTTCAGTAGCTTTGACCATCATACCTGTAAATTACTACTAAGGTAGTAAGCAATCATACGGCCCATCTGATGGTAAGCGGTCACCGTAGCCTATTGACGCTGCAAACAAAAGGATATAACTCGCGCGTTGACGACTCTGCAAAAATCTCTTCAAAACCTTTTTGAAGAATCCCATGCTGTACTCCCTTGGGAAAACCACGGCGTGTAGCTTCTACAGCCTGAGCTTCCATGTAATAATTTATTTATTTATTTTTATTTATTTATTTATTTTCGGAAAGCTAACAGCATATTATAATATTGCAATCACTAATGCTTTTGATTCTAAGACATATATAAGAATCAAAATAAAATATATCGCTATGACGGACGGACAGAAGGACGGAAAAGGACAATAAAGGTCACTGACAAGATGAAACAGTTGACGGGTCACGGCAAGCATTAGCATGTTTCATCTTGTCATTATAAAATTTATTTTAACGCACATGATTTAAAGGCGTCACTTGGATGGCAAATTCTTGCTGAGGCGTAGCCGTGCTGTTATACTGAGTGAAGACCTTAAGGCGCCGATCCCACAGAGAGAGTTCTGGAGTTCCGAGTTCTGCATTCCGTGTTGACTATTGTGCACACAGCAAGCAGTCTTGAGTTCTGCAATATTCGCTACTGATCGCACATCATACACTTTTATTACTTTAAAAGGCCCCACACAGCTTACAGTCAACGCGGAATGCAGAACTCGGAACGCGGAACTCTTCTCTGCGGGTTCGGCGCCTTAGGGTTTCTTTTTTATTTACCTTTTTGCTTTGAAACCCTAATTACAGCTTGTTCTCTAAAAGTATGTCTGTTAATCTCGGATCAAGGCTTTCCTAGATATTTCTCTAGAAATCCTGCTTTTTTGGTGGACAATGCAAAAGTTTTGTACTTACTGGAATGTTTGTGAACAACTCGCGCACTCGAGCGACTGTTTGTAGTGATTGATGTCGTAATGTTTCAATACCGTATCGAATTCCAATGACCTGTACTGGCATACTTGACATTCAAAACATCTACAACAAAAAAAAATACAATAAATTGATAATCATTGTGAAGTAATAGTAAAAACAAACCTTTTGTAAGAATATTTATAAAGTTTTTGTTAAAAAAATCATTTTTAATACAAGCTTTTTTTGTTGACTGTACTTTTTGTTGACTGTACTTGCATTGTCTTCCAATATACTAATGTACACCAAATATCAAGTCAATCCGACCACTGAAAGTAGGTGAAATTCGACTTGCAAGATTCCACCCGAACGAACAAACATACATACATACACTGCAAGTTAAATAAAAGCTTGTAAAAAGATCTGGTCAATTGCGACTCCGAGTCTGACTAGCGCAGAGAGGGTTCCGACCTCCCTTGGTCGTATATTTCATTGTTTGGGCCATAAGTGTTATTTAATAGAAATAAAAAACCGAATTCGAAAAACTATATAAAACAATTTTAACAACCATCATAAAATCCAGTTTAATTTGAAGGGATGTGAATCAGTGGGCATTAATAATTGAAATTAACTAGCTAATAACTTACCTAAAATGCAAAACAGTATGATCTTCCAATTCTTTTTGTGTTAACATTCGCTGCTTACAAATGCGGCATGAAAACATACCAGATATCTGTGGGAAAAGGAAAAACATTACGTTTCTTATTGCAGTTTTCAATTAGGCAAAAAACTTAATCAGATTAGTAATTTAATTATTAAATAAAATAGGTGACTGACACATCATCAATCAATTCAGTGAAAACAGGCAATAAAAACTTGTTACACGACTGGGGAATTATGTCCATCTTACAGAAAATCGCAGGCAAATAACTATTGTGTTTTGTTACTGCGGTAAGGTCACCAGAGCTCCATGAGGACGCTCTGTGCTGGTACACAATGTAGTACCGGGGGCCAGACAACAAGTATGTAGCGACATACTAGTTGTCTGGTCGTACACACTCCTATACTCCACATCCACACACCTCGATAAACAAGCTGTATCTATGCTTAGGTATATCTTTTTTATTGTTAATTATTTGGAAAAAAAAGCCAAACATAGTCAGATTGTCCAAAAAATATATAAAAAATGTAACCTTGCTGAGTTTCTTGCCGGATTCTTCTCAGTTGAAGGCCGAGTTCCGAACCGGTGGTAACTTCAGTAAATGTGACATTCATAAGTGCCCTTCTGGGGCCTAAATTGAATAAATGGCTTTGACTTTGACTTTTGACTTTGAAGCACGCACAACATTCGCACACATTATACTCACGCTCACACAACTAGCAAAATATTTTCAATCTATTATAAAAACAAAAAAAATTATATTTTATAAGATAAGTAGTTTATTATATTCAAATAGATATTTAAAAAAAAATAATTAATTAATCCGGAAATTCATTGTGTTGTAAAGTATTCAGAGCGAGAATCCACTGATTGACTCAAAACACAGGTTTTTTTTCCTAGTTTGAGAGTCAGAGGCATATCTCTTTGTAAACTTATATAACCTACAAAATTATAATACCTTACCCGGTTATATGTCTTCATTCATAAAATTGTTACGTATTTTAAGATATTTGTTACGGCTGAATAAACATAATTATTATTACAAAAAAAAAAAACTAGCCATCTATCAGTAACACTGAGATAGTTCACACACGGAAATATAGATAGCGTGGCGCCACATTATCCTGCATCGCGCTTAAGAAGTTTTCTCGAGAATCTGCATATATACAACTGTCCGACTTGTACAGTTGGACCGCGGTCCCAGGCACGATGACCCAGCCTGACGGAAGATCTTCCCTTTTAAATGGAGGTGTCATCCACCTTGCAACTCCATAAGTACAAAATTAGTTTGTACACAGTGTAGTACCCGGGGCCAGACAACTAATACACAATGTAGTACCAGAGTTCAGACAACTAGTACAACAATGTTGTAGTACACTGTGTACACAACGATGTAGTATACTGTGTACACAATTATGTAGTACACAGTGTAGTACCTGGGACCAGACAAGTAATACACAGTGTCGTACCCGGAACGAGACAACTAGGTAGTGCACAATGTGGTTGTTACAGTTACAATTATTTTCGTTTACTACCTAGGGCAGTTGTGTAAAAAGAAATAATTTCTTTATGTATTTATCAAATAAAACACATAAGAGAAGAAAAATAGAGTCAATCTTAAAGATACTTACATCGCTATGCTTGATGTTATGTGCATCCAACGCCGCGCCGTCTTTAAAAGTCTCCACACAACTCGAACATTTGTATGAAGATTTTTGTAACTTAGCTTTTTTATTTCTGATTGTTTCTAACTCAGTTTCAGTCAACATTATAATTTTGATAAAAGTGTTATAACGTTTCCCAGTCTTCGCATCAAAGTCGGTAAGGTGAACAATTTTACTATCTGCAGAAGAAATTAATTGATATTACTATGGTATTAAAAATAAAGGTGTTCTCGTAGACCAATAACTGCATCGTGTTCATGACTTGGCCAATCAGAGCGCTTGTGTCCTTGAATTAGCCAATCACGGCGCATTATCGGTGATGGGGAATTGTCGGAATAGACTTCAAACAAAATTAACCCCATCATGCTTCTTTGGGTTAATTGCACATTAGTTCTAGGCTTTGTAAATATCAGTACCTAGGCAATACTCCTGGCGTTGCCAATGTCTATAAACAACAGTAACCACTTACCATCAGGTGACCTACAAATCAGACTTCCAACAAAAAAAAGATACATACTTACATCCTTCAGATTTTTCCGCCTTTAAGAGTGACGTACTATTCTTATCGTCTTCTCTCCTATTTATTTCTACTTCTGGGCAAGTAGTAGGTTCTTCTTCCTGAAGCTCAGCAAACTCTTCCTCTTCTCTTTCATTTTCGTCAACAGGGTCTACAGACACCGTCGAGGAATTTGAGGAAGTAGGCTCATGTGTTAACTCAAGTTCAAACTCAAACTTTATTGGATTATCAATGTTAAAATTTGGTGAAATCTCTTCTTTGACAAAATCATTGTATGATATAATGTCAGTGTCAAGTTTTGTAAGTTGTGATAAACTTTTGAACTTTACGATATCATTCAACTGAAATAAAAATGTTTAATAGAATAAAAATCATTTGAACACCAATACCTAATCATGAAGCGCTCGTGGTGTAGCATTATTAGCCATGCTCAATCGATCGGCAAAGTTAAGCTACCATTCGTCGTGGTCGGTACCTGGATGGGTGACCACCTTTTTTTTTTTTTTTTTTTTTTTTTATCGTGGGGAAATCCTCATAGGATACCCTACCGCCCCGGGGGTAGCGGCCAGGTTATGCCGGACTTTTACCGGCTAAAACACCACGGTGGTCGCCATCTGCGCTGTAGAGAGGGGGGCGGGCTCTCGTGTTGAACGCGCACCTGCTCACCCCTCAAAACGCGGCGCTTTGATAGCTCGTCCCGGGGGAAGTCTGACCCTTCCCCACAGCACCCTCGCTGTGCTATCACACGATGAGTCGTGACCACATCGACTCATCGTCCTCCTTGGGGTCGCTTCTGGGCGCACAGAGCCCCCGCTCTGATTGCCCACGACCCCAAAGGCCCCGTTTAGTCGCCTTTTACGACAGGCAGGGAAACACCGTAGCTGTTATTCTAAGCCCCAGCTACAGGGCAAGAGGGCCACGACGAGGCACGTTTGCGCCCCGGCGGCTTCGCCTCCGAGTGGGATCGGCCCTCTCGCGATCCCGCTCAGCAGCCTCCTTCTGGACCATTACGGTCTCACAGAAGGAGGCTACGGCCCTCCATGCTGTATCCCCGCTCAGCATCGCCGACACGACTGCTGGCAGGGAGAGATTCCATCCGATCTCTTGGACCAGGATCCGCCGCTCGGGTTCCCACGCAGGGCACACCGCGAGCGTGTGCGATGCGGAATCCTGGTCACTCCCACCGCAGTGGAAGCAGGCCGCCGTCGCCTCACGTCCGATCCTATACAGATAATCACCGAAGCACCCATGCCCGGTGATTATCTGTGTAAGTCTGTAGGTGAGTCGTCCACCTTGTCGCTGCATCCAGGCCTCGAAGACCGGCAGGACTGCTTCGACGACGCGTTTACGCGCAAACCGCTCCTCGCGAAGCCTTGCGCGCCACGTCGCGAATGCGATAAGTCGCTCCTGCCGTTTGATCGCCTCTTCTGGGTCGCCTCCACCGCTCTGGCGGACGATGCGGATTCGGTCATAGACCCTCGCATCCATGTCCGCCAGAATATCTAGTGGCAGAAAGCGAGCCAGAATAGTTGCCGCCTCAAAGGATACGGTACGGTATCCCCGTACGATCCGTAGTGCCATCCTACGCTGGACGCTGTAGATTTTCGTTCTACAGCGTCGGATGGCCAGGGATGGGTGACCACCTAGTAGTATTTCAAATCGAGCGTTAATAATTGGACTGTTTTACAAAAAACTTAAACCGACTTCAAAGTACACTAAGAAGTAATCAAATCCTGATCTGATGACAATGGGACCAAACGGGAAGTGTACCCTTTCAATTAAAAAAAGAATTTTCCAAATCTGTCACTAAATGACGGAGTTATGAGGTAACAAACATAAAAAAAAAATCCAACCGAATTGAGAACCTTCTCCTTTTTTTGAAGTCGGTTAAAAAGCGTTTCAAATGTCCCGGTTATAACTTAATTGTGATAGTCGTTAAGCTAGTTGGATGCCTCCGAGGCGTCTTGAAAAATTCCAACAGTAGGTTGACCACTAGCCTAACTCCATCGATCCGCAGTGGGCACGCGTGGTGGAGTATTGCCCATTCCCTTTCCCTACCCTTATTTGTGAAAGGAGGCCTGTGCTCAGCAGTGGGACATTATAGGCTGATGATGATGACCTAATCATTGATTTAACCTGGTGTGGCTGTGGTGGGGTATGACATACCCCACGCATTAATTCAATGTTCATATTGTTTAAAATTATTGCTCCAACGTTTTCTCACGTCGTATAGCTGGACCTAACGAGCTGCGGGAGGAGATAATGTCATGACGCAGTGTCTAACCAGCACTCGAGATATACGGGCGTAAACTCCTGTCGGGTATGTAATACGCCACCACATAGTCGGTAGGTGCATATTTTGCTAACATTTATTGGGTTCTTGCTTTATTAGGTTATTATTTATTTCTGTTTCAACTTTTGAACGAAAATATACCACCACATACTCAATATAACATTTAGTCACCACAGCCTCGCCAGGTTAACTGATAAACATTCAGGATTCTTAAATATCAAACAGATATTTTAATAATGGACAAAGAATCCATACTATGGAGTCCCATGCGAGAACCAACAGGTTAGCGCTCGTGTACACGATGCCGCCGTCGCGCCGCCGACGCGCCGCCACCGCGCCGACGACGCACCTCTATGCTGTGTATAGGTACGCGACGCCGCCCCGCACCGCCACCGCGCCGCCGCCGCGCCGCCACCGCGCCGTTACCGCAACGTTGTCCGCCATTATTTAATTGATTTATTCCATTGCCAGCCGCCAACAAAAGCAATGTATTAATGACAACTGTATGCTATAGTCAAGCAGCGGCAGCGGTGCGTATACACAGCATAGAAGTGCGTCGGCGGCGCGGTGACGGCGCGGCGGCATCGTGTACACGAGCGCTTAAGTGGCAATACCTATCAATATATTTGATGATGGAACCGCAGCAACTGAAATTTAGTTACTGAACGAATGTATGTTACAGCTGGTTTTTTGGTTAATCAGTTGACTCGCAGTTCCTGGGATTCAATGTTTCAAGTAGTTATAGGGTGCATATCGATCCGAGCCAAACGGGTTAAACTTACCACAACATTTTCCTTACAGATTTCAAGAAACATACTTTGTGCAATATATGCTCGCCTCTTAAAATCCACCACTCTCTTAGTTAACGCTTTGCATTCCCAACAGATCATGTCATCTTGTCCAAACTGCAATGAAAATAGTAAAAACAAAGAAACCTATTTAAGGCCTCAAACGCACAGACAGACAGCTTGCTTGGCACCTAGAGGCTAGCGAGTTACCTAGCGAGTAGCTCAGTATAACTAACATTCTAAAATGAGGCCTAAGGTGATGTGTCATGTGTAGTGACGTTGGATGCCAAGACAAGGTTCCGTGTTCGAATCCTACAAGCTTGAGCTTTCGGTGACAGAAAACATCATAAGGAAACCATAGCACAGTCTAGGGTACTATGTAGTACCCACTAGCTGAGTATTGCATATCTTTGGTGGTAATCGTAAGGAACCATTAATGATTTCATCCAATGACAGGGTACGATGATGACCATTTTGTGAGCCCTGATTTTACGGTTAGTCATGGTTATCACCAAAATATGCAGTAGAGCCCCTGGCTGGCTACCACCCTCATGTTGAAAATCTCGCCAAGAATCTATTGATGTTTTACTGCATTTGAGAGCCAGTTCCTTCTAGGCTTTGTGTGCGTACCACCTTCAGGCACATCATAAAAAAAAAAAACTCTGGGCCTAACATACCAGTCACTTTATCACACTAGCTTTCCCCCACGGTTTCACCCGCAATCCCAGGACGTATAATCCTATAGATACAAACTTTACCTCTTATTAATAGTAATGATGTGTAGAGATATTTACCTTAAGATCTGGAAAGACATCTTTCAATTGGTCTACATCATTCGCAAGAATCAAAGTTCTATCTCTGCTGAGGCATGTGGCACACACACATTTCTTTATGAAACTTACAATTTTCTGTTCCATTTTACTTTTTTCACTTGTTTATTCACAGTCGGACTCGATTATATATGCAAAACATTTATTTACCATATTGGATGCAAGAAGCTGTGCTCTGTCAAATAACTTGATAATTTTGACCACAGATCATATAGAATATGTTGTATACACAAATTTTGACAGCTCACAGTAGGGATGGGGTAGTGTATAATCGTTAATAAATCTATTTGATTATCGATTATTAATCTCATAGAACTTGGAATCGATAGTTGCATAGTCTATTTTATTTCAATAACGATTACTGACAGTCTGGTTTTTCGTTATGCGTCATTCTTCTTCTTCACTAATGAGGATCATTCACGTTTTTTGTTGAGTATGCAGATTCGTAGCGGTATGAAATCCAATAAATTCTGTGAAAAAAAACTTGGAACCACACAAGTTTATAGTTTTTGTGGTCTAACGGTTCATAGAAGACTACCTTCCAATTTTCATGTGTACGGCTATAATCTCAGAGTAAAATGGATGTGACATATGGAGACCAAAAGACCAAAAAGTGTCATTGTTACTCTCCGGTCTAAATCTATGAAAAAATCGTACACTTAAGGTTCAAATTGGTTTGACTTTTCAACAGACAGGTAAGAAAACTCCTCATTCTTTCTAGCTAGCCAGTAGCCAGTAGCCATCCAGTAGCCAATTGCCAATTATCGTGTTGACAGATAACATAGCCGTGGCTATTATGTGAATATACGTTTTTTGGCTAGTTATAAGAATAGCTACCCACCTATAAACACAATAGCGAGGTGATGGTCGCTGTAGAAGCATTTTGGGAGTCAAGATGAAGATTTTTTTTCAAAAGAATTCGCGCACTATAGAAGACATACTAAATTGACTTGTTAAAATTGTGTTTTATATCGTTTATCACTACTTCTGGATCATCCCTAGTATATGATCGAGATCGGAAACCCTAAAGGTAATCACTCACTATATCAGCACCGCCTTGGCAAGATACCGCATGCCGGCGTCACGCAGCAAAGTAGCGGGCCGCTCGCTAGGTCTGTGGTCAGCAGGACTAGTGGTGATTTTATATAGTCAATGGTGCCGATTCTGTTGTAAATCGCACTAAACTAATTTTAGTCACATCTCATCTCTTTCTTACGAACATGATTGAAAAAGGATAGAACATATTTTAAGTTGTCAAATTAGTCTTTGCCGTCTTATTTTGCGTATATTTAGGCGTAACCGCGATAGATGGCGACTAAAATTATATTGAAAACAAGCATTGGACTAATTTGACAGGACTAAATTTCTTACATCCTTTTCTTATGTTCTTTGTTAGAAAGAGACATAGTGACATTAAAATTAGTTTAGTTGTGAACAACAGAATCAGGGCCATTGTAAAATTTACTTTTAACATACGATTTAAAGGCCTCTCTTGCATGGCAAGGTATTTGCCGAAGCGTAGCCGTACTAATATACTGAGTGGTGACCTTTACAAACATTTGTCTTGTATGGGAATCAAACGCACGACCTGTGGCGCTGGCCGACCCATCAGCTATATTTACTTTAATTGTATGGGAAAAAGTAAAAATAAAACATAATATAGATAGGAAAACATTTATTTCTCTTTAGCTGGTTTCTTCCCGTGCTTTAACCTCTTATGGTTGTATAATGCGGCGGAGAAACAGAAGGAGTCGGAACATATGTCGCACACGTACGGACGGTGGCCGAGGTGAGAGTTCACATGCTGTTGGAGTGTGGCTTTGTTCTGAAATTTATTAAAATTACAACTGATATTTCAAATTTGCAACATATTCAACAGATTCCCTTATGATATAAACCTGCTTTGTTCAAGCACTGCATTTGGTAATGATAAGACTAATTATTAAAAGAGTACCATTACTTGTGTTACATTCTTCTTTGTCATCCAACATCAAAAAAGAATAGAAACAAAAACTAAAGTTATAATAATAATAATATTAGCCTATTCTGTCCCACTGCTGGGCAAAGGCCTCCCTTTCCTTTTTCCATCCTTCACGGTCGGCTGCTACGCTGAACCAGTTCTTTTTAAAGCATTCTAATTCATCTCGCCATCTCCGGCGGGGTCTACCACGGCGCCCCTTAACATTTTGTGGGGTCCACTCTGTAGTATGTTTCGCCCACATATCATTCGGCATGCGACACACGTGACCAGCCCAGTCCCACTTCAACTTTGCCGCCTTATAAGACACATCGGCGATTTGTGTTTTGGATCGTAGTATAGTATTTTTTATGCGGTCTGTAAGTTTGACTCCCAATATACTACGCTCCATGGCACGCTGGCAAACTCCGAGGGCGGACTTCTGCTGTTCTGTCAAGGACCAAGTCTGAGCGCCGTAGGTGAGAATAGGCAAAATGCACATGTCCATGAGTTTCCGTTTGAGCGCTATTGGCATTTTACCCGTCATTAGTTCCTTCATAGACCAATAGCTCTTCCAGTTATAATATATAATAATATTGTTAAGATAGTTGGCCCCCTCGCGGACGATTTACAAAACGCGACATTACAAAAATCGGTAATCTAATTACCGATTTGGCGCAATTCTACAACTTGCCACACTAATACTTTAGTTATACTCTATTCGACGTAGGATGATGCGTGTGACACATGGTGTTTTATAAGATTTCTCACTGGACAATGATTACCTCTTTATTATCTTAATAAAATTAGGGATAATAAGGTATTCAGAAAAATCAAGTGAAAGTTAACAAGATATAGGTTTAAAACCTTGCATTGCATCCGCATCATCCTATGTCGAATAGAGTATTGTTTGCGACTTGAATGCCAGTGGCATGTCGTATTTCTATGCACATAAAATGCCAAATTGTTATCAACTGTTAAATCTTTTCAAGTCTAGTGAGCCGTGTCATTGGGGATGTTTCATGTCAACTAAGATGGGAAGATTTTAGTCACATCACATCTCTTTCTTACAACCATTATTGAAAAAGGATAGAACATTTAAAGCTATCAAATTAGTCTTTGCCGTCTTCATTTGCAGGTATTTAGACGTAAGTGCGATAGATGGCGACTAAAGGACAATGCCACGATTCGGCCCGAATCATATAGCTTCCGACAGACTTTCTGTTAAATTGATAATTCTTAATACGTAACAGCAGGAATTATACCATATAAATAAAATCTGTAGAAGTACACCATTAAAACAGCTATCTAAATAGTAATTTATTTTATCAAGACATTCCATATCGTCCATCGCTATTAAAAATGTTGCCATTACAAAAATAAAATCATATCGATACTATATTGCGCCTGAAAATCGATAAAAATTAACATTTTAAAGCCGCACACGTACCGTACGTACGTAACTTACTACGTATCAGTCTTAGCTAAAATTAATTATAAATAGGAGTTCGTATGTTATCGTATATTTGTATGTTTCGTTTTCTTTTGAAAAATTATGTGTAATCAATTAAAAATCATTTATTTCGATCATCGATTACGTTTTGAGTAATCGATTTTTATTATATTATTATAGTGCTGGCAACACTTTTGACGTACAGACTTGAAATGTCAAACGAAAGAATTCTCCCACGTATTATTACGAGTGCGAAGTATTCCTGACCCTCCTGTGTTCTCTTTTGAGTTTTGTGTTTCTTGGCTATTGAAACTGAACCTGAACCTGTATTACTTCGCTGACACAGCTATCCCATTGGAACTTTTGAACCTGCCTACTTATTGACCTGGCTTACTCTCATGGACTATGGAACCTCTACTCTACTGAACATAGTTCGCTGCATCAATTGTGGTGTAAATACCTTTCGGATGCGACGACACTCATTAGAGTCTGAGACTGAGGAGATTCTGCAACTGATCCGGCAACAAAATGCTCTTACTGATGGTAAGTAATATAATATTACGAATTTTCGCAACGCGGTTTCACCTGTTCCCGAATGATTAAAAAGTAGCCTATGTCACTCTCCGGTCCTATATATTTCTCTGTGCTAAAAATCACGCTGATCCATTTCTCCGTTGCTGCATGAAAGAAGGATAAAGTAATAACAAACTCTTTCGCTTTTATAATATTAGTATATAGTATGATTCTTATCATGATTATATTAGACGCCAACGGTCCTGGCACACATATGTTTTTATACTAACAATATGATATTAGTATGATATAATAATTTAATAATTTTTTTACAGTTACCTACCAAGGGATAGTGTTATGGGTAATGCTTATTGGTTGCAACACCAATGGATTGAAAGACCTGGATCATGTACCAATACCGTTGGGTACAGGAACTTATGTTTACACTGTGGAAGATCTTTATATTGGTCAAGAGCCCATCAAGCAATACCGAAAGAATAACAGGTATAAGAGTAGTTGTTGCAGAGAAGATGTCACGCACAGTATGTATCCATGTTAAACTTATCAAGACAGTAAGCGAGTATGTAACTATCTCTTGCTTATATTATTATTATTGTTAATACACTATGCAGCTTAAAGCTGATGCGTGTATATCACTTCAGTGCACTTGTTCTAATGTAATTATCGAGTAAATATACTAGTATATTGCAGACAACTTCATCTACATGGAATTTCAGTTTTTTTCAATACCTACCATAGCTTTTCTAGAGATTAGCAAATACAACATTAGATTTTTTAATTATGTTTCTCCAATACTTATTATTGCAATTTAATTATATAATAATAATTTTTTTGCAGCTACATCCATCTGATCGGATTTGTCACCCTTGTTGGCAGAGGTGTGACGGTTTGGCTGAACATTACACAGAACCATCCACATCATCTGGATATATATTGTCTGAGCAAGTAACACAACCTGTCGAAACAGAATATTCTCCGTATCTTGCTCAAGAAGTGCCAACTATAGTTTTATCTCTGTATGGAAGAGCATCAGTCTCACAGACCCGATGTTTTTTTCCTTGTTGCGCTCACACAGACTTTTAGTGCCATTATCTATAAGAATAATACTTTTTGCTGACCTGCCAGCAAGTTTTTAGATGATTTATTAATAAAATATGATGATGTAATATTTAAAGAATAATAAATTGTTGAAAAGTATATGAATGGTTTTTTTATTTCATATGGTATTATAAAATGTTTATTATATTATTTTGATTATAAAAATACATGTTTTTTTTTAATGTTGAATAGGCTTATGTTTGACTACAATCTCACCATGGCAAGTGATTATGGGGCCGAAAGTGGTAATTACACAAAGCCTAGAAGGAACTGGCTCGCTGCCGGATCACATCGAGGTGCTGGGCGACAGATTCTCAACTTAAGGGTGGTAGCCAGCTAGGCGGGTACTACAAAGTATCCTACCACCGTGTTATTGTTTCCTCACGATGTTTTCCTTCACCGAAAGCTCAAGCTTATTGTAGGAATCGAACCCACGACCTTCGTCACGGCATCTGAAGTCACTATCAACACCTATTATCGCTTGCAGATAATTTGTGAGATGTACTAATATTTTTTTTATGTTTTCATGCTATCGTTAGTACAGCGGTTCCTAACCTTTTCTTGATACCCTCATGACCTATCAGGGAAACTGCCCGCCCTCCCGTTATTGTATATTACTTAGGTACGTATATTAAGTATCCACACTACTATATGGCTGTTTTTATTTATACACTTTTAATGAGTGTGGGTACAGGCAGCGCAAACCACGTGACAGAATTATTATTTATTAAAATATGATTATAATATTCGTTAGGTATCTATTACCAGTTGTATTAACCCGACAGAATAGCTATTTTACCACCGCGGGGGTAATTACTCCCACGCTGGGAACCCAGGCATTCGTATTATTTCGTCATCTTTAAAGGACTATAACTTTTTTTGGTGTACTTCTTATGGAAAACTAATTATACCATTAAATTCTATATTTTTTTTCCTTTTTTATGATATATGATTCATCTTTGTCGGTTCGGGCCGAGTCTTGTATGAAAAAGTGGCATTGTCCTTTATATTGAAAACAAACATTGGACTAATTTGACAGGACTTTTCTTACATCCTTTTCTTATGTTCTTTGTTAGAAAGATACATAGTGAGACTAAATTAGTTTAGTCGTAAACACCAGAATCAGCACCATTGCTAAGCTTGGTTTCATATTATTTAATAAAAGTTATTTCGTTGTAATATAACTTGTAGGTTTATTGTTTATGCTTAGGTTTTTTACTTTGTAAAACATTTGGAGAAGAATAGACAATATAGTCAGTTTGTCAAAAACTCGCCGTTTCTTCTCATAAAGGTCGACTTTCGAACCGGTGGTAACTTCAGTAGCTTTGACCTTCATAAGTGCCCTACTAGGTCCTAAATTGAATAAATGGCTTTGACTTTGCCTACATCTGTAGCACCGCTAAGGACTGAGTATTGGGTGATGACTGATGATATACATTAAATTGGATTTAATTGGATTGGAATGATTGGGTGATGACTTACATTAAATGCTTTCCCGCATATATCGCACACTTTGTCCTTCGGCTTCACTTTGCCCTCGTGTTTTATATTTATATGTTCACGCATTCGCTTTGCTCTTTTAAATGGCTGAAAATATTCATAATAAATAAATATCCTGCGACATTCTTCACACTATCTGTGGGGCGATTACGTAACTAAATTTCAATCATTTTCGAATTGAAATCGGTTCAATATAGCGGTTTTCTGATAACTTTTTTACGTTCTGATAACTGCAAATACAAACAGTGGTTCATTAGAAATGGAACCATTTCCGATTTTGTAATATTTCTACCGATTCAGAGGTTATTTCAATCTGAATTTCATTGCAATAAAGTTACGTAATCCAGGTACTTATCCCAAATCAAGCAGAGCTTGTACTATGGAAACCAGATAACTGATATACTTTTTTTTTTGTAAATACATACTTAGATAAATTGGAACCAAACCCGCCTGGCTGGCTACCACCCTCAAGATGAAAATCTGTCACTTAGCACCTACATGTGTGTTCCGACAGCTGCACTTGAGAGCCAGTTCCTTCTAGGCTTTGACCACATCACACTTACCATGGTGAGATTGTGGTCAAACAGGTCTGTAGGTATATAAATACGTTAAGAGAAATCTTTTATTGAGTAGTGTTTGGTATAGTTATACATAACATAGTTCAAGGTTATATGGAGACCAAAAGGCATTTTTTTTGTTAATTACCGTAATTTAGGTGTATATTACCTTATTGCAAATATGGCATTGAAATTTAGCTTCATTAGTGTGGATCATCGTGTGAGATCTTAGAGCAGCCGCTTTGACGAACCGTTTCTCACAGTACTGGCATTTGAACCTGAAAAGAAAAGACATTTATTCAAATACACTTTTGCAAGCACTTATGAACTCCAAAGTGCAAATATTCACAGCTATAGAATTAATAAATAAATAAATATCCTGGGACATTCCTCACACACGGTCATCTCATCCCAAACTAAGCAGAGCATTGACTATGGAAACCAGATAACTGATATAATACATATACTACTGAATTTAATTTAATATGTTATGTAATGAATCCAAGCTAGTTCTGTAAAGAGTAATTGCTGAGTTTATTGCCACTCTTCTCAGCAAATGCGACTTTCCGAACCGCTTGCACATTTAAATAATTTTATTTTTGCAATGAGGAATGTTACTAGGTATGCAAAATCGCTTGAAAGTTTGTAACAGTAGAGCCATTATGTATACAAATACACTAGTTTTTGTTTCATTAAAAAAAATCAAGTAGTTATGATTTTACAGACATTTGAAATTTCCCAAAATATCGAGGCCCACTAGCAGTCACGTGACCCCAGTGTGACGTCATCTTGCAACGCTCCGCTCACTTGCGTTAGTCGCCAGCGGTCCTTGCGCTATAATATTAGGGGAAAGTGTTTTGTTGTTTCATCCGTGAATTATTCTACTGTTACGTTCATAGTGTGTGTATTCTTAATCAAGGTCATTACAATACAAAAAAACCTTTATTAAATCATGAAGGATTAAAATAGATAGCCTTATAGTTGCCCATTACTTTATCGACGAATAGTGATTCCGTTGCCGCTGAAAAGCGAGGAGTAAGTAAGAATGCACATGCTTCCTGTGTGTGTATTTGAATTTGTTTTTTGTTTTTGCATTATTTACCTAAAAGAATTAATTTTAAGTAGGTACTTACCAAACCTTTTCCGCCTTATTAAAAAATAAGGTGTAAGTCTGTCTTGTAACACCCAGGTATTAAGATAGCTCCAGCCATGCTCCAGCCCTTTTTGTTTATATGACATTAGAAAGTGACGGATATATTTTAATCCTAGGTTTAACTATACTTGACTTACACCTTGTTTATTAATAAGACGGTTTAAGTTTACGTTATAGATAACAAATAAGTAGTAATGTTTTATCTGTACCTATTTATACTCTTGTTATACGTGCCAGTTGGCGCAGTTGGTTAAGGTTCACCTTACGCGCCGCAGGTCGTGGGTTCGATTCCCACACAGGACATGTATTTGTGTGCATGAACATGTCTGTATGTCCTGAGTCTGGGTGTAATTATGTATATTAAGTATGTATTTACAAATAAAAAGTAGTATATGTATTATATCAGTTATCTGGTTTCTATAGTACAAGCTCTGCTTAGTTTGGGATCAGATGACCGTGTGTGAGGAATGTCCCAGGATATTTATTTATTTATTTTTATAGTAACCGTCTTCGCATGCGGATTAAACATTTGACACAGTTTGTTCCGGCCGCCTTACTTACGTAGTAAATATTTAGTAATCTGTGTCCTAACCTACGGAACGGCTGGACCGATTTTAAGGAGACTATCACAGGTAGATAGCGTATGTTATAAGAAGGAACTTAGGCTAATTTTATTTTAGAAAAATAATAAAACGGGGTTCCGCGCAAAAAATTCAAACTGTAGGTACGCGCAGGTGAAACTGCGGGGGTACCAAAATAATGCACACTATAAATGAATAATGTGTAGATAGCAGACTCTCACTATACTGACGATCTTCAAAACAATAAGCCTTGATTTTATCTCTAAACTAACACTCCGCCCCGCCGTTTTATCTGCGTCCTCTTCTTTACCCACTGGATGGAGGGATGGAATTTCTAAAATCCTTTCTTAGGCTACAAAAGGAACTAATGTATTCCAATTTTTGTGTTAATACAGACGTAGTAAAATCCTCCCCTTAAAACATTATTACCCCTTTTTGCCCTCCTAGGGGTCGATTTTCGCGAAACCCAAAAACACGTGTTTTTTTATGTTTATACGATGTATTAAAACCGTGTTTTAAGTTAATCGGACCGCGCGGTAGTTTTATTCCATACAAACTTTAACACCTCCTAAACCCCCTTTTAGGGGTAGTTTTAAAAATCTAATAATGAGAAGCTGTATTATTTGATTAAATAAGTAATAGTGCTAAGTTTCAAATTTATAAACCCAAGGAATAAGATTTTTCAAGAGAAAAAGAGCGCGACGGACTGAGCGAGCGTTGAAACATGACGTCACACGCATCAAGTACCGGGCGGTCGAATCCGGCGTCGCGCGCTCATTTAAAATTTCTATATCTCGGAAAGTAATTGTCGTATTGAAATAATTCTTTCACATATATTTTTTATTTTCTACAGAAAATGCGATGAGCTAAAATTCAAAATTAGTGAACATTCTTCATTGAAAGTCTGATTAATTAAAAGTCATAGAATATAATTGAACTGTTTTCAAATTACACTAAAAAGTAATCAAATCCTGACCTGATGACAATGGGACCAAACGGGAAGTGTACCCTTCGTAAACAAAATAGATTTTTCCAAATCGGTTAATAAAAGACGGAGTTCTGAGGTAACAAAAACATAAAACCTCCTCCTTTTTTGAAGTTGGTTAAAAAGTTGTTTGTTATGTATGTTAGTAATATAGTCAAATATGAAAAAGCCATTTTTATTTTCTTTTAAAAACACAAATTACAGCACTAAAGTATTGAAAAAAAAAAAAAACTCACTTCAAATCCTCCGGAGACAAATGCTTGAGGCTTGTTTTTAGGTGACTTTTATATATTTCAAAACTTTTGAATTGTATGCAACAGTCTGCACAAAATGCCGCCTCGTCCACCTGTAAGAATGAAAGAAAAGGTCAATAAATATTTTGATAGAGCATGCATACCGTTTTTTCGTTCAATGAGCAAGTACCTCCACCGCAGGATACCAAAGCTTTTATGCACCGCAGGATAAAAAAATAACTTTATGTTGTGTTCCTGCGCGTGAGTAAGGTCGGCAGAGCTCATCGAGAAAGGAGGAAGGGTTATTAAACTTGGTGACCGCTTACCATCAGGCGGTTGTTTACCGATTTCGTAGTATACAAAAAAATAATAACCTTGCTGCATTTCTTGCCGGTTCTTCTCAGTAAGGTAGACTTCCGAACTGTCAACACGGAATGCAGAACTCTGAACGCAGAACTCTAGAACTCTCTCTGTGGGATCGGCGCCTTATACACCATGTACCAGTTGTCTGATCCCGGGTACTACACTGTGTATGTACTGTAGTACAGTGACGGAATGAAAAGGTTCGTCAGTTTTCAACTTGATTCGTTCAACAACTAAAACCTTGTTCTCGGTATAATAAAATTGATTCTTGCAATCTGGTGCAAGCGAAAACCGACCCTAAGGTGACGAACCTTTTCATTCCGTGACTGTACATTACATACACTGAGTACTAGATGTCTGATCACCGGTACTACAGTGTGTACTTACTAGCTGTCTGGTGCCGGGTACGACACTGTGTACTGTAGTACATTACATACATCGTTTCCCAGTTGACTGGTCCCGGGTACTACACTGTGTACTATAATACATTACATACACTGAGTACTAGTTATCTGGTCTCAGGTACTACACTGTGTACTTAATAGTTGTCTGGTCCCAGGCACTAAAATTTTTACTGTAGTACATAACAAATATTGTGTACTAGTTGTCTGGTCTCGGGTTCTACACTGTACTGCGGTACATTACAAATATTGTGAACCATTTTTCTGGTCCTGGATATTACACTGTGTGTATTTACCACAACATTGTATACTAGTTGCTTGGTCTCGAGTACTACACTGTGTACTAGTCTCAGGAACACAATACCACATTCAAGTAGTTAGTCTGCTCCGATTATTGAGCGGATGAACCCATAAAAATCAAAGTAATTAATTAAATTTAGGCTCAGAATGTTACAGCTGAATCTACCACCGGTCCGGAATACACTTAAACTGAGAAGACTCCGGCAAGAAACATAGCAAGGCATTTTTTGTGGACTACTGTACACTAACTCTCAGAAGTACCTTGACTACTAATACTACTTTCACTCGACTTACCTTATTATCATGAGTTGCCATGTGTTTTTGTAAGTTATTGGTTCCACCGCGTAATTTTTTCTGGCATATGGGACACTCCATTATTTTGCTATCTTTGTGAACCCTATGACAAATTGGTTTTTTTAAAGTATTTTTTTAAATCTCACGCCAAGCGTCTACCCGTGTGTACCGACAGCTGCACTTGAGAGCCAGTCGCCTTCAAGGATTTGTAAAGGTCGGCAACACATTGGTCGTAATACCCCTGGTGTTGCAAGCGTCCATAGGCTACGGTAACTGCTTACCATCAGGTGGGCCGTATGCTCGTTTGCCAACTTAGTGGTATAAAAAAAAAACTCTGGCCACTTACACCAGTACTGCTTGTCTGTTCCCTGCTTGTCAGACATCCGACATGATATAAATATTGATACACATGATGATGTCTACTTTCAAAATTTTACCTCTGTACATGGATGTAGCTTCATTGTTAACTTCAATCACATTTTACAAAAATACCTTAAGTAATTTTCAAGACAAAACGTACCATATAACTTACTCGAGTTCAGATAATGTTCAAAGAGATGGATTTCGACCTATTCTAGCTAGGATTGGTGCATGTAAAACTTACAACGTTATATGTGCTTTAAGACTGTCGGCGTGTTTGTATGTTTTCCCACATTCGGGACAATTTTGAGCCGACCTGTGTGTCCGTTTGTGCACTTTCAGTTCTTTAGCGGTTCTGAAAATAAAACGAGAATTGTTTATCAAGTCTTAGGCCCGTATTTTAGAGCGTCAATCAATGCTCTAGTACAGTTTTGAGTTGAGATTTAAACAATTAAATGAACACAATCAATTCTTAAGACTCACACCGACACGCGACGCGGCTCGCACTTTTTAAGATAGAAATAAAATATAGAACATTTATTTTTTACGTCGATGAGAGCTCAGTGGTTGTGACGACGGATACCGAGACAAAGGTCCCGGAACCTTCAGCTTTCGGTGAAGGAAAACATCGTGAGGAAACCATAGCACGGTGGTAGGGTACTTTGTAGTACACGCCTGGATGGCTACCACCTTCAAGTTGAAATTCAGTCGCCAAGCATCAATCGGTGTGTTTTGACAGCTGCACTTGAGAGCCAGTTCCTTCCAGGCTTTCTGTTCTTACCACCTTTGGCCACATCATCACTTACCATGGTGAGATTGCGGTCAAACACAGTAAAAAAAGGTTCACATACATTTTGACAGACGCCAAAAACTCCAAATCTCAAATTGGACATCGATGACGAATGATTTGGAATCCTAATTAAAGCTTGTTAAGTATGTCTGTTAATATCAGATCAAGGACTGTCCTATAATTTTTTCGAGAAATCCAGACTTTTGTTGATGGTCAATGCAAAAGTTTTGTACTTACTGGAATGTTTGTGAACAACTCTCGCACTCGAGAGACTGTGTGTGGTGACTGAAGTCGTAATGTTTCAATGCCATGTCGAAATCCATAGACTTATACTGGCATACTTGACATTCAAAACATCTACAACAAAACAACCTACAATTATTTTAAGAAATAGTAAAAACAAACATTTTGTACCACAGAAAAAGAAAATATAAAGAACCGGACGTCCGAGTCCGAGTTTTGACTAGTGCAGCGAGGGTTCCGACCTCTCTTGGTCATATATTTCTTGGTTTGGCCATAAGTATTGTTTAAATGAAAAAAAAAACCGAATTCGGAAAACTATGCTAGATAGAAAGATCACTCTATTTTTCCTGTAATATTTACTATCATGTCTATCAATCAACTTTAATTATTTCAGATTTTTCGCTTTGCTAAATTCGGAGACAAACAGAGAATGGAATTTTTTGTAATTTTTCATCATAGGTAAAAAAAATAGGATTGTACAAACAAAGCTCTTTCAGATGAATGTCTAAATATTGAAAGGGCATTTAAGGATATGAAATTGCTAATTTTTCTGATTCTTTTCGTGTCATACAATTATTGTTCAAAATGACCAGATCTAACAATATCTAGTAATTATTTTTCCAGTCTGCACTTTCGGAGAAGGCCCATATTGAACGATGCCCAAAAGGACGATTAACCAACTAATGTTCCTGAAATATAGCGCTGTGAAAGACGGACAAACAGATAGACAGATGGATTCGCACTATAAGGGTGGATATCCACCAGAGATGTGTAGCGAAGAATGTATTTTAGCTGACAAATAGGATCGCTTAACAATCACGGCATAGTTCTAATGAAGCGATCCAATTAGCGTTATCTTTTTGGTTCGGAACCCAAAAAGAGAAAATATGAAATAACATCCAATTTGGAAGGGATGTGAATCAGTGGGCATTAATAATATAAATTAAAAACTCACCTAAAATGCAAAACAGTATGATCTTCCAATTCTTTTTGCGTTAACATTCGCTGCTTACAAATATGACATGAAAACATACCAGATATCTGTGGGAAAAGAAAAAGCATTACTTTTCTTATTGCAGTTTCAAAAAGGTAAAAAACTTTACCGCTTAATCTAAATACTCGTATATAAAAATCAATGCCACTTTTCGTTGTAATTTTATAACTCAAGAACTGGCTCACCTATCCAAGCCAAATGTTTAGGCTTTGTTCGGACTATTTAGTAGATGGTTTATGTGAAGTTTGCACAAAATCGGTCGAGCGGTTCTTCATTTATCACATTTTTTGTAACAAATGAATTCAATAAATGGCGGATCATTTTTGGATGGTTTAGATAGAGTAGGGTAGGGTAGCACCACAGGGTAGGGTAGCACCACGCGAACGAAGTCGCGCCGGGCAGCTAGTTAGTAATTAAATTATTAAATAAAATAGGTGACTGACACATCATCAATCAATGCAGTGAAAACAAGCAATAAAAAAACTTGAAGGTCAATATTTTAGACGTACAACACAACAGGGGAAGTACCTCCATCGTACAGAAGATCGCAGGCAAATAACATAACTTTAATTTGGTGTCGAGTTCCTGCGGTAAGGTCGCGAATGCCAGTAGACAAGATCGACAATCGTTATCGTGTATGTATTAGTTGACTGGCCCTGGGTACTACAATGTGTACTAAATAATTTTGTACTTGTTGTCTGGTCCTGGGTACTACATTGTGTACTAGCACAGAGCTTCCTCATGGAGTCCAGCCCCCTAGATAAGATGGTTGTCGACAATAGTTATCGTTAGTAAACGATCAACCTTTGTATGGGATTGGCATAAGAGATTGTTAAAAATCACGCCATATTTCGATCGAACAAACAACTAATACACAATGTTGTAGTACACAGTGTAGTACCAGAGATCAGACAACTAGTATAACAATGCTGTAGTACCAGCGATAAGACAATTAGTGTAACAATGTTGTAGTACACAGTGTAGTACCTGGGACCAGATAACTAGTACACAGTGTAGTACCCGGGACCAGAAAACTAGTACACAGTGTAGTACCCGGGACCAGAAAACTAGTACACAGTGTAGTACCCGAGACCAGACAGTTAACAATGCTGTCCCTGCAGCTACCGATGCAGGTACGCATGCACTCTTACCAACCAATCTTCAACATCCCTTTAGAGTGTGAAGAGATTTTTGCAGGGGTGGCAATATTTGAGCGATACCCCTGGTGTTGCAAGCCTCTATAGGTTTGTTTGCTACCTTAGTAAGCATTCATTTAGTTTAGGGCCTCTATCAAATAAAACTCACTAAGAGACGAAAAATAGAGTCAATGTTAAAGATACTTACATCGCTATGCTTGATGTTATGTGCATCCAACGCCGCGCCATCTTTGAAAGTCTCTACACAACTCGAACATTTGAATGAAGATTTTTGAAACATAGCTTTTTTATTTCTGATTTTTTCTAACTCGGTTTCAGTCAACATTATCATTTTGATAAAAGTGTTATAACATTTTCCAGTCTTCGCATCAAAGTCGGTAAGGTGAACAATTTTACTATCTGTAGAAGAAATTAATTATTTATTTATTAGACCAATTTACATAATAGGTACATAGCTTATTGTTAATTGTTGTACTACAGTATTCCAATTTGAGGTGTATTAGAATATTTTTTGTGCTTAATTTATTATATCATTTTTAATTTCTATAGGGCGACTGGTAATAAGTACAAGATACTTAAGACACATGATTGTACTCATGATAACAAACAATTTTCACAAAGAATCATTTTTTTAATTTACTTAGCACATGAGCCCATAATATTTAGTACCTAACAAGAATAAGAATACACCATCAGCTTTTATTTAATTTAGTTATTTATCCCTATTTGTTTCTTTGGGAATGTTGTTTGTTATCATGAGTACAATCATGTGTCTAAGTATTGTTTACTAATTAACAGTCACCCTATACATATAAAGCTTTGAATACCTTAAGAGGACTCAATTCGTCATACTTTTCATACCAAACCTCTGTACTTATTATGGCGTTGTTAAACATTTTTCGTTAGATGTTTTGAACAAATTAGTATCTTGTGCACTATATCTAGCCTTGTATCTAAGCGTAATTTAAAAAAAGTGTGAAACAAATTCAGACAAAGCCTCCGAAAAACAGCGTTTTTGCCTGAACTTTGGCCATATTTAATGTACCTATAAATTGTAAAAGTAAAGAAAACATTTAGATACCAGGCTTGCAAATGTATTGGAGATTCTAAATAACTATCTTTTTTTTCACAAACTTGTAAGATTTTTTCACAAGAAGTATACTCCTGGAACAAGTTTTATGAATGCGAATTCATGAATGACGACCTAGCGAAGCGGCCGCGAGTGATCAGCAGAATTTACCGACTGATAACCAACGGCTCTGATGCTATCTCTCTTTTTTCGCAGTCAAACATTACGTTGGATGAAACAACAAGCTTTTAGACTATGCTCGCGTTGAAGTTGCGCCGGCCACAGAGGGCCGCCTTAAGCCATACATTTCATGCGCGAATCACAAAGTTACGTCTCATAGGCTAGATTTGTCGCTCAGCATGTTCGGAGATAAAGGGGGATGGTATTTTTTTGTAATTTTTCATCATACATACAAAAAATATGCAACCTTTGTATAATCTTAATCTTTTGTATACAAATTTACCCAATTGGTGTTTGTAAGAATTATGTTTACGTCACTTAATTGTATTTTTTTGGGTTAATTACTCAATGGTTCTAGGCTTCGTAAATATCCGCAACTAGGCAATCCTCCTGGTGATGCAACAGTAACCACTTACCATCAGGTGACCTAATTATCAGCTTTCCAAAATAAAAATATAAAATACATCCTTACATCCTTCAGATTTTTCCCCCTTTAAAATTGAAGTACTATTCTTATTGTTTTCTCTCCCATTTTTTTCTACTTTTAGGCAATTAGTAGCAGCTTCTTCCTGAAGCTCAGGAACCACTTCCTCAATGGGGTCTTCAGGCTCAAGTTTTAACTCAAATTCAAATTCCACTTTAACTGGTTTATCAATTTTAAAATTTGGTGAAATCTCTTCTTTGTCAAAATTGTTGTATGATATAATATCAGTATCAAGTTTTGAGAGCTGAGATAAACTTTTAATATCGTTCAACTGAAAGAAATAGTATTAGGCTTAGGCGTCATGTTAAAATAAATTGTTTATACTACATATAAACCTTATTGTAGTGTTAAAAAGTAAATTTTTATTTGGCATTTAATCAGATATTTTAATAAAGGACAATGGTGCCGTTTATATTGTAAATCAAACTAAACTAAATTTAGTCACATCAAATCTCTTTCTTAAAAACATTATTGAAAAAGGATAGAACTTATTTAAAGCTGTCAAATTAGTTGTTTGCCTTTTCCATTTGCGGGTAAAACGATGTAAACAATTTTGATGGCAACTAAATTTATGTTGAAAACAAGCAATTGGACTAATTTGACAGGACTAAATTTCTTACCTCCTTTTCTTATGCTCTTCGTTAGAAAGAGATATAGTGTCTAAATTAGTTTAGTTGTAAACAACAGAATCAGCACCAATGTTAGATTTTAAACAGTAGGTGTATTCTAAGGACTAGTATATTAGTTTATGGTGTAGTATTCCCTATTAAGTGGAAGTGAATTTGAGTTACTGAACTTATGTGTGTTTCAGCTGGTTTTTTGGTTAATCAGTTGACTCGCAGTTCCTGGGATTCAATGTTTCATGTAGTTATAGGGTGCATGTCCATCTAAGCGAGAAGGGTTAAACTTACCACAACTTTTTCGTTACAGATTTCAAGAAACATATCTTGTGCCATATAAGCTCGCCTCTTAAAATCCACCACTCTCTTAGTTAACGCTTTGCATTCCCAACAGATCATATCATCCTGTTCAAACTGCAATAAATTGTGAATATAGTAATATACAAAGAAACCTCTATGAGGTGATGACAGATGTGGTAGTGACGTTGGATGCCAAGACAAAGGTTCCGGGTTCGAATCCGACAATGAACTTGAGCTTTCGGTGGCGGTAAACATCATAAGGAAACCATAGCACGGTGGTAAGCTGGCTACCACCCTCAAGTTGAAAATCTGTCGCCAAGCATGTGGTGTGTTTCACAGCATTTGAGAACCAGTTCTTTCTAGGCTTTGAGTGTTTACCACCTTCGGGCACATCATCACTAATCGTAAAAAAACCTCTGGGCCTAACATGCCAGTCACTTTATCACACTAGCTAGCTGTCTCTCTCGGTTTCAACAACATTTCCAGGATGTATTATCCTATAGGTTCAAACAAACAAACTTTACCTCTTATTAATAGTAATGATGTGTAGAGATATTTACCTTAAGATCAGGAAAGACATCTTTCAATTGGTCTACATCATTCGCAAGAATCAAAGTTCTATCTCGGCTGAGGCATGTGGCACACACACATTTCTTTATGAAACTCACAATTTTCTGATCCATTTTACTTTTTATTACAGCTGGATTTGAATCAGCACCACATGTACCATTTTGGGTGCATTTCTCTAGAAAATGTGTATTATCAAAATCAAAATGTAATTTATTCAGTTTAGGCCCTAGTAAAGGCACTTATGAACGTTATTATCTTTAGAACATTCCGAATTACGCTGAAATTGTTCTGAGTGTGCGCTTATGGTACGGCAAAACCTGACTCAGCAAGTGACGCGGGCGGAACTCGGGAAGCAGGAAAGTACCTCGAATATTCAAAAAACTATCGGCATAATTTGGCACACTACGCGAAACAGGGCGAAATAAAAATATAGCTTCTTGGGGCGAAACTACGCGAACATGACGTGAGTCGCGAAACTAAACTAACTCGCGAACTTTGAGTCTTGTCATGGTAGGTATACTACTAGGCATGATCCAAGAAAACACTACTAGGATCATGACTAGGATGATGCATGAGTCTAGTCTTCCAAAGAGTATTTAATCACTACCATTGATCACTACTTTTCACTTTTCATCATCATCTGCCTGCCCTGAACCCAATCATTTGGGGTCGGCGCAATATGATCACTACGTTTTATAGACTTGATTGCAGGGTGCATTAGTAGTAGTAGACGGCGAAATTTTCGACTAATATACTGTAGTTTGATTTTCGCCGCATAAAAAATAAACTAGCGAGGGTTCGCTGAACGGAGTCTAGCTCACAGAACAATATACCTAGGTCTAGCTAAACCTGTCAAATTCAATTGACAGTAGTGTTGAGCAGTGTTGCCAACAGCACTGGGCCTAATGTCGCCATTTTTCACAGCTTAAGTAGCCTAAAATAGCCGAATTTCAGAGCAGGTAGCCTAAAGTAGCCCAAAAACCACAATAAAGCTATGAATAAAGATGTTGTTATTAATTAATTTATATACAGGATGTTTTTTCTTCTAGCCAGTATTTGCAAATTCTGGACTACTGGGTCTGAGAAAAAAAAACGCTGAAAGGAACCATGAGCCTGTAGTATTATATGATCTGTGCATGAGCTGAATATTGAAGAACCTAAAAAGGGCATTATTGTGTTTTTGTAGATATCAATTTTTTTCAAGACACTTTTTCGATATTCTGCTTCTACGTCACAATACGAACAAAATTATTTATCACAAGTTGCTAAAAGTTATCAAAATTTACTTCTAATTGCTTGTCAGAATGCTAGGAGTTGATTCTTTATGACTAAACATAGTGAGTTCCCTGCAAGATCTGCTCCACCTCGTAATTTTTTACAGAAATTTCCAAATTTAGCTTAAAAATACAATAAAGTATAGTGTCCGCTACGTTAGGAGTGTACCGGCGCCGAGTGTGGGCTTGTTAGTTTCTTCAAATCAGTATACATACATACGTGGCATTTGGAGAAAAATACACTCGCGTGTGCGCGATTTTTACTGCATGTAGCCGATACAGTATGAGGCACGAGTGGTGAGCACAGATAGGTAGTAGTGGGGGCAAGCTCACGCAATTACACATTTGGCCAAATCACAGGCGTAACAAACAAACAATGTTTGTTTGTTACGCCTTTACGCCTCAACTTCTCAACGGATAATCATGAAACTTGGCATGCAGATAGCCTATAACATGGAGAAGGACATAGGCTACATTTTATTCAGGGAACGCGGGTTCAACCGCGGGGGACAGCTATATTTCTTACGATTTAGCTCATAAATTGTGATTTGGCTTATATTATTACCTTGTCGTTGAGATAGCCTAAAAGGCGACCAGTCGCCATCTCGAATTTATCGTCGCCATTTTTTGTCCTTAGTAGCCTAAATGGCGATAAATCGCCTACGTTGGTAACACTGGTGTTGAGTGCCTCGCACATGTGCTAGCACAATTGTAGCTGCACACTTTTTCTGTAAGAGTCCCTCACTCAGTATATTGAAATGTGCTACCACAATTTCGATGCCTCGCGAGGACGTGATGTGGGACGTGATGGCGCGCGAGCAACTCCTCGCGAGTCAAAGTGTATTATCTATGGTCTGACTGCACACATAGTTAAGCTCTTTGGCATTTCTTAGCGGTCATCAAAAAAAGAGGAAGAAGGAAGAATACCATTATAACACACTAAGGCTGCATTCCGAATTACCGCTGTAATCGCTGTAATCGATTTGAGCGTGCTTAAACCCGTACCGAATTGAATAATGACAGTTAACGATGTCCCGTGAAACGTCATAGATGACGTCATGACATGCGCCATCTTGCGCTCACACCGACCATGCCCTAAACTGATATCACCGTGAGCGCTGTCAAAAGTGACGGCTAAAATCTAATAAGATTCTTGGTTTTCTATTTGGCAAAGATACTTTTTATGATTTTATGAGAGAAAAATAATTAAAAAAGCAGATATTCCTCTTTGCGAGTCAACTTATAAAGGATATAAGGAGTCCTAGCGCATTAATAATTCAGATTTTAATTAAATTCTCAAATGTTCTGTTTTGAATACTGTGAGCGCGATAACGGGCGTTCCGAATTGTTGATAGTTCTCAGCTGTCATAAGCGTGATATCTAATTCGGTACGCAAATTATTGCTGTGATCGCTGTGATCAATATTATCCATTTCGGAATGTACCCTAAGAGAGAGTAATAGCACAACGCACACCATCACTTGTGACAAACACAATCGTGCGTAAAATAGTTCGAGCGGCAGCCTCTTCTTCTTCTTATTTTTAAGTTTGGCAACCAAGCCCAAATTAGGGCTCATTTCTGCCAGTGTCGAGTTATATTATAGTTTCCAGTCACAATAAATCCCTTTCACATAAAGTCCTCAGTCAGTCACCGTCCATAAAAGTCATGTTTTACTACAATGGTGGTCATTGTACTAAAACTCTTCACGGTCTTTTTGAGACAACTTGAAAAGTCACGATACACATAATTCATTTAATTTCACTTCACAGGTGCACATGGATGATCTTTATTAGGTAAAATACCACCGAAAATACACAATAAAACTCAAAATACACGAATTTATGAAAATAAAAACGAAAATGCTACGTCACTCTGCAAGTTCCCGCCAAAAAAAACCGAGCGGCAGCCTCGCTCGGGCCTCGCCTCAATCGTGCTAGCACACTGTGTTGCCACAGCTTATAAGAAACAGCCTCGCACAAAACTCTTTTTTAAAAGGTGTGCTACCCAAGACTAATTGACAGCTTGTCAAGTCAAACAACCAGTGTTGCCATATGTGTTGGGGTAGGTTGTACGTACTGGAATAAATCTAGGTACAACATATTTTCACACTTGACCATGGATGTAATATACAAACAGGATTGAGCTCTTGTGCCAAAAACGCGAGCAGAGGGAGATAACGCATAACGAGGCTGTTTATTCCATTCTAATAGGGTGACCAAACATTTTTATAACAAACAGTAAAGTTCGATTTAAACCTAAGGTGCAAGTCTTATGGTATATTTTTGTATGATATGATTTTTGGAGACATCAGTTCTGATTGTATAATATTACGTCCATGCACTTGACAGACTTGACACACAATACTTATTTTTCTTCTTATTAAAATAAGTAGTCCCATAGATTGGGACGTAGGTTATAGGCACGTTATAGGACATAGGTGTACCAGCGAGGTTTTATTCCGACAATATGAAGTACTACTACGAATACATTTACTGACAACAAAAACTTGTTTCTCCTTTCCAGACTAGTGTTGCAACATCGATAGCAGTTGCCGCTGCCGCTGGTCGTATATAAGGCTGCCGTACTTAAGACAAAAAGTTGCCGTGCTGAAACCAAAATTGCCGTACAAATTTTTTTTTTTTTTTTTCTAGAACATCAATAAAAAATGTTCGCTTTTAGAGATCACTCTTCGTTTCCCATTAAATCTACTATATTACCAAATATATCTTTAGTAGCGCCAACTTTAAAATCCGGTTTTTTATTTTGGCTATCATTTCGGGGGTTGGTTTTACCGTAAACCGTAGTACCCACATAACCAGTATACTATTGTAGTCTTTGGTAGCACAGTTTGAATGTTTCTTAGAAATACACTGTCTATTTCTATAAATCATTTTTTTTATGTATACGACTGAAAGACTCTGTATCAATGGTCAGGAATAAACATTATTAAAAAAAAAATTGCCAAATAGAGGTGTGTAATTCATCAAAAATACTCGAGCTCACGGCTCAAGTGTGTGAGCCGGTTCAATGAATCAGCTCACAGATCAGCTAAAGTACCAACCCGTTTGAGCTGGTTCAGAGCCGAGTTACACACCTCTATTGCCAAATTGCAAAACAACGGCTCCGGGATATTTAATATTTTGCTCCAAAAATGAACAGGCGGCACTGTCACAAAAACGATATATCGATACTTTTCTCAGGCAATCGATAGTTGAAATAGGTACTATCCATTAATCGATTGACTATCGATGTGCAACACTAGTGCCGTAGACGTCAATTGCGTCATATGTGTGTATGATATTACGAAATCAAGTGTACAATTAGTGCAAGTGTTATTTTTAAATTGTTTTGCGAAGTTTGGCGTCGTAATGGAACGAAAAACATATCGGTGGTGTGCAGTATATCAATGTAGGAACACTTCCATATCTACTCCAAATAAGTTATTCATTGATGTACCACGAAAATTAGACATGCGAAAAAAATGGTTGAGTCTAGCAAGACGAAAATACGACAAACTGTCTGTAAGCTCACCAATTTACTTCTGCGAGGATCACTTTGATGTACGTACATGTGGAAAATGGATTTAAGTACATGTTTATATAATAAGTACTTAGTATCTGTTATGAGATTGTCTGAGGTTATGTTTACAATTAAAATAATTCGTATTTCTGTTTTAGCTGCCGAACGATATGGAAAATTACATGCGATATCATATAATGGGCTTTGTAAAAAAACTTCTGATCAAACCTGGATGCCTTCCATCAAAATTTCTATATCAAACTGATACAAAAAAAAGTTTCCCATTGTCTCGTCCCGCTGCAGTCAAAAGAAAAAGATTGGCCGTAAAGGAAGAAGCCGTAGAAGAGTTTAAATTTGAATGTAATATAGAAAACACAACTCTGCCTCTGGGTACGTAATTATTTGATTTTGAAACCAATACTTATATATTTTGAATTGACTATCAATACGAACTTACCTGTAAGCAACATAATTTTAAGTGTCAGCCAAAAAGTTAATAAAGCCATACCAGTTCTTATCAATAGTAGATTAGAAGCAAGTATACACAAACAGATCACAGTTCCAAAAATATTGCTATATCACCATTTAATATAAAATAAAAAAAAAATGTTGCTACCAATTAACTCATTTTTTTTTGTTATACCACTCTGTCGGTAAACAAGCATACGGCCCGCCTGATGGTAAGCGGTTACCATAGCCATATGGACGCTTGCAACACAAAAAGCATCGCTCACGCGTTACCGACCTTTCCCCCCTCCCCTATGAGCTCTGGCGACCTTACTCACGCGCAGGAACACAACTTTACACAACATAAAGTTATTTGGCTGCGGTATTCTGTAAGGTGGAGGTACTTCCCCAGTCGAGCTGCTCTTTGAGCGAATAAACGCTATGCTCTACCTCTCTCAAAACTCATATCTTTTTTCAGTTAAAAGATTAATATTTCTTAGATCACTACTAAAAGGTTCATAATATACTGCAGCTGTTAGTTCCATCTCACTCGCAAGTCACGCCCCTCCGCACGGCGCGCGCCAACATGGCGGCAGCTGCCGAACAATAGCGGTTTCCCGCGCTTTGAAAATGTATCTTCTGCACAGGTACATCGGGAAGCCATATTAGTTGGGTACTACTGTACACCTGATAGCTTGGTACGGTGTGGCAGGGCAAGGAATGTAATGATAGTTGGAGACTGGTTTTCTTGAGTGTTTACCAGCTGCAACAGCAGTTATGGCAGGCAGGCGCGTTAATATTTACTTTTATCTTGTTTGATAGCACAAAAGGGTTGTACTCTTATACAACCACCTTCTGTTTTTATGTCTTCTAGTACAAAAGAAGATGTATGTATTATGTATTATAATGTATGTATTACCAATGTAATTAATTGTTAGTAAATGAATGTGAGCGCTTACCTGCCAACAAACTGCTATGCAGTTTGGCAGATGTAACTGTAATTATTTTGAAAATTTGTACTGATAAACGTTTACATACATACAAGATGCACTGGAAGAGAATAGCACCATTATGGATTCACATAATAATAATAATAATATAATAATAATAATAATAGCCTTTATTTTCAGACAAGATAATACATGATTAAATTAAATTTGTTGATTTTATATTTATATAATTAAATTTGAATAAGTTTTCTAATAAATATCTAAATTTTTTGTAATTTAAGTTTTTAATTTGCCTCGACAACCCTGTCTGTTTGTCTTCCATTGACAAAGGCCTCCTCCAATTGTCTCCACAACATTCTGTTCCTGGCTGTTCTGGCCCATTTTACTGCATGTGTTGACCATAACTTAGTCCCTGTTATAGATGAAGTTATAGTAGTAGCTCTCGGTTTAATCAATATGCAGGATGTTTTAATAAAGAAATACAGTTATAAAACATTTAATTTGATTTATTTTTGTCCTATTCTTTGTATTATATAAAGCTTCTTCTCATAGACTACAACTATTATTTTTATACATATATCTATATAAAAAATACACCTATATAAATATACATCTATATAAAAAAATATTGTAAGCAATCCATTATTTCCACAGATTCCCAAAGACGTCTTCATTCCACCTTTTCTAATACTAATGCAACACAACCGGCAGCCATGGACAAAAGTAAACAAAAGGGCATAAAAAAACAGACTTTGTATCAACAGAATTCTTTATGTACAACCTGTCTTAGTATAAATAGAAGTTTATGTGACGTGAATACAGTAGTTGAGATGGAGACACTTTTCCCGGACTTAAAGGTAATTTTGTAGCACACATTGCCCCTACTAGTGTTACATAAGTTATGCAAAAACAATGGTACGCCTATGTACGTCTATGTTGTTGTTGAAGAATCAGTCAAAAAATCAGATATTATTTACTTTGTACAATATTTCATGTAGGTTGTTTCTAGAATACAAAGAATCTGTCTAAAAATCAAATATTGTTTTAGTTTGTACAGTAGGTATGTAGTTCCTAGAATACAAAGAATCAGTCTAAAAACCAAATATTGTTTTAGTTTGTACAATACCTATGTATTTTCTAGAATACAAAGAATCAGTCTAAAAATCAAATATTGTTTTAGTTTGTACAGTAGGTATGTAGTTCCTAGAATACTAATAATCAGTCTAAAAACCAAATATTGTTTTAGTTTGTAAAATACCTATGTAGTTCCTAGAATACAAAGAATCAGTCTAAAAATCAAATATTGTTTTAGTTTGTACAGTAGGTATGTAGTTCCTAGAATACTAAGAATCAGTCTAAAAACCAAATATTGTTTTAGTTTGTAAAATACCTATGTAGTTCCTAGAATACAAAGAATCAGTCTAAAAACCAAATATTGTTTTAGTTTGGACAAAATGATAGAATATGCTGGGAGTGCAAAGCAATGGCAAAGAAATGGATGGCGTTTAGAAACAGAACTTACAAGGCTCAGAGCTTATTACAGGATTTTACTAAGAATAACAAGGTGAGTCTTTCTTTTTTTTTTTTTTTTTTTTTTTTTTTTTTTTTTTTTTTTTTTTTTTTTGACAGCTGTCATTTTGAACGTAAACAAAGGCTCCGTGCTTAAAAACGATTTTAAAATAATAAAAAGCAGATAACTACAAGTAAAATAGTTCAGTTCGGTAAAACTAAGTGTGGAACACCAGGATTATTGTTATCAGTGCAAAATATCCTCAGATTGAGACGAAATTACGTGAAAGAAGTACGTAACGGTTTCCGCCGCAAATGGATTGAATACAGTGATAATACAATAAATAGAAGGTCAGTCAGCTTACTTCTGTTTGCAAAAACAATTAGAATATTCTCTTCTATTATGTTTTGTATAAAAATAATCTGAAATACAAAGAAAACAATATATCAATTCCAAAACCAAGTACAAACTAGCGCCATCTATTGTCGATCGGAGTCAAAAGGTTATCACAATTTAAACCCAAACCATAAAGTAAAACTTTTATTAATATTTCGCTAGAGGGCATTACTTGTATCTAATTACGCGATATGGAGAACATAACATTGCGCAGAAAAAAACTATATAAGTCGACAGATTCCATACAACAACAAACTATAGAAGATTCATTTTTATCAACTGGATCTGATCATGTCAAAAGTTTACCTAATCTCACTTCATTAAGTGACCATGAAGAAATTAATGAATTGAAGGAAATAATCGAAGACCTACAGCTCAAATTAGAAAGTGCAAATGAACTAATAGATCAGCAAATTTTAGAGAAAAATGCGTTTGAAAAAACTGTTTACGACCAAGAAGGAAAGATTGAACAGCTAAAACGTATTTGTTCCTCTTTTAAAAAAACTAATATTTATTCGAAAATACATTATCATAACAGTTCACAAAATGATAGTAAAACAGAAATCGATTTAAATAACACTAGTGACAGTACTAGCATACAAGGAAAAAAATTAATTAACTGGAAGACGACATCGCGAATATCCCCAATTCACACTGATAAAATTGTTTTAACCAACTACAAACTACAGACTACGAACAACTCAAATGCTAACCAGCAAAAAGATGGTGAAAAGAGCAACAAAAGGATCTCCCCACAGACTGTCAATGATCGGCAGGCGGTCGATGTCGCTACGTGTATTGAAGAAGCGGTTATTTCTCCACAAGGGACTAATACGGAGGAAAATAGGCAGAAAATTCAACATTGTGCTACGGATCAAACATCAATTAATAAGAAACCACAGATATTTATATTAGGCGATCAACAAGTACGAGGACTATCCCTAAAGTTACTTAACAATAGATTTAGAAACAATAAAAATTATAATAGATTTAACATAACTTCATTGGTTAAGCCAAACGCAATGAGTTCGGATATTGTCAACTGCAAGACATTAGACTATCTCTGTTCGGAGGACATTGTTATTTTATCAATAGGGTCAAATGATAAAAATCCATACAAGCTTTTTTCGGAACTGTGTAATACTCTTTATAGACTTAGGAATAACAAAGTATTTCTCTTAAATATTCAATATAATCAACATTTAAATACGTCTCGATTAAATCAAAATTTTAAATTACTAACGAAAAATTATGAAAATTGTTCATACATAGAAATAAATGAATTTAATAGGAATTCATTAAATATAAATTTGTATTTGGATAAATTATGCTCCCATTTGAATGCCGAAATTGATTACATATGTTACAAAGCGGATATAATGATAACATATAAAAAAAAACAATTGCAATACAAAATAAATAAAACTAACATTCCAGAAAGAGGCACAATCCCATTTCTATTTGCACAAATAATTAAAAATAAAAATAGTACTATGACTTCCCGCGATACTGTACAAAATGGCAACAATTCCGTAGTAAATGATAAAACATGTTTTCGTCAACGAATCTAAGGAAATAAATATTTCTTTACTCCACCAAAATATTGCTGGAATCCTTGGCAAGCGAGATATATTTGAGGCTGCTTTAACTGAACTAGATGGAGAAATAGATAATCTGGACATAGTATGTTTATCAGAAACTTTTATAAAAAATGGGACCGAAAATAATCTTCAACTGAATAATTATAAATTAGTATCGGCATACTCTCGTCCTCATCAACGTAGGGGAGGAACGTGCATTCTCTTAAAAAAATATTTGGCGTATAATACATTAGATATTTCCATTAAACCAATTATTTTTGTGTTCGAATACTGTATTATAGAGATAAAACTCTATAACCTAATAATAATAACTATATATAGAACACCAACGTCTAGCATCGATGTTTTCCTTGAAAATCTTGGCCTTTTGCTGCACGAACTTAGCCGGAAAACAAGAGCATCAAAAAATATTTTTATTTGTGGTGATTGGAATATTGATGTTCTTCAAGACAGCAAGGCCTCCAAACATCTGTTGTCAATACTATCAAATTATAATTTACAAAATCATATAATTTGGCCTACAAGAAATAAATCATGCCTAGATGTTATAGCCAGCAATATTCAAAATGTAAATTCTCAACTTAAATATCTTGCATTATCTGATCACGAAACTGCTCAAATCGTAAGTGTAAAAATAGAATACCATAAAACTAAAAATAAACCAAATTTCTGGTTCGAAGAAAAAATCATAATAAATAACCAATACCTAACTAAATATGTAGAATGCCTTGCATCACTTTCTTTTAACGAAGTACTTGAAAGCATAGACACCGATGAGGCCTTTAATAATCTTCATGATATTCTAATACTATTTCATAAATTGTGCTTCCCAGTATGTAGTGTAAAAATAGTAAACAAACCAAGTAAATCAAAATGGATGTCTAAAAGTCTAAAACGATGCTGCGTTAGGAAACGCAAACTATATTTGCAATACATTCACTCTAAACATAACAAACATAAAAATAAAAACAAATATAATAACTACACAAAAATATTAAAAAGGTGTTTATGTAAAGCTCAACAAATTGACAACACTCGTTACATCGAAAATTCTAAAAATACTTGCCGAGCGACTTGGGATATTGTAAAAGGGAACTTATCAACTAACAATAATAAATACGAGATAGAATCAATAAATTATAATAATGATAAATATACAAATCCTCAAGAAATTTCCAAATTATTTAATGAATTCTATTTAACATTAACCAAAAAAAGTATTAACACTACAAAATGTTCAGGTATAAACAATAACCAAAAAAACAATAAAAACGATAAAACAATATTTTTAGCCCCTGTCAATGAGACGGAAGTAGTTAAAGTAATTAAATCTTTAAAAAACACCAAGTCTACCGGCTATGATAATATAAATACTGTTGTTTTGAAAACATGTGCAAATATTCTAGCGGTTCCATTGACACATGTAATAAATCTCTCCCTTTCCCAAGGAATTTTTCCCTCGCGACTGAAGTTGTCAATTGTCAAGCCATTATATAAAAAGGGAAAGCACTCCGATATGAACAACTACAGGCCTATCACATTGATCCCAGTTATTTCAAAAGTCTTTGAGGGAATTATGCGAGACAAGCTCAGTAACTTTTTGACTAATCACAACATATTAATAAACCAACAATTTGGATTCAGGAAAAATAGGTCTACGAGTTTAGCTTGCTTCTCGTTGTTAAAAAATATCACAGAAAGTCTGAATAGGAAATCTCTAGTGACGTCACTGTTTTTGGACATGAGCAAGGCTTTTGATTTTGTGTCACACAGTACCCTCTTAAATAAACTTGCTTGGTATGGAATTCGAGGAATAGCGAACGAATGGTTAGAAAGCTACCTTACGGGTCGTCAACAATGTGTGCAGATCACAAAAACTTGTGGACATAAAAAAAACCATTATAGATCTACTTATCAGCACAACAATTGCGGAGTCCCACAAGGCAGCATCTTAGGGCCACTTTTATTCCTAACTTACATCAATGACCTGCCACACTCAATAAATCATGATTGCGTACTATTTGCTGATGATACCACCTTAGTGATAAAAGGTACGGACAAGGTCTCCTTCGAAAATGATGTCAATGAAGCACTTAAGTCGGTCATAAAATGGCTAGAGATTAATAATCTTAACATAAATATAAATAAAACTAAAATTATACAATTCCAGACATATAAAACGACCCCAATAAAAATTGACATTAACATTAATAATTGCAAAGTAGAGGAAGTTGATGAATATACTTTCTTAGGTATAACTGTTGATAAATTTTGTAACTGGAAGCCACATATTCAAAAATTAGTTAATAAAATAGATAGGTTCGTCTATGCCTTAAGAAGACTGAGACAGATAACAAATTTGAAAGCTGCCAAACAAGCGTACCATGGCTATGTCTCGTCCATACTTCGGTATGGAATAGTTATGTGGGGTAATTCTGTTGATTCAGGTAGGGCTTTTATAGCCCAGAAAAAATGTATAAGAGCTTTATGCGAGATTGGTCCCCTAGATACATGTAAACCCCATTTCATAAATCTAAATATATTGCCTCTCCCATGTCTTTATGTATTTGAAATATGTCTATTTGTTAGGAAACATAGCGAATTGTTTAAAACTTATGGGGAATTATTGAGCAGATCTCGACACAAGAGGCGTTTATTTCTTCCAAAGCAAAGAATTGTCCTCTTTAAAAAAAATGCATTCTGTATGTGCATTCAGATTTATAATAATCTGCCAGAATATATGCATGACCTAAACTTTTCACAGTTCAAAAAACAATTATTTAAACTACTTATATCAAAATGCTACTATTCGACATCGGAATATTTAAATGATAAATTGTAATACGTACATAGATTGTGACGTTCGTAAATTAAATTGATTGTTTAAAATAATGTTGACTGGAATTTATATTGTATTGCTTAATGTTTATTAATAGTATCTTTTTCTGTATTGACATAATGGTATTAGATTTGAATTATTATTTTATTTTAAATTATATTATTAGACTGCAAAACTGTTAAAAAACTACATTATAATAATTAAGATACAGAATTATATTAAATATAAAACATAATATTTACACACCGAATAGGTAGAATATGAGGCAATATTTAGTACTCCAAGACATGTACATCTACCATATTCTTGTAAATAAATTTATTTCATTTCATTTCATTTCATTTCATTTCATTTCATTTATTTCATTTCATTTCATTTCATTTCATTTCATTTCATTTCATTTCATTTATTTCATTTCATATCCCTATCAAAAACTATTGGTATAAAAACTTGTGAAACTCCCGATGGAATTTACCTTTAAGTCTATCTGCATGGCCAAATTCATGCCATCTTGAAAAATTTACCCGTATATGAGATAGAGCTATAAAGAGATCTTATAGATAAGTTTTTGTATGTATCAGTTTTATTAGTGAGTGAGTCTTCTGTATGGTAGTTCTATTATTATTCCATGACAAAGTATAGAATTTTATCATTCAAATGTATATTTCAGTCAAACACGCTACAAAGTCTATCTATTCTCAAGCCAGTAGGACCATTTTGCATGTCTTATGATAATGATCCATTGATATTAGAAGATGCAGTAAAAAAAGAGCTTGTGAAAGATGACTATGGAAATTTTGGGATATTTGTTAAGGACGAAACTATTGACTCAGAAGAGTTAAATGAGGAGACAGATACTTGTGAAGAAGATCATCTGGTAGAGGCTGGGCAGTCGGTGGTTGAAGATGTATCTTCAACAGACGCAGTGGACAATATTCCAATAAAAGTAGGGAAACACGCATACGGCCCGACTGATGGTAAGTCACCGTACCCATATGGAGTCTTGCAATATTAGTTTCATCTGTCCTGGTGTAGGTATGTCTTTAATCAAATCTTGCAAGTTAAAGAATCATGGCGAGATTTGTACAAAATAAAAAAGTTACAATTCATCCTTGTTGCCTAAGGAATAACTTGAGGCATTTAAAATATTTTTACAAACCCGGGATAAAAATGCTAATTTCTATGCCATGCCGTCGAATCACAACTATTCGCGACGCGACCAAAACCGTCATCTTATTGTTATGTTTTGCGGGGTTTATAAAATATTTCATGTATATGTTGCTGGTAATGTAATCTCAACATTGGAAGTGATTCAAACTCCTCTTAAATGTTTTATATTTTTGTACAAGTCAATGTAAATGTGGCGAGATCCAGCCATGATTCTTTGATCGTTCGTCTTGACGGCTCTGGTTCTAGAGTCTGATGATTGGCTATTATATAAAAAAATATTCATGTATTTAATATAGACTTTGTCACATTTTTCTTGGTGTAGTAGCAGTTTATTAAGACAGGATTTATTCTTCCAGAACATTCTACGTACAATGAAGAAAAATGCAAAATAAAATCGGAAATACTTTCAGATTCTGATATTGACATTGAATCAAACGTTGGTAACAAAAAATCAGATAAAAATAGATTAAAGACAGAAGGGACTTTGAATGTTAAGTATAAAGAAAGAATATTCATAAGATTGAAGATGACCAAAGAAGAAATGAATAATACGAGAGAATTAGACAGGACAGTACAGAGTTATGTATCATTCACATATAAGTGTCAATCTTGTATACTTGGGTATTATACCATAGAAAAATATCTAAGGCACATGGAGGAAAAACATTCAGAGGTTTGGATAACATCCTAACTATTATAAATGCGAAAGTGAGTTTGTTTGTTACGCCTTCACGACTCTACTCAACGGATCATCATGAAATTCGGCATGCAGATAGCCTATGGTATGGAGAAGGACATAGGGTACTTTTTATCCCGGGAACGCGGGTATAACTGCGGGGGCAGCTAATATTATATATACTACGTATTGAGATTTTACAATGTACCTTTGACAATCATATATCTATCATGCTTCTATAATAGTTAAAAAATTGCCAGTTGCGAGTTGGACAGCGCAATGAAGGTTTTTGAACCTTTCTTGAACATATAATTATTATTAATAATAATAATAATCTTGTTTATTCAGACAACGAGGCCCATTTGTTAGTATTACAATTTGAATAATTTCTTAAAAACTATGTTAGTAACAAATAAAATAAAATGACAAATTAAAATTTCTTCCTATTTACAATTTGGACGCACTATCATTTCAATGGCATGTTTTAACAAAGGCGTGTCAAAATTACTCGATAAAGTCTTCAGGATACTATTGGGACTAGACCGCATCCTAGATAATATGGAAGCGCTTTTTTTACGGATGATCGCGTAAAAGTCATCGGTTGTAGCCTGAGCGAACATAGTTGAGGCACTACAATATCTTGGTAGTCCCAACAGAATCCTGAAGCCTGCTGAATTATTGTGATTGATTTCCTTAGTTTGGGCCATAAAGTAATATAAAATTTTAAATGTGCTTGCTGATTCTTTATTACCTTTTTGGTACGGTACTCTTAATAATAAACTATTTTACAAAAAACTTAAACCGAATTCAAAGTACACTAAGAAGTAATAAAATCCTGATCTGATGACAATGGGACCAAACGGGAAGTGTACCCTTCCAAACAAAAGAAGAATTTTATGACTGAGTTATGAGGTAACAAACAAGAAAAAAAAACCACTGAATTGAGAACTTCCTTTTTTTGAAGTCGGTTAAAATTACGAGTCATATTCATCAGTCATACCAGCGGTTCCCAAACTATTTTTTCACATAGATCACTTTCAAAATTTTCTGGTTTCTGTGGACTGTACTGCTACATTTCTACTCATCGAGGAACAATCCCTAGAGTAGTAATACCGTGCAATCCGATTCCGCAACTAGTCAGTGATTTGTCACTGATTTATATCTGCTCATGAGCGCCCTTGTACAGTATCGACCAAAACCTCGATCCGCGCGTACGTATCAAACATATACTTTTTGTCAATATTTCACAATGTCTCATTATTATTGTCTTATTATTATTATTATTAAATGAATTTACTTATTTTTCATCACAGCTCAAGATATACTGGACGCACGCGTTGACGTCATTTATCTCCATCTCACTTTCACCCGTTATATTTCTATTTTCATCCTTTTCTTTCGATGATCGCGCCTCCCCGCTAGTGTTGGGCTTGGATAAGAAAATCATTATCGATATTAGCAAACTTATTTTGTTCAGAGAGAAAAATGTTTCAGTTTACAATATTGTATTAATACTGGAGAATACATAACAGCGAAGATAAAAGGATTTGCAATATTTTTAACGCGGATGTATTTATTATTTAGGTCAAATTCAAATTCAAAATCATTTATTCAAATAGAAGGTCTATTTGAATAAATGATTTTGAATTTGAATTTGAACAGGCACTTATGAAAAGTCTGACTCTAATACTCTAATACCGGTTCGGAAGGTTGCATTTGCTGAGAAGAGCCGGCAATAAACTCAGCAATTACTCTTTTCAAAACAAGCTTAGATTCATTACATAATATTTACATTCTAATCGCACTGACAACAATTGCGTGCCCCGGCGCGGCCGCAAAACTACAAAGTAGACTGAATCTATATTTAATAAGTAAATAAATAAATGGCAAACTTAAGCAGACCATAGGTATACATAGGTAATTATAATATAAAATAAATATGTCTGTGGTACTGTAAGTTCCTAACTTTATTATTATCACGTACTAGGTATCTTCATACTCTTTTATGTCATACTGGTGACACTGACCTAGGTAACTAATTTCAAAAAATTGGTTATACAGCCAATAACGTTGAAGTTAAAAATAAATTATACATTTGTATTGTGACTTTATATACTTTGTTTCATTACTACTATTATTATCTTCTTAAATAGCCCCTGAAACCATATAGGTAGTAAACATTTTTTTTACCTACGTAAGTATAACTAAATTAATATAATGTAATATTAAATAATATATATATATATCTAGTAATTTAATTAAAATTTTATTGTACGAACATGAAAAATATTTAGACAGATGCCAGTTGTTCCAGACGGTAGCTCTTTCTGGAGTACTTTAATTTCATAGGACTGTTGTTACCGAAGGCTTAACAGTAAAAGACGCTTATACTCTTCAAAGCAAGCAGGAGGTTTACTTTATTCACTATTTACTCACAATATTCTAAGAGATGTTCACTATGTAAGTTCTCGTGAAGGAATGAATCGTAGCTCTTTTTTTTTTAACTGACAGAAGGTGACAATTCAGAGAATCTTTACACCTTTACGCGGACAATGCGGCGAGCAAGTTCTCAACCGGTGAATCGTAGTGCCAAGGCGCCTTACCTATAATGATCCAGTATGTTCGGAAATATTAATGAAAAACAAACGAACTTAATCTAGAACCTCCCTGAACTAGGTTCGAGATCTTTCGATAGGTATACTATGTCTTTCTGAAATGTTCGGGATTATTCTCGAACCTTCCACAATGTTCTAGAACAGATTTCGAGAAGTTTCCTGAAAGTTCTATCGATACAAATTACTTTTCTAGAACTTTCCACAGTTTTCCAGAACCTTCCAGAATGTTCTATAAAGTTCAATTTAAAATTAACTTGTTTTGTGCAGTTTATACCTATTGTTTACAGAATCTGACTACTATATTTGTATACCTAACTTACAATGAATATTAAAAACTATAACTATAAAGAACATTATTAGGTAAATAGGTAGATATTGTTTAAGTCGTGAAAACCAGTATTGATTTATCACTACCAAAAATCCGCGCATTCCAAATTTTATCAAAATAGAGCCATTATCGAGAATGATACTATACATCATACTGCCGAATTAATACCAAAATATACTATGCAAACAATTATTATAAACAAACTTGCTAGTTACGATAACGTAGAAATATTTGTAAAAAACCATGACAAACGACAATACTCCTACATTTATATTAGTGCAACAAGTATCGATATCGATAAAATTTTCACCCTCATCTCTAAATCTTAGTGTGTCCTTGAATGAGCCAATCACAGCGCACTGCCGGTGGTGGGGAATAGGCGGAATAGATTTCAAGCAAAATGTACGTCATTGCGCTTCTATGGGTTAATTGTTCCATGTTTCTACTATATTCCAAAAACTCGTAAAAAAATGTGCAGATTAGATCTAACGCAGACCCCCGTGGGGGGGGGTCCTGGACCACTTTTGGAATCACTAAAATCACACGAATATTATTAGAGCGACTCGTGTCCGGTCCGTGTGCACGGGTACGATCTAAATGCCTTGAAACGAAGTGTGCGTACATAGTTTAAACGACTAAAAAACATAATGAATGCCAGTTTCTCGGTTCGATACTTTTACCGAAAACAAATGACAAAGAATCCATATCGTAATTTTTTCTGACTGTAAATCATACTAGCGATATATCTGTGAATGCTTCTGTATGGAAACGGCTCACGCTTTGCACAAGGTCACGTTATTAACGCTATCACTCTATGTTATGGGCTAACGTTAAGGCTGCGTATAAAGCAAAATAACAATCTTAGAATTGAAATTTACCCAAGTAAATAGTATTTAAATGAAAAAATATTTTTATATGGGTATTTTCATTATATACGCGAGGGTTCTGCCTGAGCAAAAACATAATGGAAAGAAAATTCCTCGATAGAAAAAAATCACAAAGCTACCTCTAATAATAATGAATTTTCGGTTTTATTCGTTCATGGTGTATCTAATTAAGACAAAAATTCGATAAATAATATCTCTAACATATGACCTAGGGCTGCTACTAACGATTTTTTTAAATATTCTATACTTTACAAGTTATTTAGATAAGAAGCGCTTCGTTCATTTTTGTGCCGCGTAACACGCTATCTCCATCTCATCTCCACGTGAAGATTAGACATAAGTTTGTTTCATCTGACATTGCGATATTTTTCTGGCTTGGTACGCACTCTTAACCAACCGTCTTTGTTAAACAGTATGCATATAGCAAGGACATTTCTTTCAGAAAGCTGGCCAATACAAATGTCCCGTATGCGAAATTCATTACTCAACAAAGCGATCAGTAACACGTCACTACGCCAGTCATTTTAACAGTTATAAATGTAAAAAATGCGATTTTACAAATCATAGACTATCTACAATGCTGAAACATATGAAAAATGTACATGAGCCGGTAAAAAAAAATGACTGCAACACTTGTGGGATGTCATTTGGGTAAGCTTGCATCACTATTACAATTTATAAAATAAATCAATATTACATTTTCTTACTATGTATAGGCCTGTGTTCGACCGCAATCTCACCATGGTAGACGATGATGTGGCCGAAGGTGTTAAGTACACAAAGCCTAGAAGGAACTGGTTCTAAAGTGCAGTTGTCTGAACACACCGATAGGTCCTTGGTGACAGATTTTTTACTTTAGGGTGGTAGCCAGCCAGGTGGGTACTACAAAGTACCCTACCACCGTGGTTTCCTCACTTTTCCTTCACCGAAATCACAAGCTCATTGTAGGATTCGAATCCAGGACCTTCGTCTCGGCATCCGACGTCACTGCCACAGAGCTATCACGCCTTATAAATAATTCCGGGATAAAATTATCCAATGTGTTAATCCAGAAAATATTCTATCTGTGTGCCAAACATCGAAATCCATTCCGCCGTTGAAGCCTGATTAAGCCACAAACATCTAAACTGGATATGTTCCGGGTACAACACTGTGTACTAGTTGACTGGTCCCAGGTATTCCACTGTGTACTACTACATTGTGCATTAGTTGTCTGGTCCCGGGTACTACGCTGTTCTACATCATTGGTAAAAGTTGTCTGGTCCCGGTAACACTGTGTACTAGTTGTCTGGTCCCGGTAACACTGAGTACTAGTTGTCTGGTCCCAGGTATTCCACTGTGTACTACTACATTGTGCATTAGTTGTCTGGTCCCGGGTACTACGCTGTTCTACATCATTGGTAAAAATTGTCTGGTCCCGGTAACACTGTGTACTAGTTGTTTGGTCCCGGGTACTACACTGTACACACGGCTTCAGAGCAAGCTATACATTTCCAATATAAGCTGACCTCTCATTGTACGGAAATCCTATACAATGCGAGATCAGCTTATACTGGAAAAGTATAGCTTGATGTGTAGCCGTGTCTACACTATCATTGTGTACTTGTTCTCTGGTCCCGGGTAATACGCTGTGTACTAGTCATCTAACCCCAGGTACTATACTGTGTACTCCCCTCATTGTGTACTAGTTGTCTGGTCCCGGGTACTACGCTGTGTACTAGTTATCTGGCTCCGGGTGTAGTACTGCACGCACAGCGCTTTCTCATGGAGCTCTTGTATAAAATACTTAGTGTGTTTGTTTTCAGTTCGATAAGAGCAATGAGGTATCATCACAATAAGACTCATAAGGAGTTTCCAACTAGTTTAAATTAAAAAACGCATGTGTCAGTAATACGCGAAGTCTTGAAACGTGCTAAGGATAAAATATGTACATATTGCTGCAAAGGATTTACAGTAAGTATTATTATTATATTAATACGTGAATACGTGCAAAATCTTTCGGTCCTTTTTTTAGCTTATTGCGCATACGTAGAAAATTCTTTTGAACATTCTGAATATTCTTTCACTGATAGGTAGCTATATTATCCCATAGTGTTATAGGCAACTTTTATCCGAAGAACGCGGGTGAAACCGAAGGACAAACAAAACTCACTTTCGTATTTATTATATTACTAGCTATCCCCCGCGGTTTCACTCGCGTTCCCGGGATAAAAAGTAGCATATGTCCTTCTCCATACCATAGGCTATCTGCAAACCAAATTTCATGATGATCCGTTGAGTAGTTGAAGCATGAACGCGTAACAAACAAAGAAACTCACTTTCGCATTTATAATATTAGTTAGGATATAAAAAAGAATTGCTGTTCAGAAATGGAAAGTGACTCAGTTGTTTATAATATTAGTAAGATTCCATCTTGTGTAAATACAAATCTTCTTGTTTTTTTTTTCAGAATCGTCAAGTCACTTCAAGTGTGTCATGAGGAGCGGCCATTCCAATTTTACCAATATGTATAGTCTAGGGAGCGTCTCACGTGTAACGATTGTAACTCACTTTTTGAAGAGTCCCATGCTACGCTCACGAGTTTTGCAATTTTTTTGAACTCCTATATCTGTTATTCGTGGCTAAGTACTCTTGTATTTTAGTAGGAAGGATCAATAAAAAAAAGTTGGATCACATTTTGTTTTATTTTTTAATATCACATACACATACATCAATATCAAAGCTGGGTATAGATCACGGCAAACTTCTTGGCACAATGTGGTCTCGCGCCCGCTCCCGCTCCGGTTCCCGCATTTCACCACCACAGAGACCCTACAATTTGGTTTCTGTGCAGTTTACGTTTTGTGTCTAGAAGTTTGCCGGTTACTGTACAGTACTCTGATTGTTAATAATTAACGTTAATAAAAACTGGTTAACTATAAATTTTAATGAGAGAAATTAGTACCATGAGTATTACGTTAGAGGCGCTGTGCCAATTCCTATAGACAAATGTCGAAAACGCGAACGATTTTTTACACTCGTGGTAAACTAATCTCCTAAACACTAGTCGGTAACTAAATCTGGCACGTTCACAGTACTCACACATATGCAATTTCACGAAGTATCTCCGGAGTATGTTCTATTACATTATTGCTTCTAATTAGTCAGTCAATTCTAATGGACGAATGCAAAAAGATACCACTATATTTATGAGCAGTAGCAAAACAATAACTCGCTGGTTTGCGAGAATATCGACGTAATTCAAAATTCTGTCAAATTGAATTCTGTATGCTAAACAATCATAAATCATTGATATTTTATCGTGAACATAGACGCAACGCCATGTAACTTGAGTCTAGATTCACGAAAAATAAACAGATTTTATTTTGTCGTCGGTATGCACTAAAATATTTGCGAAACATTAAAATTAAAAAATGTTATTCTCTATAATCAATCATTTTTAGTTCCGTCGCTATTCTCGCAAACCAGCGAACTGTCTCCCTCATGCTCATAAGCTAGACCGCGCGCGAGAGAGACGGACAGACTTGTCATGACGCGCATGCAGTGCGACGTGACGCCGCGCGCTTATTCACAGACACTACACAAGCGGCACGTGTAAATGTGTTGAACGTGCCAGCTTTAGTTAACTGAGCTGTAGCTGTATTTTCCCGGCTCAAGTATTGTTCCTGGTTGGTGGTTGTCTCGTGTGCAATTTGTGATGGTGCAGCATGGCGGTTCGCTGCGTGAAGGCGGCGCCGCACTGCGGATGTGGACACGAGTAGGGACGAGAGCCCCAGTGCGTGCGGATGTGGTTTACTAACGTGCGGTTCGCCTGACAACATTCAAAATCATTTATTCAAATATACCTTCGCAGGAAATATCGATAGAATTTCAAAATCGGATCAATATGATTTTGTACAAATCTCGCCTTGATTCTTTATAACTGTAAAATAAATTTTGACTGTTTTATTACAGTTAAAATTACTTTTGACGAGGTAAGAGTTCCGATTGTAACATACATTAATTTAAAAAATCGGACGTATATTATAATGAAAGAAGATACATTTGTATGGAATCCCCATACAATACAGGCATATCTGGTTAGGTAAAGGGGCCCATATGTGCAGTTATCGTAGAGCAACGAGCCTAAATGGCTCGATCCTTTGACGAATTCCGTTTATGATTATTTTCAAAGGTATAAAATTACTTACAGCGAACCCCCGTCCACAAATGTTGCACATTTTGTTCTTCTCCTTCTTAATCCCTTCATGGTTGTACTTCATGTGGTCTATGTACCGCGTACGGTTTAGGAAATACTGAAATAATTGCCCATTTTTAAAATCATAAAAAAACAGCGTCAAACAAGAATTTGCGTAGTTTACTGAATTTAATGATTGAGTTTGATGATAGCTCAGTGGTAGTGACGTCGGTTACCGAGATGAAGGTCCCGGGTTCGAATCCTACAATGAGCTTGAGCTTTCGGTGAAGGAAAACATCGTGAGGAAACCATAGCACGGTGGTAGGGTACTTTGTAGTACCCGCCTGGCTGGCTACCACCCACAAGTTGAAATCTGTCGCCAAGCACCTTTCGGTGTGTTCCGATAGCTGCACTTGAGAGCCAGTTCCTTCTAGGCTTTGTGTGCTTACCACCTTCGGCCGCATCATCACTTACCATGGTGAGATTGCGATCAAACACAGACCTAAAAACAGTAAAAAAAAAAAAAAAAAAAAAAAATTAGTATCTCACTTTATGACAATGCGTGCAGTAGTATTTGGATTGTCGCTCATGGACAAGCCTGTAGTGGTTCATCATGTTAGACTTCCGAGCGTACACATTCCCGCACTCAGGACAAGGGATTTTCTTCTTTGTTCTGTGGGCACATGGATCCTATTAAAATACAGCGAGATTTTGAAATGAACCTTATGAAATTCATTGAATTTTACTGTCACTTTCTGGACGAGTCCAGTCATGGCATAATTGATGGAATTATACCAGAAAATGGGAGTGAAATCCAATATAATTTCCTTAATCGTTATAGCCCCTAAATAGAAAATGTATCAGAGAACATTTTAACAAGACTCAAACAAGAATTTCATTCAAGCATTTGATACAAATGCTTACGTTAAAAATCAATTAAAAATCCTACTTCTACCTTATTTCTCGATGAAAGGCAAACAATTTGTTAAATAAAACAACAATAGTTCTTTTAAATTCAAATACAAGTAAGAATGATTAAAATTACAGTCAACAAATTCTAGCGTTCCACTAGGTAGCATATTGGGACCGATACTATTTCTTGTTTATATTAGTGCCTTATAATATCAAAGCTTTTCGTATTATAATGATAGCGTGTTTCTTTGTTTATGGTCTGGCGTTCCACAAGGTTGAATTTCAGTTTTTTTTATACACCTCCCGCAATTCCCGCGCTATCCCCGTCCATTACTCAATACCCCGCGGTACCGAACAAATTTGGGTAAACATTCTCCGGTTGCTAGGATGACTCATCAATATAATAAGATCTTGACCTCCTCGGAAGAAATAAACATATTCTCCAATACTATGGATAAATTTAAGCATCTGATTCGTACTCAACTAAATGGTGTATAACTGTTGATATACCTAGCTTAACTGACTTGAGTAATTGTATATTTTATATTATTAATAATTTTAATAATATTTTTTCAAGTGATGACTATTCTTAAATGCAAATATTAGAATTTGTCTGTAAAATTTCAATGCACCCATTTTATGTTTAAAATAACACTTTTAAAATTTTTAATGGTTTCTTTTTGTTATTGTTGTATTTATTATTATTGTATTTTTTCTGTTATCTGTTTGTGCTTTCTGTGATGTCCTGTAATTGAAGAAGCACTAGGTGTATAAACTGTGATTATTGTTGATTAGAATGTGAAGTGTATTCTTTGTTGGATATCCAAATTAAATAAATAAATACAGCTTACTTGTTGGTCTCCTTATCATGTGCAGTGCTAGTGAGTACGTGTCGGCGGTAGACGAGAACGTTGCGGAACTGCTTGCCGCAGGGCGCGCAGTAGGCGTCCTCGCCGCACGCGCCCGACTGATGCGTGTACTTGTGCTTGCGCAGGGAGGCGCTCGACTTGTAGCGCTTCTTACAGACGGTGCACTCGTGAGTTTCGTTATGATGTCTGGGATGACATTAAAAATATGGAACTCTGATCTCATTCTGTTAATTCTTTCACTAGTACATACATTATCCCCGATTGCAATATGCTTTTTCATTCCGGTAAACCGTGGGGGCAGCTATTATTATTAAATAATCACCGAAGCGACATACATATTAAATTATCCGTTACATTTTACTTATAAAAAAATGTATAAAACCTCTTTCAACACTCACACACCCCGACACACCCCCACACAAACACTCACTCATAAATACCCACTCACAAACACACACCCCAATACACACACAAATATGCACACACAAACACCCACATAAAAACACGTCCACACATATGTTAGTAGTTAAGTTAAATACCTAATTGTAATGTTATTGCTATGGAAGAGTGGAGTCTCCTAATACAGGCATTGCATGCTTAAAGGGAGGCTCCAACCACTATTTAAATTATGTACATAATCTATGTGTCGAAAATAAATTATTATTATTATGTCGGTCCTTTTCGGGTTTCTCAGCATTATGCTGGTATTAAGGAGCCAAGCACGGGCTTATGCCAAGTCACTTGGTTCCTGGTCTATTGTGTTTTGTATCTGGGTGGTTGAAGTTAGGAATCGCCTCACAATTGAGCAGGTATCTAAAATAACTGATTTCTGCAATGATATGTAAATAGTGTTTGGGATATTTATCTCCTTTAAGGCTATGGATAAAGTTTTAGGAATAACTCCAGTGGATGATAATTATTATTATTATTATTATTATATTATTATCTTTCAAAAGTCGCATATATTACCTCATATGTTTCTCGATCAAGTGTTTCGACTTGCATTTCTTGTTGCAGTGGTCGCATATGAACGTCCCGTGCATACTCTTGTAGTGTAAGTAGAATCGCGTTAGGTTCCTGGGGATTATAATTTACTCATCATCATCATCAGCCTATAATGTCCCACTGCTGAGCACAGGCCTCCTTTCACAAATGAGGGTGAAAGGGAATGGGCGTGCCCACTGCGGATCGGTAGAGGTAGGCGAGTGGTCAACCTACTGTTGGAATTTTTCAAGCCGCCTAGGAGGCATCCAACTAGCTTAACGACTATCACAATTAAGTGATAACCGGGACCAACGGCTTTACGTGCCTTCCGAAGCACGGAAACGCTCGATTTGAAATACTACGAGCAGTTCACTAATTTAATAGTTCATCAAATATCATTTGAATTTTTTAATATGAATATTTAGATTTTAGACATAGGGTCTTACATAGGAAGACCAAATGTCGCCAGCATTCTAGAATTTACTTCGTATCTAAGAATGCAGTTAATTACTCGATAAAAGACTTGTCCCCAGATGGACTAGGTTACTCCGACACAGTTAGTTGACAGATTGTCAATGCACAGTCCAAACTGCACACACAAATTCCTTTCATAACGTAAGCATCCACTAAGAAAAGACATTTGGAAATTCCACCCCTAAAGGGGGAAAGCTAGTTTCTCAATATTTTTTAAATTAAGCGGCAAAATGTCAATAGATATATAATTATTTAATACTTACTGAAAACAATCTCCACAATACACGCACTGCACAGTTTTTTTATGTATTTCAAGATGACTATTCAACATTAGTTCCGAGTGACACCGGTATAGACAAATACTGCATTCCTGTACAAAGTTGTGGGTAGATGTGTGCGTTGTTAGTGAAGCTTTATCCGGGTAGCGACAAGAGCATATTTTGCAGATGTCTGGGTTAGACTGTAAGGAATACAAGATTTGGTATGAAGACTATTTCATCAATTTTTTTCTTGATGAAATTTGCATAAAATATAGGATAATTATTATTCCAGGAAAACAAACGATCCCTGGGGATTGCAGGTGAAACCGCGGGAGACAGTTTCTTATCTAATTAGTGAAGAAGATAATTCTCGCTTCAATACTACATGGTTGTTGTAGTTATTTAAAATCGAGATATAATTTTATGTAAGATAAAATGAGAAACAAATTAAGATTGTGGTAATCAAAAGTCAACCCTATATTCAGAGGTCCTAGGTTTGTCTCTTCAGGAACCTTCAAGTAAGTACGAGCTGGATTGGCCTGGATATTGCTAGTCAGACAGATCTTGTTTCATTCTATATTAGTTTGAGCAAAATAATTCATGTTTGAATTAAATTAAAAAAAAAAATGCCACACTTATTTGTAAGTGTTGTAATATTATGGTCTATTAACTAAAAAATTCTTACCAAATCATGATTTTTTCTATTATGCTCAATAAGTTTATTCTTTTGATTCCATCCATAAACACAATTTTCACATTTGTACTTAAAACTTTTATAAGAATCTCTTTTCTTTACAATATCCATCAGAATCTTTAAATCCTTCTCTTCTATAGGTATTTGCCTTTTAAAAGAACTTCTATTTATTGTTCCATCTTTGAAAACATATTTATAATCCAGGGATTTCTTTTTTCTTACATTCTTTTTAATTTCATGTTTATTTACTTCATTTTCTGTTTTTATATCAGTTTCTAATGTGAAATCATTGTCATCAATATCTGAAATATCATTGTCCTCTTCAGGATGACTTATTTCACTATTGATTACAATTTGTTTTTTACCCGACTGTCCCGGAAGGAGGGTTATGTTTTTTACGTCTATTTCTTCATGTGTTATATCTATTATTTTGTCTGTATTTACTTTTGTTAAGTTTGAGAGGCAGTTGGGCAGTGGATTCTAGAAAACAATATCAATCATTAAATAAAAAAACTAGGTATGTAAAAAGTTCGTTCATCAGGGAATAGAGTCTCGAAGATTTTTCCCCTTTTTATCCAATTATGCTATTTTTTATGTGATGTAACTACTTTACAGTTTACAGATTTCTTTATTTAATTGTGCTACATGGCCTTGTTTCGTGCCAAATTTTATGATTCTAGGTCAACGGTATATGTTTTGATGCCCTAGCAATCATCAAAATATTCAGCATAAACAGCCATATCTTTTGATTGCATTGACTTAGAAGTTTGTTTTTTTCACTGATCCAAGGGATTGTTGTCCTGAGTATTTAATATTCTTTTCAGTTTGTTACTTCCAAGTGTTCCTGACAAAAGGGGTCTTGACAAATGGACAACAAAGTGATCCTATAAGGGTTCCGTTTTCTTTTCTTATGAGGTACGGAACCCTAAAACACATTTCACAGGTGTTTTATGACAATAACAATTAAAAACCTTAATACCTGTTTATTAACTAAATGGAAATTCAAAATTCTTTGCGCTTCTCCAACCTGCGCTTTGAATAGTTTCACTTTTCTCAATACAGATGTACATTCCCAGCAAAGACTTATTTTTGAGGATGGCTGGAAGAAAAAAAATGATGATTAAGTAATATTAAGCAAACTAAACTTGTGTTCTTCAATACATCAGCATCTTTGAAAGAAGTAAAGAAGAAAGAAGAGTGAAACAGGTCAATACAATATCATATTCTTATTGCTTTACAATAAGGTTCCTATATTTTTTTTTCTCTTATGTTTGTGTTTGTTTCATAGCGATCTGTTTATTTTAACAATGAGTTAATTCTTTGGCTGATGTTAATCTGAGATGTGTAATCTTCTGAGTGAGGTGTCCAGTGACACTTTCATCATTTATTGGTAGATTTGAAATCTGGTTTTCAAATCGGGCACACTCTCTCTCTCTCTCTAGCCTAGCGTCTCTTTAGCCTAGCGAATTTTCCTATATTAAATCAATAGTTTTGTTAATGATAAATATGAATCTTATTTTTTCATGGCATTGAATATCATCCAAGACTTTCTATTTAGGTTGTAGCTACAGGTAGCTTTGTTATTGACTGAGAGAGTCACATTCACATGATATAGGTATTTAAATCGATTTGAATAAAATTTGACACAAATGATAAATATTTTAGACACCTTTTGAAATCTCTCTGAATGAAAAATGACATGTAGGTGAAATTGGGGGACTGTTAAGGTGGAAGATTAACTTGATATATTTGATGATTTGAGTGGTTATTTATCTTAGTAATTACATAGAGTATTTTACTGGTAATAAATATTAAAAGTTCGTTCGAAACGGTGTATTTGGAGTGATGAATCAGAGAGCCATTAGTAAGTATTAAATCATGAAACCTTTCATCCTAATAAAACCATTCGTATTCTCTCAAATCCAGATAAAATAGTTATAAAACAGACTTACAGTGATTGATAATTCACAGATATTATTGAAAACTTTAAAATAGTTTCCCAATGGATAGACATGTCTGTCAGTGCTGAGACATGCAAAACAAAACGATACACCATCCTTAATTATATTGGACATTTTTTAAATGTTCCTTTCACACATAATTTACATTAAAAAGCTTAATATTTGATGATGTTTCGTGTGTCGATTTTTGCCATGGATTTAATATACAAACAGGATTGAACTCTCCAAAAATTTTATCATACAAAAATAAACCATAAGTCATGCACGTTAGGGTTTACTTTTGTTAGTTATCTTAGCCGAGGCAAAACGAGCCGAGAGAGATAGCCCGAACCGAGGCCGTTTGTCCCTTTTCCTCAATTGCCAAAAGATAAAAATGTTAAAAATGGTAGAAAATATTTCACCACAACAAGTAAAATATATTACGTATAAATATTTTTTTGCTATTAAACTAGTTTTAAATCATTTTATTTTGTAGGTTTACATCTGTACATAATAATAAATAATTGTATTTAAGTAAAATAATCAAAATAATATGATTGTTTGGTAGCTATCATAAAATTATTCTGGTAGCACTGAAATCTGATATCAGTGGTGTCATGGCAACATGGCGACTTTTTCTGTTGTTTTGTGGAAACGCATTTTGTTTATACTTTTTATCGTGAAAATGGTGAAAAAAAATTGTATCAAGACATGTAAAAGTGAATCATGTGCTGGTTGTGGGATTTTATTTCACAAGTAAGGAATAACGATGATTTTATTTACTAACAATGGTGAGTCATAAGTAGTTTGACCATGGTATATTAAAAAAAATTGTAGACGGAAGACACTAAAGTTTATAAATTAAATATTATATAAATTATTTGTATAAATTATTTGTACCTATGTATCGCATAATTGAAATAGCATTATTTTTTATGTTTGTTACAGCTTTCCATCGAAAGAAGAAATGAAGCAAAAATGCAATTGTGATGCGATTAAAACAAATGTTTTCCACAAGATTGAAACATCTTATTATTCCACCGCATCCTTTCCAATGCATAACAGATGAAGAACCGCAAAAACTGTAACTAGTAAAAGCATTGGCTAATAATTCGTACCTATTCACCACGCGAAATGTAATGCATTCAGAAACTTAGGCAGTGAGATTGGCCTAAGGCAGAAACTAAATAAAACGATTTTGTTTAGCCGTGTTTAATTTTAATAAATACCTACTTTGTCAAGCACATTCGAGTTTTATTTCCCTTTGCTTTATTTTAATTCCCAAATAACAGCTCTGTAGAGCAAACTGAAAAAAGAGCAAGGGGAAGAGCCGTGGTCCCAGAACGAAATTCTGCATGCACCCTTGCCTATTCATACGTAATATTTGATGATTCGACACAAAACGTAACTCAAAAATTAATCATAACTTTTCTCAAAAACATATATACGGGTATACCCGGCTACACATCAAGCTATACATTTCCAGTATAAACTGATCTCGCATTGTATAGGATTTCTGTACAATGAGAGGTCAGCTAATATTGGAAATTTATATCTTGATTAATCGTGCGTACACGATTCAACACCCACATAGAACATAACAATGTTCAGTTTCAAATAATGGGTTTTCGCGAAAAAGTATCTCGATATCTATAGTTTTTCATTATGGTTTTATCTCTTATTTTTTCTATAAATTATTATTTCACTATTTTAAGTAACATAATGTTAATATTTTTGTAATACAAACAATAATTTGAAATCAACTAGTGTCAAAACGCCACAAACAGACAAAATTGGAGGAACTTTGCAATTCAGCGATTGTGCGCGAAAGGGACTAACAATGACCACGACCACTCTGCCAAGAGTGCACGACTAGGAAGAAGAAGTGTCAACCGGACACAAATTATCTCTCAAATCCAACTTTCCTGTTCGTTATAAAAATGTTTGGTCACCCTATTAGAATGGGATAAACAGCCTCGGTATGCGTTATCTCTCTCTGCTCGCGTTTTTGGCCCAAGAGCTCAATCCTGTTTGTATATTAAATCCATGATTTTTGCTTGCTGGACTGACTGTGACTGTCAAATGTCAATCAAACAAAGGCTGCATTCCGAATTACCGCTGTAATCGCTGTAATCGATTTGAGCGTGCTTAAACCCGTACCGAATTGAATAATGACAGTTCACGATGTCCCGTGAAACGTAATAGATGACGTCATGACATCCGCCATCTTGCGCTCACACCGACCATGCCCTAAACTGATATCACCGTGAGCGCTGTCAAAAGTGACGGCAAAAATCTAATAAGATTCTTGGTTTTCTATTTGGCAAAGATACTTTTTATGATTTTATGAGAGAAAAATAATAAAAAAAGCAGATATTCCTTTTTGCAAGTTAACTTATAAAAGATATAAGGAGTCGTAGTGCATTGATAATTCAGTTTTTAATTAAATTCTCAAATGTTCTGTTTTGAATACTGTGAGCGCGATAACGGGCGTTCCGAATTGTTGATAGTTCTCAGCTGTCATAAGCGTGATATCTAATTCGGTACGCAAATTATTGCTGTGATCGCTGTGATCGATATTATCCATTTCGGAATGTACCCAAAGGTCATGCCTTTCTTTTTGGTAATTTTTTCATGGTCATGGATAGTCCTTCAGTCGCTACAAGTGGCTGGACCACAGCAAGGGTTGCCCCAAAATTTATCGTTACTTAAGCTATCAATCGTCGTTCGAGGAGTAAATAACTTAAAAAATCGGTAAACAAATTGAAAGTTTCTTACATTCTTAGAAATCGTAGAAAAATTTTAACATTTCGGTAGTTTTGTACCACAACAATATGTCTGGCTGTATGTCTGTGAACCTTTGCCTGCCTACCTTTTGATGCATAAGAAACCAATAAATAAATAAGTACCTAATTCAAAGACTACTATCTCAGAGTATATAAATACTACGTACAACTACTATTGAAGCAATATGTCTGGCTGTATGTCTGTGAACCTTTGCCTACCTACCTTTTGATGCATAAGAAACCAATAAATAAATAAGTACCTAATTCAAAGACTACTATTGAAGCACAGACATTTAATATTAATAAGGGCTGGACCGGCGACAAGCGACATGGCATCCTAATCTTCCGGTTGACGCAGATTCTTTCGGGAGGCATTTGTATTGCAGACTTTCTGAGATATTCTTCACACACGACTACGATCCGAAAAAACACCAGAGCTTGTGCTATGGAAACCACTTAACAAATATTAATTATTTTGTACATATTATTTACATCCAAACCCAAGATGAACAGACACGTCTGTCCATGCACAGAAATGTCTTTCGTAAGTGGGATTCGAACCCACGACTCATAGCGCGTACTCTTAACAACGCAAACCGGCCCAAACAACACAATTAAAACACATTTCGACACATAATCAATTTTATTGTCCAACATTATTTATCGTTTGGTCACCCTATGTACGAGCCGCGCATGCGTGTAGAGAGCGGGACGCTGCTTGAATGTATCGCCGCACTCCTCGCACATATACGAGCGTTGCGTCGAGTGAGTCAGCTGATGCCCCACCAGGGTTGATACTGTCTGTGAACAATATACTTTATTCAGATTGACTTAAGGTTCATTATCTCATGGTACAGTAACCGGCATGAGTCGTGAGCACAAACGGACACCTGCGCAGTAGTTAATTTTTCGGTCTGTTTGGTGGAATGAAGACGGGGGGAGCGCCGAGCTGCACACGATTGGTTCGTCAGTCATGTCATGTCAGAGTCATTTGGCTACTGTGATTTGGCCGAAAGTGTACATTCGCGAGCTTGCGCCCACTACTGCCTATCTGTGCTCACGACTCGTGCCTTATACTGTAATTAATGATGTGGCCGAAGGGAACTGACTCTCCAGTGCAGCTGTCGGAATAACCTGGTACTTCTTGGCGACAAATTTTCAACTTGAGAGTGGTAGCCAGCCAGCTGGGTACTACAAAGTACCCTACCACCGTGCTATGGTTTCATGAGTTTCTCCTTCATCGAAAACGACTTCACTATCACCGGCTGTAGCCAGCGTACAGTGCTGCCATATAAAATCGAAATTGAAAGTTACCAATTGGTAGGTTTTTACTTACAAAGAACTTCTTGCCACAGATGTTGCACGGGTGGTCTCGGGAACGGTTCAGTCCGTGGTGTTTCTGTCTATGGTTCTTCAAACGCCAGTCTGAGATGAATAACTGGCAAATAATAATTATTAATTAATGTTACAGTCAGTGTTGCCACATGAAGGCGGCATGAAATCTGTATTTTCATTCAAAAAATCCGTATAACCAATATGAATGGCCGTTTTTCAAACAGATTAAATGATATGCTCCAAATACCTGTCCACGGGGCCAAAAATAATGAATTACGGTATTAGTATTACCTTATTACATATTTCACAGCTGAATTCCGATTTGTGCAAATGATAGAAGTTGTAATGCTTTGTCCAGTACACTTTAGATGCAAACTTCTTGTTGCACTCCGGACACGGGTAACTGAAACAACGGGTGCTGATTCTGTTGTTTACAACTAACCTAATTTAATCTCACTATGTCTCTTTCTAACAAAGAACATAAGAAAAGGGTGTTAGAAATGTAGTCCTGTCAAATTAGTCCAATGCTTGTTTTTAATACAAAAAAATCAAGATTTTTAGAGACGTTGGAAGTGATTCAAAACCCTCTAAAATGTTTTATTTTTTTGTATGCCGTTACGTCTAAATACCCGCAAATTAAGACGGCGAAGACTAATTTGACAGCTTTAAATATGTTCTTTGCAAACAAATGCGATTAAGATTTGATTTTCAGGCGATGATAGCTCAGTGGTAGGGACGTCGGATGCCGAGACGAAAGTCCCGGATTCGAATCCTACAATGAGCCTGAGCTTTCGGTGAAAGGAAACCATAGCATGGTGTTACGCTACTTTGTAGTACCCATCTGGCTGGCTACCACCCTCATGTTGAAAATCTATCGCCAAGCATCTACCGGTGTGTTCCGACAGCTGCACTTGAGAGCCAGTTGCTTGTCGGCTTTGTTTGCTTACCACCTTCGGCCACATCATCACTTACCATGGTGAGATTGCGGTCAAAGACAGTAAAAACAAACTCACGCTCTTTCTGAATGGTTGGCGCTGTTCTTGAGATGGCTCCTATACACGTATATATTCTTGTATTGCACTTTACATATAGTGCAGTACGAGAGGTTTTTGGCTATACTTGAGTTGTGAGTCACCATGTGAGACTCTAGGCGGGTTTTTGTTACAAATGTCTTACTGCATATGTCGCAGATGTAGTCTCTTTGTACTGCGTGAATTCGGCTGTGGAAAAAAGTAATCCTTATAAAAATATAAACTCTAAATATCTTTTTTAAATGATGAAAACAATGTGTGCCTCGTTGATGTTGGATTTATCCGGCTCGAAGGACCAAAGCGATATTGGGCTTATTCGGCTCGAAGGATCACAACGATTTTGGAGTTATCTCGTCGTAGACGGTACTCAAGTTATTGTTGTAGGTTAGTTAACCAAACCACTGTTAAGTTTGAAGATGTATTTATAAAGATATGGTGATGTTTTTGAGCATTGTGAGCCGCACGTTACCTATCGATGTTTTTGTTACACTGACTTTGTTCTACAGAATTATGCTTAAGAAGGTATACATTTGCTGTATGAGCCAATAATTCTCATACAGCAAATCCTAACTTAATATTATACATGCGAAGGTGAGTTTGTGTTTGTTTGTTACGCCTTCACGCCACAACTACTCAACGGATCATCATGAAATTTTATCCCAGGAACGCGGGTGAAACCACGGGGGACGGTAGTGGACTAGTGTAGATATATAATTGTTTGGTACAACATCTCGGTAAAACTACAGGACCGAGTTTGAAGTGTTTTTTTGGGTTTAGAAATCTCTTAGAAAAAGTTAAACTTAAAATCTGCGACATATTTTATCTTACTATTTAATTATTTTCTTTATCTGCTTATGCACTTTCTTCTATTTTATATTTGCAGAGTCATATTGGTCAATGGAGCCACAAACAAGAAATTGGAATGTATTTTTTTTACAATGGAAAGCTTCGTTTTTCTGTGAGATATAAATATAAGTTCTTGAATAGATTATACCTTAGAAAAAGTGTGCGTTAATACTTACGCTTTATGTGTTCTCAGTGTGTTTTTCCCCTTAAATTTCTCGCCGCATTCGTTACAGTGCAGTGTGTGTTCTGTCCTTATATGTTCCGCCATGTCTTCGGGTGTCCTGAAAACGAGACATTTTGTTCACACGGATGTTGCTATCACATCCTCACACCCACTCACAGGCAAATACACAGGGCGAATTTATATTTTCCTTGACCATGGTTTTATGCTGCGTAAAGTTAGACAAAGTGGAGCAGACCTCGCAGGGACCTCACTATGTTTAGCCATAAAGACTTGGCTCTTAGCATTCTGACAAAAAAAATCTGGTCAGTTTTGATAACTTCTAGCAACTTCAGACCAAGATTGTCATACATAATATTGTTAGTATTGTGAAGTAGAAGCAAAAAAGAAAAAAAAATTTTTTTTGAAAATAATTAAAAACCTATTTTTTTCAATGGCATTTTTATTTTCTTCAAAATTTAGCTCGGGGTTCCCTTCAGCGTTTTTCTCTAAGACCTGTAGTTCAGAAGTTGCCCTCACAGGCTAGAAAAAAAAATTCACCTGTATATGAACAATTGATTGAATAATTTATAAAACAAAAAGAATAGTAATTACAATCACTCATGTGTGTTTGTGTTTGTGTATGTGTGTGTGTGTGTGCGTGCATGTTTGTGTTGGGTATGTTTGTGTGTGGGGGAGTGTGCGTGTGTGTTCAGCCCTATCAGGCATATGTATGATTTTCACATAACACACTATTGTCATTCTTTCACACACACCCTAGTTCCCACACACACACACTGCTTATTTTAGTTCTCCTTACCGAGCTAACGTCCTACATTGCACACAGTGTATGCTGCCTCTCGTGTCTCTCCTGTGCTTTGTTCTACAATGTAGCTCCACAGACCACAACGCTCGCGTCTCATATTTACACAGCGTGCACGTATGTAGGATGTAGTGTTTACTTTTATGTCTCTGGCAGGACTTGGCTGTAGGGAAACGGGTTTGGCATACATCGCATATGTGCTTCCCTATGCCCTGAAATAAATTCTATTAAATAATACTTTTGATAGGCGATGGACCAATAGAAGAAAGAAAAGCCAAGCGACTAAAAGAGTTATGTATACGGGAAGAGGAAGATCGAAAAAGAGATGTATGGATTGTGTGAAAGATGATATGGGTAAGAAAGGAGTGGATTATAAAGCAGAGGTTACTTGACAAAGCCTACTATAAGGTGGCTCATTACGTGGAAGACAAGAATATATGGTTGTAGTAGCTTCTCTCTGCACTTGCATCCCCCTGGCTAAGTGAAAATTGTATGAATAAGCATAATAATGCATATTATAGAAGTATATGGAACACAAGCTGTAATTTTAAGAGTCTTCTCAGTTGAATTGTATTTCATGTATATGTATCACGTATACGTTCATAAGTGCCTTATCAGGGCCTAAACTGAATAAATGACTTTTTGATTTTGATTGATGCTGCTATAGCGGATAGAAGAGCCGATCGCCGATTTAAGGCGATGATAGCTCAGTGGCAGTGATCCCGGGTTCGAATATTGTAATGAGCGTGAGCTTTCGGTGAAATAAAACATCGTGAGGAACCCATAGCTCGGTAGTAGGCATAGGTAGGGTACTTTGTGGTACCCGCCTGACTGGCAGGAAATCTATCGCCAAGCACCTACCGGTGTGTTCTGACAGCTGCACTTGAGAGCCAGTTCCTTCTAGGCTTTGTGTGTGCACCACCTTTAGCCACATCATAATAGCCAATAATTACATTCTAATCGCACTGACAACGATTGCGTGGCCCGGCACGGCGGCAAAACTACAAAGTAGACTGAATCTATATTTAATAAGTAACAAGCAAATTCAGCGCAGACCAGCCCCCACAAGCAGTAGCTGTTCACGCATATGATGCGTTTGGCTGCCACCGCCCTCCTCGCCATATTGGAGGGAAGTGAGCGACCCGTCACACGACGCCGCCGCAAGCAAAGGCCTTAATATGAGCATGACTTACTTAATAATAGGATATACCTACCTCATCATGTTTTTTCTCCACATGAATATCATAAGTCTCCTTTCTCGTAAACCCGAGCACACAACTATCACATTTAAATGGAATCTTCTTAAAATTAGGATGGTTCCTCTTCTCCTCTCTATTCTTCATCATTTCTTCTTCTGTAAACACTTTAGTTTCAAACTTATCAACTTCCTTTAACTCTGTTTTAGATTTTCTATGTACAGACTTTCTTTTCTTTGCATCTTTCCTTTTGACTTTTCTTTTATTTGTATCTATTATATCTATATCATTTATAACTGTATCAAAATCATCTGCACTGTCTGTAATTTCTTGTTTTATTGTTTTTAGTTCATCTTTAGTTTCTAAATGTATTGTATCTTCAGTGAATATACTTACAAATTTGTCTTTATTTTCTATTTCAGAGTTTGGGATATCAAAGTTAAATTCATAGTCATATATGTGTTTAGTTGTGTATATTAGTGTTGAAAGAGGTTTTATTTCATCAAACTGTAACAAATATTTATTTACAACAAAATAAACACATGTGGTATTACTGATGGACACACCATGTATAGTAAGGGGCACGAGTCGTGAGCACAGATTGAAACCTGCGCAGGAGTTAATTTTCGTTCTGTTTGGAACGAAGAAGGGGGGAGCGCCGAGCCGAGAACACGATTGGTTCGTCAGTCGATACTCGTTGTCTATTGGATTCTTGCATGTCATTTGGCTACTGTAATTTGGCCAAAAGTGTACATGCACGAGCTTGCCCCCACTACTGCCTATCTGTGCTCACCACTCTTGCCTCATACTGTACTTAATTTGAACCATGTAGTACATAATGTATGTATGTAAAATGTAAAACATACCTTTACATTCTGCCTCATTATTTCTTGAGCCCTTTTCGCTTGTATTCTAAACTTCTGAAACTTCATGATAGCGCTGTGACATTCCCAACACATACTACCCTCAGAGTTCTGCAGCTAAGAATATATTATACAACTTTGCATTACTATTTGTTTTTGATGTTTAAAAATGCTTAAGAAATATCAACTTATTTTTTAATCTTAAGTCGTGTAATCTAATAGGCCCATTTTAAAAGCGCATATACATCGATGTGTCAAAAAGAGACAAACATAGTGCGACAAGAGACATCCTCTTGTCAAAACGGGCCTCTTAGATTTTGACAACTCTAGCTGACCCCACATACAACGTACTATCCAAATTACAAAAATAGTTTTTTTTTTATTTTTACTGTTTATAGGCCTGTGTTTGACCGCAATCTCACCATGGTAAGTGATGATGCGGCCGAAGGTGGTGCACACATAAAGCCTAGAAGGAATTGGCTCTCAAGTGCCTCTGTCAGAATACACCAAAAGGTGCTTGGTGACAGATTTTCAACTTGAGGGTGGTAGCCAGCCAGATGGGTACTTCAAAGTACCCTACCACCGTGCTATGGTTTCCTCACAATGTTTTCCTTCACCGGAAGCTCAAGCTCATTGTAGGTTTCGAACCCGGGACCTTCCACTGAGCCATCATCGCCTTAAACACATGTGATGGTAAGGTACTTTGTAATACCCACCTCGGTACTCCTCATATTGAAATTCTGTTGCCAAGTACCATCTGGTCTATACTGGCAGCAGAACTTCTGAGTTAATTCTTCTAAGCTGTGATTACCACATAATTGGCAATGCACGAGTGATACCCCTTGTGTTGCAAGTGTCCATAGGCTATGGTAACCGCTTACCATCAAGCGGGCCGTAAGCTTGATTGCCACCTTAGTGGTATTAAAAAAATATTAAAATAATCATGGATGCATACAAAAATCAGGATGGAGCGTAACATTACATGAAATGAAGCACCCCAACTATACCGGACCCTCTTGTAAATACAAGCCTGCATGTAAGTCAATCGGTTGTCATATTGTGTTTAACTTTCTTATAAGGCGATGCTGTGTCACGATTTTTTTATACATCCATGAAAATAATTATTAATTTGTGTGGATAAAATCAAACTGATTTGGATGAGATACCTACTCATAGCTAAATGGAGGTATGACCTGTATATTACTGGAAAAGCTTATGGGGCGAAAACTGTTAAAAACAGAATGTTTCTGAAAAAAGGAGAAGGCGTTCTATTCTTTTTTGTGTGAATGTTATGTGCCCTAAGATAATTCTTACAATGGTATGCCCAAGTGATTGGGAACAGGGCGAGTAGATGATGATTATGCCCAAGTTACAAGTCAACAATAACTGATTTAAAAAATAACAATAGATTGTTTACTAATGTAAAGATATTTACGTTATAAACTAACCTCATTTAAATTTAGTTCCTGTATTAAACTTATTAAATCCTTTATAGGATATAGACGCCGGTGATTACTTAAGCACGTAAAACATATATTATCCATTATCTGTAAGTTTTGATTGAATTAATCAAATAAAAACAAAACCAATTTCGCTTATTTCGATAGTTTGATTGACGTTTTTTTTTTTATTTACTAAAGCCAGTAGTGTAGGTAGTGTCGAACCCCAAAATGTAAAATCGGTAAATCTGTAGTCGTTAATCGGTATATTTGTAAAATCAGCTAAAAAGAAAAAAAACATTGGGATCGTACCTAATACAATGAAATCTAGATTTTTTTAAATAAAAGAAGAATAGAATAAATATAATCTTTGTAGGTACTATCTTTGTAGGTACTATCTTTGTAATAAAGCACAGATTTAAATTAGGCTAGATACGGCTCTGCCCTGTAGCTGGGGCTTAGAATAACAGCTACGGTGTTCCCCTGCCTGTCGTAAAAGGCGACTTAAATGGGGTTGTTGGCGATCATGGCGAGGGCTCCGTGCTCACAGAAGCGACCCCAAGGATGACGATGGGTCGAAGTGGTCACGACTCATCGTGCGATAGCACAGCGAGGGTGCTGGGGGGAGGTATCACACTTTCCCCGGGACGAGCTATCTAAAGTAACTATTACACAGTCCTATTTTTAGGATCCTAACTAGGATGGTTCTAACTAGGAAGTAGGAAGCTACTTATTACACTACACTATATTGCTTTCTAAATAGGAAAAGAGTATAGCAACTATACTAAAGCGGGACGGACGACTCGTAGAGATGTACAAAGGTCGATTTAAAAGAAATATAAGGATACTTACATCGATGTTCTTCCGATGTTTTAAGTTTTTTATTATTTCAAAACGATCACACAACTTAAAATTTTAATGAATACAGATTTGATGACAAATGAGCTCCTTTAAGTTAAAAAAAAAACAGAATTGAACTTTATGTAAGTAAGTACCAAGTATTAATTTATAAATAATGTAGTATTTTCAATGTACGGATTATTTTTCTATTATTGTTTTTTGATTACTAATGACCTATAAATTCATCCCTCAAAATATACGCCAAGACTTTAGAAGGGCCTTATATAATTATTTCAAAACATCGATGTTTTGAAGAACAATGTTACATTCCTAAACGCCCTAAATCGGAGCGACGCGATTACACTTTCCTGTTTAAGAGGCCGTATGCAAATTTTTGCCGATTTCGCTGTTTTACGTGATTTTACAGACGTGATTTTACGGTTAAAATACTGTATTTCGATAAGTTTTAATACACAACATGAAAGATCATTTCAATTATTATCTAATAAACGAGATACTTTTTTAATTTTATTATTTAATTTAGATTTATCGACTTCAAACAGGCGGGTGTTTTTGAATTTTTGCTATAAGAGATTTAAAATATCACATATTTACGGATCGTTTTGCCGTCTAAACGGTATGAAAAAATACAGTTTATTGTTATGAAAGTCATCTATAAAATAAACGGAGCACTTTTTACCACATTAATATAATTATTTTGAGTAAAAAAATATTTAAGTTAGTCATTTTTTAGAGAAAATGGGTGAAGAATTGCTTTTGATTTCGGCTACTTAGAACTCTCGTTCATTAAAATTATAACAACATTATTAAACTTCAGTTAATAAACAATCCATCTCCTGAATAAAAAATTAAAAAAATTCAATAGTTTGGCAATAAAAAATCTTTTAAAACAAACTAAATCTCGCATTAAACAAAATAATAAAAATAAGAATGTAGCTCATAATTAAAATGATATTTTAGGTTGTGAATTAAAACTTGTAGAAATACAGTATTTTCACTGTAAAATCACGATTGTTAAATCACGTAAATCAGCGAAATCGGCAAAATTTGGCATACGGCCTCTTAAGGAAGTACACTAACCGTTCTTTCTGCGATTACACGTTCCTATTTCCTAGTTAGGAAATGCTGCTTTAGCGCCGCGCGTGGAGGGGTGAGCAGGTACGCGTTCAACACGAGAGCCCGCCCCCCTCTATAGCGCAGATGGCGACCACCGTAGGGTTTTAAACAGTACAAGTCCGGCATAACCTGGCCGCTACCCCCGGGGCGGTCGGGTATCCTATGAGGATTTACACACGAAAAAAAATAACGCTAGATGCTAATGGCTATGTGCGTTGTAGACCTCGCGAGTCTCGATAATCAGAACCTGTAGAGGAGATCAGCCGGATATCTGGCCATACTAAAGCATTTTTGTCCGAGAAGAAACGGAGACGCTTCACTCGGTCAATTAGGGGAGACGGGGGAATTTGGGAGTCACATAAGGACCACTTTAGTCTTATTTATTAGATTTATAATTTATGACTTTTAAGTACCTAATCATCTATAACTATAGAAATAACATAGTTAAATGTCTGTAACTAATCAGGTATTGAGTTATTTTTTGATTATTATTATCAGTCACCATCAATTTGGTTGAAATATATTCCGCCAATTTCCCATCGCCGACAATGCGCGCTAATTGGTTAAGACAAGGACGCATGCACTCTGATTGGCCAAGTCAAAAACACACGACGCAGCGAGTGGTCCTTACTGTTCAAATTCAGTGACAAATCACTGACTAGGTATGGAATTATATTGTTCAGTATTACTACTCTAAAGGGATATTCCTCGATGTTTTGTGGTAATGAGAGTCAGTCGATGGAGTAAATTCCAAAATCAAAAAGTCAAAGAAACTACTCTTTTTGGCCTATTGAAGGAAGTCCTTTTTTCTAGTAGTAGACGGTTACACTACACCCGTGTCATCGCTTTTATAAATACGTACCTGGAGGTGGAAACGAAGTTTCATGACCAATTCATTTTATTTTTTCGTGATTTGTGGTGTTTTTAGCTATCTCATCGGGTACATTGATGAGTCCGCTACAAGGGAACTTACACGTGAGGACCCCTTGGAAACGCCTCTTCACCCGCCAACGCGCCCGGGACGTTACGTGCCTGCTCAAACCATTTGTGGAGATTGCGTTTTTCGCGGAACAAAAATGAACTAAGCGCTTTTTATCTAAATAACTCCGTAAAGTATAGAATATTTTAAAAAATCGTTAGTAGCAGCCCTAGGTCATATGTTAGTGATATTATTTATCGAATTTTTGTCTTAAGATGAAAGGATGGCTGCAAGAAATTTGAAAGATAGGTATTTAACAAATCTATTGCTGTCGCGCTGTGGCCTGGAAATCAATGTGTGAGTGAACAGACTGTGCATGGTGCAAGTGTGCGTGCTGTAGCTCGCACCGCTCCCACCGACCGCCCGCCCCTCGATTTTACTTTACTTGTAATATTATATTTCTGTGATTCGGCCGGCGACTGGCAAGTTGATATACCTTTCAGCGCTTGCAGTTCTGTTGTTCCAAGTGACATTAGGGATTTTGAAATTAGAACAAATACCTAACCATACGTTATTTTATTTGTATTTTGAGTCGATATAAAATAATTGGACTGTTTTACAAAAACCTTAAACCGACTTCAAAGTACACTAAGAAGTAATCAAATCCTGATCTGATGACAATGGGACCAAACGGGAAGCGTACCCTTTCAAATAAAAAAAGAATTTTCCAAATCGGTTAGTAAATGACGGAGTTATGAGGTAACAAACATAAAAAAAAAAAAAAAAACATTCGAATTGAGAACCTCCTCCTTTTTTGAAGTCGGTTAAAAATAGATTATATATTCGACATTGATGTATGTAATATTATTGGAACTGCATTATATTCACATAATGATAATCTATTAGGGCTTCTAAACAAATACCTATACAACATTTTATAGATTTATATTTGTCCACAGTCCACGCATTTCTTCGAAACTATTTATCGAATTGTGAACATTCTTTTTTTAATGCCTTATATTTACTTCAACTTAGGGAACAGTGCGAAAGTAAAAAATAACTCTAATCTGACACTGTCTTGATGTCAGCTATAATATTTTTAATTGAATATATACTACGTGTTTTTTCGTGACTTTAAGATATTTTCAGTTCACAGTTATTTCATATTTTTTTGTGTATTATGAAGTAGTTTTTTTTACTAGTGAAAGAGCTTATTTATACGTATAAAACAAGCCCTTGAAATAATATTATAGAATCATAATAAAACGTAGCTCGTATCAAGCCAGGCCTTCACGCGTATTACTCCATATCTTGAAAAAAAATGAACCGATTTTGATGAAACTTCTTCACATAATATTAAAAATAACTCTAATCTGACACTGTCTTAAAGTCAGCGAAATATTTTTACTGGAATACGTCGTGCTCTTTCGCTGACTTCAAATCAGCGTTAGATTAGAGTTATTTCATTCTTTTTAGTGAATTTGCAAGTCGATAAAAAAAAAAAAAAACTTTTTTTTTGTGTATTTTGAAGTCGATTTAGTTTTTTAAATTACTTTTTTATTTCAATTACCAACTTTTTTATTTCGTATTATTTAGAATTTGACCAAGCTCAAGCCAAGCCGCCGCACGTATTATTTATTCCATATCTTGAAAACAACTGAACCGATTTTAATAAAACTCTCACTGAGTTGAAGTAAATGTAAACCAATAAAAAAAAATTCACAATCCGATTAATAGTTTCAGAGAAATGCGTGGACAAACATACACCTATGAAATTTTGTATATTAGTTTGGAAGCCTGAAATTTTGTGAGGAAGTTTCATCAAAATCAGTTCAATAGTTTTTAAGATATGGAATAATAAGGGTGTCGGGCTGGCTTATTGATACGAGCTATGGGCGTTGGTTGTGTCAAAGGGAAAATATCTGAAAACTTTGGTCAAAACCTCGTAAATGTAAGAAAAAAAAATTACAAGTCGATTTTAAATAAATATACCAGCCAAGTGAGAGTCAGACTCACACACAGAGGGATCCGTACAATATTAAATAACTTATCGTTGCTATGACAAAAAAAAAGAAGTTTCTTGTATGAGCGGCCCCTTTAATTTTTCTTTTTCATTTTTATTATTTTTTGTTATAGTGGTCATAGAAATACATATTCTCTGAAAATTTCAGCTGTCTACCTATTACCGTTCATGAGATACAGCCCACTGACAGACAGACGCACGGACGGACAGCGGAGTCTTGTTTGGCACCCTTCGGGTACGAAACTAAAAAGTATAGTCACAATCCGATTAATAGTTTCCGAGAAATGCGTGGATAAATATACATTCTTACAACCATACATACACCTATAAAATGTTGTATATTTGTTTGGAAGTCCTAATTGTTGGAAACATAATAATATTATTGTGCATGGCAACACTGGCCTCTTCGTTCTCCAACCATTAAACCGATAAAACGTGCTCCTGCCTTTTAATTACACTGTTGCACCGACGGACCCTTAACATGGTCCTTCGAGCCGGATATGAACCAGCGACCTATGGACTCTTCGTTCTCCAACCATTAAACCGATAAAACGTGCTCCTGCCTTTTAATTACACTGTTGCACCGACGGACCCTTAACATGGTCCTTAAAGTCTAGGATTAACAAAGTGCATCACGATTAGTGCAATTAGTCAAAAAAGTGCAACGAAAAGTACGGGTTTACAAAACTTGGTGACGCGTGTAAGTGCTGTACGTGTGACCTACGAGTGTACGCCGCCATTATTTTGCCCTAAGGCAACGACAGCGGTAACGCCACACGGACGGATTGGTGCTTACACCAATCGAGCAAGATCGTCGCATCCTCGAAGACTGCAACGCATCTCATCGCATATAGTCAATAATCTACTATATGACGATGCTATATTTGTGAATCGCCATTGTGAAATTTTCCTAAGAAAAAAGAAGAAATACTAGGGAGCGCCCTCGCGCCATCTAGCGACGTGCCTGCACAAGTTCTCTTCACTCAATAGTAACGTTCCAGTGACGATCGGTGCAATTGTTTTAGCATCATCGCTGGCCGTGATTAGAAGAGGACACCAGGCCAACTATCTCTTTCTTTTGCCGGAGAACTTTCATGCTACAACGTGATACACATACAAATTTGGAACACGACTCAATTTTATTTAATATTTTTTTATCGAAAATTGAATCCGCCATTTTACGAACGAACCTGTGTAAACAAACTTTTTCTTATCTCGGAGGCCACGATGCTTCTCAGAATGTGTTGATTACTTTCTGAGAGGATGCCAAGAGAACTAGTTTTAAGTACTTAATTTCAATCAGTGATTAATATAAGTGGTTTTTACGTTTTCTTAACTTACGTAACTTACATAGTGGGAACCTACCATGTCAAAGCCAACCATGGAATATGAGGAAGGCGAGAAATCATTGCCTCAAAAACGTGGATACATAAAAGGTACCATAACACGCATTTGTAATACAATTACCAAAGATTCTCTTAAAGATGCGACACAACAAATGTTACTTTTGAAGGAAGATAGGTTAAAATCTCTTTTCAGTCAATATAATGAGTTTAACATGATAATACAAGATAATGAAGATCCCACACTCACCGAGGATCTGTGTTTCAAAGGTTTAGAGTTAATTAAAATTCAACTTGACACTCATTTTAACGTATCTCAGAGTGATGGTAGCTGTATCAAAAAGAAATCCGCATCAAAAATACTTCCTGACATAAAAATTCCATTCTTTAATGGTAGTTATTCTGAATACAAGCCATTCATAGAACTATTCAATGCATTAGTTCACAATGACAAAACAATTACTGACATTCAAAGATTTATGTACTTAAGAACTTTTCTCAAAGGTGAGGCTTACGATTTAGTAAAAAATTTACCAGTACAGGGTACAAGTTATGCAGAAGGTTTAAAAATTATACAAGATAGGTATGACAATAAACAAAAAATTGTGTATGAACACATTTCATATCTATTAGACTTAAGTCCGATAACTAAGCCTAGTGTAACTTCACTTCGAAACTTTGTTTCTGAAGCAAAGCAGCATGTTGCTGCCCTTAAAAATCTGGAACAACCAGTAGAGAGCTGGGATAGTGTGCTTGTGTGCATTTTATCGAGAAAATTAGATAACAACACATATGCTTCATATTGTTTAGATCGCGATCCCACCAATTTACCTACTTTTTCAGAATTTATCAAGTATTTGGATGCACGAGCTTTAGCATTGGAGAACTCCGATACTAGCAGCAGTAAGCAAGCGTTGACAAAGTCTACAAATTTTGCAACATCCAAACTACAGTCATGCAGCTTCTGCGGTAAGTTGCATAAGCTTTATTCATGCTCAAAATTTATGCTGGCAAGTGTAAATGAACGTGTCAAATTTGCTGAAAGCAGGCAGCTTTGTAAAATATGTTTGAATAATCATAAGGGGAAATGCCGCTTTCACTTCAAATGTGCACGCTGTAAGCAACCACACAACACGCTTTTGCATGAAGAAAGCCATGCACAGTCTGGGTCAGACACACCGACCAAACCGGTGGTTATGTTGTCAGGGTTGAACAACAACAATCAAGTTTTGCTTCCTACTGCTAAAATAAAAATTATTGCGAAGAATGGCAAACCGATAATAATCAGAGCCCTTCTTGACTCAGGAAGTCAATCTTCTTTCATCACTAACAAGATTACTAAACTTATAGGTAAAAAGCTAACTGCTACTACTGTTGGTATAAGAGGCATCGCTAATGCTGAAAAGAATATTAAACATTCTTTGCAAACTAATATATTCTCATGTGTATATCCATACCAAGTCAGTGTCAATTTTCTTGTAACAGATAATATTGCAATGAAGTTACCACAGAACTGTCTAAACAAAGGTGATATAAATATACCTAAAAATATAAAACTTGCAGACGATGCTTTCAATGTGCCAAATGAAATAGATGCTTTGTTAGCTGCTGATATATTTTTTCAGGTGTTGCTGCCCCAACCTGAGGAACAGTTCACGAAGTTCAGTGATCCTGCGCAACCCCACCTTGTTCACACGCAATTCGGTTACATAATCGCAGGCAATGTACCTTCACCTCAGCTTCTCCAGGATACTGCTGTTTCCTTATTCTGCAATGAGTGCGAATCTGACATAAACAGTAGTCTATCAAAATTTTGGCAATCAGAGGCTGTACCAGAGGTGTACACTGAACATCACACATCTGAACAACAATACTGTGAACAGTATTTTAAAGATACAGTAAAACTTAATAACAATAAGTTTGAAGTTTCAATGCCAATGAAACTTCCAATTTGTGATGTTAACAATAAATTAGGTAGTTCCTTACCATTAGCATTGCATAGATTTCTAAACTTAGAAAAACGATTTAATAAAGATAATTCTTTATTCAAGGAATATCAAAAATTTATTGATGAATATATTCAACTTGGTCATGCAAGTTATTTTGATATTACAGGCTACAACTTGTCTCGAGATGCAGTATACTTCATGCCTCATCATCCTGTAATACGGGAGGATGCTGTGAGCACTCGCTTGCATACAGTATTTGATGGATCCATGAAAACAGCAAATAAAATATCACTTAATGATATAATGATGAACGGACCTGTAGTTCAAAATGAGTTGTTTGATATTCTAATATTGTTCAGATTGGACAAATATTTCTTTATCTGTGACATTAAACAAATGTTTAGGAATATATTAATTAATAAAGAGCAAAGGTCTTTACAAAACATCTTGTGGAGAGATGATCCGAATAGTGAAATAAAAGGTTTGCAGCTAAATACTGTAACTTATGGGTTAAAAACTTCATCATATTTAGCCACAAGATGTTTAAATGAACTTGCTTATAGGTTTAAAAACAAATATCCACTGGCCTCTCCAGTGCTTTTAAACTCAGCTTACATAGATGATATTTTGTATTCTCACAGTGATCTCAACACTATTATCGACACAAAAGGTCAACTTATTGGTTTGCTAGCCTTAGGTAGTTTTAGCCTACACAAATGGTCAGCCAATGATGATAGCATATTGCACGACATTCCTAAGGAACAGCAGTATGCTGGAGAAATCAATATTGGGAAGGATATCAAAACTTTAGGACTGAATTTTAATATAAATACAGACTCCTTTAGGTTTCCTCCTCCACCTGAGCAATCCATCGATACAAAAAGAGAGATACTGAGTTACATTAGTAAGTTTTACGACCCATTGGGAATAATTGGTCCCATATTAATAAAAGCTAAGCAAATTATGCAACAACTTTGGCTATCAAAAACTGACTGGGATTCAATTCCTTCCAATGAGTTGCAAAAAGAATGGCAATTATTTTACAATAGTTTAGTTAAAATGTCACCTATTCAAGTAAAACGAAATGCATGTATTGATAATAAGCATAAGATTCAATTGATTGGATTTTCAGATGCGTCTAACGTAGCTTATGGTTGTGCAATCTATTTGAGAACAATAGACATAAATGGCAATGTAAAAATGTTGCTTCTTTGTTCTAAATCAAGGATAAATCCAAAAACAACAAAACAGTTGAGTATTCCTCGTTTAGAGCTTAATGCAGCATTATTATTGGCTAAATTAATTGCTAAAGTTTATAAAACTATTAATTCAAAACACATAGTCAATGAAACACACTTGTTCTCTGATTCTCAAGTAGTCCTAGCATGGCTGAAAATTGAGCCAATCAAACTGAATACATATGTTGCAAATAGGGTAAAATTAATTATGGACAATACTAGTCATTTTAATTGGTGTTACATATCGACTGATCAAAACCCTGCGGATTGCTTAAGTAGGGGAGTGAGTCCTTGCGATTTACAAAACCACCAAATGTGGTGGTCAGGGCCTCAAATTATGTCTAGCTCTGACTATAATTTTGACAATTGTAGTTTTGATGCACCTATAGACGTACCTGAAATAATAACATTGCCTGTGAACGAGGTGGTATGTGCGGTATCACAGAAAGTTGAGGGCACAATGTTAAACAGTCTTTTAACTAAATATTCTAATTTAGGCAGGCTCCAAAGAATTCTTGCATATGTAATAAGATTTTGCAATAATTGCAAACCAAGCTCATTAAAAATTAGACATACTTTTGTATCACATACTGAAACAAATTCAGCATTAAATTTATTAATTAAAAATGAGCAACAAAAATACTTTGCTAAAGACATATTAGCCTTGCAAAATAACTCACAGGTACAGCAATGTATAAAAGGTCTCAATCCGTTCATAGATTCTGAGGGACTTCTGAGAGTAGGTGGTAGGCTACAACATGCTGCTTTGTCCTTTGCTCATAAACATCAAATTATATTACCTAGAGAATCAAGACTGACACATCTCATTATAGAGAATGTCCACATCAAACTTTTACATGCCAGTCAAAAATTAATTTTGTGTAATTTAAATCAACGTTACTGGATTATCAACGCTTTGCGCTTGATAAAAAGTGTAATTTATAAATGTATAACTTGTTTCCGCTTCAAAGCTAATACAGCTAAACAACTGATGGGTTCCTTACCTTCAGATAGAGTAAATGCTTGCCGACCCTTTGAGAAAGTTGGAATGGACTTTGCAGGTCCTATTCTAGTTAAACAATCACGTATCAGAAGTGTAATTGTAACAAAAGGCTACATAATTGTATACGTGTGTTTTGTAACTAAAGCCATACACCTAGAGTTATGTTCTGACTTAACTACTGATACATTTTTAGCTAGTTTCAAAAGGTTCATATCAAGACGAAACATTCCAACAGAAGTATATTGTGACAATGCAGGCACTTTCAAAGCTGCAAATAAAAATTTACAAGAATTGTATAAATTAAATAATTCTAAATGTCATCAACAACAGGTACAAGATACAGCTTCTAAACTAGGTATCAACTTTAACTTCATACCAAGCTACTCCCCAGTATTCGGTGGTCTGTGGGAGGCAGCCGTTAAAAGTGTTAAGCACCACTTGAAGAGGATACTTGGCAGTCATACTTTAACATATGAGCAGCTGTATACTGTACTTGTGCAAATAGAAGGTGTATTAAATTCAAGACCTTTGACACCATTGTCTTCAGACATTGAAGATGTTTCATATCTCACACCTGGGCATTTTTTAACGGGTGCACCTTTGGTTTGTTTACCCAACCCAGATGTGACTAATCTAGCAGATAATCAATTAAAGTTTTGGTCTAAATGTACAGCTATGAAACAACAATTCTGGAAACAATGGTCAAAACAGTATTTGAATAACTTACAAAACCGTCCTAAATGGAAAGATAATGTACCCAATGTAAAAGTAGGTGATCTTGTGATCCTCAAGGAACTAGACGTCCCTCCTATGACTTGGCCAATGGCCAGAATTACTCAAATATTTCCTGGCAGGGATGGTAAGGTTAGAGCTATGGAAGTTAAGAAAGCTAATGGAAGATGTCATAAGACATCTATAACTAAAATATGTTTGCTACCATTAGTTTAATAGTTATAAGTAATAGTTCTCGTAGGCCAAGATGCTCCTCAAGCATCTGATTGTGTTTTGAGGTGATGCTAAGAGACTTAATATTATTGTTAATTACTTAAATTTACTTAACTTCTCATAGGCCACGATGCTCCTCAAGCAGTTGATTATGTTTAGAGGTGATGCTAAGAGATTCATATATCTCTTTAACTAATGTAATGTAAAATTGTACTCACCCTCTCGTAGGCCGCGACGCTTCACATACAGTTAACCCTATGTGTGAAGATGCCAAGAGATTCATATCTCTTTAATGTAAAAGTGTGTTACCTACTTACCTAATATTTTTAAAGTAACCACTTACCTGCTAAGGTGAACATAATTTATTGAAACACATTGCAAATGTACAACATTATTAATGTTTATGTAACATGAAGTAGGCAAATAAAACTATGCATGATTTTATTTAACAACTTTATTTAGAAATTAAGCTAAAGTGTTAATGACTTAAGTCAATTGTACCAATACAAAATACTTATCATTGTAATTTTTACAACTATGACTACTAACAGACCAATTCTTTTATATTGCACTTACAAGAACCAGGTTTCTTATGATTATACAGTCCACATTCGAAGATTTCTATCTGTTTTGTTCTGTTGGGAGTTATGTTGGAAACATAATAATATTATTGTGCATGGCAACACTGGCCTCTTCGTTCTCCAACCATTAAACCGATAAAACGTGCTCCTGCCTTTTAATTACACTGTTGCACCGACGGACCCTTAACACTAATAGATTATCATTTGAATATATAATATTGTTTGGCAGTCCAATAATACATACATACGTGTCGAATTGATAATCTCCTTTTTTTAAGTCAATTAAAAATAGATATTTTGTTCTGTTATTTTGAAAAAGGTTACTAAATATTAGATATTATGATAACCTTTGAACGATCACATTTCTTGTTCTTTAAGCCTTCATCACTCAAAAGTATAAAAAAGAACAATCTTGGTTAGGGCACACTATACCTTACATGTAGGTTACCAAAGACGTAATACTATATCGATATCGATGAACAACACTAGAGCAGGTATCGATAATATATTATCGACGACTACGCGACACTTCTTTGACTGTATATGTATTTGTCCAAGCCTCTCCTCCCTCAACCCTGCCCGAATACAGGCGATAGAGACAACTGCAGCTTGGATCGATTATACCTATTTAAAATTGACGAAATCGCTATTTCGTAATCCCCAGTTTCCTCCTCCAATACTGAATCGATTTTAATTATTTTTCAAGAATAGTAATAAGAAGGGCTTTGGCTATGTCGGTCGGTTTTCCTTTTATTATTTATATTCGTCATATTTGTTTTCTGGACGTCTGATAAGGGCAGTTAAAAATGATGAGTTTTTGTGATTTTAGAAGATTTTTAGTTTTTATAATAATTAATTTATGGAGAAAAACGAAACCGAGGGACATACAGTGGCACCTACCGATTGCATGGTAAAATAATCATTGCTCTAGTGTCATTATCCAGAGAGGAAACTGAGGATTACGTTTGTATGGAAAAAACACCACCAGTGTTTCCTCTTAATTAGATACACCATGAACGAATAAAACCGAAAATTCATTATTATTAGAGGTAGCTTTGTGATTTTTTTCCATGGAGGAAAGAAAGAAGCGGAGATGCCGCAAGGCAATTAGGTCACGCGCCATCAATTAGGTCATGACGTCACAGTGGGCGGGACCAAAAACCTTAGTTTCGAATGAATCGGCATCCCGTTCGGGTGCGATGTTATTTTGCTTTAATAATGAAGTGCGCTGTTGTTGGATGCAAAAATTTTTTAGGATCAAAACTGAAACATATTGATGGCATAACATTTTACGTATAAGTCCCTAAAAATTTTATTTTCATTTTAAATCACGTTTTCTCGTTTTTCGCCAGATTGCAGCTAGAGACATCTGTTGTCGAATATATGCATTCTAACCACTTCTTATCAATATCGTCTTTTTACCATTATCAGTGCACATTATTGTGACCAATTTCGCCTCAAATAGCTTGCTTAAGTTTATTTTGCTTCCTATAATTTATTTCATAGACAAATTACATACATTGATACATAAAACAAGAAGAATTTAAAATAATAAAAATGCACCATCTGTCGGTAAGTAGTAGTACTAAATGATTAAATAAAAATGTGTGCACCATACCAGCAAGACACTAATTTATCGAATTTATTATCTTCGTGTAATTTTTTTCTTAATGGTAACTTATTTTTTGTCAACATTTTAGATTCCCTGTTAATACAGATATTAGAAATGCATGGATACGTATAATAAAGAAACCGAACTGGACACCAACAAAATATTCAAAAATATGTTCACTTAATTTCGATGAAAATGATTTCTATAAAACAAAAAGAAACCGGCCAAGGGCGAGTCGGACTCGCACACGGAGGGTTCCGTGTAATATACAACTTTGCTAAGGAAAAAAAAACGCCAAAAATATTGAATGATAGGTAAATTGCGGTTTACGATTTATGACGTATTAAAAAGAAACTACTTACTAGATCTCATTCAAACCAATTTTCGGTGGAAGTTTGCATGGTAATGTTTACATCATATATTTTTTTTAGTTTTATCATTCTCTTATTTTAGAAGTTACGGGAGGGGTACACACATTTTACCACTTTGGAAGAGTCTCTCGCACAAACTATTCAGTTTAGAAAAAAAATATATTAGGAACCTCAATAGATACATCACACGTATGGGTTTGATGAAAAAAAATTTTTTGTGTTTCTGTTCTAAGTATGGGGAACCCCTAAAATTTATTGTTTTTTTCTATTTTTGTATGAAAATCTTAATGCGGTTCACAGAATACATCTACTTACCAAGTTTCAACAGTATAGGTATAGTTCTTACAGATTCGGAAAAAAGTGACTGTGACATACGGACGGACAGACATGATGAATCTATAAGGGTTCCGTTTTTTGCCATTTTGATTTTAACATCTTTTTGATTTACTGTCTACCTACCTAATTACCCTACCTACCTACCTACCCTATAGACCCGATACTCCATACAAGGAACACATTGGTGCCTATTCTGTTGTAAATCGCACTAAACTAATTTTAGTCACATCTCATCTCTTTCTTACGAACATGATTGAAAAAGGATAGAACATATTTTAAGTTGTCAAATTAATCTTTGCCGTCGTATTTTGCGTGTATTTAGGCGTAACCGCGATAGATGGCGACTAAAATTATATTGAAAACAAGCATTGGACTAATTTGACAGGACAAAATTTCTTATGTTCTTTGTTAGAAAGAGACATAGTGATATTAAAATTAGTTTAGTTGTGAACAACAGAATCAGGGCCATTACCCACCTTTAGGCTTTCGCCCGCAGTTGGGTAATAATAAATAATGTGGTCCCGCCATACTAACGCACATAGTATGTTCTGGAACAAAGTTTCATGCTATGTTACGCCATAGTGGCGAGTAGACGAACTAACATGACAAATAGCTAGTTCAGTTACACTGTAATAATTCCATTAACCGTTAGATGGATTTACAATTAATGGGCAGGTTTTCCATCATGGGGAGGAGCCATCGCCCTACCTCGTCCCCCTATCACCCGCATTTTGGCGACGCTTCTTTCTAAAGAGATTTTGCCTTGCGGCACCTCCGCTTCTTTCTTTCCTCTATGTTTTTTTCTATCGAGGAAATTTCATTCCATTATGTTTTTGCTCAGATAGAACCCTCGCGTATATAATGAAAATACCCATATAAAAATATTTTTTCATTTAAATACTATTTACTTGGTTAAATTTCAATTCTAAGATTGTTATTTTGCGATAATAATCCTTGAAATAAATTTTAAAGTTGGTAATTAGAAGTAAAAACAATCGAGTCATTATCAATAAAAATATTTTATTTCACATATCATACTTATTACCTACTTACAAAATAATTACTTATCTAAAAACTAGTCCTCCTTATTTTCTATCTGTTGCTTCAATAATATAATTTCTAATTCTACCTTCTCTGCCATTTTATTATAATAATTAGCTATAGCTAGATTTTTCTTGCGGCTTCCATCATCATCATACATAACCTTGCTATCATTATTTCTCTTTCTGCCTGAAATAAACAAATATGTACATAATCACTTGTTGTTTTATTTTGGTACATTAATAAAAATAAGCTAGGTTGTGCAGATTCTGCCGTGAGGTAGATGAAACACCAATACATCTCTTATGTGAGTGCTGTCCACTTATGCCTAAACGAAATACTCATCTGGGGAAACACCTGTTACACCCAGATGAAGTAAAATCCATTCCTGCCAAGAATATTGTGCAGTTTATTATAGCTGCAGGTCTTGGCAGTGAAATTTAATTAACGTGGCGATCACAATAGATACAAGCGATACAAGCACTGAAAAGACTTGAAACAGCCACTTAACCAGATACTCCATAACGCGTGCCCACTGCGGAAACTCCAACAGTAGGCTAGTGGTCAACCTACTGTTGGAGTTTTCAAGCCGCCTAGAAGGCCTCCAACTAGCTTAACGACTATCACAATTAAGTGATAACCGGGACCAACGGCTTTACGTGCCTTCCGAAGCACGGAAACGTTCGATTTGAAACCAATCAACCACTATACTCTATTTCACATAGGATGAGTCGTCAATGTCAAGGGTTTTTTACCAATATCTAGTGAAATTCCATTTGATTACTCTGAAATAATATTCACAATATTTCGTGAAACCTAGCTCTATCATAGTATTCCTTTATTATATCGAAATGAACATTAACCATTGAGAAATTTAATAAAATACCATGTGTCACCAAACTCATGTTATTTGAAATAGACTATAGGTGGTACCAATCCAGGTACCGACCATGACGGTGGTAGCTTAACTTTGCCGATCGATTAAGAATGGCTAATCATGCTACACCACGAGTGCTTCAGCTCGATAGATAGGTATATATTCACATAAATAATATGAAATCTTGACAGAACTATAGTTTTCGCCACAGCAGCACACATTGTTGTTAATAAGATCAGAATCTAAATGTTATATAATGAATCTAAGCTTGTTTTGAAAAGAGTAATTGCTGAGTTTATTGCCCGCTCTTCTCAGCAAGTGCAACCTTCTGAACCGGTACCAGAGTCAGGACTATTTGTAAGTGCCTGTGAAGGTCTATTTCTTTGAAGAATACAAGGAAAGAATAATATATAATTTATCATTCATAATTACCCATGTTTTGTATGGATTTCACCATGCTAGGCATTCCATATAATAGTTTTGCTCTTGATGACAATAATCTCCCTTCAACACTTCTCTTTTTTTCTAAAATAGAGACAAAAATAAATAGGTACAAGTGCTAGCAATAATGTTTAATATAGTTCATTAATACCTAAAAAGCCTTGGGACCCAATTCTCGCGACCTTCGAAATAACTTTCGAATCAAACTGACAGTTCTAATCCTATTTGACTGTAAAACTTTGAGGGGTGGACTTAATTCAAATGGTCCCGACAAATCAAAGCTCTAGTTGCCTGGTTTTCCTTCTAAAAATACCAGCCTCAAAATGGCCAGAATAACATAATGTGATTTACACTAGATAAAAGTTCAAATTGATACTTTTTTCGATCGAGCAATCAATTTTAAAGGTGTGAGAATTGGCTCCCAGCACCTACATAAAAAAAAAAACTTCATGAGGTGTCAATATAGTAACATTATTATAACATGTAAAAGATGATTTAAATAAATACCATGGAATGGAAGCCATCATCCCATTACAGACTTATAAATCCCTTGACTTGCGGTTAAAAATAACAATTGATTACGATTGGGTTCGATTCTCTCACAGGACATGCATTTGTGTGCATGAACATGTCTGTATGTCCTGAGTCTGGGTGTAATTATGTATATCAAGTATGTATTTACAAACAAAAAGTAGTATATGTATTATATCAGTTATCTGGTTTCCATAGTACAAGCTCTGCTTAGTTTGGGATCAGATGACCGTGTGTGAGGAATGTCCCAAGATATTTATTTATTTTATTGTTTTCCTCGCCTGCGCGATCGTCAAACAGTCAAAGGATTGAAATGAATTAATTACTGAAGAAATGTACCTTCACTTTGATCTGGCAGCTCATCATTATCTGTGACTTGAATCATACATGCCACTTTGTCTAACATTTCATCAGGTGTATTGAAATCTGGTTTTCCGTCATCACCCTGCACCAAAATATTAATAACATAAAATAAATAATATTAATTGAAATCACATTTGTGTTTCTTGATTGTATAAGACTATTGAGTACTTAGAATTAATTATATTTCATCATCAAACTGATATTAGTTAAGCAAAAGCTACTCTGTCTGTCTGATTTACCATTTCCCGACTAAACCTCGAACTGATTGAAATGAAATTGTGCATGCAACTGGCCTATTGGTATTGGAGACAGTAAGTATAGGTTGTTTTTAGTATACATATTTGGTATACATGTTGTTTATGTCAGTAATACATTCCTGAAAGCATATTGCACGCACAGATGGTGAGATATAGCCAAGAAGAGCAAAAAGTTAAAAAAAAAAAGATAATTTCGACCTTTTTCTAGTACTTATTTAATAGTAGTACCCTTACCTTCAGCTTATTAATCTGAATTTGTTGATTTCTTTTCCGTGCTGCCTTTTTTAGATTATCCCATTTCAGTTTCAGTTGCTCTTTTTTCCTGGGGACACTTCCGCGCATTTCGTTAAATTCAGTCGTCACTGTTTCCCACGCCTCTTCTTTGAGCTTGTTGGTAGACGCGTTAGTCTCCTTACTCGTCAATACATCATAACTATTCACCAAATTGATGAACAACATTACTTCATCCCTTGTCATGGCCTTTTTGCCTCTCTGCAAATTATAATAACCAAATTATTACGTTTTAAATTACACAAAAACAACATAAACAATTAATAAGATTAGGGACTTACTGGTGTAGTTTCCATTTCCTATAAATTTTAGATTAAAACGTTTTATAAAACTACTATCAATTCCAAAAAACGTTGCCGACGAGCCGAGTAAATTGTTGTTTATTGTTTTGTTTTTGACAGTTTCTTTTGTTTATTGCTTTTTTTTTCTTTCCGTAGAACAGGCTAAGGTATATAGCCCATGCTGCCTTGTCATTAGTTACCTATAATAATATATAATTCATAAGTAGAGTTTAATTCTTAAGTATTTTGGTCAACCCATGAAGAAAAGTCAAGTCATATTTCGGTAATAGTCAATCCAGGAATATTTTATCAACAAAGCTAGCAAAATAAGCCAAAGATAAACGTCAAAATTAAATAAGATATCAATAATCAATAAATATATTTACACTTTTACAGACAAAAACTAATCTATAATTAGAACAATACAATAACATATGTATATGTGTTTACATTTAAATTTGCCCTACAGTACTTATAACATAGTTAAACAAAGGTAGAAAAGTATCATTATTTACGAGAAGAGCTTGGATGGAGCGCGGTACCAAATCTGAACAACCATATAGGTATTTCGATCAGCTCATCCATCAGCACAAATCGCTGAATGCCAAAGGATGAGCAATTACAGAAAAAGTGGTCCAAGGATTGCTCTGTCTGGGAGTTATAATGATCACAAGAGGGACTCTGTACCATGCTCTCACATGCTCTGTACTTTCGTTTGTTGTGCGCGCGGTGCGGAGGGAGAGTTCTTCTTCTTATTTTTAAGTTTGGCAATCAAATCCAAATTAGGACTTATTTCTGCCAGTATCGAGTTATATCACGTCACGTGTTGGTATTCACCCGCGGTCCCAAATAGACCATCACGCTCAGTGGCGTAACAATAGGGTGGCAGGGCTGGCAAAATGCCACGGACCCCCGACCCAAGAGGGCCCCGGGCCAAGAGGCCGCGAGCTCAAAAAAATTTTTTTACATTTTATTTTATTTGAAAATTATATTTTTATAAGTTCTGCTTAAAATCCAAAAATAATATACTAATATTTTCTTTTTATAAATATCTTATTGAAATTAAATTGATATTTTTATTTCATTGTAAATGTATGCAGCTTTCCTCACGATGTTGTTGCTTCAACGAAAAGCTAGCAAATAGATGGTGAATGCATTGAGATATTATGTTCTATGGATGTGAAGTCTCCAATACGCATTGGGCTAGCGTGGGGACTACAGACCATTCCCTCACGCCTAAGAGAGGAGGCCTATGGCCATTAGTGGGACATATACAACGTGTAATTGAGTACGCTGAAAATCTCGAAGTTTATTAAAATTAAACTGTGTAGTACGTGACGATTTTTACTGATAGGGCCCCATCAAAGGAATTTTCCACGGGCCCTAGATGGTATAGTTACGCCACTGATCACGCTCTAACATGGAGATGGGAAAACATCTGGATACAAGTAACGCTTTTTTGTTAATCAATCGAACTATAAAAATATTGTACAAAAAAGCAAAAGCACTCACTAGTTGCGAAATACTACTACTCTATAGGAATATTTCTGTTTAGGCCAAAATACCTATAATAATATCTATAGTAAAACCTACTCATATTGAGTATCAATGACGAGCCTCTACTTCCCGATTCCTCTCCTTTTCCCACCTCATATGTGTAAGCGAGACAAGAGCTTCGGGAATATTCTACATACTTCGGCGACGCATCACAAAAACGTAAGGCGCGCGCCCCGCAACGCCGCAAAAAGGCAGTACGAGATCCGCTACCGTCAGGGAAACATCTAAATTTGTGATTTATAAATAAACAGTACGAAAACCGCTGCCGACCGGGAGGCGTTGATTTGTAAATTGAACTCAGTGAAACTCAGTGAGTTGTGATTTTGATATGAGATAGTGGTGATAGTTGCTGTGTGCAGTGGATTGCCATAGGAGTTCCTGGTAAGTCCTTACCTTTATCCTAGGAGGCTCCTCGTTTTCCATATTGATATTTGCACGCAAAAACCCACCATTTTTTCTGGTACGCCTTCGAGCGGATTCATTTTGAGTCAGCCATTACAGCAATTTAATTTCATATCAAATCACGTATAGTTTCCCGCTTTCTATAGGTTTTATGCCTCTAAATAGGTATATACCTCATAATACGCAAGTCTTATACCTCATAAATAGGTTTTAGACTATATAAATACGATATTTCGTACTCCCGCCATTTTTACCACGCCAATCGTGATAAAAAGTAGTTAGGTATTCAATACCGCCGCCGCTCCTCCATATTTTTAGGACTTAAGATTTTATAGGTACCGATTCGTATCTTATTATACGAAATCATATGGTGTACTAATAACCGCAATACGTACTTACTATTTGTACTATTACTACGCATATAATTGCATTCTATGAGCCTTGTCTGTCGACTTGAAATAAACTTTCATACCTATATAGGTAGGTGCCTAAACTGTTGGATATACCTACCTACTTACCTACGTCATTTTACTTTAATTAGGTAATTTTGCAATTTATTATTACGCAATCTTTCACAATGGAAGCTATTGAAACTAAAATTAAAATATTGGAAGCTAAAAATGAAGCTATTTTTGAACAATTATCGTTCTTATATGATTCTTCTAAGAATGTTTCCACATCCGCGAGTGCAGACCTTCGTTCCTCGGAGACATTCATGGCGGACACTGAAATTATTAGTACAATTCGTCATGAATTTAGTGCCAATTTAGATACAATTAACGCGTTAAATATGCAACTTGATCCAGAATATAAGATTGATTATAAAAAAATGATTTCATTTGATACAGTGTACACCCGAATAGAAAGGGTTCGTTCTCTTATCGTCAGTAAGACAAATATTACGTCGAATGTGTCCGCGCAGAATACTATTCCGTCCCAATATAAAGGTCGTATCAAACTACCACCAATTCAAATTCCCGTCATTTGATGGAAAAATAGAAAATTGGCCCGTCTTCTTTGAATCTTTTAAATCTAATATACATTCAAATCCTGATCTTTCGAATTCTCAAAGAGTACAATATCTTGTAGGTAAATTAACAGGAAATGCTTTAAAAATCACGGCAGGTATTATACCGTCCGGTGATAATTATAATTCTATTTGGGACAGCTTAGTTCAAAAATATCAAGATAAAAGAGCATTAGGCTCACACTACATGTCTAATTTATTCAATATTAAACCCGCATTAAATAATTCCGCGTCTTTAAATACGTTCATTGAAACTTTCCACGCTTCTGTATCTGCTTTGGAACAGTTAGGTATTGAAGATATGAAAGATTTTATCTTACTTTCTTTAGCTTTAAAGAAGTTAGATCCCGCAACCGCTATTTCCTTTGAAATGTTTATGAGGAATAAAGAAATTCCTTCTTATAAGGATTTTGTTGATTTTATTAAATCGCAAGTAAAAATATTAGATCGCACTTCTACGCCAATTGCTGGCTCGCGCGAACCGCCCCAGTCGGTAGCAACCTTAATAATCCGCCCGCTTCTCGTTCTCAACCGCGTAATTCACATACAGTCCATCATGCTTTCCTTGCACGCGATAATAATAATAAAAGCACTTGCTTATTTTGTAATAAATCTGATCACTATCAGATTTTTAATTGTTCCTCTTTTAAAGCACTTAATACTAAAGATCGTTTAGATTTTGTTAAATCTAAAAAAGGCTGTGTAAACTGCCTTAGCCTTACGCATACTGCTTCTCAGTGTAAGTCGTCGTATAGTTGTAAAACTTGTAATAAACACCATCATTCTCTTTTGCATTTGGATAGTAATTCACAATCGCAACAAATAGTTTCCGACTCGCGTCCCTCTCACTCGACGCGTCTTGATAATAGCGATAACCGCATCGCGCAGCTTTGCGCGCAGCCGTCCGCCCGCGCCGCCGCCGACGCCGCGCCGCGACCGCTCCCGTGCGCAGCCTCGCCCGCGCATCCGACCGCGTCTCCTTCTAACGCTACGGACGCTCCGCAACCGGTGTCGCTATGCACCCGAGCGCGAGTTGATAAGAATAATGATAACGAACGCGATTCTTTTAATAAATTAAATCCTTCCCATACTACTGTACTTTTATCAACCGCTCAAGTTTATGCGTCTAATAAGGACAATAAATATATTTCAGTTAGATGTTTAATAGATAACGCGTCTCAAAACAACATAATTACAACTGCCTGTTGTAAACAACTAAATTTAAATATAATACCGCTTAGCAATTCTTTTATAAATGGTGTAGGATCCACTTCGCGTCCTATTCACGGCTACGTTCAATTTAAAATAACCGCGAAAAATAAAAAATATTTTTATAATATTACCGCTCTTGTCGTTGATTGCATTACTGACAGGTTACCGACTGAATATGTTGAGACTTCTATAGTGCAACATTTAGGTAACTTACCGCTCGCTGACCCTCTGTGGCACATCCCCGGAGAGGTCGAAGTAGTTCTCGGGGCACAATTGTTCCCATTTTTATTATTAGGTCAAAAAATTATTGCACCTCCCGCTCCTTCTGCCCTTGAAACCGTGTTCGGTTATATTCTTATGGGTGACGTTCCCGCTAACTCTAATATTAATAAAAATGCATCCACTTATTTTAATACCGCGACTTTTTTCATTTCTGGTCCCAATGACCTTACTATTTCTTTAGATGATTCCCTACTTAAGTTTTGGGAGCTCGAAGAAATTCCCGCGCAAAAATTTATGAGCTCGGCCGAAAAGGAGTGTGAACAGCTGTTCTCTCGTAACTTCTCACGGGACTCCGCAGGCAGATATTGCACCGCGTTACCTTTTCGTGAGGATCCTGACGTGTTAGGTGATTCCCGTTCCGTTGCTCACCGCCGTTTGCTTGCTTTGGAGCGTACCAAGCTACGCGATCCACAGCTACGCGCTAGTTATAATGAGGTTATACAGGAGTACTTAGATAAAAAATACTTATCTGAAATATTGCCTTCCGATTCTGACGACCATGATAAAGGGTACTTCATACCACACCATCCCGTCGTACGGCAAGACAAAGAAACAACAAAAGTTCGTATAGTACTCGATGCTAGTGCTAAATGTCACAATGGTATATCATTAAACGATATTTTACATACGGGACCCAATTTACAATCTGACTTGTTTATTGTATTACTGAACTTCCGCTTATTTCCCATTGCTATTACAGCAGATATAAAACAAATGTACCTACAAATTGCTGTTATTGATGAGCATAGAAAATATCAAAAAATATTATTCCGCTTTGATCCCAATGATCCGATCCGCGTATTTCAATTTAACCGAGTTGCATTCGGTCTTAAGTCCAGTCCGTTTTTAGCCATGCGCACTGTGCGCCAGTTATGCTCGGATGAGAAAAACCTATTCCCTCGCGCTGCTGAAGTAGCTTCGCGTGAACTATATATGGATGACTTAGCCACTTCCATTCCTTCTTTAGAAGAAGCTAAAGTCTTATCTCAAGAGCTCATCTCTCTTTTTAAAGCTGGTGGTTTTGATCTCACCAAATGGGCGAGTAACTCACAGGAGTTGCTGATCTCTGTGCCGCAATCCAATCGGGCTGCTATAGATTTTTCAGACAATGATAACCTCAAAATTCTAGGCCTCAAATGGATTCCTGCAGATGATAGCTTCACTTTTACTACATCTGATTTACACGACAAGTGCACCAAAAGATTCATACTGTCAACAATTGCCCGCTTGTGGGATGTACTCGGATTTGCTGCCCCAGTGGTATTGTTTGCCAAATTATTAATTAAAGATTTATGGAATCTTCATATTGATTGGGATGAAACACCCCCAGACTCTATCGTTTCTCTCTTTAATAAATTCAAAGAGCAATTGCCTCTTCTTTCTACATTAAAAATACCGCGTCATTTAGCCGTTTCTATGGGCTGCAAAACAAATATTGTTGGTTTTGCTGATGCCAGTCTTAAAGCATATGGCTGCGTCATATATTTACATGTGACCGATCCTGATGGTAACATACACGTACGGTTGGTGTGTGCGAAATCAAAGGTTGCACCTGTAAAGGTAGTTTCGCTTGCTCGTTTAGAGTTATGCGCCGCTGTTCTTCTGTCAAAACTTATTAAATTAATTAATGAGACTTATAGTGCTCGAACCGCTATTGATAATATATTCGCATTCTCCGATTCTAAAATTACTCTGTCATGGATACATTCATCTCCACATAGATGGAATGTTTTCGTTAGTAACCGCATTGCTAAATGTCAAGCAAATCTTGACCCAAAACATTTCTACCACGTTAGTGGTATAGAAAATCCTAGCGACTGTCTCTCTAGAGGTATTTTACCTGAGCAGCTAGTGTCACATCACTTATGGTGGCACGGCCCGAAATGGTTAAAAGATCCAGTTTCAGAATGGCCTATCACTCCATTTAGTCCCGAATGCTGTGAGGACCTACCTGAATTTAATAGTAAAACGCTTGTTACTTGTACCGCGTCCGCTTCTGTTGAGCCTAATTTAATTTACGAGCTTGCTCTAAAATACTCATCATGGAATAAAATATTACGCATAATAGTATACATACTTAGATTTTCTCGCATTCTTTCTCGTGATCAAGGTCACAGCCGCATCACAGCTTCTGAGCTAAATAAAGCTGAAGTCTATTTAATACGCTCTGTACAACAAGTTCATTTTCAAAATTTATTTAATAATATTCAAAAAGTTAAACTATCTTCCCCTCTTAAAAAACTTGACCTCTTTATAGATCAAGATAAAATTATTAGAATTGGAGATAGACTTTCAAATGCAAATCTTCCGTATGAAGCTCAGCATCCCGCTCTTTTACCTAAACATGACCACGTTACTCATCTTATTATAGACTATTTTCACCGTGCTCATTGCCATACTGGTGCCAATCTTCTGAGCTCACTGTTGCGCCAGAAATATTGGATACTGTCCGCTAGAAGTGTCATTAGACACAGAGTACATTCATGTAACTTTTGTTTTAAAAATTCCCCTTCATTTCTCAGCCCAAAAATGGCTGATTTACCCTCTTGCCGCGTTCAGGAGACCAAAGCGTTTGTGCATACGGGCGTTGACTATGCTGGACCCATTAAAGTAACATTATGTAGACGCAGAGGTCAAAAGAGCCAAAAGGCATATATTTGTTTGTTTATATGCTTAGTAACCAAAGCTGTACACATCGAATTGGCAACTGATGTGTCATCAGATACTTTTATTTCCGCTTTTAAGCGATTCATTTCCCGTCGAGGACCTGTTTCTTTTCTTTACTCCGATAACGGAACTAACTTTGTCGGAGCTAAAGCTCAATTACAAGAACTACTTACCGATCAGTACCGCATTGAATGGAAAATGATTCCACCCCGCGCCCCACATTTCGGAGGATTGTGGGAATCTAATATAAAATCGATTAAAACTCATTTATACCGTGTTATCGGTTCGCAGCTCCTCACATATGAAGAGCTCCTCACTGTTCTTACCCAAATTGAAACAGTCTTAAATTCTAGACCGCTTTGCATTTTATCTGAGGATCCCTACCCGGAGCCTCTTACTCCCGCTCACTTTATAATGGCTTCACCATTGACTTCATTGCCGCTTCAGAATGTGTCCGAGGAAACCATATCTTTACGTTGTCGGAAACAATTATTAGATCAGATGGTGTGTAGCTATTGGAAAAGATGGCGTATAGAATATTTACATAATCTTCAAGTTAGACAGAAATGGCTCATTGATAAAAATAACATTAAGATTGGTACTGTGGTTCTTATACACCAAGATGATATTCCCCCTTTACGTTGGCCGTTGGGCATAATATCACAAGTTTATCCTGGCAAGGATGGAAATATCCGCGTCGCTTTAGTAAAAACTTCAAATGGATCATTCAAAAGACCCATTGTCAAGTTATGTCCATTACCCTCACAATAAAAATTAATCATACCGCATCTTATATTCAGTACTTTAGTAATTATTATAATCTGTAATTAGTTCTTATAATTAATTATTTTTTCTTTCTTTTGAGAACACTACGTATTCTCAAGGCGGCGGAGGATGTTTAGGCCAAAATACCTATAATAATATCTATAGTAAAACCTACTCATATTGAGTATCAATGACGAGCCTCTACTTCCCGATTCCTCTCCTTTTCCCACCTCATATGTGTAAGCGAGACAAGAGCTTCGGGAATATTCTACATACTTCGGCGACGCATCACAAAAACGTAAGGCGCGCGCCCCGCAACGCCGCAAAAAGGCAGTACGAGATCCGCTACCGTCAGGGAAACATCTAAATTTGTGATTTATAAATAAACAGTACGAAAACCGCTGCCGACCGGGAGGCGTTGATTTGTAAATTGAACTCAGTGAAACTCAGTGAGTTGTGATTTTGATATGAGATAGTGGTGATAGTTGCTGTGTGCAGTGGATTGCCATAGGAGTTCCTGGTAAGTCCTTACCTTTATCCTAGGAGGCTCCTCGTTTTCCATATTGATATTTGCACGCAAAAACCCACCAATTTCCTTAATGATATCCAAGAATGAAAGTTCTGTAACTTCCTGCTCCTCATAAATTAACACATCATCTAAATAAATTAAGAATTGATCAATGTGTATTCGAAAGGGGTGAACGGTGAACACTACATCAGATATAGAATCTCTATAAAAAGTTTCAGATAAAAAAAAAAAAAAAAAAAATACCAAATATTTATATTTTTTTTTATTGAATTCAAATCATAGCCAGCCAACTTGTCGTCGCTCAATAAGGGTCATTATTTTTTATAGTCACTTGCTAATATTATTATAAAAAAAATTCTTCCGCGATCTGTGCGCCTACTGCGCCTAGCACCAAAGAAGTGTATTTTTATGGATATCCCTTTCCGTTACACGTTGTATATTGAATTAAAAAAAACTACATACATTTAATAAATATATACAGGGTGTTGTTTTGGTCGGCGACAAGCGACCCAGGAGCGGTAGTACAAAATATATATTCCCCAAAAATGGACTTAATTCCATTAAATACTGTAAATATGTTGAGAAATACCTTATTCAATTTGAAATAAAATTACCGCAAAGTATGGTTACTAGGCACGTGCACAGACTTGAGCTAGGCACAAGCCGCCATCGCCACACCCCTTTACTCCGTCGTACTCCCGTTGAGTATTATGTCTACACTTAAGCTTATTATATGATTTTCAAAATTTTATTTTTTTATTTTTATAATTAAAAAAAAAATAAAGTATCTTTTTAATATTTTTTTTAGCACCAGTATCATTTGTATTATCGACTCTGAGTCGCTCGTCGCTGACCAAAACAACGACCTGTATATATTTTGATTCAAATAATTTTATTTAACCCACGTTGTTTTGTCTCCATCCGCTAAATAATTGTCAATATTGCCATCATCTATAGAGTCCCTGAGAGAAAAATTTTCATCAAAATCTGTGCTCGTGTCATTTTCCAATATTTTCGCCTTCTTAGGCTAAACTTTCTCTTTTTATTTTCGTTAGAGCTTGGAAATATTAGAGATAGTTTCTGAATGTATATTTCGAGATTTTTTACTTTATGTTCTTGTCTATATTTTTTTAGGTTGAAAGGGCCGAAATGCTTAAATAAAAAAGGGTTAATTTTCTTCTTTATTTATCGATATTTTTGATCGGGTTTGGTTTTGCTGTTGTAGCTTTTTTCTTTTATATCTCCGCTTTTCGTCGCGCCATTTTCGTCTCATTTCTTCTACAGTTTGTGTATGTTTTTTCCTTCTAGCATTACTCCTAGTCCTATCAGCATTTTTTCGTTTAATTTCTGCGTACTTTTCAGGGTTTTGTTTCTTTAATCTCTCCCTATACCGCTTTTGCCTCTCAGCTGCAGTCAAAGGCTTCTGCAAAACATACCTTAAATAGTAAACATTCGTTATATCGTTTTTTTATTTTATTTATCGAACGTCGTGTGGTTTCTTCATAACGTAGGCATCCACTATGAAAAGATTTTTGGAAATTCCACCTCTAAGGATTCTGTACCACAGACATATAACTAAATAGATAACACAAGTCCCTCAATCCTGTGTATGTGTACCCTTTTGGCACCCGAAGTACATGTACAGTGTTTCTTTGAGGCAAAATTCTCCAGGGGGGCGGAGTAGGGTGGGAGAGCCTTATGGGATAGCGTTAGAGGAAAAGGGATGGCGATATTCTCGAAAGTGTGTCGTTCTTTCTAGGCGCTTTTCTGGCTTCTGATTGCCTACTTTAATATGTCCTGCACTACTCAATTCCTGATTGCTCAACGTCAATAAAGGGTTTCCAGCTCTAAAATGATACCAGGTTTAAATAATTTGCCAAATTGTAGGGATATTCGTCGCGAATATACGTAATCTCCTATAGACGCGCGAAAGTGAGCGAGCGGCAACCTATTGCTATTGATTAAGTTCCAAACTAAACTCTTTTTTTTTTTTTAATTGACAAGAATTTGCCGGGCCAAAATTGGCTTAAGCACCCTTAATACACTCGCGTCCTCTATTAGATTTATATCTGTGTTACAAACTGTCAATACAACTACAAGCCGCCATTTTCAAACCTTCTATATGGTACGCGTTTATATAGCAATAGTCACGGCGGCAGCACAGCGGCAGTCATAGTTTAATAGTATAGTTTAGTTAGTATGCGGACGCGCTTTTTTTTTAGCACCAGTATCATTTGTATTATCGACTCTGAGTCGCTCGTCGCTGACCAAAACAACGACCTGTATATATTTTGATTCAAATAATTTTATTTAACCCACGTTGTTTTGTCTCCATCCGCTAAATAATTGTCAATATTGCCATCATCTATAGAGTCCCTGAGAGAAAAATTTTCATCAAAATCTGTGCTCGTGTCATTTTCCAATATTTTCGCCTTCTTAGGCTAAACTTTCTCTTTTTATTTTCGTTAGAGCTTGGAAATATTAGAGATAGTTTCTGAATGTATATTTCGAGATTTTTTACTTTATGTTCTTGTCTATATTTTTTTAGGTTGAAAGGGCCGAAATGCTTAAATAAAAAAGGGTTAATTTTCTTCTTTATTTATCGATATTTTTGATCGGGTTTGGTTTTGCTGTTGTAGCTTTTTTCTTTTATATCTCCGCTTTTCGTCGCGCCATTTTCGTCTCATTTCTTCTACAGTTTGTGTATTTTTTTTCCTTCTAGCATTACTCCTAGTCCTATCAGCATTTTTTCGTTTAATTTCTGCGTACTTTTCAGGGTTTTGTTTCTTTAATCTCTCCCTATACCGCTTTTGCCTCTCAGCTGCAGTCAAAGGCTTCTGCAAAACATACCTTAAATAGTAAACATTCGTTATATCGTTTTTTTATTTTATTTATCGAACGTCGTGTGGTTTCTTCATAACGTAGGCATCCACTATGAAAAGATTTTTGGAAATTCCACCTCTAAGGATTCTGTACCACAGACATTTAACTAAATAGATAACACAAGTCCCTCAATCCTGTGTATGTGTACCCTTTTGGCACCCGAAGTACATGTACAGTGTTTCTTTGAGGCAAAATTCTCCAGGGGGGCGGAGTAGGGTGGGAGAGCCTTATGGGATAGCGTTAGAGGAAAAGGGATGGCGATATTCTCGAAAGTGTGTCGTTCTTTCTAGGCGCTTTTCTGGCTTCTGATTGCCTACTTTAATATGTCCTGCACTACTCAATTCCTGATTGCTCAACGTCAATAAAGGGTTTCCAGCTCTAAAATGATACCAGGTTTAAATAATTTGCCAAATTGTAGGGATATTCGTCGCGAATATACGTAATCTCCTATAGACGCGCGAAAGTGAGCGAGCGGCAACCTATTGCTATTGATTAAGTTCCAAACTAAACTCTTTTTTTTTTTTGAATTGACAAGAATTTGCCGGGCCAAAATTGGCTTAAGCACCCTTAATACACTCGCGTCCTCTATTAGATTTATATCTGTGTTACAAACTGTCAATACAACTACAAGCCGCCATTTTCAAACCTTCTATATGGTACGCGTTTATATAGCAATAGTCACGGCGGCAGCACAGCGGCAGTCATAGTTTAATAGTATAGTTTAGTTAGTATGCGGACGCGCTTTCCAGAGATAAGACGTATTTCGCGTGTCGCGAGATCAAAAAATGTCGTTCCCTCTTTTTAGTGCATTTGCGGCGAATAAATACAATTATGAGCCAACAAATGTTGTTTTGGTACAAATATAAAGCGGTGTGAAGCCTATGAAGCTTATTTTAAACTTCCTATTCGAAGCCAAGATAAAATATGGGCACCCCATTTCTCATGTAAGTAGTAACTGCAATAAAATAAAATTTCAGACTATTTAGTAATATATTTAGTATTAAACGAGTTGTATGTTTTGGTAAGTAAATTAGCGGTACTGTAAAGTAAGGCTAGCAACCATCGGAACTCTGTGAGTTACGTACGGTAACCGCTCAGTACCTACTGTCCTTTTACGTCAAAATGGTAGTTGTAGACTGCAACTTTCGTAATGTAGATTATATTTTATATAGATTATACGTACATCTGTACAATAGAACAAGAAAAAAGGATTGAAAAAAAAGAAAAGCAAGCCAAATATCTAGGAGCAACTCTCGATTATCGATTAACCTTTGGTCCCCAGAACAAGGAGTTGCGATTGCGCGCCTTCCTTGTGATGGGTCGCCTTCGCTACTTATGAACCGCAGGTCTGCCCTAAAAAGCAAGATGACGCTCTCTCTACTCTACCCGACGGATCTATAGCCTTCAGGTGGTTCGTATAACAGATTCATGCGCAAAGCCACGGGCGCCCACTGGTTCATGCGTAATGAATAACTCCACATCGAATTAGGTTTCCCCACCATCAAAGCCGTTAAATGAGCTACCTAATAACATTGTGGATATGTATAATAATAAGGATATTAAGTATAACGTTGTGAAGCGCAAACTGAAATGTTTTTATCTAAATAAATTAAATAAATAACTTAAAATAATGTCATAATATATAATTTCATAATAATAACTATGCGAACGAACGTCCTCGCCACATACAGATAAACCTCTTGAGGTTTGCGTTGTGTGGTTTTTAATTATATGTTGTGTTTTTTAAAGTATTATGAATAAATGAATAAAAAAAAAATAAAAAAAAACAATATATGAAACGCGCTTCACGCAGATTCTTTGACCATCAATCGCCTGATCGTAAAAGCGGCAATCTACACGCCATTCCGTATATCCCGCATCCGCCCTCAGCGAGCCGGATAACCATTTCACCTTAGCTCATCGCAGCTGACGAAGTTCGCAATTCAAACACACAATCACATGACCGTTCTCCGGCCTCACCCAGTCTCGTCCCATTCAAGCGGCCCGAGCTGTCAATAGTAATTCGTCCGCCCCTAATTCGTTGTAAATCGTTTATAAAATATCCGCCTCCTCCCCCCGGTAACGCCCTGAGCCGAGGTTCGTACCCCACCTGGGAGACAAGAAAAAAAATAGAAAAATAATGAAATTTACCTCTTTCACGTTGGTATTTTTTGCACATGAATTTTCAGTGTTGCCAGGTTCTAGTGTAGTTTTTTCTTCAGATTTATAAAGTACATAATTTTCTGTGAGTGGATCATTTTCTGTATTCATCTGAAAAGGTACTATAGTTCAAAAATTGCACGTCATGTACCAATAAACTGTCATTAAACAAAGCAAATATAATATCCTGAAATATTCACATAGAAAACTGATCCCAAAATAAGCAAAACGGTTAACTAAAGCTGGCACGTTCACAGTACTAACACTTTCACGATATACCTAGTATGTTTTATAACATTCTAGTCAGTCAGTCAATTCTAATGGACGAATACAAAAAAAGACCACTCTATATTTATGAGCAGTAGCAAAAGCATAACAATAACTGTCTCCTTCATACTCATAAGCTTGACCGCGCGCGAGAGAGACCGACAGACTTTTCATGATGCGAATGCAGCGCGATGCACGCCGCGTGCTTATTCACAGACACTACACAAGCAAAACGTGTAAATGTGTTGAACGTGCCAGATTTAGTTATCCAACCTATATTTATTTATTTATAGTGATAGTGAGTGGCAAAGGATGTAGGTTCGAATCCTTTGATGAGCTTGAGCTTTCGTTGAAGGAAAAATCATGAGGAGACGATAGCAAGGTGGAAGGGACTAGTGCCCGCTTGGCAGGCCATCACCCTCAAGCACAACTCAAGCTGGGTTTTGAGTGCAACCATATATATTGTCCTGTGTGAGAATATAACCCATAACCTATGCCGTTGCAGTCCCAGTATCTAATCTATCACTCTCGCCACTGGTTGGTAGCGAATTTGCATACAGGTTTGAAAATCAAAAAGTATATAACAGTTAATTAATAAAATATGTACCGAAAAAGTTTCAAATTCAAATTCCTCCTCTTTGATAACAATGTTATCTTCATTATCTATATCAAATTCAAAATGTTGGCTTTCCTTTATATCCAATGCTTGTTCCATACGTATATGAGTTGTAGACGTTGTAGTTAATCTTGAATGTGATGTTTTTGGTTGTATGTTCTATAAAATAAAATACATTGCACTAATAAAAAATAAAAAAACATTATTTAATTATAGGTAATTGTTAATACATTATCTATATTATATAAAAATTTATTGCTGTTCGTTAGTCTCACTAAAACTCCAGAACGGCTTGACCGATTTGGCTAATTTTGGTTGTGAAATATTTGTGGAGGTCCAGGTACTAAGTAGGAAATACTTGCACTATGGTATTGTAGGGGACGCGACCCTTATGGTACGACTGCTAAATAATAGACTTTAGTAACACTTAAATAAATGTTTATTACGTCTAATATTACTAATATTCTGCTAGATGGAGAAGCTAAATGAATGCCTTGTTGTCCTTCAGTTGGTACAAAATCAAATGTAGGGGATGCGACCCTTATACGACTGCTAAATAATAGACTTTAGTAACACTTAATGCAGTAAATATAATGTGTAAAAACAAATATTGGTTTTATTAAAATACCTCTAAATTACTATCCCAGTAGCTGATCATATACTTTAGACTGGTGAAGGCCATGTTTCTGAATGTGTTGATACCCTTGAGCCTCGCTCGGCACTCCCAACATATATTTAGTATTCTTCCGGTAAGTTTGAAAATGCTCTGAAAAAAAAAATGCCTTGCTGATTTTCTTGCCGGAGACTTCTCAGTTTAAATGTATTATGAATTGGTAGTAAACTAGTAACTGTATAACGTTCATATGTGCATTATCAGGGCCTAAACTGAATAAATTACGTTTCGACTTTGATTTTGAAAAAGTGTAGCAACTTTTTTTTAAATTACTACTTTGGAAAACAGTAACAAGGTCTGCTAGTTGGTAAGCGGTATGAATATATGCGCGGATGAGATCTGGTGACCGCGTAGTATACATAAAGGATAAACTTTCCAAGGCAGGATGCTGGCCTGGGCTTAAAACTTTTTTTTATAAAAAGTAGATGATGTAAGGACTCTTTCCGTGAAGTAATTGTTTGAAGTAACCTCATAGTTTTTGAGAAATAAATTATTGAAGATTGTCGCAGTTTATTGCTTGATAAATGATTATCAAATCCAGGTGCTACTACTCAACAACAACTATATAATATATAATTTTATAATAACTATGCGAACGAACATCCTCGCAGACAGATAAACCTCTTGAGGTTTTGCGTTGTGTAGTTTTTAATTATATGCTTTGTTTTTTACTGTATTTTGAATAATTAAAAAAAAAAAGGCTGAGCTTTACATTAGGTGACGACGAGTATAGGCGCATTTTTTTTTCTGGTGAAGTAACTTACTATTATTAACATATTTACCAAAGGATTTCGTTAGGAAATGAAATTTTTTTTGCTTTTATTTTCTTCCTCATTTCTTTTTTGATGCTGAATCGAATGAAAACGTGTACAATGGCGGCGGCGCGAGTGTAGTGTACCTACTGTTGCTGTGTGTTCTTTTGATAAATACTGTTACAAAACGGAATCTGCCAACCCCGACTCCGTGTAGTACTTCTCTGTCTCACCCCTAGAGTGTTTTTATAAAGTCGGAGCCATTGATATCCGAAAGTCGCTAAAATATGCCAATACATTTCAACAGAAACTTAGACTTTATATACGAAGTTCGAAATTTTCATTTTTCATATTTTTCCTATACTTTTCCTAGTTTTCCCGATTTCAAATATCCAACTATCTAAAAAAAAAATTGCCGTAACTTTTGGAGTTGTCACCTAATGTAAAGCTTTACCAAAAAAAACTACTTTAAATTGGGGCTAGACAACAGATTTTCAACATGAGGATAGAGGCCAGTGTCACGGTTTGACCACCATGAGTTCTTTCTTCACATGTTTCTTAGGCTTAGGTTTGGTTGTTTAGGCATTCTACGATCGTCATCATCAGAACCGCGGGCTACAGCTACTTATCAGGATAAAGTATGACCGTCGCTAAGTTTGAGAGAATAATTATTAGTAAACAAAACATGAGTGGTACTTACGAAGTTTGAAGCTTTCAGTAGAGGAATAAGTACTTCCAACATTTCTTGGTTTATGATGGATAGATTTCTATCAACAGATAAACATAACGCACAGAAATCAGTCATTTTGTAACTATTACTGCTTTTTTCGTGAGAAATAAAATAGTTATTTCTGTTTACTACGAGATTAGGTACTATACTTTGTAAAAGATAGCTTGATCTCTGCGACAGTTGTTTGAGTCATATGGAAATTAACCTTATGGGTTTAGCATAAGGTTTATGTCATCATAAAATTAACCACAGAGTAAACAGATGAACCTTATTGTAAAGCTATAAGGTTAATTTTCATACGACTCAAACAACTGTCGCAGAGATCAAGCTATCTTTTACAAAGTATAGTCTACCAATACCACAGAATATTCAATAGTACTATCCAATAATAACCAATACCTCTATTCGCCAAAAAGTAGGCAAAAGTCTGAGACATACAGCTTTGTCTTTTGAGTTTTCTCGAGTTGTATTTAAGTCACAAAATAAATCACTTCATTCATATAGTCTGCACTGTCAGTCACCGTCCGTCCATAGTAGTCATGGACGTAAAATAACGGCGGACTATCGAAAAAACTGTGTCGTTCAAGTCGGCCACCACGCTGTACGTACACACGGCTACACATCCATACATTTCCAGTATAAGCTGAACTCTTGTAAAGGAATTGAAACAATGGAAGATCAGCTTATACAGGGAATGTATAGCTTCATGTGTAGTCGTGCGTACATACAATCCAGCACGCACATATTCACACATTAGTCGAGCGCGGGTAAACGGCAACGGGTGGGAGTCTCGTTTCCCGTGGAATACTTAGCCAACTAATGTGTGAATGTGTGCGTGAGAGGTGGCCGACTCTCATAGACACCGTTTTTGTTAGCGATAATATGTTCGATTTTTTTTAACTTCCTTGGTTTTCGTGGTAATTGTACAAAATCTTTCCACGGGGACTTTTTGGCGGGAACTTGCAGAGTGACGTTGCGTTTTCATTTTCATAAATTCGTGTATTTTGAGTTTTATTGCATATTATCGGTGGTATTTTATCCAATAAAGATCAATCCATGTGCACCGGTGGAGTGAAATGAAATGAATCATGTGTATCGTGACTTTTCAAGTTGTCTCAGGAAGTCCGTGAAAAGTTTTAGTACAACCACCATTGTATACTAAAACATGACTTTTATGGAAGGTGACTGACTGAGGACTATGTGAAAGTGATTTATTGTGACTAGAACTTATTTTGATTGGAAAATGGCAAAATACACAAGCCGTGTGACGCAAACATATTAAAAAAAAACTTTTCACGGACTTCACGGATTGATCTTTATTGGATAAAACACGGATAAAATACCACCGATAATATGCTATAAATCTCATTCAAAATACACGAATTTATGAAATTAAAATATCGAAAATGCAACGTCATTCTGCAAGTTCCCGCCTTCCAAATAAATATTGACAGGGACTGATATTTTTTTTTATTAATTTGTTCATGACCATGGATACAAAGTCCTTCAGTCGCATACATTTTATTCATAATATCAATTTCACAAAGTCCGCATGATCAAATTCAAATTCAAATTCAAAAAGCATTTATTCAATTTAGGCCCTGATAGGGCACTTGTGAACGTTAACAAATGGCTCTACACCGGTTCCAAATACAACTTGAACTGAGAAGACTCCGGCAAGAAACTCAGCAAGTCTTTTTTTTTTTAAATATGTAAATAGAAGTATTACAATTACAAAATATATATAACAATAGCCTGCGAAGCGAACAATTCATTCAAATGCATTCTTGTCATCAACAAAATCAGAAACTTTATAGTACCCTTTCGTGCATAACTTTTGTTTAACTATCTTTTTGAATCTATGTATAGGTAGCTCTTGGATTTCTTTGGGTACTTTATTATAGAAACGTATACATTGCCCCTTGAAAGAGTTAAGGACTTTGCTGAGCCGAGTTAAAGGTACAGCAAGTTTGTGCTTATTTCTAGTGTTCAAACTATGAGTGTCACTATTCTTAGGAAAGTTATTTAAGTTTTTCCTCACATGAATAAGATTTTCATATATGTACTGTGACGACACTGTCATAATATTAATAGATTTAAACTTGTCTCTCAAAGAATCTCTAGGCCTTATTTTATATATTGCGCGGACAGCCTTCTTCTGCAGTATAAAAATTCTATTGATTTCGGCACCACTACCCCAGAGGAGGATACCGTAAGACATCAAACTGTGAAAGTAACTGAAATAAACTAATTTTGCCGTAGATTCGTCAGTGAGAGCGCGAATTTTTCTCACTGCATAAGCTGCAGAACTAAGTCTATCCACCAATTTACAAATGTGAGGGCTCCATTGTATCTTATAATCTAAAGTGATACCTAAAAATACAGTTGTTTCAACAAGATCCAGTTTTTCGCCTTTAATTACAATATTTGTGTCCGAATGTCTCACATTGGGTAGACTGAATCTGATACATTTTGTTTTTTTCTCATTTAGCAATAAATTATTAATAGTAAACCAATCAACGACTTCAGAAAGAGCATTGTTCACATCGTCAGAATTAAAATCATGTCTATTCACTTTGTAAAGAAGTGAAGTGTCATCAGCAAACAATACTATCTCATGTTTTTTTTCTACAAGATATGGTAAGTCGTTGATGTAAATGAGAAATAGAAAAGGTCCAAGGATAGAACCTTGTGGTACACCCATAGTTACTGATGACCCAGGGGATACTTTACCATTAACATCAACCTTTTGAATTCTGTCACATAAGTAAGAAATCAAAAGATCAAGTGCAGTGTCTCTAACGCCGTAGTGATGTAATTTGCTGATCAGTATTTTATGATGGACGCAATCAAAAGCCTTGGATAAGTCACAAAAAACACCGAGGGTGTCTCGTGAATTTTCCCAGGCGTCAAAAATATGTTGAATAAGCTCAACACCAGCATCGGTTGTTGAGCGACCCCTAGTGAAACCAAATTGTTTACTGTGAAGCAGTCTATTACTATTGAAATGTACCATCAATTGATTAAGTATAATTTTCTCGAATACTTTACTGAATGTCGGTAGTATGGAAATTGGTCTAAAATTTGTGGGGTCGGATGTACTACCGGATTTAAATAAAGGCACTACTTTACTATGTTTCATAAGATCAGGAAACTCACCACAATCAATACATTTATTAAAAATAACAGCTAAATGAGGTGCAATACAATCAATTATAGAATTAATAAGTTTAACTGAAAGCCCCCATAGATCAACAGTGTTTTTCAAATTTAGAGATTTGAATGCTTTAATTATATCGCTAGAAGTAACAGTTGAGAATTTAAAGTCAACAGTACATTCTGTTACATTTTTCCTAAGTAAAGATACAGCGAGGGTGGGAGAAGAATTAAGAGACTTGGTAGTCGAAACTGGAATATTGGTGAAGAACGTCTCAAAAGCGGCAGCAACATCTTGATCAGATTTGATTGATTTATCATTAATAATAAGTTGAAACTCATTATTACGTACTTTGAACTTTCCAGTTTCACTATTTATAATTTTCCAAGTCATCTTGATCTTATCTTGACTATTTTTAATTTTATTTCTTATATGTATTGATTTAGCCGCAGTACAAACGCATTTAAATGTTTTTGAGTAATTCCTTACATAATTTAGAAAAACAGCATCATGATTATACTGTTTTTCCCTATATAATTCATACAATTTTCGCCTACTTATATAAATTCCCACCGTCGCCCAGTCAGTCACCGTCCAGTCATATTTTAGTAAAATGGTAGTCATTGTACAAAAACGTATCACGGACTTTTTGAGATAACTTGTTAAGTCACGATACACATAATTCATTTCATTTCACGTCACTGGTGCACATGGATTGATCTTTATTGGATAGAATACCACCGATAATATGCAATAAAACTCAAAATACACGAAATTATGAAAATAAAAATGAAAATGCAACGCACAGATGCAACGTCACTCTGCAAGTTCCCGCCAAGTCTCAGTGACTGATATACTACTAGTGCTGCCATGACATTGCCACTTGCCAGTAGCCCTGTGTGTAGCAGGTAGCAGGTGCAAAAATCATATAGGTATATATATATATATAAGATAGTGGCGGCCATCGAACGCCCGCTCCTCACTTTTTAACCGACTTCAAAAAAGGGAGGTTCTGTGTTAGACGAGTATGTTTAAAAAATATGTTCACTGATTACTCGGAAAATGCTTATCCGATCGATGGTTTAAACCACGGAACAATAAAAACAATAGAAATGCGAAGTAGGCGTGACCCGTGTCGCCACTTTTAAGCGTTGTTACGCTTAATCAACGCATATTTGATCCCAGTCGTATCTTAACACTACGTCTAGTCGGTAGTCTCGTCACATTCCTTGTTTTCCGTAAATATGCCTTACTGTTCAATTTTGGAGTGCAAGATTGATAGTAGAAAGAAAAATCTTAATAATGGAAGTGTTTCATACCATCAGTAAGTACGATTTAATAGTTTTTCTATTAAAATCAAATTATTTCAATTCACTATTAATTTAATAGAAATTCAAGCTAAAATCATCCTTATGACTTTGCAATACATTTCATTTCATCATTTATTTTATTCTTTAAGTTTTTCGCTACTCACCCAGTGATGTAGTCAGGTTGGTTGGATGCTGGATTTAACGACATGCATATTTTAACAAAATATGAGCAAAAGTATTGAAATCAATGTGTCGTTTTTAAAATATGAATAGCCCTGTGTTTTACTACAAGCTTATTGTTTTAGTACCTTTCTTAACCAACAGTTTTATTTTGGTTTCAGCAATGCAGTTGTAATGATACTACTGCAGGTTCTTCAAAAAGACTAGTTAACTCCGAGACGTAACCAAAAAAACAGAGTCGACGTTATGAATGTTCCGTGGACACGAAAAACTATAACCAGTTTTTCTGTACAATCTCATTCCGTAGGGTGTGGAATTCAATTAGAAAAAGAAAACGATGAAAATATTTATACTACAAGTGTTTCTAAGAGTTCAACACCGAGAAAAAAGAAATTAAAGATAAGATTTTGCGAATAAAATTAAAAAACAAGGCTTAAAAATAAAGGTGGCATTACGTGGAAGACAAGAATATATGGTTGTAGTAGCTTCTCTCTGCACTTGCATACCCCCTAGCTAAGTGAAAATTGTATGAATAAGCATAATAATGTATATATTGCATAAGTATATTGAACAAAAGCTGTAATATCAAAAGATCTTCCACAAAACAAAATGCCTTGCTGAGTTTCTTGCCGGAGTCTTCTCAGTTTAAATGTATTTCGACCAGTGGTAAATTCAACTGTATGTACCAACTTAACGTTCATAAGTGGGCCTAAACTGAATAAATTACTTTTTGATTTAGAGATAGACGCGGAAAGCGACTTCATTTTATACTATGTAAATATTATGTTAAACGATTTTCACAATCAAGCAAATTAATCTAACGACAATTTTCTTAAATTAATAAATTTCTATTATTTAAACTTATTCATTTATTTTGCCTTTTCCCCCACTTCATAATATTACCTCCTCTCACATACTGCGTGGCGTAAGGAGATGCCCAATTATCATAATAAAAGTTTTTGTTGAAAAAAAAAAAACAATTTTATTAAAAGCTTTTTTAGTTACTTTACTTGCATTGTCATCCACTATACTAATGTATACCAAATATCAAGTCAATCTGTCAAACAACCAAAATACCATAATCAAAATTGGGTTTGTAAGTTGACCGGACTGAAATCATATAGGGGTTAAATTGTAATTAATTACAAGTTGAATAGGTTAGTTTTTTTTTGTCAATTCACAATAAAATTCAATCTTGATTAGTTCAAGTTTCATTTTTGGTAAAATATTTATGTGAATTGGGCCCAAGGTATCGATCAGTATCGATAATGTTATTCAATGTGTCACCGCACTGGTTGAGTGGCAGAATATATCGAAGTATGACGCAATTATCAACCTTATGTTAAAGTACTTAAGATAATAATTGGCCCTGATTCTGTTGTTCACAACTAAACTAATTTTAATGTCACTATGTCTCTTTCTAACAAAGAACATAAGAAAAGGATGTAAGAAATTTAGTCCTGTCAAAATAGTCCAATGCTTGTTTTCAATATAATTTTAGTCGCCATCTATCGCGGTTACGCCTAAATACACACAAAATAAGACGGCAAAGATTAATTTGACAACTTAAAATATGTTCTATCCTTTTTTAATTATGTTCGTAAGAAAGAGATGAGATGTGACTAAAATTAGTTTAGTGCGATTTACAACAGAATCGGCACCATTGCGTCCACTGAGAATAACGCCATCTAGGGGGGAGTAGCGGAACTCGATCGTTCAATTGAATATAGATTGTTTGTAGATTACAAAACGTTGTATATTCTTTCTACGCTATAGCAAAATAAATTTTATAATTAGAGAGTGAAGATATATTTTTGAATATACGATATTGTGACTTGAGCTAATATTGTCTAAACTAGAAACGACTAATCAAATTAACTGTTTATTGGTGTGCAATACGTGAGTATCTATTTCTTTGTGTGAAATTTGGCGACAGCGGTTCTGATACATATTTTGACACTTCGCATTTCCACTGTTCTTTTTGTTCCGTGGTTTAAACTGTATTGTATTACGGTAGATTTCGAGTTACTCCCGTATAAATTTTATCATAATCTGACAATGGACTTTTTTTTTACCATCTCTTTCCATATCACTCTTTAAAATGAATATTGAAATAATTTTTCGAATCCAACTGTTAGTTCCAGAGGTTAGCGCGTTTACAACAAACAAACAAAAACTCTTCAGCTTTCGTATATTAGTAGAGATTATAAACTATTTTTGTAAGAAGAAACAAATAACTTAGAAATATCTGTTTTCCATTTATTTAGTATCATTTATTTTATCGGTCCTTATATCTAACCCATTCAGTCCCGTTCTATGTGCTCTAAGCTTTTTCCTCATCCTAATTTTTTCATTTATATCATTTAATTGATTTTCCTCATCACCATTTTCAGAACTTGTTATTTTTTTAATACTTACAGCGTGTTCTTGTCCGTTTATATGATCTATTTCATAATGGTAAGGGATTTCAACTTTGCAATAATCACATGAATAATTGTTTTTATAACAACGTCTCCATATTGTATTTAATGCTAACAATTTATCATAGTTTAACTCATGCGTGTAACTGTCTATGTGTTTTTTAATTTCTGTAAATGGAGAATTTACAAATATTTCACAAACTTTGCAAAACAAACGATTGTAATTCATAACTTTCAAAAGATAATGAACTTTAACCGTATCTGTATTATTATCTAAATTATTGTTGGCACTTTTTTGTATTTCATTCTCATTACATGTATTTATAATACTACTATTTATAATATTTACGGTTTTGCTATCTACTATTTCACTGTTTTCGTTTAATCGCTCATTAGTTCTATGTCTAAAACCATTTACATGTTCACGTTTATTAAATTCGTTATTTGGTACAGTAACTTTACATGTTTTACAGTAATATTTATTATCGTTAATAGTTAAAGTATTTAGTTTAGATACTAAAGGATCATTCAATACTGGAGACGTATTACTCGGTTTCATCTTGGTCGTTACATAACTGACTTCAGAAATAGATTGAGACTGGCTGTGAGTTAATTTTGAATTCGCTTCAAATGTGCGATCAACTGAATTTACTTTATCACCAATATTTTGTTCTGGTACAGTTTTTAAATTACCATTATTCACCGTCTTCGTTGCTTGCAATCTTTCATAAGATTCTGATATTGAGTTTGAACTTGATTGTAATATATTATTGATTGATTGCGACTTTGATCCTGATTCAGTTTTATTATACTCTAGGCCTTTATTTAAAACGGTTCTGTATTGTACTCTTTCAGGTGATGGTGACATCGTATATCTTTCTTTCAATAGTTTCTTATGCTCCTTACTGTCTATGTGGGACATTCTGTTGTCATCCAAGCAGTAGGCATTACATGTTTTGCAGTAGCATTTATCTCCGCGTTCACTCAGTGTATTCCTTTCTAATATATCATTATATTTTGTGATATGATCGTCAGAATGTACGTGAGTACCAATATGATCGACTATTACAAAACAAACTCTGCATTTAATTTCCATTATGTCATTCAGTTTGAAAAGATATTGTAGATTTTCACTACCATTATTAGATAAATTCGGAAATTTCTTTTGTGTCATCTCTTTTGGGTTAGCCATAATATGGCTACTGTCAAATTCCACCTGAGGTAAACATAAGTCAGAAATACCATGATCTTTATTGGCTTCATTTTCTTCAGCAAGAGTACTTAATGCATCTTTATTATCGGTTTCAATTGAAGTTTGTAATTTTTCAGTATTCAATAATACAACTGCTTCTTTCATGTTTTCTTTGTGTGGTGAAGAAAGCTTGTGCAGTTGTATATCCATTATAATATCATTACAAAGTATGCAGTGACTCCAAATTTCATCATTCTGTAAAATATAAACATGCTTACATATGCCGGGAGTGAAATGTTAAAAAGTTAAAGTAGGTACAAGTTATTCATCTTATACTATTGTCGATCTCGATCATTATACACGGTAAACCAAAACCTTACAAATATGAATGCGTGTAAATCAAAGATGAGTTTGATTATTATAATAAATATTTATTGCCACACTGGGTGAAAGTCCACACTTGTCATAATAACATTTTATAAAGAAAAAACAAAAACATATTCTATGTGTGTACTACATATAAATACCTACTTATAATTAATTAATCTGTTGCGTGGTGTCCCTGCTTCAGCATAAAATCGCACTGCTCATAAATCAGCGCACGTAGCGCAACCCTGTTTCTCGTTAGTTCTATGTATAAAACCATTTATAAGTATGTTCACGTATATTAAATTTATTATTTGGCACAGTAACTTCACATGTTTTACAGTCACAAATATATATTATCGTTATTAGTTAAAGTATTTAGATTGGATACTAAAGTATTATTCGATGCTGAAGACGTTTTACTCGGTTTCATCTTGGTTGTTTCATTACTTACTTCAGAAATAGATTGAGACTGGCTATGTTTTAATTCTGAATTTGCTTCAAATGTGCGATCAACTGAATTTACTTTATTATAAATATTTTGTTCTGATACAGTTTTTAAAATACCATTATTCACCGCCTTCGTTGCTACCAATATTTCATAAGAGTCTGATATTGAATTTGAACTTGATTGTAATACATTATTAATCGATTGCGACTTCTTCGTTGCTTGCGATATTTCATAAGAGTCTGATATTGAATTGGAACTTGATTGTAATACATTACTAATCGATTGCGACTTCTTCGTTGCTTGAGATATTTCATAAGAGTCTGATATTGAATTGGAACTTGATTGTAATACATTATTAATCGATCGCGACTTCTTCGTTGCTTGCAATATTTCATAAGATTCTGATATTGAATTTGAACTTGATTGTAATACATTATTAATCGATTGCGATTTCTTCGTTGCTTGCAATATTTCATAAGATTCTGATATTGAATTGGAACTTGATTGTAATACATTATTAATCGATTGCGACTTCTTCGTTGCTTGCGATATTTCACAAGAGTCTGATATTGAATTTGATTGTAATATATTATTAATCGATTGCGACTTCTTCGTTGCTTGCTATATTTCATAAGATTCTGATATTGAATTGGAACTTGATTGTAATGCATTATTAATCGATTGCGACTTCTTCGTTCCTTGCAATAATTCATAAGATTCTGTTATTGAATGTGAACTTGATTGTAATACATTATTAATCGATTGCGACTTTTTCGTTGCTTGCAATATTTCATAAGATTCTGATATTGAATTTGAACTTGATTGTAATACATTATTATTAATCGATCGCAACTTTGATGCTAATCTAGTTTGGTTACATTCTAGGTCTTTATTCAAAATTGTTCTGTATTGTACTCTTTCAGATGATGGTGACATCGTATATCTTTCTTTAAATAGTTTCTTATGCTCCTTACTGTCTATATGGGACATTCTGTTGTTATACATGCAGTAGGCATTACATGTTTTGCAGTAGAATTTATCTCCGCGTTCACTTAGTGTATCAGTTTCTAATAAATCATTATATTTTGTGATATGATCGTCAGAATGTACGTGAGTACCAATATGATCGACTACAAAACAAACTATGCATTTATTTTCCATTTTGTCATTAAGTTTGAATAGATATTGTAGTTTTTCACAACCATTATTTGCTAAATTCGGAAATTTCTTCTCTTTTGGGTTAGGCATAGAATAGCTCCTGTCAAATTCAACCTGAGGTAAACATAAGTCAGAAATATCGTAATCTTTATTGGCCTCATTTTCTTTGGCAAGTTTACTATCTTTATTATCGATTTCAATTGATGTTTGTGATTTTTCAGTATTCAATAATACAAATGCTTCATTCATTTTTTCTTTGTGTGTTGAAGAGAGCTTGTGCACTTGTGTATCCATTATAATATCATTACAAAGTATACAGTGACTCCAAATCTCATAATTCTGTAAAATATGTGTGCCGAGAGTGAAATGTTAAAAATTAAAAGTAGGTACATGCTTCGTTGTACGAGATTGTACCAATAGTTTAAGTTATTCATCTTATACTATTGCCGATCTTAAAATCAGGTAAAAGAAACACGCACACGGTACACCAAAATCTTACAAATATGAATGCGTGTAAATTAGACGATGGACTTGCACTCTTGTGAGCAATAGTTCGTAAACCGTATTACATGATAGGACATATTTTTAATAAACTTCCGGAACACGTAAGTGCCGCCATACACGGACTGTTCGAGCAGTCATAGTCAACAGCTTGAAACTGCCATTGATAACTCTCGTTGCAGTTGGCAATTTCAATTTTAATTCAAATCAGTAGCATCATGGATTTTGAGGAAGAAGCACTACTGCTGCTTATGCACATACGACGACGACGGCGGCGTAGAAATAGAAAATTGTGGGTTCATCCAATATTAAAAACACGAAATTATAATGGAGAATTTAATCACTTGTTTTTGGAACTAAGACGTGATGAAGAAAAGTTTTTTAATTATTTTAGAATGTCAATCTCATCTTTTGACGAATTGTGTAATATACTCAAAGAAGGCGGGGGTAACTGCGCGAGAGCAGTCGACAGCTCGAGCAATCAGTGTATGCCTGGCGACTGCTTGAGCGCACAATGAAATTTCACTCGAAGCATTTGTAACTGCTCGAGCGGTTCGTGTATGTACGTACGTGGAAGTCTGTAGTTCACTATGCAGTCGCAGCTTGAAGCAGTCGATCCTAACTGCTTCAAGCTGTCCGTGTATGGCCAGCCTTAGAAGCCTATGCTACGATAAATTCAAGCACAAAATAAAAAATATTTTAGAAGAAATTATTATTATTATGATATACGAGATTATTATGATGATAATTCAATAAATTGTTGAATTTATCTGCTGGGAATCTTATTAAATTAATTTATAACATACTAGCTGTTACGCGGTTTCACTCGCGTTCCCGGGATATAAAGTAGCCTATAATACTCGGGGATAATGTAGCTTCCTATTAGTGAAAGATTTTTTGGAATCCGATTGGTAGTTCCAGAGATTAGCCCGTTTAAACAAACAAACAAACAAAAAAACTCTTCCGCTTTATTATAGTAGTACAGATTATTTAATTATACTAGGTATAATTGAAGATTTGTACGCTTAATTTGAATTTGATTATTATGCGCAAGATTTATAGCATCAGATAACTTCCACACAAAACATTTTATTTGTCTATGTTACGAATTTCATCCGATTCTTCTCAGCGATTAAGGCGTGATAGAGGAACAAACATTCGAACTATACTAGCATTTACTAGGATGGATAACGGTTAAAAACAATCTGCGTCACACTTGTTTGAGTCACTTGCATGTTTCCCACTTCTACACATATTTTAGATTTCTATGGACCACTGCTAGAGCAGTGTGAGAGAGACAACCCATCCATTGCAAGAAAGAGATATGTCATATGATGTAGGGCATATTTTCGCTCCTGTAGAAATACACCCTAGGCTGCGTTTCCACTGAGGCGGAGCGGAGCTTAGCGGTGTATGAATTACCCAATCACAATGCTCGAAACCTGCGCTCTGCTTCAGTGGAAACAGTGTGATTGGTTCATTCATGCATTGCTAAGCTCCACTCCGCCTCAGTTGAAACGCAGCCTAAGGTAGACAATTCTCCAGTTAATAATAACCATGTAATTGCATTGTAACTGTTTAACATCATGGAAATCGATGTCTGATTAGCTAGGGATCCACCTACCACCCCCAAGCTGAGACACTGTCGCTGGGAATCTAGAGATGGCTTGGCATTAATGGTAACTTGGCAGCTGCACTTAAAAGACCATTCTCCACAGCTTTATGGTCATAAATAAGTATATTAAAAGTAATCCGAATAATTATGAAACTTACCTTTCTTATACAATGTACATCTTTAACAGGCACCTTTACTTTATCCATATGTTCTTTTGAAAGCATATGCTCCATTTTATTACTATCTTTTATCATTATCTTACAAACCCTACATTGGATTTGTTCGCCAACTTTATAAAAACCATGGAAATTGTTGAGAGGTACCGTTACTTTACTGCCATTTATTGCAGTTATTTCTTTTGAATGGCTGTCCAAATCAATATCTGCATTAGTGTTATCATCAACATCTTCATTAACTGCATAATCATTAACAGCTGTTATATATTCATCACTTTTTGAATCGTTAATGTAAAATTTTTGAAAATCTTTTAATATAATGTCATGTTTAACGGAAATAGCATGTTGTTTTGTTGTCTCATGTTTTTTTTTGTCTTTCAACGGTACTTCAGTAGCGCAAGGTGCACAAAAGTATGTATTATAAGTTTTATCTGATGTATTCAATTTGTTACCTTGTACCATGAATTGTTGTACTCTTTTTAGTGCTATATCTATTATGTTGAGATAAGTTTTATGTTTAATGCTTTCATTATGCTCTTTATTATATGCTATAGGTACATTAATATTGCATATGTCACATTTATATGTGGGAGCGACTTCATCTGCAATTAATTAAACATTTATTTTTGGTTTTCAAGACTTGTATGCACACAGCAATGATGAAACCGAAGGGAAGGAAGGCAAGCACACAAAGCCTAGAAGGAACTGGCTCTGGAGTGCAGCTATTGGAATACATCAGTAGGAGTTTGGTGACAGATACTCAACTAGAGGGTGGTAGCCTGCAAGGTGGGTACTACAAAGTACCCGTCCACCATGATATGGATTCCTTATGATGTTTTCTAAAGCTCTAGTTAAATGTAGGATTTGAACCCGGGACCTTCATATACTACCACTGAGCTATCATCGCCTTAAAATCAAATCTTAATCGCCTTTGTTCTATATTCATTACTAGCTGTCCCCCGCGGTTTCACACACTTTCCCAGGATGCAAAGTAGCTTATGATTATCTGTTTGCAATGCGTGCAATAGACAGCTATGACCACCTGTCACATAAATTATGACTGGCAGAACAATGGAGGTGGTACTCATCAATATGACCAAATACACTTATTTTCTTGATAGTCACATATCTATAGTGCGTTATAGTGTGTTGCTAGCAGTGATATTATAATAAAAAGAGGTAGATATTGCATTAACGCAAGCTAATTGTTGCATACAAATTCAGACAATTGTCGTAGTTTTGCTTAGCAGCTACATATAGCTATCTCTTTCTGTACCATACTTTCCGTATTATCTATCGCATTCACCTAATTTAACAATAACTGAACGCCGCTTAGTATGAGGGTAGCATATCTCTATTATAATATCATTGGTTGCTAGGGATACAGGTAGGGAATGTCTTCATATTGGTTCACTTACTTTCAATAATGCTTGCTCTAATTTCAAAATCATAATAATCATCATAATCTGAAGCACTCCATAAAGGTACAATTCCATTAGTAGAATTATTCCTTGAGTTAATTTTAGTTATACATTGATAGTCCATCTTATCTAATGTTACAGTGTAAGGGTATGATTCAATAATCGCCATGACAGTTCCTGTAACAAAAGGGATAAGTTTAATTCCTTCGATGGCGACTGTAGTACAGTCCAGGGCAAAAGTATGTAAGTTTTGACGAGAGTTAAAATTGATATTGTGGAGATTAGTGGTTATAGTATGGTTAAAATTAACGGCGGTTACAAAATTAGCTAAAATGTAGCAACAAATTATAGTGACTGAACTTATAGTGAAATCCAACAATGTTTTTCTGTTAAACTATTCAATAAATTGAGTTTAACATAGATATTATGCAGACTGAATCTTTTGACATAAGAAAAAGTTTCTATTGAATTTCACAAAATGTTACATAGTTATCATTGGCTGTATTTTTGCTGAGTATGCGAGTTTGGGCACCTTTATTACACAAAATATAATTAAATGAATTAAACTAAATCTAACTGGTGGAGAGTTTTGGTGTGAAGAATGTTGGATATTTTGTATGTTATCATGAATACAGTGGATAAGATCTCAGCAAGTATGTGTAGAACATAGAACATTTATACTCTCAGTGTAGAATGTAGAACCTAGACCAATTATTTAGAGTTTAAAAAGTACCCGATACTTTTGTGTTAATATATCTGTGAAACAAGCTCAATAATGAAACATTGAATTACTGTGAATTATATTTTGTTTCTCAACTGTTTACCTGATTGATTACGCACGCACACGCACGTTTTATTCACAATAAAACCTTTTTAAAACCATCGGTAATTTTAACAAGTAGAGAAACTCACAGATCATATAGAATATGTTGTATACACAACCATGGATTTAATATACAAACAGGATTGAACTCTCCAAAAATTTTATCATACAAAAATAAACCATAAGTCATGCACGTTAGGGTTTACTTTTGTTAGTTATCTTAGCCGAGGCAAAACGAGCCGAGAGAGATAGCCCGAACCGAGGCCGTTTGTCCCTTTTCCTCAATTGCCAAAAGATAAAAATGTTAAAGATGGTAGAAAATATTTCACCACAACAAGTAAAATATATTACGTATAAATATTTTTTTGCTATTAAACTAGTTTTAAATCATTTTATTTTGTAGGTTTACATCTGTACATAATAATAAATAATTGTATTTAAGTAAAATAATCAAAATAATATGATTGTTTGGTAGCTATCATAAAATTATTCTGGTAGCACTGAAATCTGATATCAGTGGTGTCATGGCAACATGGCGACTTTTTCTGTTATTTTGTGGAAACGCATTTTGTTTATACTTTTTATCGTGAAAATGGTGAAAAAAAATTGTATCAAGACATGTAAAAGTGAATCATGTGCTGGTTGTGGGATTTTATTTCACAAGTAAGGAATAACGATGATTTTATTTACTAACAATGGTGAGTCATAAGTAGTTTGACCATGGTTTATTAAAAAAAATTGTAGACGGAAGACACTAAAGTTAGTGTAATTCTTTTTAAAACTAAGTATAATGTTTATTGTGTGTTGTAATGTGTACCTATTGTATAAATTATTTGTACCTATGTATCGCATAATTGAAATAGCATTATTTTTTATGTTTGTTACAGCTTTCCATCGAAAGAAGAAATGAAGCAAAAATGCAATTTTTATGCGATTAAAACAAATGTTTTCCACAAGATTGAAACATCTTATTATTCCACCGCATCCTTTCCAATGCATAACAGATGAAGAACCGCAAAAACTGTAACTAGTAAAAGCATTGGCTAATAATTCGTACCTATTCACCACGCGAAATGTAATGCATTCAGAAACTTAGGCAGTGAGATTGGCCTAAGGCAGAAACTAAATAAAACGATTTTGTTTAGCCGTGTTTAATTTTAATAAATACCTACTTTGTCAAGCACATTCGAGTTTTATTTCCCTTTGCTTTATTTTAATTCCCAAATAACAGCTCTGTAGAGCAAACTGAAAAAAGAGCAAGGGGAAAAGCCGTGGTCCCAGAACGAAATTCTGCATGCACCTTTGCCTATTCATACGTAATATTTGATGATTCGACACAAAACGTAACTCAAAAATTAATCATAACTTTTCTCAAAAACATGGGTATACACGGCTACACATCAAGCTATACATTTCCAGTATAAACTGATCTCGCATTGTATAGGATTTCTGTACAATGAGAGGTCAGCTAATATTGGAAATTTATATCTTGATTAATCGTGCGTACACGATTCAACACCCACATAGAACATAACAATGTTCAGTTTCAAATAATGGGTTTTCGCGAAAAAGTATCTCGATATCTATAGTTTTTCATTATGGTTTTATCTCTTATTTTTTCTATAAATTATTATTTCACTATTTTAAGTAACATAATGTTAATATTTTTGTAATACAAACAATAATTTGAAATCAACTAGTGTCAAAACGCCACAAACAGACAAAATTGGAGGAACTTTGCAATGCAGCGATTGTGCGCGAAAGGGACTAACAATGACCACGACCACTCTGCCAAGAGTGCACGACTAGGAAGAAGAAGTGTCAACCGGACACAAATTATCTCTCAAATCCAACTTTCCTGTTCGTTATAAAAATGTTTGGTCACCCTATTAGAATGGGATAAACAGCCTCGGTATGCGTTATCTCTCTCTGCTCGCGTTTTTGGCCCAAGAGCTCAATCCTGTTGGTATATTAAATCCATGTACACAACACAAGAGAAACTCGTTTTTTTTTTTTAATAATGTTTATTCATGACCATAGAAACAGAGTCTTTCAGTCGCATACATAAATAATGATAAGTCACAATAATAATAAAAGTAAGCAGATTATCCTAATATTTAAGCTATTACAAAACATGTTATTTATCACTAAATTTTTTCTATAGTATTACATATATATTTATACAAAAAATTAAAATAGTTCTTATTTGCTAATAAATCTTGAACACGGCGGGGAACACTTTGTTGACTTTCACTATCACTTAGGTTGCTGTCACTGTCATTAATATCACTCGCTAATATCAACCGTTGAATGTGAAAACTTGTACATTTTAGAATTAAATGATCCAAATCAGCATTTTCCAATCCACAGTGAGGACATCGACTATTGTTGTATATACGGAGTCTGTTCAGGTGAGCTGGTGTAAAGCAATGTCCCAAACGCATACGTGTTATTATTGTTATATATCTTGTCGTGATAGAGAAACTCGAAAACAATCAGTGTTGCCAGATGAAAAAAAAAAAAACAGTAGACAGGCTGATAAGTTTTACTAAAACCCATAGATTAAAGATATGCGATTTCTTTGCTAAAACCCGTAGAGTGAATATGACTAGAGTCCGTTTTGTCGTGGTCAGTTTGAGATAGAGAATGAGCTATATGTAGTTATACGATTTTTATACATGTATAGAACTGGTGTTACCATATCATTATTTTTACTCGGCTTTTGGGAAATTATTATTTGAGTTCTATAAAAAGCTTATTTAAAATTTGACATAAATTTAGAATAATAAATATCCTGGGTTCACACATATAATGCGTCAAATAAACCGTATTATTTCGTGATAAGTATTATTTGTTATTATAGCGGCAATAGAAAATTTCAACTGTCTACTTATTACGGTTCATGAGAACCTCACTGTCAGATAGACGGACTGACAGCGGACGCTTAGAAATAGGGTCCCATTGGTAGCCTTTGGGTAGGGAAGTAAAAAAAACATTAATTTGTAATCTCCTTCGTAAAGCCCCACAAACCTATCTGGCCCGTGGCCAGGTTTAGTTTAACTTTGACGGCCATTGATTTGGGATTTCATATTTACGATTTATAACGTATTAAAAAAGCTACTTACTAAATCTCGTTCAAACAAAGGGGATAGAACCTTTGTGGCATAGCTAGCCGCCGCCATTTTAGTTTTTTTGCAATATCGCGGCGCACGATGTAACTGGTATATATGGATAGAGGACACTTATACAAACAAAAAATGTTAATCAATATGGTGGCCTAAATTGTCACGTTTCCGAGATATTTGGAGGTAAAGATCGCCATATGAGAATTATGAAAATCATCAAAAATTAACTTATTACGTGTTTATATGCATTCGATTGTATTCAAATAATAGTTCCCAGGTTGATTTATAAATATTTTTGAATAGAGTAAAACTAGGAGCACGTAAAACAATATTTTTAATTACTTACCTACTAAACAGCATCGTAATATTCGCTATGAACCACAATATTGTCAAAGTAGTTCGGATCGTGACTTGTTTTCCATCTTTTCATTATTATACAAACAAAAGTGACAATACTTGTCCTAAAATCTATGTTCCCAAGTTAATTGGAACTAAAGATCGCTAAGTAATGCTCCCTGGGAGCTAAAATTGCAATAGCGTCGTAAATAAATAAAAAAAACCCGGTCCCGGGTGCAGCTGTTGGAATCGAGCCGTAACGTCAACTTCAAGGCGTTCATGGTGCGAGTATCAACATGTTTTCTGCACCTCGTCATGGAAGAGGACTTTTGGCCGCAGAACTTGGTGTTCCGTCGCTTTCGCGGACAAGTGCCACATGATCGCACGAAGACATAGTGCAGTGCAGTAGTGTTAACTAACATAGGCTTTAGTGTTTTATACTAACAAAAATGTGTTATTATACTATTTATGTTAGTTTGTAAGGTATAGGGTATGGGCCACAGTAGCCTGATAATAAAGATTTAATATTATTATTGCAAATATTCCTCGTTTCGTGGTGGAGGAAAGCCGCGATCGGCTTGTGTCTGAAATCGAGAGCTCATAACTAGTGTCTCCGATTACGGTCGACTAAACCTAGTCCATTTCAACCCCACTAAGACCCATGTCTGCGCGTTCACTGCTAAGAAAACCCCATTTACTGTGGCTTCACAATTCCAGAACACGGACACCAGTGAAAGCTTCGGGATCCTCGGCATCGACATTTCTAACGAAGTCAATAGCCGTCTAGAAGACAAGGTTAAGCTAGCATCCAAAAAACTCGGAAGTGCTCAACAGAGCGAAACAGTACTTCACATCGGGGCAAAGGCTGCAACTTTACAAGTCGCAAGTCCGGCCTTATATGGAGTACTGCTCTTACCTGGATACCAGTTTGGACCTTTGGACTCGGTTCAGCGACGTGCCATTAGAATCGTCACGATCCCGAGCTCACAAGCGGCTTAGGGCTCCTTAATCTGAGAAGAGACTTTGCCTCCTTATGTGTGTTCTACCGCTTGTACAACAGACAGTGTTCTGTAAAATTGTTTAACCTGATGCCTACGGCTACTTCCTACCATCGCAAGTCTCGCCATTGACGGGGAGTCCATCCTCACACATTGGAACCAAAATAGTATCGAACTATGCGGTCTTAAAGGAGCTTTCTTCGCTTACAATCAGGCGGGCCGTATGTGCTACCTAAGTAGTGTAAAAAAAACCTTTTATTTAAATGTTTGAGGTCACGGCTTGTTTCTATTATGTGTTTTATTTTATTTTTAAAACCGTAATGCGATATTATTTGACCACTTTTGCTTAAAAACAAGAACATATACTGTACTTAATCAACATTAAACTATTCTCATTCGTCTCATATTATATATACATCGATATTCCAATATCTCGGTAAAATGATATTTTAAGACAAGTATTGTCATTTTTAATCGATTTAGTGATGAATGTAGTCTTATAGTAGATTGCCAAACAGATTGAGACTATCAAACATAAGAACAACGCTTTATAGTAACAACTGTTATCCAATGGCCGTAAAAAATTACAATAAATTGCCTGAAAGTATTAGTAATTTACCATTAAATAAATTTAAAATTATATTTAAAAAAATGTTATCATGTGAATGTTTTTATTCAATAAACGATTATTTCAATTATAAATTTTGGTATGAATAAAAATTTAAAAATCTTATAGATATAGTTTATGTTATGTGAATCTTAAATCTGTTTTATTGCTTAATTTATTTTGTGAATGTTAAAACTCAATATATTATAATTTTATTTTCTATTGTATAATTTTTTTACATTGTATTAATCAATTTTGCATACCACTTGCTGGTGAAGAGTGAGCACGTTTATTATTATGACCTTGTGTGTACCACAATTCGAGCAAAATAAAAATCATTCATTCATTCACTAGAGTGGGAGACTGAAATTTTATGTCGGCAACACAGATTTGAGAAATTTGGCAATACCCGTAGATTGAAGATTAGGTAGATTTGCAGTCAGCGAATGGCGAAGAAGATCGCTATAGTTCGACATATTTACATATAATACAGCTACGTACAATTAATACTGCCATACTTACACTTTTACCCCATTTTGTGGGTAAACTGGTATTGGGCATTTAGGTTTTACTACGAGTCGTAATTTATCAATGGTGTGGCAGGTGATATTGTTATAACTTTATAGAAGTCATAATAAAACACGGGATTGATGAAGTATAGTTTAATTAAGACCCTAGACATACAAAATAAATAGTTTCGTACAGGCTAGAGGATTTTTTTGTATGAGTTGTGACTTATCACGTTTTGACCGCAACCTCCTCAGTTATTGATTGTATATACTGTACTGATAGGTGATGTATTCTGAAGACACAATTAAATACCTAATTATCCTTTGTTTCCATATAAACTCGCAAATTTTCACATTTAGAGAGTAGCCTTGCGGATCTGAAAGAGAAAATACCTGCGGCGAGCACACTTGGTCTGACCTACTTTAACCTTAGAGTGGACTGTATGAGATTAACGACGAAAACATAGACTACCGGCTGGACGAAGTCACTCAGGACGCGACCAGATCCGGGCGAATCAGGAGAGAGAGACGGGGACGGAGTAGCAACATGAAGGGGGAGGGGTGAGGGGTGCGCGGTGATGCGCGTAGCAAGAGCAGATGGGGTGCGCGGGACACGCGGGACTTTTCGGGGCAAGCGGGAACGTGCCTGGAACACGGGCGGAACGTGTGGGACCTACTCGGGACACGATCGGGGCGCGTAGAACGTATTCGGGACACTTTCGGGACACGTGGAACGCGCGCGGGACACACGGAACGTGTGCGGGATGCGATCGGGACACGGTTGGAACGCGTGGGACGTAATCGGGACACGATCGGGATACGTGAGGCGTCCCGGGACACGATTAAAATACGAGCGGGACACGTAGGACGTATCCGGCTTGCCCGTAGATATCAGCTGCAGTCGGTGGGGCTCTTCTTTTGCCCAAGGATTCCCAACCACCCAATAAAAACAGCCAATTCTTCTTATATTTCTTCCTTTTTCTTCTTCCAGTTTTCTTGAGGGCTGCTGCCGTGGGAATGCCATTCCGAAGGAAACCGCGCTACTTTTATACTGTCGGCCAATGTACTGTGACCAATCAGAAGCCCGGAAATAATTTATTTTTAACCAATCAGAAAGAAGGTCGCAACCTTGACACAATTTCGCGGTTTGTTTTGATGCTATCTCTTTCCCACTTAGTCCCGTTTCTTTCTGCGGGATGTTCTGTCCCTTTCTAACCGTGTTCCTGTCTCTTTCTATAGCGTTTTTTCCTTATAATTGCGTTTTCCTTAGGAAATGGCTTTCTCATTACAACATTAACTTATTTACTAGATAGACCTTACTTTTCTACACATTATATAAAAAGAATTACATAAATATCTCTATTTTCTTATGAGATAAAATTGAAAAACCTCAAGTGGCTCTCATGTCGGTAACGCCGCGTCATTAAACGGTGCTACTACTTGAGAGGCCCTCTTTTTCTCGAAATAAGTTAACACAAAACTAAAAACCTTTCTTTCCTTACCTAAAACCTTAAATTAATACTTTAGACCTTATAATATGAATAATTTCGCACTTAAATTAATACTATCACTTAAATATTTACATTTCACACTTAAAATTATTTCTTATATACAACTTAGGTAAAACACACACACTTAGGCACTTCACATAATCAGTTCGCGTCGCTGACAATACCTATATTTGATTTCATAATACATGACATATATCGTCGTTATTTGTAAGTTATTATTTCCGCGTCACACGAATTCAAAACAATTACTTTCTATGTATCAAACTTACCTATAAATATAACTATAAATGGTTCTTTATGAAAACTACAAAAAATAAAACACGCTATTTAAAGTGCTAAAATTAATAAAGTGGTAAAATTTATAAAATGCTGGTATCCCCATCAACTTATAATCCGACTATTTACGAATGACACGTAGTACCATAGTTAACCACCCCACAATAATAAGCCTCACACTTTGGTCGGTTAGCACTAAAAACAAATTTGGTTGATCATCGTTTTTCGACGAAATTATCTATTAAATTTGCATGATATTGACAGAAAATACACTTGAGTATAGTAATCCTTTGATTTCCTTACTGCATCAATTAAAAAAATCTACTTACCGATGAAAGGTTATGTTTGGTTAATTACGTTCACTACGGCTTTTACAACCAATTACACAACAATTCACCATCACTGCACACTAAACAATATCTTTGAGAATATAAAAAAGGCACAAATAACATTCAATTAGGATTTCAAAGCTCTCATCAACAAAATATCTTTTGGAACCAGAAACTTGTTTGCCATCAACGAGTTCAACGACACCGATTTTGACACTGATGTCAAGGATAGAAACCTATACGCGAGATAGGGACAAAAAAATATGCTTAGTCCTGCTCACACATACACGTTTTGCCATATACGTATCTCGCTTTCGTAATTATTATTATTTTAGTGACATATCTACCTAATCCTGAATCTAAGGCAATACCGAAACGTCTTTGGAATGTCATTATTTATTTCGCGAACTAGTTCGCAAACATTGTAATGACCTTGAAAAACCGACATTCGAGTAGGATAAAAAATGCTAGCGCTCTGTCTCGTTTCTTAACGTGTATTTCCAATAAGTGTTTCTCTTTCTGTGTGAATGAGTCAGAAGATATCTCAAGGTTTATAGCTTTCTCTGTCTACGGCTAAAACCATACTAAAACATGACTGGACGGTGACTGATCAGGCGCACTATGTGAAACTGAATGCACAGATTACTTAGAGATACTACGTATAGTGAATGTGCGGACTATATTAGACCGGCCGCATACTATAAGAACTTTTCTGTCAGAAAATTTTGGACGCCCGCTTGCTCATACGTTTTTGGACGTCAGACGTCAGTATTTTCGGATAGTATGCGGGGTCTAGAACAAAATGTATGAGGAAAGTGCCTTCCGGCGGGCGTCAGAAATTTTCTAACATAAAAGGAGAATGGCGAGATTCCATACATGCTTGGACCTACATTTTTTTTTTGTAACGTATATGACAACCACTGTTGAATTCCTGTAGATTAATAAACTGTTATGCTATTTCTAAAAAATATTTTAACAAAAAAAAGCTGCAGTTTTTTTTTTTTTTATTTGAGTTAAAAGGTTTTATAGGTTATGCCGATTTTGACATATCAAATGAGTAACGTTCGATATACCTATTATAAGTACATTTTAAAAATGTGGATGAAATCCATTTAGTTCTACCGAGGGACGCGCGTCCTATTATAACAATTGATGTCATTATTATATTTTTAACCGCGAGCCAAGCGATTCATTATGATTTTACACTAGTTTTGTAGACAATAGAGACAGATAGATGCTGAATAAATATGTTATTTAAGTACCTAACAATTGTTTCTAGTATAGGTACTTACCCAGATAGGTATATCCTACTGGTAGGTAGTAGGTACTTTGAAGTATCGGGACATGCACAGGCTTTCAATAAAACAAGGTCATTTTTATTTAGGTTTTTATTCATCAAAATAAAATCCAATGACAATACTGTCTAAGAATTCTGCCAGTGGATTTATATTGCGTTCATGCAAATCCAAATAACACAGCCAATTGTCGATTATCTAAGGTCCATTCAAATGCCGTAGTCACGTGTAGAAAAGAAATCGGTATCCGTAGAAAAGCAAAGGGTCGTGGTGTAGTCAGGAGTCAACCAAAAACCGAAGGAATGCGCACAAAAAGAAAGTACCTTTTGAATTGTGTGACAGTCACACAATGTCAGACAAATCAATCAACTTCTTATTAGTTTTAAGTTTGGCAATCAAATCCAAATTAGGACTTATTTCTGCCAGTGTCGAGTTATATTATAATTTCTCGTCAAAAAGTCGATCAATGAACTTCACTCAAAGGCATCGAGGAACAATCTCTAGAGTAGTAATACCGTGCAATCCGATTCCGCAACTAGTCAGTGATTTGTCACTGATTTGTATCTGCTCATGAGCGCCCTTGTACAGTATCGACCAAAACCTCGATCCGCGCGTACGTATCAAACATATACTTTTTGTCAATATTTCACAATGTCTTGCTGTTCAATTAAGTGGTGTGGGAATAACAGTCGAAATTCTAGTTATAAAACAAACGGAATCACTTTTCATCGGTTAGTAACAATTTATTACATGAATTTACTTATTTTTCATCACAGCTCAAGATATACTGGACGCACGCGTTGACGTAATTTATCTCCATCTCACTTTCACCCGTTATATTTCTATTTTCATCCTTTTCTTTCGATGATCGCGCCTCCCCGCTAGTGTTGGGCTTGGATAAGAAAATCATTATCGATATGCAAACTTATTTTGTTCAGAGAGAAAAATGTTTCAGTTTACAATATTGTATTAAGGCTGCGTATAAAGCAAAATAACAATCTTAGAATTGAAATTTAACCAAGTAAATAGTATTTAAATGAAAAAATATTTTTATATGGGTATTTTCATTATATACGCGAGGGTTCTGCCTGAGCAAAAACATAATGGAATGAAATTTCCTCGATAGAAAAAAATCACAAAGCTACCTCTAATAATAATGAATTTTCGGTTTTATTCGTTCATGGTGTATCTAATTAAGACAAAAATTCGATAAATAATATCACTAACATATGACCTAGGGCTGCTACTTGTCGCGACTCGGGTCGCGAAAACGTACCGATTAATCGGTTGTAAATGTAGAAACATAAGTACGAATGAATAATCCGAGACTGGCAACACTTTGTCGTTCGTTGCCATTTTGTTAGTTTTAAAGTGAGTGAAAGAAGCCGTTGTGAGGGGGGACAGGAGAAATTGCCGTAAGTGTTTCAATTCCTTATTAAAGATAAAACTTGTTTGAATTATGGATTGTGATGTTAATTGTCGATTGATTGAGATAGGACTTTGGTGAAATTATGCTAAGATTCCTCAGATAATTTAAGATGACATGTGAGGGACAAAGAAGGGTTTCTCGTGGTTGGTTTTATTGTTAAGTGTTGTTTGCCTATACTGATACTACCGTTGAATGAGATGATAACGCGAAGCCTATGAGATAAATATAGATAGGATGTTAGAACAGTTAGATGAGACTTAGCAGATTTGTAGGGAGCTCCCATAATGTAATATAAGAATGTTAGGAGCTGCCCCCACTAAGGGGATGTTAGGAGCCACCCCGAGGGGTGTAGGGAGGGTTCAACCTGGTTTAGGATCTGTTCGAACCGGCAGACAAGGTTCTACCCCCGGAGGGACTGTTAGGTAGGTGGGATCAACCTGTTATAGGATCTGACTGAGCTGGCAGACAAGGTGGTACCCCATAGGAACAGGGGGTTCAACCTGTTGTAGGATCTGACTGAGCCGGCAGACAAGGTGATACCCCGTAGGGAACATAGGGGGTCCAACTTGCTTTAGGATCTGACCGAGCAAGGCAGACAAGGTTGTGCCCTCGTAGGGAACTAATGGTCGAACCGATGTGGTCGATTATGGTCAAGTCTAGATCTAGCGCGGTCTGTCTCCCAAGTGGATATTAGGTAGGGCGTAACCCAGCTTCGGGGAGTCTGGATCGATCTAGCACAGGCTGGTATGGTATTTGTGAACTTTGAGCACCCCAATGGGTGAGACTAGATCGATCTAGCATATGACAGTGGTCATACAATGATGATGGCAAAGGCCATATTTGATGCTATTGCGTTTACAATAGGATAGGATGCTATTGTGTTTACAATAGAATAGGGTGCTAGGGTGTTTGCAATGGGATAGGATCCTACTATGGATAATTCCCCTCAGAGCTATTGTGTTGACAATGATCTGGGATCCTACTATGGATAATCACCCGCAGAGCTGTTGTGTTGACAGTGGTCTGAGATCCTACTATGGATAGGGTGTTTGCAATGGGATAGGATCCTACTATGGATAATTCCCCTCAGAGCTATTGTGTTGACAATGGTCTGGGATCCTACTATGGATAACACCCGCGGAGCTGTTGTGTTGACAGTGGTCTGAGATCCTACTATGGATAATTCTCCACAATGCAGTATTGAGTAAGGAAAGTATTGAGTGGAGGCAATAAACTGATGTTTAGAGTAATTATGTAGAGGCTAGTATCAGTAATAACTATGTGCAGCATTTGATAGTGAGACTTGAATGAAATGGGTAGGAAATACTTACGGGTAGGGTCTGGAGGATGTCTGACGTCATCCCGACCCGTGTGGCGCTGGGCGGATGCTGTGTCACATGTGACACAGTGTCTGCCCAGCTTACCTTATACTTACAGATGTCCTCACTAGTAGAGAAGCGAAGCAGACGATATTTGAGTTTGTAATCAGCCAGGGACAGTAAACTAAGAACGACGGGTCTGCACACTTATTCTGAGGGTGAGTGAATTCTTGGTCAGTTGTACTCTCGGTTAATACTAATTTTTAATTTATTCGCGATGTGCCTGTTGTTGTGCCCCGTGCGATGCGGCCTATCATTTGGTAGGTTGTATTCGTATGTGTGTGCTTCACCGGGCTTAATATATTCCCCATATGATTATATCTATATAGTCATATATGTGCATATATACACAGCGCATCCTCAATGATGCTGTGCGATGACATAGTATATGCACTTCGCGACATGGTGGAGATGCTGGGATATGAATAAACCCTAATGATTTGAAATTGAGAGCTGACCGAGAGTTCATCAGAGAAGTGTGACGGATAAATTTAATAACATGTGTCCGTTGTATGAATAATTGAGCTAATTCACATATATTAATAGTGTATGCAATTCAATAGTTGAATGCGTTAAAGCTGGGAGTAATATTTTATTATAATATATTGAAATTACAGAGTGAATTTAATTATTACAAAATTTGAACTGTTATCATTGAATTATCTCGATTTGAAAGTTTGCCATTAGTGATCAATAGATACCGCTGTTAGCTAGTTGAGCTTTGCGAAGTAATAACATTACATTTATATGGCATCAGGTGTTTTGATATAAAAGGTAAAACGTGAAAAATTACTACCTACATGCGGAATTATTTGTGGGTAGTTCATGCCAATATACCTAGTACTTGCTTTGATATAAGGTTGACTCAATACTTATTTACTGGTAATAAGCGTAATGATTATTACGTGAGTGACAAGTGGCTATAAATAAGAAATATGAATTTACGAAATCAATTTATGACGATTCATGACTCGAAAGTATAAGGAAAATTATTTAAGATTGATGGCGATGAATTTGACTTGCCGCCATATTTGTGCCGTGACGTTTGTGTCAAAACAGTTGTGAAGTATGAAAATGAAAAGTTTGGTTGCTTATTTTCAAACTGAGAAGTTTGAATGGGGGGTAAATAATGTAATAAAAGTGTTGGTGCTAATGGCAGATAACGTAAAAACGGATACATGAGAAAGGAAGAAGGATTATAAGGTACTTGATTCATACTATTGTCAAACTAGTGATTGCCTTAGTATTTATGATAACTACTAGCAAAATTAATTACTTATTCTGAAGAATATGAATGATAAGGCTAGTGACTGCCTATTTGGAAAGTTGATAATCTGTGATATATAGTATTCTCTATACTATTATAACTTACTAAGTTTTGAAGTAAGGTTGAACCAGTAATTCATTATAACAAACTTCAGGAGAATTTTTGTAAATGATAGGAATCAGGTATCTTTTATATGTATGTTCTGGTACTCACCTACCTACATGAGAGAATATATAGTTCATAAGTTCATGCGTTGAGAACGGGTATAGGAGATAAAACTAGAGTTAGGTTTATAAAATTACCCGGTTTGACTAGCTATTCTCAAGGAGTCCTTGTGGTGGGCAGGTATGCTAAGGCGCCTAGTGTACTTGTTCCCCGGAGGCACGGTTATATTTAGTATAAATTCACAGTGCTGGCAATGGTCAGGTATGTCGGAGACGTCCGGTGTATTTGCCTATTGAAAGTTGTTTAATAACCAAAAGTTTTATGAGATTATTACATTGTCCAGAATTAATTTTATGATAAACAAATATTGTTAATGTTTACATATTTGATCTGTACCGAGAGAATGGTTGGTTAATAAAATGAATTGTTTTTTTTTTTTTGTTGAGGAATATTATGAAAAGTAATGATGAAATGAAAATAAGCATAACCTAGAGTTATAGCCATATCTTTATATATCAGAATATTATGGGCTTATTTAGGGAAAATAAGTCATTAAAATTAAGCAGCTATAATGCTAAACAATATATATTTTACATCATAAAATGAAACAATTCTATGAATACTTAGCAAGGTAATAGTTTTAATTGCGTTTGCCGGGGTCCTACATCAATCTATATGTGGTAACTATAATTGAAATATGGATTTTATACATGATTAAATGTGTTTAAAGTTAAATAAAGTAGATGACTGATGGTGTTTTCTCTTGGCTCTCATCTTTGTGGATTAATTAGGAATGGCTTATACTTATGTCTTTACAAACTGAACGACTAGTCAACCTGTAATAGATAATTTAATTATGATACTATATATACTGATAATTATATACCTATATAAACTGTAGTACAAACGTTGAAGCATAATTTTAAGTACTAGCAACAAAACAAATGCTATCTAATAAGATTGATGAAGTGTTGATATAACGGTTGAAACAAAAGGTATCCCCAGTTCAAACATTAGGTGAAAGTGATATTAATTTGAACTTAATATGCAAACTCGGTATGAATGAGACAAAGGAAGCTGAAATGGTCAAGGAAGGGTTGAGACATTCATTCAAAATCAACAATCATTTGTTAGGTTTGGGTCATGGTAGGGTACTTATGAACGTTGTTGGGTACCTACATGCAGTTGGATTTACCGCTGCCAACTTTTAGTTTGGTATCAACATTACCATCGAAGTAAATAAACTTCAGGTTGAGTGTGGAATCAATGCGGTTGATGCAATGATATTATAATGGAGACATGCTACCCTCATAATAAGCGGCGTTCAGTTGTTGTTGAATTAGGTGAATGCGATAGATAATACGGAACGTATGGTACAGAAAGAGATAGCTATATGTAGCTGCTAAGCAAAATTACAACAATTGTCTGAATTTGTCTGCAACAATTAGCGTGCGTTGGTGCGATATCTGCCTCTTTTTATTGTGATATCATTGGGTTGATGACGTTTTATATTTTATCGATACGTAAGCGGCCGTCTGCATGCCGTACAATGTGCAGTAGTATGTTAGTGTAATGCCCGGTTTCAGTAATTTACGGACCGTTATCAGTTAATAATTATTAAAATTAATAATAATATTGATTCAAGTCAAACAAAAGATACAGGTGTTTCTCATAATTTTAGTACATTATAATACAAGTACATTTTGATCATTGACGCCTAAACTAGATGCACATAGCATCTGTTCTATAGACATCAAATTAAGACTTATATCTTTACTAATAATTAAGCAAAGACCGCGAAGCTTTGCATAGCACTCTCCCATATGGAAGTAGCTATCACAGGTAAAATTAGCTTACGAAATGATCTATGTGCCTTTGGCAATAAAAGAAAACCTGCCATTAGTAAGCAAAACGATTCGTTTTTGTGTGTTGAAGCCGGGCATAAGTCAATGACATGTTTGAGTAAATTTAATATATTTGTAAGCATTTTTGTGGTTTGTTAAGGATAATGTCAAACACAAAGGGTTTTGAGGTACTAAGTTATAAAATATGTATTAAAATAAAATTTAAAAGGGGCTGTGAGCAGGCTGTATCGAATCGAATTGAACTAGTGACGAAACTTAACCAAGCTCAAAGATGCGATGAAATGGTTGTTAATCAGTTTTATAGTAGATTACCCAAATTAACTTTACCTAAGTTTGAAGGAGATATCTTACAATAGCAAGAGTTTTAGGATCAATTCGCATCTAACATACATGAACGGGATCTACCAGAAGTAGACAAACTACCTTTCTACGACACTAAAGGAATTTTATGGGAGATCTAGCCGGGTGATAGGATGAACATGATTCTACATTAGCTGATATACCACCTGCAAATTTGACTACCAAAGATGATAATAGTAAATCAAAGATGGTACAGTTCAGTTTTCCATAATAATAGGACACTGAACGACATAGGATGACATCGACGAGTTTTTGTCGCTATAAAGGAAAACAGTTACCATTATGGTTTCTTATATTGAAAGAATTACCGAAAGAATTAGGGTATGAAGTAAAGACAAAATTGAAAACATATTTTAATGAAGAAGTTAGAAACGAATTAGAGAAGACTACATCTACCAGAGAAAAAACGTATGGTATAAGTACAAGGAAGAAACTCAATATGGACAGAGTAATTAGAAACTCAAGTAGGAAATAAGTACAGATTGTAAAAGAAGTAGAATTGCAGAGAGATCAGAAACTTTAAGAGTAAAAATGGGAATATAAATAGAAAATCATTTCATATGAGAGATAGTAGTAACGAACATGAGAACAAAAGGAAGAATATTGTACTGTATTAAACAATATCGTATTAGGAAACTTTGCGTAGCTACATTTTAGTAGCATTGGAAATCATAATAGAGCTTTATGTCCCAAGATTCGTCCAGTATTGAAAGAAACTACAAGTACGCTTCATTCAAATACTACAAGTAAGGGATAGAGCGGTTACAAGATTCCAATGGGTAAAATAAACTAATTAGAAAATAATTTGTTACATGTTATTAGCTGATACGAACTGAAACTTCTACCGGAAGAGGATTGGCAGTCTTGGGCCCGAGAGTAGCAAGGCGCCGTTCACGTGCAAGTTTATCTTGATTTATGATGAGGAGTTTGTAGGATCTTTATATGGGGGATGATGAGGCGCTGGAGGCTAGGAATCGGTAGTTATAAATGATTTTAATTTGTTGAAGGTTGTGACGTCGTGCACTTGCAGAACGCGGCGAGCGTGGCATGCCGTCGGATGGGATCTGTTGCTCCTGAGTGGAGTTGAAATTTGTCGACACTTTATTTATTTGTTCTTATCTATTGAGGGTGCTGTCGATTAAGTGAGAGATTACGATATTATTGTTTACAGTGGTGGTTTGACATAGTTTATACTTTTAGCATATTGCCTTCTGCCGATTCAAGCAAAACAGATTGGTCACGATTGGTTGTGCTTGCTGGCTACGTGAGTTGGTAGTTAGATGGTAATAATAATCGTACTACATGGTTTGATTGTCTCTCGGGGATGTAGCATCGAGGTATAATTGTTGATACTATTGAACGGGGTCCGGTGGTATCGATCGACTATCGATGTTTTCACGATTAGTTTAACACTGGTGTCGAGTGTCAATTCATTAAGTTCGTCATTCGTGTTCAACGACTAACATATTTTTTGATCTAGTGGATAATGGATGGCTCGGCTTTGTCTGTTTGTACAGACTATTCAGCGTGCTAACTTGTTTGCATTTGATTTGCCTATGGATACAGTTTTACAGGTTGCGAGTGCCTTGGATTTGTGAGCGGTGTTAGTTGGCAATTTATGTTGTATTTTGTGACTCTCATATTATTTTTCTCCCAGTTGTTACAACATCCTTTCCATTTGTCTTTTGGTTGCCTTTGTGGTGCGCTATAATTGTTAGTGAGTTTCCAGTATGAACGCTACCTATCGATGGGTCCCGTGTGACATGGTACCTTGTCAATCTCAGTTGTAGCTAGAAGGATGGATGAAAATTAGAAGTTTAAAATTCTGACAGTACGATTTCTTCCATCACAAATGAACATAGCTGATATAGCAACTAGACCTAACTAACAGAGGAAGACAGAAACCAATAGATTCGAGGCCCAGAATTTATACTGCAACATCCAACCAATTGGTCAACAATCCAATGATAAGTCTTTTCTCGCCGGGGAGGGTCTATCGAATCGAGAAATCATAGCAGATAATAACGTAAAATTAGAGAATACAAAAGGTAAAGAGAAATTACTATACTTTTATAGATAATATTATTAGTCAAGAATATTAGAATCCACAAGGAAAAGAGATGGATTTGTCTATATACATGCCTGGCTGTTGGAGAAATACATTTAGAATTAGTAATAGATATGACTAAATAAGAATGAATTAATGTTCTAAGAAGATTAATAGTAACACGAGGAGTACTTAAGAAAATAGTAAGATAACGCATTTTACTTCAAGCTGTCTAGAGAAATTTATTTATTTATGTAATTGTAATTGTACATATTGAAAAACAAATATAATATATATATATGTACATATATAAAATTGCTAGTAAATTAATAATTATTATCGGTCTAATTTACACTTTAGAATGAACCTATAAAAAATGAGCTACCTAATGTTGCAATGATAGGGGTTGAATCACGACGTGTAATTAGGACCGTGTATTGTCTCATGCTTTTGTTCGGTAGGTGATGGAATAAAACAAAATTTCTGCTTACCTACACTGTAGAAAAATAAGTGTCCTTTCATTACCTAAATAACAATTATGTAACTTTCGCCGTTCCATTCAATCCATGAATCAATTTATATGTTACCTTGTGTTTCTCATGTAAGTGAATTGTATATTCTGTTTTTGAGAAATAAATGTCTTAAAATATATATAATTCAGTAGAACTAGCAGCTTGGATAGATACCGGTATTCTTTTAAGAAAATAAAAATATGTCTAAAGCTACCAATAAGTTTCCGTAACTGGAAGGAAATTCTGAATGATGCTTACCGCATATGTAATAATATAATATGGAAATGTATACCCCAACTAGCACCATGGCATGGCGGATTCTACGAAAGATTAGCGAGTCTGGTAAAACACTACATGAAAATAACTCTTCAGAAACATCTATGAAAAGACGTTGAACTTCTTACAGTCATAAAGGAGATAGAAGCAATTCTTAATGCTAGACCACTAATATATGTACACAGAAATTGATCAAGTACTAAGACCGTTACATTTTTAACAATGGGTAAATTTGTACAACAGTACAAATCGAAGGAGATTCTAAAAAATCGTGAGAATTGGCTAGTTTGCAAGATAGTTGAACTGATTAAATGTGAGGATGGGTTTTGTAGAGTAGCTGAAGTCAAATCCGGAATCACCGTGTATAATGTTTATAGCTAAGAGTACATGTATAGAAATATAATAATAATACATTTGCATCAAGCGGGCGGTTACACCTAAACTAGGTGAGACCTGTATTATAGGTGTAATTGCTCTTCCATCTGTTATGGTTCAAATATAATATATTGTACATAACTTGGTATGATTATTGGTTGACTTATTAGCTATTTTATAAACAAAAGAAAAATGATTTAATACAATTCCTATAATTTATATATAATAATAATAATTTTATATTTATTGATTTAAACAGTTTATAATTTTTATACATTTCCTATAATTTATAATTAATGATTTATTATGTATACGAGATCCATTAGTAATTTGTATCCTCTTGAAATTGAAGATCCCAATATAGAACTTAGGGAACTATCTGTTGAAATAACGATAGGAAACGTATCACCACAGTTTGCACAACATAAAGAAAGAACGCCCGATTACGAAAATATCAATGAACCTGACACCCTACAAGGTAGCAGTCCTGTAGCAGAATTAATAGAGAAAGATAATTCAGATATGAACTCATCTGAAATAATTCTAGAAGAACCAGAAAGTAAATTAGATGATAAAGTTCCGGGAACAGAGATTAATGAAAGATCTGAAATAACTAAACAAAGAAGAGTAGCTGTCCTTCGTGTCCTTGAAAAAATAAGGGAGTAGAACCTAAATCTAATAGTCTTAACATACGTTTTCCCGGGGGGAGTGTCGCGACTCGGGTCGCGAAAACGTACCGATTAATCGGTTGTAAATGTAGAAACATAAGTACGAATGAATAATCCGAGACTGGCAACACTTTGTCGTTCGTTGCCATTTTGTTAGTTTTAAAGTGAGTGAAAGAAGCCGTTGTGAGGGGGGACAGGAGAAATTGCCGTAAGTGTTTCAATTCCTTATTAAAGATAAAACTTGTTTGAATTATGGATTGTGATGTTAATTGTCGATTGATTGAGATAGGACTTTGGTGAAATTATGCTAAGATTCCTCAGATAATTTAAGATGACATGTGAGGGACAAAGAAGGGTTTCTCGTGGTTGGTTTTATTGTTAAGTGTTGTTTGCCTATACTGATACTACCGTTGAATGAGATGATAACGCGAAGCCTATGAGATAAATATAGATAGGATGTTAGAACAGTTAGATGAGACTTAGCAGATTTGTAGGGAGCTCCCATAATGTAATATAAGAATGTTAGGAGCTGCCCCCACTAAGGGGATGTTAGGAGCCACCCCGAGGGGTGTAGGGAGGGTTCAACCTGGTTTAGGATCTGTTCGAACCGGCAGACAAGGTTGTACCCCCGGAGGGACTGTTAGGTAGGTGGGATCAACCTGTTATAGGATCTGACTGAGCTGGCAGACAAGGTGGTACCCCATAGGAACAGGGGGTTCAACCTGTTGTAGGATCTGACTGAGCCGGCAGACAAGGTGATACCCCGTAGGGAACATAGGGGGTCCAACTTGCTTTAGGATCTGACCGAGCAAGGCAGACAAGGTTGTGCCCTCGTAGGGAACTAATGGTCGAACCGATGTGGTCGATTATGGTCAAGTCTAGATCTAGCGCGGTCTGTCTCCCAAGTGGATATTAGGTAGGGCGTAACCCAGCTTCGGGGAGTCTGGATCGATCTAGCACAGGCTGGTATGGTATTTGTGAACTTTGAGCACCCCAATGGGTGAGACTAGATCGATCTAGCATATGACAGTGGTCATACAATGATGATGGCAAAGGCCATATTTGATGCTATTGCGTTTACAATAGGATAGGATGCTATTGTGTTTACAATAGAATAGGGTGCTAGGGTGTTTGCAATGGGATAGGATCCTACTATGGATAATTCCCCTCAGAGCTATTGTGTTGACAATGATCTGGGATCCTACTATGGATAATCACCCGCAGAGCTGTTGTGTTGACAGTGGTCTGAGATCCTACTATGGATAGGGTGTTTGCAATGGGATAGGATCCTACTATGGATAATTCCCCTCAGAGCTATTGTGTTGACAATGGTCTGGGATCCTACTATGGATAACACCCGCGGAGCTGTTGTGTTGACAGTGGTCTGAGATCCTACTATGGATAATTCTCCACAATGCAGTATTGAGTAAGGAAAGTATTGAGTGGAGGCAATAAACTGATGTTTAGAGTAATTATGTAGAGGCTAGTATCAGTAATAACTATGTGCAGCATTTGATAGTGAGACTTGAATGAAATGGGTAGGAAATACTTACGGGTAGGGTCTGGAGGATGTCTGACGTCATCCCGACCCGTGTGGCGCTGGGCGGATGCTGTGTCACATGTGACACAGTGTCTGCCCAGCTTACCTTATACTTACAGATGTCCTCACTAGTAGAGAAGCGAAGCAGACGATATTTGAGTTTGTAATCAGCCAGGGACAGTAAACTAAGAACGACGGGTCTGCACACTTATTCTGAGGGTGAGTGAATTCTTGGTCAGTTGTACTCTCGGTTAATACTAATTTTTAATTTATTCGCGATGTGCCTGTTGTTGTGCCCCGTGCGATGCGGCCTATCATTTGGTAGGTTGTATTCGTATGTGTGTGCTTCACCGGGCTTAATATATTCCCCATATGATTATATCTATATAGTCATATATGTGCATATATACACAGCGCATCCTCAATGATGCTGTGCGATGACATAGTATATGCACTTCGCGACACTACTAACGATTTTTTAAAATATTCTATACTTTACGAGTTATTTAGATAAGAAGCGCTTCGTTCATTTTTGTCCCGCGAAACACGCTATCTCCATCTCATCTCCACGCGAAGATTAGACATAAGTTTGTTTCATCTGACATTGCGATATTTTTCTGGCTTGGTACGCACTCTTAATACTGGAATACATAACAGCGAAGATAAAATGATTTGCAATATTTTTAACGCGGATGTATTTATTATTTAGGTAATTATAATATAAAATAAATATGTCTGTGGTATTGTAAGTTCCTAACTTTATTATTATCACGTACTAGGTATCTTCATACTCTTTTATGTCATACTGGTGACACTGACCTAGGTACCTAATTTCAAAAAAATGTTTATACAGTCAATAACGTTGAAGTTAAAAATAAATTATACATTTGTATTGTGACTTTATATACTTTGTTTCATTACTACTATTATTATCTTCTTAAATAGCCCCTGAAACCATATAGGTAATAAACATATTTTTTACCTAAGTAAGTGTAACTAAATTAATATAATGTAATATTAAATAATATATATATATCTAGTAATTTACTTAAAATTGTATTGTACGAACATGAAAAATATTTAGACAGATGCCAGTTGTTCCAGACGGTAGCTCTTTCTGGAGTACTTTAATTTCATAGGACTGTTGTTACCGAAGGCTTAACACAGTAAAACACGCTTATACTCTTCAAAGCAAGCAGGAGGTTTACTTTATTCACTATTTACTCACAATATTCTAAGAGATGTTCACTATGTAAGTTCTCGTGAAGGAATGAATCGTAGATCTTTTTTTTTTGAACTGACAGAAGGTGACAATTTAGAGAATCTTTACAACTTTACGCGGACAATGCGGCGAGCAAGCTCTCAACCGGTGAATCGTAGCGCCAAGGCGCCTTACCTATAATGATCCAGTATGTTCGGAAATATTCATGAAAAACAAACGAACTTGAACTAGAACCTTCCTGAACTAGGTTCGAGATCTTTCGATAGGTATACTATGTCTTTCTGAAATGTTCGGGATTATTCTCGAACCTTCCACAATGTTCTAGAACAGATTTCGAGAAGGTTCCTGAAAGTTCTATCGATATCAATTACTTTTCTAGAACTTTTTACAGTTTTCCAGAACCTTCCAGAATGTTCTATAAAGTTCTATTTAAAATTAACTTGTTTTGTGCAGTTTATACCTATTGTTTACATTCCCAAAAATCCGCGCATTCCAAATTTTATCACTTTGTACGATAACGTAGAAATATTTGTAAAAAACCATTACAAACGACTGATATTAGAATACTCCTACATTTATATTAGTGCAACAAGTATCGATATCGATACAATTTTCACCCTCATCTCTAAATTTTAGTGTGTCCTTGAATGAGCCAATCACAGCGCACTGCCGGTGGTGGGGAATTGGCGGAATAGATTTCAAGCAAAATGTACGTCATTGCGCTTCTATGGGTTAATTGTTCCATGCTCAAAGGGCTCGCTGACCATAGACCACGTACGCGTTTCATTTGACGTAAAAAAATATGTCATCGTGTTATAGAGTGTTAAATGTTTTTTTTTCTCATAGAGAGTTTGTATTAATAAATGCAATGACATTTTCAACTAAACTCTGTTAAAAATAAAATTATTTATCATTATTATGACTAACAGAAATGTTTCAAATATAAAAAAAACATTGTGGACATATATTGTTTTGAACAACGTTCAAAGGAACATGGAACGACATTATGGGTGCGTTCCAAATCACATTAAGCTTAACTAACAGCCTAAAATATATAAATGTATATTTCTATTTTCTAGACATACTGCTAGTCCTGAAAAATATTGAATTATTTTATTTATTTTAACTTTAATAAAGCAATTTTTTGATATATATTACGTCGTTATACGCAGCTAGGGCCAATTTCGCCATTGTCCTTTCTTATAGTATGCGGCCGGCCTTAAAGTGATATTTTAAATAAAATGTATGCGACTGAAGGACTTTGTATCCATGGTCATGAATAAATTAACAAAAAAAAAAAAAAACATTGCTTGTTTATTTTATTTTATTCATTGGTGTGTTTGTTTTGTTTTTGTCACAGATTTTTGTGAACTTTTTGTGATTGAAAATCGATTGATTACTTGTGTAAAACAGCTAAATCATTTGCAAGCAAAAAATCTATTATAAATACTACAAAAATGAAAGATTTCTGCGCGTTATGCTTGTCAATTGATAGAAATCTTTATTTAATAAACCAAGAACTGTTGGATGTTCTTATTCCTCTACTGAAAGCTTCAAACTTCGTAAGTACCACTTATGTTTTGATTACTAATAATTATTCTCTCAAACTTAGCGACGGTCATTCTTTATTCCCAGCGTTGCCATTTGGGTACGCATTAGTACGCATTGCGTACTATTTCGTTAGGTAGCGTTCTCAGGTACTCTCCCGTCAATTTGCGTACTATTTGACTGTCGAGCCAAAAACACAAATTTTCAAAATAAATAAGTTATATAATTTTAATTTCTATCAAGCTTAAAATTAGCACTAGCAACCCCGGTGTGTTTTTATTTTATTCCATGTTCCAATTCCAAGTTTTGTTTTATCATTCATCATTCTTCTTAATTTTATTTTTGGCATCAAATCTAAATTAGGTCATATGTCTGCCAGTGTCGAGTTATATTATAATTTCCAGTTACAAAAATTATCACTCGTCTTCAGTCAATCACCGTCCATAAAAGTCATGTTTTATTACAATAGTGGTCAATGTACTAAAACTCTTCACGGACTTTTTGAGACAACTTGAAGTCATGATACACATAATTCATTTCATTTCACTTCACTTGTGCACATGGATTGATCTTTTTGGATACAATCCCACAAATAATATGCAATAAAGCTCAAAATATACGAATTTATGAAAATAAAAATGAAAACGCAATGTCACTCTGCAAGATCCCGCTAAAAAGTCATGATTCTGTGTTACTGTATGTGGTTTCGCTGGTGTAGTTTTTTTCTTTCGTGGTTACTTCAGGTTCATTGCGCAAACGGCACTTAAAAATACAGTGAAAAAATTACTTTAACAAATTACTTGAATAATTTTTTATTCACTGCGTACTCAAAAGTTAAGTTTCATACTATTTTTAGGTGCTGTGCGTATCTTATCGTGAAGTCACTCTGGCAACGCTGTTTATTCCTGATAAAGTAGCTGTAGAACGCGGTTCTATGATGACGATCGTAGAAGTAGAGTTTTGTGAGTATAGCTTTCATTTACTAAAAAATATACCGCGGCGAGCTATCAACTTTCTACTGCCTATGACCATAGAATACTATTACTCTAGCGAGCCTATGACCGACCACTAAGTATACAAGTACCTACAAGCTTTGGTTTGGAGCTACATACAGCCAGGCCTGTCTCACTCCCATGTTTAGGTACGATTGCGCGCCGACGGTCTACCGGACTAACGCTAGTAGGTTGCAACGCGCCCGCAGCGAAACGTGTGGGTATAAATACCTACGTGCTTATATAAAGTGTTTAATGTTCTTATTTTAACACTATTTAAATAAATAAATAAATAAATGAACGTTTATTTATCTCCAACTTAAAAATAACATAATAAAACAAAACATAATAAATAAAAATGTAATAAATGGCTGTGGATAGGCATATCGCACAACCGCTGATATTCTGCACTAGCCTGACATTAAATGATGATTTGTGTTGGTATCGTTGTTTTCATAGTACTAGATTTTTTGTTGTTGTTTCATTGTATTGTCTTAATGTCCTTTCTGACTTTATTAAGGTCGGCAAGATCTAATAGGCCCGTTTTGATAGCATACCAGTGTGTCAAAAAGAGACAAATACCTATAGTGCGACCAGAAGAGACACCCTCTTGTCTAAACGGGCCACTGAGACCTCAACAACTCATGTGACTGATTTTCAACCGACTTCAAAAAAAGGAGGTTACTCAATACAACCGTATTTTTTTTTTATGTGTGTTCGCTCATAACTTCGTCGTTTATGAACCGATTTTGATGTTTTTTTTAGAAACTGTGAGTAGTTCCAGAATAGAGAGTTCCCTCTTCAAATATAAAAACAAACCAATGTTACGTCTTTATAATACTAGTATTATTATTAAACACTAATGAATATACATTAGTGTAGATTTTACTCCTACCTTTTTAGAACAACTAAGATGTTAAACCACTATTTCAAAAATCAGTAGAATAATATTCAGAACAAATTAAACAATTCTAATTGTTATTACTTACTCAGTATATCCTTTTCTAAATAATCAGCCGTTCTTAATCGATCGGCAAAGTTAAGCTACGCCTGTCGTGGTCGGTACCTGGATGGGTGACCGCCTAGTGGTATTTCAAATCGAGCGTTTCCGTGCTTCGGAAGGCACGTAAAGCTGTTGGTCCCGGTTATCACTTAATTGTGATAGTCATTAAGCTAGTTGGATGCCCCCTAGGTGGCTTGAAAAATTCCAACAGTAGGTTGACCACTAGCCTACCTCCACCGATCCGCAGTGGGCACGCGTGGTGGAGTATTGCCCATTTCCTTTCACCTTCATTTGTGAAAGGAGGCCTGTGCTCAGCAGTGGAACATTATAGGCTGATGATGATGATGATTATTTTTTTATAATATAACAAACTTGAAGATTATTAATAGCAAACGTTGTGAATTTCGGCTGACGGCCCTGGACTAGGTAGTCGTGCCGTTTCTTGTCCCGTCGTCAGTCATTCCAGATTTTAAATGCATGTATTCAGTTTCGTAGACAGAATACACATTCAGTATACAAAGTATCAGTATAGGCCGAAAACTTAGATTAAAATATGCAGACATTTAAAAATAACTTTCTGCTCTAATCCTAGGTAGCTAGGATATTTTAAATGTCATTATTCACGAAAGGAGAATAGTAATAGGTACATACATAACCGATAAGGAAATATTGAAGATTCATAATACGTCATTAGACAACCCTACCGTAACACGTGCCGCGTCATACAGGATAGAGTTATACGATAGAAAGAGAGGGAAGTTGTAGGTGAATATAATTTTAGGCGCGCAGCGCTGCGCGAACTGGATTGCGCCTTATTACGTCGTTCCAAGAGTCGCTTTTTATTTAAATGTCGTTTTCTAAGTGGGTTTTCTGTACGTAGTACTATTGAATATTCTGTGATACAGCTGGAGAAAAGTTACGTTACACACAATAATAATACCTACCCTACACTATTCCTTGTCAATTTGGCAATTATTATTGTTTGACTTTTAAGAATGCCCAAGAAAAATGAACTTTAAAATTACTTATTAATAAGTTTTATTTTTCTTTGGTGTTCTTATACATCAAACAGAAATTATAATAATGTTGGCAAAAGGGCGCAAAATGAGATGTATTTTTAAAATTAATGTAAAAGCGTTTATAGTAAAAAATATAAAACGTATTATGTTGATTTATGTGGCGGCATATATACTAGGTTTCCACCCCATGATTTTAACCGCAACCCTTTATTGAACCCCTTGTACTCAGAGACATCAATTAGAATTTAATGATAGATTAAAGTTTCACTATCTTTGTCTATTGAATAGATATAGAAAGGGACAGGTCTAGTGAAAATAAATCACTACACTTAATTGGGAATATGGCCATTCATAATATGTTAAATTGCAAGTCATTTAACAACTCTTTTCCAGTTCTGTACCCAAAGGGTGCCAACAGGACCCTAATACTGAGCCTCCGTTGTCAGTCAGTCTGTCTGTTTGTGGGCTGTCATGAAACATAATGGGCAGACAGTAAAAATTTTCACAGAATGTGTATTTATATGGCCGCTATAACAACAAATAAATTAAGTCAAGAACCTTCTTTCGGAAACCCTGATGTGCGTGTCTGACTTGCACTTGGCTGGTTTTTATTTTAACATGGATAATATCACATAAAAACAATAAAGATTTATTACCTTTTCCTACCCTGTTCCAGAGCATCTTCAAACTGACGGGACAAGTACTGAATATATGTTGGGAGTGCCGAGCGAAGCTGAAAGGAATCAACTCATTCAGAAATATGGCCTTAAGAGGACACACTGGTGGTGTTTTTTCCATACAAACGTAATCCTCAGTTTCCTCTCTGGATAATGACACTAGAGCAATGATTATTTTACCATGCAATCTGTAGGTGCCACTGTATGTCCCTCGGTTTCGTTTTTCTCCATAAATTAATTATTATAAAAACTAAAAATCTTCTAAAATCACAAAAACTCATCATTTTTAACTGCCCTTATCAGACGTCCAGAAAACAAATATGACGAATATAAATAATAAAAGGAAAACCGACCGACATAGCCAAAGCCCTTCTTATTACTATTCTTGAAAAATAATTAAAATCGATTCAGTATTGGAGGAGGAAACTCGGGATTACGAAATAGCGATTTCGTCAATTTTAAATAGGTATAATCGATCCAAGCTGCAGTTGTCTCTATCGCCTGTATTCGGGCAGGGTTGAGGGAGGAGAGGCTTGGACAAATACATATACAGTGAAAGAAGTGTCGCGTAGTAGTCGATAATATATTATCGATACCTGCTCTAGTGTTGTTCATCGATATCGATATAGTATTACGTCTCTGGTAACCTACATGTAAGGTATAGTGTGCCCTAACCAAGATTGTTCTTTTTTATACTTTTGAGTGATGAAGGATTAAAGAACAAGAAATGTGATCGTTCAAAGGTTATCATAATATCTAATATTTAGTAACCTTTTTCAAAATAACAGGACAAAATATATATTTTTAATTGACTTAAAAAAAGGAGATTATCAATTCGACACGTATGTATGTATTATTGGACTGCCAAACAATATTATATATTCAAATGATAATCTATTAGGACTTCCAAACAAATATACAACATTTTATAGGTGTATGTATGGTTGTAAGTATGTATATTTATCCACGCATTTCTCGGAAACGATTAATCGGATTGTGACTATACTTTTTAGTTTCGTACCCGAAGGGTGCCAAACAAGACTCCGCTGTCCGTCCGTGCGTCTGTCTGTCGGTGGGCTGTATCTCATGAACGGTAATAGGTAGATAGCTGAAATTTTCAGAGAATCTGGGGGCACGGAAGTGCCCCCAGATTCTCTGAAGATTCTCTGAATTCGGCCAAGCCACATATTTTGACTACGGGGTGTAGAGTTTGTGAAGTTAGGGCTTGTAGAGTAAGTGCATGTAGAGTTATAAGCTTGGCTCTACATGAGATTTGATAACTTTTTGACAGTACGAGCTATATGTCTTGGCGGCAACATTTTACATTATAATGTTTTTGGTGGGATATGTATTTCTATGACCGCTATAACAAAAAATAATAAAAATGAAAAAGAAAAATTAAAGGGGCCACTCATACAAGAAACTTCTTTTTTTTGTCATAGCAACGATAAGTTATTTAATATTGTACGGATCCCTCTGTGTGTGAGATTGACTCTCACTTGGCTGGTATATTTATTTAAAATCGACTTGTAATTTTTTTTTTCTTACATTTACGAGGATTTGACCAAAGTTTTCAGATATTTTCCCTTTGACACAACCAACGCCCACAGCTCGTATCAATAAGCCAGCCCGACACACTTATTATTCCATATCTTAAAAACTATTGAACTGATTTTGATGAAACTTCCTCACAAAATTTCAGGCTTCCAAACTGATATACAAAATTTCATAGGTGTATGTTTGTCCACGCATTTCTCTGAAACTATTAATCGGATTGTGACATTTTTTTTATTGGTTTACATTTACTTCAACTCAGTGAGAGTTTTATTAAAATCGGTTCAGTTGTTTTCAAGATATGGAATAAGTAATACGTGCGGCGGCTTGGCTTGAGCTTGGTCAAATTCTAAATAATACGAAATAAAAAAGTTGGTAATTGAAATAAAAAAGTAATTTAAAAAACTAAATCGACTTCAAAATACACACAATAAAAAAGTTTTTTTTTATCGACTTCCAAATACACTAAAAAGAATGGAATAACTCTAATCTAACGCTGATTTGAAGTCAGCGAAAGAGCACGACGTATTCCAGTAAAAATATTTCGCTGACTTTAAGACAGTGTCAGATTAGAGTTATTTTTAATATTTTGTGAAGAAGTTTCATCAAAATCGGTTCAGTTTTTTTCAAGATATGGAGTAATACGCGTGAAGGCCTGGCTTGATACGAGCTACGTTTTATTATGATTCTATAATATTATTTCAAGGGCTTGTTTTATACGTATAAATAAGCTCTTTCACTAGTAAAAAAACTACTTCATAATACACAAAAAACTATGAAATAACTGTAAACTGAAAATATCTTAAAGTCACGGAAGAGCACGTCGTATATATTCAATTAAAAATATAATAGCTGACATCAAGACAGTGTCAGATTAGAGTTATTTTTTACTTTCGCACTGTTCCCTAAGTTGAAGTAAATATATAAGGCATTAAAAAAATAATGTTCACAATTCGATAAATAGTTTCGAAGAAATGCGTGGACTGTGGACAAATATAAATCTATAAAATGTTGTATAGGTATTTGTTTGGAAGCCCTAATAGATTATCATTATGTGAATATAATGCAGTTCCAATAATATTTCATACATAAATGTCGAATATATAATCTATTTTTTTATATCGACTCAAAATACAAATAAAATAACGTATGGTTAGGTATTTGTTCTAATTTCAAAATCCCTAATGTCACTTGGAACAACAGAACTGCAAGCGCTGAAAGGTATATCAACTTGCCAGTCGCCGGCCGAATCACAGAAATATAATATTACAAGTAAAGTAAAATCGAGGGGCGGGCGGTCGGTGGGAGCGGTGCGAGCTACGGCACGCACACTTGCACCATGCACAGTCTGTTCACTCACACATTGATATCCGGGCCACAGCGCGACAGCAATAGATTTGTTAAATACCTATCTTTCAAATTTCTTGCAGCCATCCTTTCATCTTAACCAGCTTAAAATATATGATCAAGTATTGGAATGATAATGTAAAGGTAAGCACGCCCATTAAATAAAAAGAAATGCATTATTTCTTTGAAAATGCAGATATATTGGGTTGTAGAGGAACCTTAGGGACACTGGGATGCGATATGGCTTTGTTTTTCTATAATAAATGTTTTATTTCATATTTTTATTTACTGGATTGCATAGATTATAGCTTTAAAAACAATATTGCAAGTAAGACTTTTTTCCTCTGAGGCTCCAGTGCCGAAATATTGGGCCATTGAAGTTTTTATGGACTTTGAATCATTTTTATTTATTTTATGATTTTTTGTTACTAGATTGAATAGAGCTTTTTAAAAAACATTGAGAAAATCTGTCCTGTTGCTGTATTAAAACTTCTGAAGTACAAAATTGCTTCATTATTTTTTAAATACGTTTTTAGGACAAACATCCTGATAAATCATATTCAAAATTAAGTACATCTCACATGAATATGAAACAAGTATTAAATGTAAAGGAGGGAGAAACTTATTTAGCATTAGGCAATGATGCTGATTATATAGTCAAGAAAGAGAAGGATTTGGATATTTACGAAATAATGGTAAGTCTATAAACATATAGTTTTATTTTTATGTCAACATATCGACAAGGGTATTCCCACTTTCCCCATCGCCCGCATCCCCATTAATGGGGACAGTCGGACTTGAATAAAATAATTAAAAATTGTTCTCGTTATCCCCATTGATTGGGAGGATAGAACTTGAATATAACTAATAATTAAAAAATTACATTACAAAAACCTACATTGCAATACCGATTTTCTCTGAGCACTCGACGCAAATACAAGTTTTAAATAACAAATACATACGACCCTTTTTGGTTTTTTACGCACTCACGCGCGTAGTTGCATTCTGTGGATTGACGGAGGCTCTGACTCATTCCATACAAAATCACGCACGGCACTATGAGACTCGGCGTGCCATACCTTGCGTCTCGGCCCGCACCTACGCGCGTATGTGCGGGTCGAGACGCATGTAGGCGCGTGATCTATGTACATGAACGTCCGTAGATGCATTTTCAGTGTGTTGGACTGTGCGTGTTTCCTATACAAACGGAGATACTTACAAGCAACGTTAAAAGACGCATTCACGCACTACGCTGCATGTTGCGGGGCAGTGTGATAACCGCCTTAGTTTCCAACATCAACAGTTGGACTGCAGTCCCCAGACACAATTACATGGCCTGGCGAAAGATCTTCCCTTTTCAAAAAAGTTCCTTACCTTATTTCTCCAAATACGTACACCGCCAGTATATTATTTGATTCGTAAATAAATTATAGATACTACGTTTATGACATTACAGATTAATACAGATGATCCACTAGGAACCGAAGACATAGATAATTTTGAGAGAAATAGTTTGGTAGAACCTGGCAATACTGAAAGTTCAACTGCAGATGACTCTAATATGGATGAAGAGGTAAATACTCATTAATTATTAAATATATACCTATGTACTTATCCTAATCCTAACTAATATTATAAATGCGAAAGTGAGTTTGTTTGTTACGCCTTCACGCCTCAACTACTTAACGGGTTATCATGAAATTTGGCATGCAGATAGCCTATGATATGGAGAAGAACATAGGCTAGTTTTTATCCCGGAAACGCGGGTGAAACCGCGGACGCTTAGTAATTTTATACTAGCAACAAAATTACATTCATGTTGGTCAGATGCAGGACGACCCTCTATTTTTCTATCCCTCAGGAACATTTCTGAATGAAAGGTCCTATTTCCTTTTCTGTACCCCTGAAAACTTGTATGAAAAATTTAGTGATGATCTGTGGGGTAGTTAAGGCGTGAAAGCATAACAAACAAACTCGAATTCGCATTTATAATTTAAGTTGGCATGTACAGACACGTAGGTTTTATTATTTTAGATATTGGCCCTGATTCTGTTGTTTTCAACTAAACTAATTTTAATCTCACTATGTCTCTTTCTAACAAAGAACATAAGAAAAGGATGTAAGAAATTTAGTCCTGTCAAATTAGTCCAATGCTTGTTTTCAATATAAATTTAGTCGCCATCTATCGCGGTTACGTCTAAATACCCGCAAATGAAGACGGCAAAGACTAATTTGACAGCTTTAAATATGTTCTATCCTTTTTCAATAATGTTTGTAAGAAAGAGATGTGAAGTGACTAAAATTAGTTTAGTGCGATTTACAACAGAATCGACACCATTTTGTAGATAGATAGAAAAAAAAACTGTTTTTAGATGGAGTGTTCACTTATGACGAAAACAGCAGAACATCCTGAAAACTGGAGAAGAACTAGGGCTGAGAATCTTAGGTGAGTTATCATCTCCAACCATATATAAATATTTACCGACTATTAGTTTTGATATTATAAAAATGAGTGTCGTAACTGCTAACAAAACATAACAAAATGCTTTTGGTGGTATGTAATTTCCTGGACACAAAAGCTTAAAACTGATACTTAAAACACTGAGCCCTAATTATGAACGTTTTGTACCCAAAAGTTGAACTAACATTTGAATAGGAGTAGGTTCCATAGTAGTTCGTTCATTTAATGGATTAATGAACCATAAAATTAACGAATAATATTCTAAGTGAATATTATTCGTTCAACTTGAGGCAAATATACCCAAAGGTTGAACGAATAAAATGTCAACCGTTCAAATTTCGACCACCGATCTTAATGGTGATTCTATAGGAAAGTCAGGTTTAAAATAATCAAAAACTCTAAAATAATTTGTTCAACTTTTGGTAACTAGGTCCATAAATTTAATAAAATTCATTTGAGTATTTTTGTTTTGGTGTTTAATCGTTAACTTATAGGTTTTACTGGCTATAAAAATTAGACATTTTTCCATTAGTTGAACACCGTTCAACTATTGGATCAAGTGAACAAAATTTAATCCATTACTTGAACAGTAAATTTCTCTAAAAAACGGTAAATAATGTAATAATATATATTAAGTTATTGAAAGCAGAATATATCAAGATTTTATTCCAACCAAAACTACTCTAATATGACATTAATTCATTCTATACGCTGACAATGTTCTTAAATTTGGAGGGACTTACCGTTATAAGGTTTTCATATAAAAACGAATTTTGCCGGGTAACGTAACACATAAAAATTCACCGCAAGCGCGTCTGGGCTGTCATTGTCAATGTTGTTAAGGAATATGGAAGAAAAAATATTGCCTTATAGGGAAAAAAATATTGCAAACATGTAAATTTAGGGATTATATTATATTTTTTTAATTTTCGGTCGATCGTTCATCTATTGGGGGTCGGTCATCTTTTGGTGCCACTACCCTATATAGATTATTATAGTATTGATCAGTTGCTTTTTGGTATGCTTCTATTTCATTTTTGTTGTTGCGATATTGAGTTTTCGAATGATATTTTTGCCGACTCCGCGTTAATTTTAATACGCTTTCGAACTATTTTCAATATAATAATACATGGCGTAATTAATTTTAAAAGTGTCTTGTGTGCTATGGAATACGAATGTAAAGAAATGAAACTTTCCATTTCATGTTATTAAGTTCGGAGAGTGAAGCAATCGTCGTCGGCGGGTTACTTTCAAACAGTTGGAGGTAATGTGGGGGCACCTAAATACCCATAGGGAAATTGCAATGGGGTACAATAAAACCGCCCAAGCACGCGAGTATTCAAAACGAATGTGGGAACGTGTTACCGCGTCCTTGAACGCACAAGAACAGGGTGCTTTTAAAAGTTGGAAGGACTGGTCCAGTGTAAGTGTATTTATATCAGGCGACCGAATTGGTGAGGCAAACCATCGAACAGAGGAAGACAGCGCTATATCTGAAAAAGAGATAGGAGAACAGGCGTCACGTTCTTTTAACGTGTAGCGTCTTCCTCTGTTCGGCGGTTCGGCCGCAACAGATTTAGTCGTCTGGTAATGCTATAAATCAAGAATCACATATATAACATACTAAAAACTTACATTAAATAGGTAAACAATAAAATATTATTAAAATTAAATTGTGCAATAAATGTTCGAGATAATTTATAGGAATGTATGATTATTTTGAATTTTATCTCCTTTCAGTATTGGGTGGACTATAAATCTAAATTAAGGAGAAGGGTGGCAGCGGTGCGACTTTCTCAAAATCGTATTAGGGGTCATGTACCTCCCCTAAATGAAATTGAACAGAAATATCTCAGTATTTTGGAGAAAGACTATGGCACTGGATTGCCTAATATTGAGGTTGATCCGCTTGTGAGTATATTTTATAATTTATTAATACAGTGTAGACAGAGGTCAAGTTAAAATCCCTGATGCGTGACAAGTTAAAACTAATTTCAGGCTCCAGGAGAAACTACATGTAATGTCAGCCAGGATGATACAATTGAGGTTAGTATTAGGCTAGAGGAGCCGATAATTGGGGCTGGTCTTGAAGTTGAACAAGAGGAGATATTGCAGGAGGAGATAACACAACAGGAGGAGATAACACACCCTGCAGTATCTTCTTCATCTTTACATGCTCCCCGCCCTTCTAAATCACGTCAGCGACGTCGGAGAGAGACTCCGCACATCACGAAAAAGACAGCTCGCTCTACTCTAGTACAAATTTTAAAAATGAGTAAAAAAAGATTAGCGTTTGAGAAAAAAAATACAGAGACGATGATTTTAATTCATAATTCATTAAATAAGATTGCAGAAAAAATTAATCGGTAAGATTTTTTTACGAGCTAAACTTATCGTAGCTATATTGCGCGTTACTTATTCTTCCCTACTCAATGATCTCTGGCGACCGCCACTCACGCGCAGGAACACAACATAAAGTTATTTGCCTCCTACTTGCTCTACCTCTATTAAGTTTCCCCATTTCTGAATAAAGGTTTGTGGTTTAGAGTTCAAATCATTAAATTGAGTTAGACTGTAAACATTAACTGTAAACGTGTAAAATTAAAACAATTATTGTCTAGGTGCCTAACACCTGGCAGTAAGACCAGCATCACTTATGGCCGATTCCTATAGGTAATTTACGGACCGTTATCGGTTAAAATTAAGACTATTACTAATAATGAAGCAAAGACATCAAAGCTTTGCATAGCAGACCCTCCCATATGGAAGTAGCTATCACAGGTAAAATTAGCTTACGAAATTATCTATATGCCCAGTTTAGTAATAAAAAGACCTACCATTGGTAAGCAAAACGTTTCGTTTTTGTTTATAGGAACCGGGCATTAGTCTATATTGTTGCTAGCCTGATTCTGGTAAGAATGCTGCATCGAAGCTTCTTGTACCAACTCTTCCTCCATTAACTCTTGTTTGGGCAGATTTCCATGGATTAATCACAAACATTGACAATAGAGACCGATATTACGCAATCGAAATTAATCATTCGATTGAAAAAAGTACGAATTCGAATTTTTATCGAGAGTAGATCACGTTACGTTATTCTGGCAATTTCGAGGCATATTTAGAAAGAAAACCAGTCAAAATGATCCACAATTACTCGTATTATCTCCATGACAGCATTACTTATTTAAAATATTATTGTTTCAGATTATTGTAACACATTATATTTCATAGCAAGATTAAGCTCCTACTTTTTTATTATATCTTTGGTATCTTTTTCTTTTTTGTATCAATTATAATTATTAAAATACATAATAATTGTGTTATTTATTTCCTATTTGTGACTTAAAACAAAATACGTTATGTTTTAGTTTTTTTTTGCGCGGAAACATAATTATTTTACTAAAAAAATTAAACCTTAGGCCACCCGCGCACTAATATGTCTATAACAACAAATAATAAAAATTAAAAAACAATGCCCATGCACCTTCCTACTAAGTGTATATTATCGAAATTACCGAATTTTCTGCTACTTAAATGGTAGAATCGCATATATAAACGCTAATCGGTGACAAAAAAAAATATTATTAGGTACTCCATTTATTCACTTATCTTTACTTAGTATCTCACCTCATATACAAAAATATTTATATTAATTAATATGTTACCTACGTATAAATATAATAATGTATGTATATAGTTATTTATTAATATTATTCACTTTATTTATTATGATTCTTAAGATATGTTTTTATCCTATATCCAAAATATTATAAAAAACCTAATCCTATCTAAATATGATTAACTTTTTTACAATATCTTTACAAAATCTAATAATGTTATTTATTTATTATTATTATTACGTATTACTTCAGTATGTCGGCGGAGAAATGAAAGTATTACGCGTGGAATGAGACGAGCATGAAGCTTGCTATTGAGTCAGTTAGTAAAAAACTAACTGGTTTGAATGAGGCCAGTCGAATGTACAGAGTCCCGAAGGCCACACTAAAGCGAAGGGTAGATGGAGTCAATAAAAAAGCAACAGGAGACATCCAAATAGTGGGATCTGAAGGTTATCTCCCCCCGGCATTGGAAAGTGAACTGTGTCTACACATTCTTGAGATGCAAAAACGTTTAATTGTCTTTACTCCTATCGATATAAGACGACTGGCATTTGATTTTGCAGAGAAAAATAAAATTAAACATCGATTTAATAAAGAAAAGAGAGCTGCGGGAAAAAATGGTACTATGCATTTATGAAGCGCCATTCAGTTGTGTTTACGACAGCCAAGAGCTAGATTAAATAAAACAACAGTTACGGACTTTTGAAAATGTTTAAAGCCTGGGTTTATGTTGATTGTGGTTGTTTGATTGTGTAGAAAAAAATATTTAAAAAAATAGTTAACTTTTGTTAAAAATTATCTGGAAGACTTAAAATGTTTTTTTTTTTGTATAATTGTATATTAGTTGACAAAGTTGATTATCCACCTGGAAATAAAGTAGGTAGGTATATTATTTTAAGTTGATAGTGATATTTGTGATTACTAATTATATTGATATATCGTAGTCTGCTATGATTGGACCACTATTACAAATTTAAGTCCATTGTTGGCAACTTGGTGGTCCAATCAAGGCAACGATATGGTCCAAAGAAGGCGACTGTCAACTGTTTTTTTAGTTTATAGTGCCTTTAAGTAAGTTTAATAAAGTTCCAAAAGAATAAAATTAATTGGTTTCATTTTAACTTAATGCGATATTAGGACGTGAAGTTAAGTGGTCCTGTCCGTTGTCTTAGTAGACGCCAGCCTTCCCAATTTTTTTTATTATAAACGTTTTAATTTGTTCTATAAAGGTAGTTAAATCTTTCACATTAAGGAAATAATCGATCTACTATTTTTACAGTTACAATAAGAAGAAGTCGCAGACGAGAGAAGAATTATTAAGAAGAAAAAGAGAAACTGAAAGAAGACGCTATGCTAAAATTAGAAGCGATCCGGAAAAATATGCCGCGTGTAGGGAAAAGAACAAACAAAAATATTTAAAGGAAAGAGCTACAGGGGTTAGGAAAACTGTAGCTGAAATGAAGGAGAGAGAAAAAATGTAGTGTAGGAATGCATGGCGAGAAAACTCCAGGAGATATTATTATAAAAAAAAATGTGCTGCTAGAAAAGCTGCAGATTGAGAGATACCAAACCACTGCAATGAGTATTTATGAATCATCGACGCCACAAGTTCGTGTCGAACTAATTAGGTACTAAGTCCAATCTTCTAGATTGACTTATGGTCCTGTCAAAATTTCACAAATAAGAATAAAGAGCGAAACAAAACTAACATAACAATATAAGGCGACATTAACCCATTATTACAAAACATGGCTTAAAGAAAAACCAGGTTTTAAAATAGCCTCATCTCTTTTTATTATATGACGTTAGAAAGTGACCGAATGACAGTAAAACCTGGGTTTAACCATGTTTACACTCAACATAATCGTGATTAATTATGTCATAAAACACGAGGGCGGTAACGTAAAGTAAAAAGCACTTCGTGTGTAATAAGCTGCATGATACTAAAAGTGGTGCAAATAGAGTCACAGCAAGAATATATACCTATAACCGTATTTTTACGTTTAAGTATAAAGCCTCTATTTTTTTTTGTTAATGAATTAATGAATTAGAATATTCCTGTATCGAAATGTTTAAGTCAAGAATGTTTGTCAATTAAATAAAGAAAAATAACTTGTTCCTTGTTCCATAATTTAATAAAGGTAAATATTTCACCTTTCACCCACGTTCCCAAGGGTAGTATTGTTTTCCCGGGATAAAAAATATTTGGTACTCCAGGGGCCCAATTCTCACTTCCCTCGAACTAGCCTTCGTATCGAACTTACGGTTCGAGTCCTATTCGACTTTAAAATTTCTAGGGGCGGAGTCAATTCGAACGGTCCCGACCAATCAACGCTCTAGCTGACTGGTTTCCCTTCTAAATATGCCAGCCTTGAAATTGCCAGAATAAGGTAACGTTCGTAAAAGTTAGAATTCGTGCTTTTTTCGATCGAGCGATCAGTTTCGATTGGGTGAGAATTGGGCCCCTGAATATATCCTATTTGTGCCCCAAATATCCTAGTTGGATTACGAAAATTGCCTGAATGAATAACTTTTAAACCAGCTTACCGCATCTATAAAGCAGCCCCGGATCTACGATTTAATAACAAGTACCTAAGTTGATTAACAATAAATATTTTTGATTCAAATAAGTGTGTTTTTTTACCCGACTACCCCAGTAGTTTAAACATAAGAGGGTCAAAGGGTTACAAATGTAACATTCTGGCAACGCTGCACAAACTAAGGCTGCTAGAAAATAGAAATAACTGCTGTGAACGTGTGACACGCTGCGATCAACCTTTTTTTTAACACGCTTTTATTAGCTTCACCTGTATGTTTGTATCTATGTATGAATGTATGTAAAGGAATCTTCGAACGTAATTTTCATCGACTTCCAGACGTCAGATTAAACTGAAATTTTGCACACTTATCAAGTACCGATGACAATACAATAATTTGGTACCATCGAGCTGATCTGATGATGGATCCGGAAGGTAGGCACTGGAACTCCATAACGGAGCAAAGCCGTGTTTGGGCTTGTTGGAATTGTTATGAAATGAACTTTGACCATGTATGGTTTTCAGGGTCTGATGATGGAGTAGGAGAGTAAGCACTGGAAGTGGAGCATCGTATACTAGCCGTGTTTGGGCTTGTTGGAATTGTCGTGAGATGAACTTGGACCATGTATAGTTTTCAGGGGCTGATGATGAAGTCGAAGGGTTGGCACTGGAACCCAATAGCGGAGCATCGTATTCTAGCCGTGTTTGGGTGTATTGTAATCGTATTATGTGCATTTTGGCCAAATATGGTTTTTTGAGTCTGTTGGTGGAGTCAAAGAGTAGGCACTGAAGCTAAATACTTATTATAAATTTGAAAGAAATTGATATTGGGTGAAAATATGGTATAAGTAACATAATAAAATGGTATGAATAATTTATGTTGACTAAAAAATAAAAATAAATTACAGTTCAAAAAACTAAAAAACACGCTTTAAAAAGCCCTGCACTAAAAAGTGTTAAATAAATTGAACTTAATTACAAAAATTGCTTACATTTAGGCCCTTACGGGATAGACAGAGAATATATTCAGGTTCAATTTTATAATTATTTAACACTTTTTAGTGCAGGGCTTTTTAAAGCGTGTTTTTTATTAATGTTGCTAGCGTGAAGACTATTTTGTTTTAGTATGGTTCGGCTCATTCATTCGTGATTCATTGAACCGTTGTGACATGACTCACTCATTTGTGTGAATAAATGATTAGTAAATATTAACGTAATACATTAAATGGTTTTTATTTACAACGAATATGTACAAATTGATCAATATATAGAAAATTTCCAAGTCAAGTCTGCCGCTGCTTCTGATTAACGGCAAGGTTCCCAGAAGGCTGACAGCGTTTTATCTTTGGATAGCCAAATACATACCTTAAATATAATAATATTAATAAACATTACGACATAAACTGTTCTTGTGATGAATAAGAAATCAATAATAAAATAAATGCGATAGATTGAATGTAGTATGATATAAATGAGTAGAAATTAAATGAATGAAAATATCGACGTAGGTAGGTAAGTAGGAGTCCGACCGTTCGGATGCTGCCTTGCCTTACAGCTTTCACTCAGGATAGGTACAACACTATTTTTACGTTAGGATAAGTATGTTGGCAACCCACAGGGTTGGATTTCGTAGTATAATTATACTATTTGTACCATAATTTTGTGATGTGTAGTATGTAGTATCGTAATGCCATTATACTACGCGAAAATACCATAATTTTACCTTTAGGTCGATTGCTACTGTTACTGGTTGAAATAAATTAAAAAATATTACTTTAATTACGAAAATATATAAAGCTGTAATCGTTGTTGTAGTTGTAGTAAATCGCTCTAATGACTCCTGATACTTTCATGCGATGCTGTGAAAGAAAGTAAATGTACCTAATGTGTATTGAATTTATTCCATCTGACGACATGCTATGTCGTGTCAATGCCAAAGACGAAATTCCGATTGACGAATTGGCTGAAATAAACATCTACTTGCCTAAATTTGGTTGATTTGTACAATAACAATAAAACCAAAATTTCCTTCCAAATGTATATTTATTTAAATTCATAACAAACTGGACGAAAAACGCGAAACGTAGTATAATTTTCGACAAGTAGTATAATTTTATTTTCCATAGACAATATTTTTTTGGGGGTCTGAATCCAACCCTGGCAACCCACCAAATGTCATTTTAGTTAGTTTTTTTTTTATAAACAAAAACTTGACAAAAACAAACTTCGTTCGTATATAATATTCGATCAAATTAAATAAATTTGAAATGAAATTGTGTAGAATCTGTCTAAGGAACAGCAAAAACTGTAATGTGATCGATGCATCATCGTACAACAGTGTTTTTAGTCAACTTATAGGTGTAAAAGTAAGTTATCTTTACCTTTTCGATTTTGGTTTCGAGCAATTTTAAGATTAGAATATTGAATTAAAAATAATAAATACACTTCTAGTTTAAGTGAAAATAATGTAGTAAAATACCTATAATGTGCTATTATTTGTTTATAATACATAATATGGCAAAACATTTGGTCAGAGAGTATGAGCATAATATTTACATGATGGGTTTCTTTAGGTTTACCCACAATTATGGCTGTGCACCTGGTGTGTGGCGATTTTAAAGAGAACTTCTCATCTTCAGAGGATGGCTGTGGAATCCCAGAAAATATTGAACACATGTACAGAGGTAACTGTTAACTATTTTCAATACTATTTAGTAATAAGTGAAAACTATTTTACAAAAACTTAAACTGACTTCAAAGTACACTAAGAAATTATCAAATTCTGTCCTGATGACAATGGGACCAAATGGGAAGTGTACCCTTCCAAACAAAAAAAGAATTTTCCAAATCGGTTAATAAATGATGGAGTTATGAGGTAACAAACATTTAAAAAAATACAACCAAATTGAGAACCTCGTCCTTTTTTGAAGTTGGTTAATGAGTTATTAAATAAGCACTTATGCCTTGAATTCTCCTGGTGTCTCTTTACCTTTTAACACATGAATTATTATGACCTGCTATTTTTCACCATCAGACTTGACCTACTTCTTTCTATACTATATACTAAATAAATATAATAAAGCCGGAATTTTTTTGTTTGTTTGTTTAAATGGGCTAACTATGGAACTACCAGTGAGATTTGAAAAATGATTTCACTAATATAACACTACATTAACCCCGAGTATTATAGGCTTTTTATTCTGGGAACGCAGAGGACAGTTAGTAATAAAATAAAAGCCTTAATTTTTTTTTATGTTAACTGTAATCTCTATTTTCAGCCCCCAAGATTAAAAGCCACGCATCCATATGCACTAACGTACCACATCAATCATAACTTAAATATATCTCCTAATGACACAGATAATAATACTATTGAGGATACACCAAATGCAGATCTAAATAATGAATTAGAAGAAGAAATCAAAGACAATACACCTATGGATGTGAAAAATATTGACGATATAGCTATTTTAGAAGATAAAAATGTTATAAAAAAGAAAAATGCAGAGTTCTTTAAATCATTAGGGTTTGATGTAGAATATCTAAGTTTAGAAGAACAAAGAGATGAAATAGAGAAGATGAAAGTTTGTAGTAAATATTTGGATATGAAATATAAGTGCAATGATTGTGGAATTGGCTTTATGATTGAAGATGATTATCAAGATCATGGTATAAGGCATAAACCGGTATGTATCTATCTCATAGATTTAGAATTTTCTATGCCCGTAATGGGCTTGCATTTGGCTACTGACCCGCACATAAGGGACCAAGATGAAGCGTAAGATGGAACATGCTTACCCAGAAGGAACCTAGTCACTCTGGCCGTGAAAGTCCCTAGATTGTAGAGTCAGGAAACACAGACACCGACACAGACACAGATAAATGAGGATATTTTACTTAATTTTTAGGTTTTAAGGCTTCTGTACCACCTCAAAAACATAATCCTTATTTCAGTTTGTTGTCTGTCTGTCCGCCTGTCCGTCCATCCGTCAAAGCCCGCATTTCTTTGATTCTAGTACCAAATGATAACCTAGGAACGTAACTACTATCAGATATCTCCAAAATATCATATCCATATTCATATCTGAAACTGGTATGATATTATTCATACATCTGTATCCATATCCAGGCCTACTAGATAAGATGGTTGTTGACAATCGTCATCGTTAGTAAACGATCAACCTTACGTAAGAGATTGTTAAAAATCATGTGATATTTCGATTTGAAATGTCAATCCCATACAAAGGTTGATTTATTTATTTATAAAAAGGTACATCAACAGCATATGTATTACACACATTTGTAGCTATTAATATAATTATAATATAACTATTCTGATACATGTACCAATTACAGATGCACACAACATAGACCATGTAAGACAACAGACTAAGTAGATTAAATATTATATAATAAATCAAATCAAAATTTTCCATGAGTGTCTAAAAGTACAATTTAAAATAATCAAACATACACTTCATAATAATCGAAAATACAATTTAAAATAATCAAAAATACAATTCTTAATAATAAAAAATACAGTTTAAAATAATCAAAGAAAAAATACAATTTAAAATAATCAGAAATACATTTTTAAATGATTAAAAATACAATTTTAAAAAACATAAATCAATTATTAAAATAACAATTATGATTAAAAACGCGTGTTGAAATTAAATAAATAAATAGTTGATAGTTTACTAACGATGACGATTGTCGACAACCATCTTGTTAAGGGGGGCAGATCCGAAATTTCATATCCGTAACATTCCTGTTTAAAGCTAAAGATATTTCCAGGAACACGGATTGCACATCTGCTCCATCTGTAAGCTCAGGTATAAATCTCGAGAAGTTCTCTGGCAACACACGTTGGCACATACGCGTCGCTTCACGTGTGTCAATTGTTCGAGACAAGTGAAGCGTCCTAATAGACATAAATGTGGGTTGAGGTAAGATTTATATACTGTTTAATTTTGTAAGAGATTTTTGCAGCGTGTTTGATACCTCTGGTAAAAAACTGATACCGGATATCCGGATATAGGGTGATAATGACCATAAATCCGTCAATATAGTACTTAAAAATCGGCCGATTGGGAGTCGGACTCGCACATGAAGGGTTCCGTATAGGGTTACCAGACGACAGGATTTTTCCTGTCATGTCAGGAATTAAAACTTTGTCAGGGAACCAGGAAAAATCTTAATTTGTCAGGAATTTTTGAATCAAAAATATATAAATAATTACTATACTATCTCGTCTCACTAATATTATAAATACGAAAGTTTAGATGTTTGAGTTTGGATGTTTCTACCTCAATCACGCTTCAATAACTCAACGGATTTGGATGAAATTTGGCATACAAATAGAATATGTTCTGGTCCGGGAAAGCAATATATCCCTCGGAAACGCGGGTGAAACCGCGGGGCGCACCTAGTAGTTAAATATTTATTAAGTTACAGTACTCTTACACCAAAAACTTTTTCGCTCGTTATCACATGTAAAGGTGGGTGGCTACGCTACGCGAATCGAGCACAAGCGAAGCACGAATTCGTGTAGCGTAGACGGACTTGCGAGCCTCGAACGAGCGTTCGGATCGCGCTAAACTGCGCTCCGTCAAATATCAGTTTTTTGATGAATGATTGTGTCAGGAAATCTTAGTTTTGGATCTGGTTACCCTAGTTCCGTACCACCGTATAATAAATTATTATTTATTTTTATAGCGACTGTGAACGTTTCAAGCGTTTACCTATTACGGTTCATGAGATACAGCCCACTGACAGACAGACGGACGAACAGCGGAAGCTTAGTAATAAATACTACAGTAATAGGGTCCCGTAGATTTGAATTACCCAGCAGATATTCGATATTTTATATTTTGTTATTTTCAGCAATGCATATTCCCCAACAAATGTAAAAAGGTCTCAAAATAACGAAAGAAAATACATATGTCATGAGTGTAACAAAACATTTGCAAGCAAACAGCGGTTAAAAATTCATTTAAGGTTTGTATGTATGTATTTGTTTAATAATAATTGGACTGTTTTACAAAAAACTTAAACCGACTTCAAAGTACACTAAGAAGTAATCAAATCCTGATCTGATGGCAATGGGACCAAACTTGAAGTGTACCCTTTCAAATAAAAAAAGAATTTTCCAAATCGGCTAATAAATGACGGAGTGATGAGGTAACAAACATAAAAAAAAAAACATTAGAATTGAGAACCTCCTCCTTTTTTTGAAGTCGGTTAATAAAATTAGAATTTGCATGCTCGTATTAATAAAAATACCTAGCATGCATTATGAAGACGTTAATATTTTTTAATGTTAATTATAAGTACCCAAAATTGATATTTTTGAGATTTTTCTCGATGTTATTTACCAACGACAAAACTGGAGAGGTTCTCATGTCTTGACTGCCTCTAAAGATTATTTTCAATAAAAAAAAAATACTCTTTCAGAAGTCACACAGGTTCCAAACCCTATCAATGTTCCATCTGCCCGCGAACATTCAGCACAAAATCGAACCTACGGTCTCACGCGGCCGTTCACTCTGATAACAAACCGCACTACTGTGTGGAGTGCAATACTTACTATAAAACTGAGAAGAGTTTGAAGAGACACTTTGCTTTATCCACTAGACATGTCAAAACTGAAGATATGCAGTGAGTATTCATATCCATTTATTCAGATTATTACAGTAGTACCCAACTGATATGGCTTACCGATGTACCTGCGCGGAAGATACATTTTCAAAGCGCGGGAAACGCTATTGGTCGGCAGCTGCCGCCATGTGTGCGGAGGGGCCTCACGCGCAAGTGAGACGGAACTAACAGCTGCACTGTATTATGAACCTTATAGTACTGATCTAAGGTTGATTGTAAGTTTTAAGCATTATTTCCTTAATCTTCGGGGCCATACTTTATTTTCAGTGTGAACGAAGATTCACGACGCGCCTTATCAGTTGGGTAATACTGTACATAGTTGCACTCCAAAGATTTTTTCCTAGGCAGTTAAACATCGAGGAAAATTCTCGCAAACAGTATACATCCAGTAACCATTTCTAGACCCACGCTACACTAGCGCCTCTCGCGGATAAACCAAGCGAGTTAGCCCTCATTACTGGCTTCTCTGGCATTTTTTTTTATTCATTAGTGAATTTAGTCCATGGACTTTAAAATTAATATTTTCTAGGTACATCTGTTCGGAATGTCCAAAAAGGTTTACTTCGGATAAATGTCTACAGTATCATATAAAAGTTCGTCATAAAACTTCTTACAGATGCAGTCATTGTGATAAGGTGAGTAGTGGACTAACCCCAACTCATTTTAATAAAAAAAATTGTTTTGAAGAATGTGAGAATGAAAAATTAAAGCGAGCCGAACTCGCGTGGAGAGGGTTTCGTACAATTCCGTTTTCTGTGAGATCTTTAAGACTTAGGAATTTCGTGTAGATTGTATTTAAAATATGAGAGTAGAGCCTTACATTATCTATTTTTATTTTGCTGTAGTCAATGCTGTAGTAATTTCGGAGATATGTAGGAAAGCTCGATTTGCGCACATTTTCTTAAATATCTTGAAAAATTTGATTTTTATTTTTCGTGTGTCTGTTCTTTTAACTTTGACTACTGAACCAGATTATATGCGCTTCTAAAGTTAATAGTTATTATCCGGTGAAAACATACCCTCGGACATTAATTTTAGAATATTCAACAATAAAAATCGATGTTGGTATGCAACGCTATTCTGAGTGTGTCCACTCTAATACGTTCTCATTTTTTATTTCAGAATTTCTACAATAATGCGAATTTGAAGAAACACATTCGATGCATTCATTCAGAAATCCAATAGACTCAAGAATAAATAAGTGTAATAACTAATTTACCTATATATTTTTGTAAATAAACCTTTTTCGACATAAAATTCATTTTCATTATTTTACCCTTTCATACATAAGCTTACTACTTTAATAACGTATGTTCCGGAATATCACGCCACTTCCGGATATCCGGTATCAGTATAATTATAATATCACAGTAAAAACGAGAACGGAAAAAGATCCAAGTATTTGGTCATTTGGATGGTTCAAACATACGTAGTAGACGCCGAGCCGACGTCATGATGAGGCACCCACCACACACACCTCCAAGGCTTTTAGTAATCAAGCAATTGAAGCGCTTTTTATTTTTGATTATTTTATTTTTTTGTGTAAAAATTTACCCGATAAGAGTGGACCTCTTAACATTTTCCACAACACGGAAAAAAATGCATGGATAAAATCAAGTAAGAAAGTAATGAGGACTTTTCATAAGATACCTCTATGCTCAAAATATTCTGTGACTCAAAATACATGTCAAATCGTGAACTCAAACGTCGTTGTGTTTACTCAAATTATATGTGTTCTTAAAATTATATAAATAAAATTATGGCGCAAGTGGTGTTTGCCTATAAGTTGTGCATTTAGATTAAGACTAGGTATAATATTAACTTACTTATTAACAAACCAATAAATAAATAAATCTAAATCAGACCACATATAGTGACAAAGAAATATAAAGATCACTGTCTAAAAGCGCTTTAGCGCTGTAAAAACTTAGCGCAAATAACTTGAACCGGTTATTATACTGACGTCACTATCCAAACATTTTCTCGCGATCGCTCGAACGCCCGCCCGCGGCGCGGCGTCACTTCGCTTATTTCATTTGAAATTCGAATGCGGTACGCGCGAACGCAACTCGAGTGAAATCACTGGCTGCATACCGCGTCAGATAACCTTTTAACCGGAAGAATAAAAAAGTGAATAATAACTCTTTATTTACTCAAATGTTTTGTATGAAACAGTATTACCTATATTTATAACTTATTATGAAATAGTGTAATTATTGTGAGAGTGTAGAGCTTTCGTTTGGGATTCTTCGAGAAAATACTGTCGGCAAGTGGACAGGATGGGGGTAAATATTATTTTTTTCACTCCTGGATTACGCACTTCGATGCCAGCTATTTTAGTTGTACCAACTTACTATTCATTTAAAAGTAGGGTTTATCATATTATAGTAACTGAACCACAAAAAGTGCCCGAACCGTTTTTTTTTGTAAAATACCGGTAAATTCACAGTAGGTATGTACGGTAAATATAACTTTTTTGTCCGAAAAAATTGTATACGCCCACCAATATAATGTACTAAGTAGGATAGGGACCCAGTGCTACATAGTTTTTTCGAATAATTTATTGTAGCATTTGGTTGCCAGATGTTTTCGATATACTTATCATGTAAATTATTTATCTTCCCTCGCTAAGTTAAACCAGACTTTTGTTTTGCCAAGCAACACGTTCTATATTTTGTTTAGGTACTTGATAGGATAATAAAATGAGGTTTGTCTGCCTTTGTCGAAACGTCCTTGAAGTCTATGCATGAGGAGTTTGAAGGTATGTACCAAGTATGTACCCAATGTATATTGATGGTCATCTATATCGGGCAGTCATTTTGTAGTTTTTTTAAATAAAATATTTTTGTTGTAATGAAGTTAGCCTATGTTTATTTACTTAAGCTACGTCACGTCCTTTATGGGCGGGACAGTGGCCAATCGTCAAAAAAAAATGATAACCATTATTTATTTATAATTTTTATAAAACACACTTTTATACTTATTACTTTTTTTTTTTTTTTTTACTTTTAAGTTTACCAACCTAGCCTACCTATTCTAGAAGCTTTAAATTTTATCAGCTTAATGTTGGGACGAATCATACCTAATTGAGGCCCAAATATAAATAAATAAGTTTTTTTCTTTTTTTTTACGCAGCATCCGGCCTCATGGATGTTACGGTTTTGGTCGGACTTGTTCCACCTATATTTTATATCAGTTGTATGCGCGTCTCTTGACCCCCGCCATCGCCATTGCCGATTAAATAACGGATGTTGACGGGCGTCTCACACTGCCGCATTGTTGTACCGGCCGCTTCGATAAAATACGCTCTTGTGATGTTAATGCGTCGATTATTATATATAATACAGTCGTTATTCCAGGGTTTGTTTGCCTTACTAAAAATATAAGTGGGTATTTTACATTTCTACGTACCTTACCTAGTTTGGCTGAGAAATTTTGCCTAGCACAGACCTATAATTTAGTCTCCTTAAAACGTAAAAATTGTTAGTGTTTTGATTTTCCTATGGAAATTGCATGATCAAACACAAAAAGACATTAGTGAATTCCACGAAAAACAATTCATGTAAAATTGGTTGCCAAAACTCACAAGCTCATAACGCTTTCACTGTTAAAAAGTTGTGCGATCTCATGAAGAACCAAACCCCTAACTCTTCTAGGCTTAACTCTACAAGTCCTAACTCTACAAACCTCTACACCTTGGTCAAAAAGTATGGTTTGGCTGTTTTGCGTCGCGCGCCGCACAGATACTCCCATGGACTTATGGTAAGAAATGAAGTCTTTAATGTTGTGTCGTGCAATAGTTATATGAAACAGCCAAGACATACTTTTTGACCAAGATGTAGGGTTTGTAGAATTAGAAGCCACAGAATTAAGACTTGTAATGAATGAATGAATGAATGAATGATTTATTTCGCTCGAATTGTGGTACATACAAGGGGCCTGCATACCAAATTTCAGCTCTCGAAGTATCCTAGTACAGATCTGCACCCCCATTTAGCTTCAAGCAGCTATCCCATATAATTAAATTGTCATATTACTACTTAATCATAACTTTGTTGAGTTGCACTGCAGTATTTGGCCGAAAGACATTAAAATAGGTACTACATATTATTATCATACATACACATACACACTAGAGGAAAACCGTTAAATTTACAAAGCGTAAAACCGATAAGATGTGTACATCATAATTAGTTGCCTGTATTGTTAATTATAAACGTATGACGTAGGTAACGTGATGATAGCATCGTCATCGCCGGCATCGCATTGCCATTCGAACTGGATTTTGAATATTTTTTTTTTATTTAATTTATTTTATGTAAGTTATGAACATTTCGAACAGTGAGCCTTCAGTGAGCATAATATAATAACACACCTTATTATGCTCACTATTTGAATTGTTCATAATCTTCCTCGCAATAAAGTTTTACAACTATTTTTTACATTGCAATTACCGAATCTTAAACATCTATTTTGATCCATTTTGAAAAAACAACACACCCAACACTGCAAATTAAATAACAATTGACAGGATTAAACAAAAAAAAATTGAAGTTGACAAGATAAATTATGCTTGTAATTATGCGTGCGTGATTTCATGAATACCACTCATGCGCAAATCATATACAATTGTGTCTCATAGGCTTGAAACTGACATAAGTACCTAATAATATTTTATAATGCAAATATTATTGATTCAAATTGGGATCTTTTGTATGTAATTTTTTCCAAAGGAACAAGCTATTTATTATTAGGAACTTGCAAATTTTACAACTTATTCTTACATCACAATCGAATCGTGAACCCCACTCTGTCTGACTAGTAAAAATAATTCGTAGTTGTAATGGATCAGTAAGATTCGTTACGAGTCACCATTTCAAACCAATACCGGTTTTACAACTCTTACAGAAAACCGGTTTTAGTGAGTAATAAAACCAAAAACTTGGATAGCAGAGACACGCCCACGACGGCGATGTAACGTATTTTTATTTTTTAAATGCTACCGTCTGCAGCTCTACATCTTTTAACGCGTGTTGACCGGTGACACAAAAAATATAAAAAAAATGATTTTCGAATTCCCGGGATTAAAAGTAGCCTATAAAACTCGGGGTTAATGTAGCTTATTGAAATAATTCTCAGAGGAATCAGATAATTAGGTACCTCCGGAGAATACCTCCTATATTCAAATCAAAAATACAAACTTTACCTATTTATTTACTGTAGTTTTTCAATTTTCCAAAAAGTTTTGAGAAAACACAATATTTATGTTTATATATCTTGCCATTGTTCCCGCCATTCCGCCAATGCTCTAAATCAGGATCTGTGAGCCAATAACCATAGATAACGATAGCGCTTCCTGCTGATCCTGACCTTAGATAAACAGTTCCGGTTTCATATTGTATTATCGAAATAAAAATAGGGACGTGTCACGTGGTTTATGAATAGGACGGATGTAGAATTTTGATCATGTTTTGGTCGTTTATTCGGTATTCAATAGTCTTGTATGGAGGGGCTGGCCATAAAATAAATAACTACAGGATGTTTTTATCGTGACCCATTAACTTTCATGACATGACATAAATGTAGACAACATTAAAAAATATCTGCTGTGCGTTTCAGTACTTTAAGATTTCCACCCAGACAGTACAGTACCTTGACTTGATGGAGTGTCTTTACCCACCCATAGACTACATCTAGACTACATCTAACTTTATGTCTCTTATGATAAGAGAAAATCAGATACAACAAGTAAAAAAAAAACGCGATCATTTTAAAAGGAAAAACCTTTTCTAATGTCAATTTCATAATAATATCGTAACATTTGATGATACTTAGCACTCATATTGCAGTGCGCACAAGGAAACCTAAGTGATTTCACGCTGGGCCTAATAAAAGTAAAAAAAAAAAAAAACTGTGTGATGGACGTATACTTGACTAAAATTACCTTTCTAAACGTTTTGGTCCTCAATTATAAAGCAAAATAAACATAATATCGACTGAAGAGAATTCATAATAGCATAAAAGCTGACGTTAATCCTAAAATTCTCAAACTGTCACATAGTTTATTACGCATGTTTGAACAGAGGAGATTTATCAAGCAAATATTTTTCTTTGTGATAAAAATCTAATGGACAGTCAGGGTTAGACTTGTTAGTGTTTTTTTAAAGCGCAGATTTAAATCTACACGGTCGAATACGAATACGTCTGGATGGAAATTTTCACAATTTTCAAATGTCTATGCAGAGATTGCCTATGTCTATACCGAAAGCTCTCTAGCTCCTTATAGGATTCCAACCTGCGCGACCTTTGTCATGGTCATTTGACTTCACTTCCACTAAGCCTCGCCTTAAAAAGAAACCTATGGGAACACTTTATTCATCGAGGGAAATTCCCTTTAGAGTACTTATGTATTTATTCCGATTTCTCTACGTACCAATCTAATACCGAGCAATACAATTCCGCAACTAGTAAGTGCTTTTGCACTGATTTTTAACAGTACCTACCGAATGGTTGTTTAGTGTGTCTTTTACTTAGCCAATCAGTTAAGAATAAAAACTTTTTCAAAAAAAGTAAACCACCGAAAAAACTGAAAAGCAATAAATAATTTTGAATATAACTTGAATTTTATAAGGTTTTACAGTCGGGGATAAAACAATAACCTACGTAGGTATGTATTTTTTTTGTAATATTTGTTTATTTATCCCCGACTGCAAAACCTTATAAAATTCAAGTTATATTCAAAATTATTTATTGCTTTTCAGTTTTTTCGGTGGTTTACTTTTTTTGAAAAAGTTTTTATTTTATCATTTTTAGTGTCTATAATCTACTAATTACTACATGCTTAACTTTTGATATAATACACAACTCAGCATTAAAATATGTGAGTGAACAATAAATCACCCCTATTTTCCCACCCTTAGGGTAGGTTTTTTGTATCCAAATTTATATGGGACCAACTTCGAGGTATACCCTATCAAATAAAAAAAGAATTATCAAAATCGGACTACTCTGTAAAAAGTTATGCGTGACCATACATAAACAAATAAAAAATATACGCGTCGACTTGTAAACCTCCTCCGTTTTTTCGTCGGTTAAAAATGAACGTCATTGCGCTTGTTCGATGACTATTAAATAAGGCAATATACTGGGTGGAGATTTCGAGATGGCATATTTTCAAAACCTATGTTGGGTTATTCATGCTGAACAACTTTTACCACGGGACTAAAACTGAATTCTCAAAAAAAAATTTTACTTTTCATACATTATGATCGAGCAAGGTTGATATTTACTATGGAAAGTTAAAAAAAAAATTTAGAATTCACCATTGGTCCCATAGTAAAAGTTGTTCAGCATGACTAACCCAACATAGGTTTTGAAAATATGCCATCTCGAAATCTCCACCTGTTATCATTGAGCTATTATTACTACATATAGAGAAGACGCCACACATCACAACTATGTTCCGGTCAAGTGAGGCCATCCGGTCAAGTGAGGCCATCCGGCCACACTTGTTGTTGTAGAACGATGAACGAAACGCGTAAGCGCCGTGAAAATCACGATATTTGTGAGAGAAATAATCATAAAACCGATCTGATAGCGCTACGTGTTTCAACTGTCTGCTTAGATGACTAATTATTGATTCAGCACTAAAGAGAACATTAGTTGATTTTAAAAAACTAACCTTTGCTTATGATAGCTTCTCTATACGTAGTAATAATAGCTCAATGCCTGTTATAGGTCAACATTAAAAAGACGTGTTTCGTTAGATCACACTATAATTTACATATTATCGCACTTTGCTCGATGCGTCAGAACGTTATTACAATAAAATTATCTATTCGTAGACAAAAGCTAATGATGTCATTTAACATGCGATCATAGACCTTATAGACCTTTACCCTGCCATGAAGGCTATGTAATAAGCTCTCATTATCAATCCTTATTATACACTGACGAGCAATATAAAAAAGCCACTATAGTTATCATGAAATATTTTCTAAACCAAGATATCTTCTTGAAGTAAAAATAAAATTCAAATTTCTTTAATAACGCAAATTGAAACAAAAGAACATAATAGAAAAAATATGAAAATAAAAGTATTCAAATGTAATCCAAAAACAAAATTTTAATGGCTTGACTTGTTTAACGTTTGCCAATGTCAAGTTTAGGAAACTGATATTTATTTTATAAAATGCGTAATGATCGGGAATTTGGAAGGGATCAGTTGTTGGGTTGGGTAACTTAATCCAAAATTACTATTTTAACCGACTTAAAAAAGGAGGAGGGTTCTCAATTCGGTTGTATTTTTTTTTTATTTATGTTTGTTACCTCATAACTCCGTCATTTATTAACCGATTTGGAAAATTCTTTTTTTTATTTGAAAGGGTACACTTCCCGTTTGGTCCTATTGTCGATCAGGATTTAATTAGTTCTTAGTGTAGTTTGAAGTCGGTTTAAGTTTTTTGTCAAACAGTCCAATTATTGTATCCAATGACTTCGAACGGGCCAGTATGTAATATTATAACTCTATGTGTGCAATATAATACTGTTTTCAACTTTTTTTTTACCGTACTTCATGAAACTAGCTTGTGTGGTTTAGGAGATATTTAGACTTCTTTAGGCACTTTGCAAGTTTTTTATTTATATTGCTCGTTAGTGTACGTGATTTTTATAGCAGTCCTATTTCAAGGAATACGAGAGAAAAATATTAAGTAGGCATTCTGACTCGAAAGACGTTAGTTTACAAAAAATCTTTTTTTCAGTATTTCTCGAATATTCCAATTTTTCAGGCAGCTTTTCCATTTTTTCTTATCGTAAAAACCTTAGATTCTTACTTTTACGAACATTAAAAAAATCTAGCTGTTCTCTATTGATGTCAATTCCCAGGTAAAAACTAATTACATCTCGCTAGCTTGAAACTAGGTATTCCAATATAATCAGAACTCTATTTAAAATCAGTTAATACAAACTAAAGCACACTTATTAATCGGCTCAAAAGACCGGTATCCAAAAACCGGTTTTCACACAAAGGTCATTGATGTTTTTAACTATGACATAATGCTGTTTTTTTGGCGCGAACGATCGCGACCTTGGACTACAAACTTTTTTATAGTCTTAGTAATATTAGTAATATGGTACCTACTGTCAGTCAACGGATAAACCTGATTCAAAAAAATCATTGTCATTTCTTGATGCTTTAAAGTACTTTAAACTGCCGACCATTTTTTTAAACTAACCTTATTTCTTAAGAAGCTTTTTAAATATATCTGTCACTTTCCAATGTCATATAACAAAAAAAGTTGGGGCTATCTTCCTTCATTCAGTCTGACAAGGCATGGGTTGGTGAATAAAGGGCATTATTGTTATATTTGAATAGGTGTTATTATTCAAACTTATTGTTAATATAATAAGTTACTTTGTTTAACTAAGGTTATACAAATAAACATTTATAATGTGAAACAGTTTGTAAACATATGTAACAATTAACAAATAAGTATGTAACTTAACAATAGTAGGTGGTAAGATTATTGAAAATACCTACTTACTAAGTAAATTATTCATTTCCCAAAAGCCGATCCGCTGATGTGTAAAAAAAAATGGGTAATAAATACTTACAAGTAGTACCCAACTAATATGGCCTACCGATGTACCTGTGCAGAATATACATTTTCAAAGCGCGGGAAACGCTATTGGTCGGCAGCTGCCGCCATGTTAGCGCGCGCCGTGCGGAGGGGCGTGACTTGCGACTGAGACGGAACTAACAGCTGCAGTGTATTATGAACCTTATAGTAGTGATATAAGGTTGATTGTAAGTTTTAAGCATTCTTTCGTTAATCTTCGGGGCCATACTTTCTTTTCTGTGCGAACGAAGATTCACGACGCGCCATATCAGTTGGGTACTAACTGTACTTCCTTAATGTATGTTTTGAGATATCGAAAACGGCTTTAACATTTCGATGCAACATAATACTTATATGGCGGTTTTCGGCGGCGAAAAATCGTCTAACTAGGTCTCATCTCTGGGAAAACGCGTTTTCCCGAGTTTTCGAGCAAAGCTCGGTCGCTAGATACTAATTTATAATTATAGGTTCACGACATGATCACTGCTTCTTTGCAAAACCTTATATAGATTCTAGGTAGGATATTATTACTTAGGTTACATAATTCATTAGACCCTGCGATCACTCATACAAGTACGTCAAGCGTGTTTGTACAGCTAAAATAGCCGACATTTATTTTATCAGTTGATTATCATCTTTTGCATACTAACGCTAGTTCAAAATCATATAATACAGTTTATCTAACAACTGGCTGTCTCCCGCGGCCTACGGCCCGCCTGATGGTAAGCAGTTACCGTACCCTATGGACGCTTGCAACACCAGGGGTATCACTCGCGCGTTGCCGACCCTGAAGAAATCTCTTCACACTCTTTTTGAAGAAACCCATGCTGTACTCTATTGGGAAAACCACGAAGAAAACTCTTCACTTACAGGAAGAGATGAAAATAGAAGTTTTGTTAGATAGTTCCCGCGGAATCGTTTTTCCATGCAGTAACCTTCAGCTTCACATATTTCCGCGAATTCTTGATAGGTCAATTTTGTAGACGCGAAAATGTTTAGTACCTAGGTGTTTACATGGGTCGAGTTTTTGTCTTCTACTAGGAAACAACTACTTTTCTACACATATTACACTTATTCTGTAATCTGTGCTTTTCTGCTACTACGAAAATACATGCACATATTTTTTATGGATTTTTATGAATGGAAAATACGGTATTATAAAAATATCTGATCGACGACACAAACGTTTGCGTAAGCATCTAAAAAAAAATAAGAAATTGTACTGTATGAAATTAAGAGATCGCAGACTAATGCGAATGCTGATATTGCTGCACTGACTGACTGTCTGATTTCGAGGAACCAATATAGCAAATCATAAGTATATGCAATCTTTAAACGGTCGTTTCATTCAATCTATTTTTTTTTATTTCGAAGCGCGTTTGTTGTATGTATCTAAACTTTATGGTGGTGCCAGACCGTTTGAGTGGACTGTTACCTACAGTTGGTTAGAGCCCAAAGTAGGTATAAGGCAGAGCTTACGTAGTAACTATTTAGTAATCTGTGGCAGAGCTGGCTCGTCCTATACCTTAGATTCAGGATTAGGTAGATATGTCACTAAAATAATAATAATTACGAAAGCGAGATACGTATATGGCAAAACGTGTATGTGTGAGCAGGACTAAGCATATTTTTTTGTCCCTATCTCGCGTATAGGTTTCTATTCTTGACATCAGTGTCAAAATCAGTGTCGTTGAACTCGTTGATGGCAAACAAGTTTCTGGTTCCAAAAGATATTTTGTTGATGAGAGCTTTGAAATCCTAATTGAATGTTATTTGTGCCTTTTTTATATTCTCAAAGATATTGTTTAGTGTGCAGTGATGGTGAATTGTTGTGTAATTGGTTGTAAAAGCCGTAGTGAACGAAATTAACCAAACATAACCTTTCATCGGTAAGTAGATTTTTTTAATTGATACAGTAAGGAAATCAAAGGATTACTATACTCAAGTGTATTTTCTGTCAATATCATGCAAATTTAATAGATAATTTCGTCGAAAAACGATGATCAACCAAATTTGTTTTTAGTGCTAACCGACCAAAGTGTGAGGCTTATTATTGTGGGGTGGTTAACTATGGTACTACGTGTCATTCGTAAATAGTCGGATTATAAGTTGATGGGGATACCAGCATTTTATAAATTTTACCACTTTATTAATTTTAGTACTTTAAATAGCGTGTTTTATTTTTTGTAGTTTTCATAAAGAACCATTTATAGTTATATTTATAGGTAAGTTTGATACATAGAAAGTAATTGTTTTGAATTCGTGTGACGCGGAAATAATAACTTACAAATAACGACGATATATGTCATGTATTATGAAATCAAATATAGGTATTGTCAGCGACGCGAACTGATTTTGTGAAGTGCCTAAGTGTGTGTGTTTTACCTAAGTTGTATATAAGAAATAATTTTAAGTGTGAAATGTAAATATTTAAGTGCTAGTATTCATTTAAGTGCGAAATTATTCATATTATAAGGTCTAAAGTATTAATTTAAGGTTTTAGGTAAGGAAAGAAAGGTTTTTAGTTTTGTGTTAACTTATTTCGAGAAAAAGAGGGCCTCTCAAGTAGTAGCACCGTTTAATGACGCGGCGTTACCGACACGAGAGCCACTGGAGGTTTTTCAATTTTATCTCATAAGAAAATAGAGATATTTATGTAATTCTTTTTATATAATGTGTAGGCTGTTTTTATTGGGTGGTTGGGAATCCTTGGGCAAAAGAAGAGCCCCACCGACTGCAGCTGATATCTACGGGCAAGCAAGAGCCCCAACGAGTACCAGCGTGAATTGGGCATTCAAGTGCCCCGCCGACCGGGTACCTCCTGTACCCCGCCGAGAGTATTCGTCGCCCATCCCCCCCCCCCCTTTTGCGCGTTAAGCGCACCCCGCACCTTCTGCGCCGTCCCTTGTGCGCCTTTTTGTGCAGCGCCCGCGTCTCGCGTGTCCCGCGCCTTCTGCGCCCCCCCGCGCGCCCCTTGTGCAGCGCCCACGTCCCGAATACGTCCTACGTGTCCCGCTCGTATTTTAATCCCGTTGTGTCCCGATTACGTCCCACGCGTTCCAACCGTGTCCCGATCACATCCCGCACACGTTCCGTGTGTCCCGCGCGCGTTCCACGTGTCCCGAAAGTGTCCCGAATACGTTCTACGCGCCCCGATCGTGTCCCGAGTAGGTGCCACACGTTCCGCCCGTGTTCCAGGCACGTTCCCGCTTGTCCCGAAAAGTCCCGAAAAGTCCCGCGCGTCCCGCGCACCCCGTCTGCTCTTGCTACGCGCATCACCGCGCACCCCTCACCCCTCCCCCTTCGTGTTGCTACTCCGTCCCCGTCTCTCTCTCCTGATTCGCCCGGATCTGGTCGCGTCCTGAGTGACTTCGTCCAGCCGGTAGTCTATGTTTTCGTCGTTAATCTCATACAGTCCACTCTAAGGTTAAAGTAGGTCAGACCAAGTGTGCTCGCCACAGGTATTTTCTCTTTCAGATCCGCAAGGCTACTCTCTAAATGTGAAAATTTGCGAGTTTATATGGAAACAAAGGATAATTAGGTATTTAATTGTGTCTTCAGAATACATCACCTATCAGTACAGTATATACAATCAATAACTGAGGAGGTTGCGGTCAAAACGTGATAAGTCACAACTCATACAAAAAAAAACCTCTAGCCTGTACGAAACTATTTATTTTGTATGTCTAGGGTCTTAATTAAACTATACTTCATTAATCCCGTGTTTTATTATGACTTCTATAAAGTTATAACAATATCACCTGCCACACCATTGATAAATTACGACTCGTAGTAAAACCTAAATGCCCAATACCAGTTTACCCACAAAATGGGGTAAAAGTGTAAGTATGGCAGTATTAATTGTACGTAGCTGTATTATATGTAAATATGTCGAACTATAGCTATCTTCTTCGCCATTCGCTGACTGCAAATCTACCTAATCTTCAATCTACGTCCTATACGGACCGAAACCGCAGATTACTAAATAGTTACTACGTAACAGAACAAATACCTACCTACAGTATTACCCAACTTATGTGGCGCGTCGTGAATCTTCGTTCGTACAGAAAAGAAAGTACGGCCGCGAAGATTAACGAAAGAATGCTTAAAACTTAAAATCAACCTTAGATCACTACTATAAGGTTCATAATACACTGCAGCTGTTAGTTCCGTCTCACTCGCAAGCCACGCCCTTCCGCAAGGCGCGCGCTAACATGACGGCAGCTGTCGGCCAATAGCGTTTCCGGCGCTTCGAAAATGTATCTTCTGCGCAGGTACATCGGTAAGCCATATTAATTGGGTACTACTGTACCTACTTATTCCTCAAATGCAGATAGGAGACGAGGTAGGAATAAGAGGGAACGGAGTTACCTCAAGCAATGCGGCATTCAGGCCGCGATTATCGGTATATGCAATCGTTCAATGGCTGGTTTCAAACCCAGAAAAAAACTGGGACAAGTATTTTTCCGTTGTGCCACAAAATCCATTCAAATCCGTTCATCCATTACAGGTTTTAGGCGCCGATCCCACAGATAAGAGTTCTAGAGTTCTGCATTCCGCGTTGACTGTAAGCTATGTGGGGCCTTTGAAAGTAAAAAAAGTGTATGATGTGCGATCAGTAGCGAATATTGCAGAACTCTAGACAACTTGCTGTGTGCTCAATAGTCAACACGGAATGCAGAACTCGGAACTCGGAACTATAGAACTCTCTCTGCGGGATCGGTACCATAAACATAAGTTACATAATTCAATTTCATATTAATTTATCTACGTATGTTTTGAAAGTCAAGTCGATCACCTCGCTATCGTAGGGTGAAGGTTATTTAATGCACATTATCATAAAATAAGTAAGTTTATTATTGTATGTAACTTACAATAAACTCTGAAATTGTATACCCTGACCTTGTTTTTATACGTAGCATTTAAAAAATAAATCTCAAAAACAACTTTTACTTTGGGACCAATACAGAAATAGGTAAATAAGTTTTTGTTAAAAATTTCAAAGCTTTTTTTGGTGACTGTACTTTTTGTTGACTGTACTTGCATTGTCATCCAATATATATGTGTACCAAATATCAAGTCAGTCTGACCACTGGAAGTAGGTGAAATTCGACTTGCAAGATTCCACCCGGACAAACTGTGTATTTCCAACGGCCCCATTACCGTCGTCCCCATTAATGGGGCCATTGGGAATTTAATAAGTTTATTTAAAATTGTTCCCAACCGCCCCATTGCTCTATCCCCATTTTGTGTGTGTTTTTATAATCATTATATGGAGGTGCAAGGTTAGATGACACCTCCATTGAAAAGGGAAGATCGCCAGGCTGGGTCATCGTGCCTGCGGACCGCGGTCCAGCTGTACATGTCGGACAGTTGTATATATGCAGATGTACGAGAAAACTTCTTAAGGGCGATGCAGGATGTAGGATAATGTGGCGCCAAGCCATCTATCTTTCAGTGTGTGAACTATCTCAGTGCTACTGATAGATGGCTGATAGATGTCACTACAATATATTTTACATAAATATAAATATTTCAAATATAGGCGACTTTTTAATTTACAGTTTAAATTCACAAAATTAACTTTGTTTATGTATTATTATTTTTGAAAGATTGGTTCGTTTACTTACAAACTGGTTAGCCTCACGTTTTAGCGTTGACAACATCGTTATTTCATCATGTGTAACGTAGAGACAATTTTAATATTATAAAAGTGTTAAACTCACGAAAACTAATAATTATGTACATGCAATGGGGCGGTTGGGAACAATTTTTCATTATTTTATTCAATTCCCAACGGCCCCATCAATGGGGATAGCGCGATGGGGCGGTTGGGAACAATTTTTAAATAATTTATTAGATTCCCAACGGCCCCATTAATGGGGATAGAGCAATGGGGCGGTTGGGAACAATTTTAAATAAATTTATTAAATTTCCAACGGCCCCATTAATGGGTACGTCGGCAATACACCGGACAAACATAGTTTGCTTGTAAAAAAACATTTATTTTTTTGTTCGCAGATTTTGATATATCGTTTTTTTTCTTTTTCAATGGCATTCTTTCTCTTTTAGGACTTTTCTGCCAATGTCAGTTACTGCTATACTTCTCTTCTTTTTTATGATAGGACTATAAAATCTGACAAATCAAACCTTTTAAAAATGTTTTCTTTTTTCAGGAGGTGAACCTGCGGCTGGTATTTGCTGTGATATCTTCGGGATGCTGGTCAGCATTTCAGCATGGCTACAACACTGGAGTGCTGAACGCACCACAAAATGTAAGTAACTATAAAGCTAAACGTAGGTACAAGTAGTATCCAACTGATATGGCTTACCGATGTACCTGCGCAGAAGATACATTTTCAAAGCGCGGGAAACCGCTATTGGTCGGCAGCTGCCGCCATGTTAGCGCGCGCCGTGCGGAGGGGCGTGACTTGCGAGTGAGACAGAACTAACAGATGCACTGTATTATGAGCCTTAGTGATCTAAGGTTGATTGTAAGTTTTAAGCATTCTTTCGTTAATCTTCGGGGCCATACTTTCTTTTCTGTGCGAACGAAGATTCACGACGCGCCATATCAGTTGGGTAATACAAATAAAATTATTAAGTCTTCTGCATAATATCCTATCTAGAATGTTTAAATTCTTTTCCTACACGTGACACAGCCATGGGATACCCTGGCGGTCTAAAAAGCCCACTGAAGCAAAATTGCTGAATAAGTATAATTGTTGAAGTAAATAAAAAAGTCTTAAATATATTAGGGTCGGCAACTCGAGGGTGTTGTAAGCGTCCATAGGTTAACTGGTTACCACCAGGCGGGCCAAAAAAAAAATTGTTATTGCAATCAAAATCAAAAAGTCATTTAGTCAGTTTAGTTAGGCCCTGGTAAGGCACTTATGAACGTTACATACGGTTGAATTTACCACCGGTTCGGAATACACAGACTCCGGCAAGAAACTCAGCAAGGCTTTTTTCAATATTTTTCAGTAAAATTTATACTCATTTTATATAATTCAATTTATTTACAGATTCTGATTTGATGCGCAGGATCATAAAGCACCAGAAATGTTTCTTCCAGTGTTAACTTCAGTAGCTTTGATATTCAAAATAGGGCCTTTAGGGATTAGGGCCTTTTCTGAGGCCCTACTACGAAAAACGAAACACGATAGTCCGATCATCGTTATTAATCAATTAGCCAATAGAATTGCATAAAATTTACGTCTCGTCAGTTTTGCTGCAATTCTATTGGTTCACGTCCCTTGGTTCATTACTAACTCTGAAATCCATGTTCATCTAAATATGAACACTGTAAAAGAGGAAATTCAGACCTCGACAAAAATATACCAAAAGAGGCTGGAAAAACACCCGAATGTACTTGCAACGAGTCTACTCACGCGCAGCTACCAAAAACGTTTAAAGAGAAAAGACATACTGTAGTAATATTTACTATAGTAAATACAAAGGGCAGCTATCCTCTCTGGAGGATGCACTTGACTCGACAAAACCTCACAAACAATCTGCTTATAGTAGAATACTGATTGCAGATAAGCACTAAAAAAAAAAAAAAAAACTATTGGTTAATATTTGACAACGATGGTCGGACTTTCGTGTATCGTTTTTCGTAGTAGACCCTCTGACTGTGAATATTTATTCATATGATCAAAAGAGTCTACATAATAATATTTTCGTACAGGTAATGGAAAAATGGCTTCAACAAGACGCGTTATCAGGCACCAATACAACTATAGATCCTAAAGAAGACCCTAAAGTGGCGACAGTGTGGTCTGTAGTTGTATCTATTTATTGCGTCGGAGGCATGATCGGTGGGGTCGCTACGGGTGTTGTCGCTGACAGGTGAGGACTTGTTTAATTTCATCATCATCATCATATTAAGCCCAAAGATGTCCATGCGCAAAGATCTCCCTATATTTCCAGTGCATAGTTACTGCAAAAGGCTATATGCAAAGGATTAGGGTCAGATCACACCGAGACGAGAAGCGGGGTGCACATTTTAAGATAGCGATGCAAATAGAACTTTATTTACTACATAACAATGTACAAATTTCAATGAGAGAATTATAGTACGTACCGCGGCATCGCGCTGCGCCTCGAAGTGTGCTGCGCAGCGCTACGCAACTTTGTGAAACAATTGGCCTCTTCAAGCATCGTCGCGTCGCGTCTAGACACGTCACGTCTAGTCACGTCGCGTCTAGACACGTCGCGTCTAGTCACGTCAAGTCACGTCGCGTCACGTCTCAGTGTGACCTGACCCTGACCCTTAGACAGCACTGTGGTATTATTATTATTCAAATGTTGTTGATTTGACAAAAGCTTCTGACCATATCACGTACAATTTATACGGAAAATAATGGTTCACTAAATAATTGATAGTAATTTAGCCTGTTATGTGGAGTTTAAATAATGGGGCATTCCTTGTAGAAGAGGAAAATTACATCAATTTTGAAATTACATCTATTGTCTCAGTATTAACCTAAAGTTAAATTGCTACTTTAATTCCGTGCGTTTTGTACGAAATCGAGAATTTAGTAAATAACTAAAAATTTGCAAAAATTACCCTTCCTCCTGTTTCTAAAGTTACAAGCGCCATCTATCATTCTGTGAGTGGACCATCTTAGTGTTACTGATATATATCGCTACAAGTAAGTAAGTGTACCACAAGGTAGTTTTCTGGGGCCACTGTTATTCCCTATTCACGTCCATGATCTACCTGAAAATCTCGATAAATGAGCTTAGCTTTATTTAATTGCACACTAGTGCACTAGATTTCTTACTTATGCTTTTTTGTAATTTTTCCAGGTTTGGAAGAAAATGTGGTCTACTCCTCAACAATATCTTAGTATTTGTAGCGGCGTTGTTCCAAGGTGTTGCTAAGGCTGCTAATTCAGCCGAATTACTTATTTTAGGAAGGTGAGTTTATTAAAATGTTCACATATCGGATTTTTTGTGACAATTCAACTCGTTATTTGAGTGCTGAAAGAAAGATAGCGGAATGGACTGTTTCAGTGGAGGTCAAATCTGTCTTGAAAATCAGAATATTCGATACTTTTAGTAGCCGCACCCTCTTCTCATAGAGGTCGAGCAACCCGTTACTCTCTACCTCTAAACTTGGTCTCATTATCAGCTTAATCCATTGTAGGTACGAGGGCATAGTATTAACAATTCTTTCAGATCGCCAGTGTTTTCTCTGTCATTTTATAATTCGTCGATAGAGACAGGTATACCAGTGTAATGTATGTCATTGTTTTCAGATTGTTGATTGGTATCAACAGTGGTCTAAACGCGGGACTAGCACCGATGTACTTGGCTGAAATATCGCCTGTCCGGTTGAGAGGATCGGTAAGACCTTTTTCTACTAGCTTACCCCACCGGTTTCACCCGGGTACGGTTATTTTTTTTTGCGAAGAACCCAAATTCTTTTTCTAAAATAAAAGAAGCCTAAGTTACTCCTTAAAACATCTGCCAGTGAAAGTCCCGTCAATATCGGTCCAGCCGTTTTGGAGATTAACCCGACCGAACAAACAGACAGACAAAAATAAAAAAAATAGGGTTTTTGGTTTAAGTACCGTACTTATATACCTACTTTCATAATATGCATTTAGAAAAAACCGGTATTTTGTTTGACATTAATTTTTCACTAATGCCGAATTAACGGTTTGATGAACCTCATCACTTAATTTTATTAATTCTAAATAAGTCATGTTCATACCGGGATAACTCCGAATGGACAATGAATTGGTAAAAGTCATCATCGTAAATATTGTTCCTATTGGAAAGGCCGTTTCAACGACACTACAAATTATTGCTGTTGGAGGGGAAAAAATACTCATCATGCTTTACATTGAAATCTTTATCAAATGTACATTGTGTGTTCATAATACTCATGCTATACAGGGTATTGTTTTGGTCGGCGACAAGCGACCCAAGGGCGTTAGTACAAAATATATATTCCCCAAAAATGGACTTAATTCCATTAAATACTGTAAATATGTTGAGAAATACCTTATTCAATTTGAAATAAAATTACCGCAAAGTATGGTTACTAGGCACGTGCACAGACTAGAGCTAGGCGCAAGCCGCCATCGCCCCATCCCTTTACTCCCTCGTACTCCCGTTGAGTATGTCTACACTTTAGCTTATTACATGATTTTCAAAGTTTTAATTTTTTTATTTTTATGATTTAAAAAAAAAAGTATTTCTTTTTTAGCACCAGTATCATTTGTATTATCGACCCTGAGTCGCTCGTCGCTGACCAAAACAACGACCTGTATAGTTTACCTTACAAATCACACATTACTACATTTGGCTACCTATAATGAGTTAGCAAATATCAAAACACAAATCATCATCACAGTCGTTTTTTAGATTATGTCATGATGATACCAAATATTTGCTATGACAAATTTTCATTTTGTAGTTCCGAAGGCAACATGTAGATTTTGGAATTAACTTCTTCCCCGTCGAGACCCATCTATCCTGCCTCCCTAGATAAGATGGTTGTTGACAATCGTCATCGTTAGTAAACGATCAACCTTTGTGTGGGATTGACATTTTGATTTTTAACAATCTCTTATGTCAATCCCATACAAAGGTTGATCGTTTACCGATGACTATTGTCGACAACCATCTTGTCTAGGGGGGCAGGGACGTAGCTACCGTCGTAAATATACGGGGCCCCCGGGGCTCCGAACGTAAATAAAAATGCGTAAAAATGTTTACCCTCCATTTGGATTTGGCCGGAGTCAAGTATAGATAGGGTTACCAGATGAAAAAATCAAAAGTCCGGAGAAAAAGCCTGATTTCCATTGAAAAATCCTGAGATTTTTTACAGTTTGAGAATTTTTCAATTAATCATAAAATTCTCAAATTTTTTAATGTATTAGTATGATAAAATTGATTTTTATTGTGCAATTATTACCAAAGGAAGATTATTTTTAGTTTGTTTAACTTTTTATTAAAGAGATCTTTAAAATGTAAGCTGTATTTTATTGAAAATTCAAAAAATCCTGAGAATTCATGAGATTTGCAAAATCCAGCCGCAATCCTTAGAAAAGTCCAAAAATCCTGAAATCTCAGGACAAATCCTGAGATATGGTAACCCTAAGTATAGAGGGCCCCCAACACATTTTGATATAGGGCCGTCTAGGGCAAGATCCTCCACTGCACCTATCTTTCTACGTATGAACTATCTGAGTGTTGAATGAAATGAAATGAAATTAATTTATATGTCACAATTTTACGTAATATATGATAAGGTGTTACATGATATAAAGTATCAGCAAAATATACCGCTCAAAACGGCGTACAAATATTAAAAATAAAAATAAATTTAAAAATTACCTATTACAATTATTATTATGGAAAATTAAATTAAATTCAATGTTTACTATACAATACAGTTACTATTTGTTATTTAATTACCTACTACTACTACTACTACGATTACATATCAATTGTCATTTTTCATAATTTGGAATGTCATGTAAAAAAACATTCACATAATAAAATAATTTTTCCAAATTTTTTGTTACTAATAGATAGCTAATAAATGTCGCTACAGACATCAGCTTCCTTGCCAACTTTAGCAAGTATAAAACTCGTTTCCAGATAGGTACAGTATACCAGCTAGTGATAACAGTGTCGATCCTATTATCGCAATGCCTGGGCTTGGAGTCAGTGTTGGGCAACGAGCGCGGTTGGCCGTGGCTGGTCGCGCTGACGGCGGTTCCCGCGGTGATACAGTCGGTGACGCTGCCGCTCTGCCCAGAGTCGCCCAAGCACCTGCTGCTGGGGAGGGGGCAGGAGTTGCACGCGCAGAGAGGTAATTACGGAATAAGGGTATGCCCGGAGATGCAACGCGACGCGGCGCTTTTTAAGCTAGAGATAAAAAAATTACGAGCCAGGGGCGTCGCTACTGCCGTGTCACAGATACGAGGCCCCGGGGCCTCATCAATCATTTTCGTGAAGTTGCATTGAAAGTTGCAAGATATATAATTTTACATTTAGATTTTTTTTGCGTTTACTTTTTTTTTTACGTTTAGATTCTTTTACACTTAGGATATTATTATTATTATTTTTTATTTATCATCATATTTTTTTTTCTTGATTTTATTAAAATATTATTGAAATGGGCACGGAGCATAGTATAATTTAGTTTTATATTTTATTTATATTATTTATATATTGGGGCAAACTGAAAATCAGCGCTTGTGTGTACGACAGTGCACCCTAGCATTATGCTGAGTTTGCTACCATTTGTCAGACATGTTTATATATATTTTTTTTTGCTTTTTTGATGTCTTTTTACTATGTTTGACAATAAACTTATTCTTATTCTTATATGGGACCCTTGTAAAAATCTACCCTCCATTTGAGCTTGGCCAGTCAGCAGAAGCAAGCTACGCCACTGCGTGGTTCGCTAAGATTCCACCTATCACGCCGCAGGTCGTGGGTTCGATTCCCATATGAATTCATGAACATGTTTGCATGTCCTGTGGCTGAGTAATTATTTATATTAAGTATGTATTTACAAACAAAAAGTAGTATCTGGTTTCCATAGTACAAGCTCTGCTTAGTTTGGGATCAGATGACCGTGTGTGAGGAATGTCCCAGGATATTGATTGATTTATAGAACTTTATTTGCTATACAAAATTACACATTTACAGTTAAAAAGTGTCGCGTTTCGGTGTGAGCGTCCTCTGTGAGAAAATAGCAAAATATATTTTACTAACTTTACGGCAATAACTCAGAAATAAGGGATAGTTTACTAAGACCACATTCGCGTGGCTTCAACCCTTAAGGTAACTGCCCTTACTGACCCGTCTCAAATTTCCACCCTGTATTTGCAGAATGTTGTCTGAACTTCGTTAGCGCGATGCAGGATGTTGTGGCGCCATCTATTATCTGCGTGTGAACTATCTTTGTGTAACCGATAGATGTCGCTAAATAATAAAAAAAAAAAAAAACTTTCTATTTTTGCAGCTCTCAACTGGCTCCGAGGTGATGTGGCAGTACACGGAGAAATGGAAGAAATGCATCAGGTATTTAATAGGCTACTTCCCTGAAAAAAACGAATTAGTCCGTCATTTACATTATCAAAAAATATTAGACACGTATTTTTTCCTTTTTCAATTAAACAAAAAATACGAAGATCTCGTGTGTTGAAGTTCCGCGTGACGTCAAGGTGTGGTACACATTTTAGTAACAAGTGACGTCACGAGCCCCCGCTCCCGAACTTAGTCGCGCTTTATCTTCGTCAATTGTTAATGATTTGGTAAAGCAAAAAATACGTGTCCAATATTTATTGATAATCTAACTGACGGACTGATTATAATTATTATATTTTTACCCAGGCAACATCCCTATTGTTGATAGTGGTTGTCTATTGGTCGAAATTTGACCGAATTTCCTATTAAAAAAAACGATCAAATAAATAAATTTTGGCTTTCTCCACTCCTCTATTAACGTATTTTTATCTTCTCTTATTTTTTTTTAATTTCACTAAGCTTTGCATTTATTTTTGTAATTTTATGCATGTCTTTTGTTCTATATGATCATTTAAATTTAAGCCCGTTTAGTGAATAAAAAAAATTTGTCTAACAATATGATATCATTAAATTAAATAAAACTGTATTTGCTCAAATATGGTATTCATCTTCCTTTTAATATAAAAATCTTTATACAATAATTAATAATTAATTTAAATCTTTATACAATAATTAATATATTTTAACCGACTTCAAAAAAAGGAGGAGGTTCTCAATTCGGTTGTATTTTTTTAAATGTTTGTTACTTCATCACTCCGTCATTTATTAACCGATTTGGAAAATTCTTTTTTTTATTTGAAAGGGTACACTTCCCGTTTGGTCCCATTGTCATCAGATCAGGATTTGATTACTTCTTTGTGTACTTTGAAGTCGGTTTAAGTTTTTTGTAAAACAGTGCAATTATTTAATATAATAATTAATAATAATACAGGAAGCAGAAAAAAACAAAGTGAGTAAGAAAGTAACGCTAACGGAGTTACTTCGTAACCGACAACTCAGACAACCGCTACTGATCGCAATTGTTGTGATGATCGCGCAACAGTTTTCCGGCATCAACGCTGTCATATTCTTCTCCACTGACATATTTGAGAAGGCGAAACTAGGCGAGACTACTTCACAGCTGGCTACTTTGGGTAACACACAAAATCCAAATATTTACATATTTTTTATTTTTTTTTATATGTTGGCGTCACACGTCTTGTGTATTTTGCCATTTTCCAGTTATATTATAAGTTCTAGTCACAATAAATCACTTTCACATAGTCCTCAGTCAGTCACTAGTATTTACATTATTCCTTACAAATTTATAAAATGAAAATAATTTTCCACAGAGCAGAGCAATATTTCGGGATAATTATGTACAAGAACCATTATAAAAAATTTGACGTTGCGTTTTCGTTTTATTTTAAATAAGTTTTTGTTAAAAATTGCATTAATTTGCAATTGCATTTAATACAAGCTTTTTTTTGTTGACTGTACTTGCATTGTCATCCAATATACTAATGTACACCAAATATCAAGTCAATCCGACCACTGGGAGAAATTCGACTTGAAAGATTCCACACGAACGAACAAACATACATACGTATCGTAACTTAACAAGTTGTCTAAAAAGTCCGTGAACTGTTAGTAGAAGGGGCACCGTTTCACTAAAACATAAGGGGACGTCCATTAATTACGTGAGGCGTTTAGGGGGGGTCGAGTCGAATTTCATCCAATTTCACGTGGGGTAGAGGGGGGTCTCGGCAAATATCACATAATTTTTCCGCAAGAAACTGTTAAATTGCGAGAAAACGTGAATTTTTTTCGAATTTTAGTAGTTCCTATTTAAGTATTTTATTGTTCGATTTTCCCACTATGATTCTAGACTACGTTCTTAGTTATCTTAAATAACAATAATTGAACAGAACATGTTTTTTTTTTTAATCCAACGCAATTAAGCTTAGATTAAACGTACACTAAAAATACGCGTTTTGAAAAATCTCTCGTGAGATTTGGGGGTGGTCGCAAATCTCAAAAAAATCGCCTAAATCGCCTCACGTAATTAATGGACGCCTCCTATATAGTTATACACACGCGTCCCATCCGCGAGCCAATGGCGGAACAGCTACCAATGTATGTATTTGTCCGCAGGTACCGGCGCTATGAACGTAGTAATAACAATAGTAAGTCTGTTCCTAGTCGAGGTGGCTGGACGCAAGACACTACTACTGACCGGTTTCAGTGGCATGCTGTTGTTCACTTGCATGCTGTGCATCGCCAGTATGTATGTGAGTATACCTTCATTACGTTTGATTGATATAAAGCTATGATAGCTCAGTGGTAATGACGTCGGATACCGAGATGAAGGTCCCGGGTTCGAATCTTAAAAACAGCTTGAGCTTTCGGTGAAGGAAAACATCGTGAGAAAACCGTAGCACGGTGGTAGGGTACTGTGTAGTACCCGCCTGGCTGGCTACCACCTTCAAGTTGAAATCTGTCGCCATGCACCTTTCGGTGTGTTCCGACAGCTGCACTTGAGAGCCAGTTTCTTCTAGGCCTTTGTGTGTGCACCACCTTCGGCCGCATCATCACTTACCATGGTGAGATTGCGGTCAAACACAGACCTATAAACAGAAAAAAGCGGGCACAAGAGGGTAGACCTGTTCATAACTATTCGAGAAAAAAGAAAGAAATATGTTTTTTTTTAAATGAAATTACAAAAGAAAAATTGAAATCCTTAGAAAATTGACACCTTTTAAGATATTTTAAACTACCATGACAATAATTTTCAAATATATATGCTTTTTTGTATCGGCAACCTAAGCATCACTTCTACAACAATCTTAAAAAATCTACTTTATTTATTAATATTAGATGCGTTTATAATTATTTTAAAATTTTAACCAAATCAGTAGAACTGACTCCACGAAAAGAATCATGGCGAGCTCCATACACTGATTTGTACAAAAAAATAAAACATTTTAGAGTGTTTTTAATCACATCCAATGTTGAGATTACATTACCAGCAACATGTTAATATACATGAAATATTTTATAAACCACGCAAAACATAACAACAGCATAACGGTTTTGGTCGCGAATAGTCGCGATTCGCCAGCATGCCATAGAAATTCGCATTTTTATCCCGTGGTTCTAAAAATATTTTAAATGGCTCAAGTTGTTCCTTAGGCACCAAGGATCAAATATACCGTCATTCCAACGTCTCTAAAAATGTTTATTTTTTTGTACAAATTTCGCCATGATCCTTCGACAACGATGATCGTCCGATCAATAACAGTTTCAGTCAAACAAATCGTTGATATTATTCCTGTTTCCAGACGTACATATCTTGGGTGCCATACTTGATGATAGCGCTGGTGATCCTCTTCGTGGTGATGTTCGCGATCGGGCCCGGCTCCATACCCTGGTTCTTGGTTACTGGTGAGTGATTATCACAGTTATTTATGTTTTTGGCAATAAAGATTGAAAAATATACTTAAGAAACCAGAATTGTTTCGAACTGTGCGGGCTCAAAGGAGTTTTCTTCCGCGGTCGCTCGGACTGTAGAAAAAGCTCCCCGCCGTGGTGCACCCAATGGAGTACAGCATGGGGTTCTTTAAAAAGGGTGTGAAGAGGTTTCTTCAGGGTCGGCAACGCGCGAGTGATACCCCTGGTGTTGCAAGCGTCCATAGGCTACGATAACTGCTTACCATCAGGTGGGCCGTATGCTTGTTTGCCACCACAGTGATATAAAAAAAAAACGAAGATCGGATTAATTTCACCCTCGTTCCAGAAAATCCTGTAAGTATTTACGTACCAAATAGTATCTAAATCCGTTCAGCGATTATATTACATTTGTAGGGTAGGTGTCACTTCATGCTGTCCAAAACTTATGTTAAAATGTATAAATATATCGGGTTGGCCCATAAAATAAGAATATCATCGAGTGATAGCGTTAACAACGTTACCTTATGCGAAGCGTGTGCAGTTTCTATATAGATGTATTCACAGATATATCGCACACTAGTTGATTTACAGTCAGTCAACATGTCGATATAAAATCCTTGTCATTTATTCTCGATAAGAGTATCGATATATCGCCTTATATAAATATTTTCAAAACAGAGTGTTTTTTTTTTTTTTTTTTTTTTACTGTTTATAGGCCGTGTTTGACCGCAATCTCACCATGGTAAGTGATGATGCGGCCGAAGGTGGTAAGCACACAAAGCCTAGAAGGAACTGGCTCTCAAGTGCAGCTGTCGGAACACACCGATAGGTGCTTGGCGACAGAATAGTGATTAATATATATAATGTAATAAAATTCCCTATATTTTTTTACCTGGTAGAGGTCTGTGTTCGACCACAATCTCACCATGGTAAGTGATGATGTGACTGAAGGTGGTGCACACACAAAGCCTAGAAGGAACTGGCTCTCAAGTGCAGCTGTCGGAACAACTTAAGGATGGTATGGTCAGCCAAGTAGGTACTACAAAGTACCCTACCACCGCGCTATGGTTTCCTTATAGACAGCTCATTGTTTCCACTACCACTGAGCTATCATCGCCTTAATATTATTATTTTGTTATTTAATTTGCAGAACTGTTCAATCAGAATGCCCGTCCGGCCGCCACGTCGGTCGCGGTGACTGTGAACTGGACGGCCAACTTCATCGTAGGGCTTAGTTTCCTGCCTCTATCGGTAAGTTACACGTCTACCTATCGAGGTAAAATCCCTTTACAGTCAGGGCCGTCTTAAGGTATGCCGGGGCCCTTGGGCACACAAGAATTTAGGGCCCTGTTGGAAAGTATAAAAGTGAATAACAAAAATCATTTGTCAGCTATGGTTATATTATATATATATATATCCTGGGACATTCCTCACACACGGTCATCAGATCACAAACTAATCAGAGCTTGTACTATGGAAACCAGATAATTGATATAATACATATACTACTTTTTGTTTGTAAATACATACTTAATATACATAATTACACAGAGACTCAGGACATACAGACATGTTCATGCACACAAATGCAAGTCCTGTGCGGGAATCGAACCCACGACCTGCGACACGATAGGTGGAGTCTTAACCAACTGCGCCAACTAGCCCGTCTATATTATTATTCTGGTTAAAATTAAATACTGATCTGGTATCCGATTAACAGTTTAATTTAGAATGCTGAAGATAATTCTTACTATATACCTAAAATAGAAAAAAAACATTGTGTAGTGTAAGCGAATATATCAGCCTTTCGGGGCCCCCATGAGTGTAGGGCCCTGGGCCGAGGCCCCGTTGGCCGTTATGGCAAAGACTGTTTACAGTAATACTGCAATTAGTCAGTGATTTTGCACTGATAACAGTACCGACCAATAACTGCATCTAAATGTTTAGTGTGACCTTGAATTAGCCAATCAGAGCGCATTGTCACAATAGGCTACTTTCCTGAAAAAAACTAATTAGTCCGTCATTTACATTATCAAATAATATTAGACACGTATTTTTTCTTTTGTCAATTAAACAAAAAAATACGAAGATATCGTGTGTTGAAGTTCCGCGTGACGTCACGGTGTGGTACACTTTTTAGGAACTAGTGACGTCACGAGCCCCCACTCCCGAACTTAGTCGCGCTTTATCTTCGTCAATTGTTAATGATTTGGTAAGCAAAAAATACGTATCCAATATTTTTTGATAATCTAACTGACGGACTAATTAGAATTATTATATTTTTACCCAAGCAACATCCCTATTGTCAGTGGTGGGGAATTGGCGGAATATATTTCAGACAAAATGAACGTTATTCTTTGGGTTAACAGTTCGATGCCACTGAGTTATTTAAACTAATAATTAAATTCTTTTCAGCTGATCATCGGCTCGAATGTCTTCATAATATTCGCAGTACTACAGTTCCTGTTCATAATTTTCATTGCGTTCAAAGTACCGGAAACTAAAAATAAAACTGTAGAAGAAATTACAGCTATGTTTAGACAAGAGATGTAACAATACGCTGGCAAGACATATACAGGTTGTTGTTTTGGTCAGCGACGAGCGACTCAGGGTCGATAATACAAATGATACTGGTGCTAAAAAAAATATAAAAAAAATACTTTATTTTTTTAAATAATATTAACTGGAAAATCATGTAATAAGCTATATTGTAGATGTAATACTCAACGGGAATGCGAGGAAGTAAAGGGGTGGGGCGATGGTGGCTGGCGCCTAGCTCTAGTCTGTGCATGTGCCTAGTAACCATACTTTGCAGTAATTTTATTTCAAATTGAATACGGTATTTCTCAACGCATTTACAGTATTTAATGGAATTAAGTCCATTTTTGGAAAATGTTTTGTTTTGTACTACCTGGGTCGCTTGTCGCCGACTAAAACAACAACCTGTATAAGGGCTATATTGACACGTACCACAATCACACTACAATTGCAACCACATCACAACCACACCACTGGGCGGGCGCTAATTTGTATGAAAATTAATAGTTGAATTCACACGGACCACATTTTGCCGTCACTATCGACCACAACGCAAATATGAGCGACAACGGGAACTAGCGGTACAGACATTTTAACATTTTGTAGCTACCACACACAACGCATCCGCAAAAAGCTGCAGCGACACTATTCACACGTAACAGCTTAACTACATTTTGTCGCGACGCTGTGGTGTGGTTGCGGTACGTGTGAACTTAGACGTAGACGTTAATTAGGATTATTTTGTTTTTTGACATTTATTAGGAGTCAATAAAAACATGAACAAAATATTATATGAGTTCAATAGCATTTTAAGATATAATTGTGAATATTAATAAAATATTTTTGTACTTAAATAATTCAAAATCAAATCAAATCAAAATGTCATTTATTCAGTTTAGGCCCTAGTAAGGCACTTATGAACGTTACATTGGTACATACTGTTGAGTTTACCACCGGTTCGGAATACACTTAAACTGAGAAGACTAATTAAATTTAATCCCTTCGAATGAAGTGAATTATAAGCCTTATGCTTACTCTCTAGAGTCCACTTTGGATTGGTATACGGTGATCTAATAGCTTAACAAGTTGTCCATTCAAAGCGACCGCGATTGGTATTAAAGTCAGACTATAAGCTTAATACTCAAGTTGCCTAGAAACTGTTGACTCTAATGACAAATCTAATACTCTATACATAAAAAATATATATTTGAATACATCTGTACAAGTATTACCCAACTAATATGGCTTACCGATGTACCTGCGCAGAAGATACATTTTCAAAGCGCGGGACACGCTATTGGTCGACAGCTGCCGCCATGTTAGCGCGCGCCGTGCGGAGGGGCGTGACTTGCGAGTGAGATGGAACTGACAGCTGCACTGTATTATGAACTTTATAGTAGTGATCTAATGTTGATTGTAAGTTTTAAGCATGCTTTCGTTAATCTTCGGGGCCATACTTTCTTTTCTGTGCGAACGAAGATTCACGACGCGCCATATTAGTTGGGTACTACTCAATTTATTTACAAACTTAACTGATTCATTGCTTAAAATATGTGGTAATTTTCATAAACATACTAGTTTAATCCGTGTGTGGTTTGCAAAGCAACTTATCCGTAGTATGAATGGTGACAGGCGCGCATAAGTTACATCACAAGCATTGTTTTTTATATACAGGCTGAATTTTTCATAAAGGCAAAGATGGCCAAAACCTGAAAAAAGTATTTAATTTCATTTACATTGAACAATTATTAACACATTAATTAATTTTAAAGGTAATAGTGGAAAATTATCAATGGACTCTCGAGGCCGATTATTTTATTAATTTTTTTCGTTAATTAATTACAAAATTATTTAAATTTAAATTCCCGCCATTAGATGGCACCAATAATCTACTGCGCTGCAGATGCTCGCAGCCCTTCGATACAACAAAAATAATTTGAATAAAAAACCGATTTACTTTTTTTTACTGTTCAGATTATGACAAATAAAAGTTTTGAATTTTATAAGGTTTTGCAGTCGGGGATAAACCAATAACCTACGTAGTTATGTTTTTTTTTTGTAATATTTATTTATCCCCGACTGCAAAACTTATAAAATTCAAGTTAAGTATATTCAAAATTATTTTTTGCTTTTCAGTTTTTTCGGTGGTTTAATTTTTTTGTTAAAAAGTTTTTATTTTATAATTTTTTGTGGCTATAATCTACTAATTACTACAAATTTTTGATTTCTTTTGATGTAATACACAATTCAGCATTAAAATCTGAAGGTGAACACTAAATCACCCCAATTTTCCCACCCTTAGGGTAGGTTTTTGCACCCAAATTTATATGAGACCAACCTCGAGGTATATCCTATCCAATAAAAAAAGAATTATCAAAATCGGATCACTCTGTAAAAAGTTATGCGTGATCATACATAAAAAAAAAAATATACGCGTCGACTTGTAAACCTCCTCCGTTTTTTCGTCGGTTATAAAACAAACCGTCCACGATTTTATTTTTTGAAAAAAGATTCCCATCCAAAAAAATTTTGAAAAAAATACTAAAACATATTTTTTTAATATACTTTTTAAAGAAACAATATCTCACACGCTGAAGAGAGGGCGCCACAATCCAGTTTCAGCCCGGTTCGAAAAATTCATATATATATACTAATTTATTAGTGTTAAAAAGACAATCTCATTTACTATATGTGAGTAAGACTACAAATAAATTATTTATTTTAGTTGATACTTATATTAAGATTTTGTATGATAGAAATTAGTTCCATAAGTATCCGCGAGAGGCGCTGTGCCAATTCCAAATTAGAGTATTGTCGTAAGTATTATCGCAGTTGTAGTTTGTTAAGTCTCATTCTTTACAATAGACGACTGCTGTCTCTTTTCATCAGGAGGATAGCCTTGACATGAAAAAAAAATAATCAAATTCATAGTATTTAATTTATGTGATTTTAGATCAATATTTTGTATTAAATTCCCGTGATGTGGTATTTTATTCACATATTTACAAGACATCTTTGAGTAGGAATGTGAAGATTTTTGATAACTAAAATTCTGTATACAAATTATGTAATGAACAAAAATGTTGTGAAATAATTATTTTCAAAATAAAATATAATCTTAATATTTGTTTTTATTTATTTCTTATTTGTAGTACCTACCTACTTAACCTTGCGTATGTAGTATTTATATACTCTGAGCATATAGTCATTACAATGATCTTACATACGTGGGCAAAATCGGAACTTAGGCGATTATCACACTGCCACGCGCCTACGCGCGTAGGTGCGTGTGACGCACCTACGCGCGTACTTGCGGGAGTGCGGATCTGCATCATCGTGCGGGTTTTTTACGCACTCACGCGCGTAGTTGCGTTTTGTGGATTCACGGCGGCTCTGACTCATTCCATACAAAATCACGCACGGCACTACGAGACTCGGTGTGCCATACCTTGCGTCTCGCCGCGCACCCACGCGCGTAGGTGCGGGGCGAGACGCATGTAGGCGCATGATCTGTATGAACGCGCGTGGATGCGTTTTCGGTGTGTTGGACTGTGCGTCTTTTTTATACAAACGGAGATACTTACAAGCAACGTTAAAAGACGCATTCACGCACTACGCTGTATGGTGCGGGGCGGTGTGTTAACCGCCTAAAGTAACTAAAGGCGTCTACGGACGACAAGATTTGGCACCCAGGGCCGAAAAAAACGTCAAAATCGCCTCACGTTATTTATGGACGTTCCCTAAAAGTGAATTCGAAAAAATCCATTAGCTTCCTTTTTAGCCCACGATTCATAAACTTTGAGAATCCTATACAGGTTGTTGTTTTGGTCAGCGACGAGCGACTCAGGGTCGATAATACAAATGATACTGATGCTAAAAAAAATATAAAAAAAATACTTTATTTTTTTTAAATTATAAAAATAAAAAAATAAAAATTTTGAAAATCGTGTAATAAGCTAAAGTGTAGACATAATACTCAACGGGAGTACGAGGGAGTAAAGGGGTGGGGCGATGGCGGCTTGTGCCTAACTCTAGTCTGTGCACGTGCCTAGTAACCATACTTTGCTTTAATTTTATTTCAAATTGAATAAGGTATTTCTCAACATATTTACAGTATTTATTGGAATTAAGTCCATTTTTGGGGTATATATATTTTGTACTACCGCTCCTGGGTCGCTTGTCGCCGACCAAAACAACACCCTGTATAAATAGGGAGTCGACAAACACAGGCGACCCACTCTGTCATAGTATGTTGGCCATATGGCCATATGCGTTTATAAAAACTAGTTCGAGCGACATCCACTGATACGTAGTATCTCTAAATAATCTGTGATCCACTGCCATTTGGTATCGTTCATAGAGTACATTTGTATATAGGAGAGTATCGTTGTGTTTCGAGATTGAGCTCCAAAAAAAATTGTTAATTGTGCCGTTTTCTCATGTAAAAGGCTATCTGCCACATCAAATCTGCGGGAACATTGCGTTTCCTATTATATTATAACGAAACAATATGTTTGTATTTAAGTAATATCTCGAAATAAAATAATAGCCGTTACGATAAGTAAATGACAGAAAATACATTGGTACGGAGATAGCTCACAGGTAGTACAAGGAGTGATTAGCGTAGTGCGGGGACATAGCATGCACACGTGTGTCATACGACGTTTTTCAACACACTTGCGAGGAAAAAACAGACTTGTATTTTTTTACCCGACTGACCCGGTAGGAGGTTTATGTTTTTCGAGTGTATGTATGTCTATTTCTTTGGCACGCTCTGCAGCCTAAACAGCTTGATGGATTTAAACATATAAGAGGTGTCGTTAGATTCTTCTTAACTGTGGGAGTGTCATAGGGTATATTATTTTTATATAGCGTCTACAAATAAAAAAGAGGTGGGTATTAATAACTAACATTTCGTTATTATAACAATATGGGTATTAAACTTGTAAACAGCCTTATCCATATATGTTCCAGAGATTTCTCGAACCAACAAACAATCTAGCATTGTATAGCATATTACCTATCTTCTGCAGTTTTACCTGCGTTCCCGGGATAAAGTAGCCTATAACACTCGGGGATAATGTACCTATGCTACCTAGTAGCGAATTTTTTTTCGAATCCGACTTGTTGTTTCAGAGATTAGCGCTTTTAAACAAACAAAAAAAAGTCTTCAGCTTTCGTATATCGCGATATCGGTATTGATTATAAATCATTTATGTAGGTATACAAATAACATTGAATAATAGAAGCGTTTTACCTGAAAATAAAACGCATATTAAATACTTACCTTATTTGAAACTTTATATTTGAGATAGGCCCCTCCTTGTTTTCTGCTTTATCGTACCTTCTTTGTCTACCTTATATCGCCATCTCGCTCGCACATCCCCCTACCATCCACGCCAGGCAGAGCGGCGGGCATGAGCCGCGCGATCTCGTCATTGTGTCGAAAATACCAGGCAGAGTTAAAAACTAAAGTTTCAAATAAGGTAAGTATTTAATATGCGTTTTATTTTCAGGTAAAACGCTTCTATTAAACACTTGACCGTTATTTGAAACTTTATATTTGAGACGTGTTTGTTATCGCCTGGTAGAAGTGGATGCCAATGTGACTTTATGCTTAGTTCAGTAATAGTGGTAAAAGCATAAACTGATTTGTGATATACCTGTGACCTACGTATTTTCTCAGTTTGGGATATACGAGTACTGTATTCAAGTATACTTCTGAATGAGTCTGTTTGACCATATCGCGAGACAGAATATATCAACAAATATAAAGATGTGCGAGGTATTACCGTAATTTGATTTATAAAGTACAAACCAAAATATATAATTGACTAGAAGCAATTTCTGAAGTTCTTATCAAATAATTGATTAACATAGAAATACATTTTTAATTAATAAGTTTCATAAACATGTCAATGATCTTAAATGAATCATGCGAGGATATTGTTATCCCGCTATTAGTGGCTTTTTATCAGCTATAGGACTATCTGAAAGTATTGCATAATTGCATACCTATCTCCAATAGGCACGTGACCAGATTTCGAATCAGATCGGATAAGACCAATTTTGAGCTGCTGGGCTGGCTTTTTAGCTGAGCGTATGTTGCCCGGGAATGCATTATGCCCGCTCCAGCGATGATTTATTTCATCTTGCAGTACCTACCTACTGTTCCAGATGCAGATTTGGCTTGTCATCTCAATCGAATAATAAGTTGATTACATTTCGGTGTTTTACGTCTGTTGTGTAAAGTACGAGACATTACACATAATGTAACAGATGGCTATATGGTTGCTATAGTTTGTGTGCCGACATTGTTATTCACCACCCTACCTCCACAACGTAAATCATAGGTACCTAATATATTATATCAAAACGTTAATTCTTGTGTATACTTAGTACATTTTATTTTACTCATGTTGTATTTTATTATAATAACCAGCGACGTTATCACTCAAATATTTACCCGATTTATAAGTCCTAGCGTTCAGTCAAGGGAAAACATAATTATAACTTTTACATGTTGCAATTTAAATTTGGAAAAGTGAGGTCATGTCTTCAACCTGAATCCAATTACAAAAGTAAGACAACAGTGTATTTGATCTGTATGGTTATGCACAATTCGTAGACTATAATTTTGTTTCTAAAAAATTACACGAATCCATCGTAAGCTATAAAATATTTCTCAAAATATGTCCAACGAGCACATGAGTGCACGAAACTGCATACGTACGTTATGATATTAACTACTTGTATATTATAATATATCCCATAGTCGGACAAATGGATTAAGTTTGAGCATTTTATTTCAAGCAAGCTATGGTTAGAAGCGGGTTGTGCTACAAAGACGACATGGTTACAACAAAAGAGTATGTGGACCAATCTTTGGAAGTAGAAAAGCTGCCAAAGATTGACTTGAGGTCTGCCCCTCCAAAATCCACTCTTTTTCCATCGAGGAATTACTAGCAAGTTTATGCCTCAAGCCGATCTTGCTGAGGTAGCAGTTTGGAGAAGGTAAAAATGGTTATGCTAGGTGCTTGGGCCTTCGTGAATTATGTATTGATGGTCGGTTTGGTCGAAACACTCAAAATTTGCAACTACGTATACGGGAATTCCATAAGCAAATAAATCTACTACAAGTATTAATTATAAATATTATTCTGTGTAGGCGTATCCGCTACGTAAGTGCTACTCTGGCGGTAGTCGATAATTAGTAACGATAGATGAACTAATAAATGAAACAAACGATACATTCATATGATAACGATACGATTCATTAGATGATTTGGTCACCCTCGTTCCGAATCGACATCTCATTTAGGTCCTGTAGTGCTTTCAATTTCTTTGTGATTGCAATGCAACTCTTGTGCCAGGATATACCACTTTTAAAAACTAGTCCGTTTAATTGGCATGATTTGATTACATATTTCACTAGAAAATAAGAACGCATTTGCAGGTGAACCAACGACCAGTATGCTGAATCACGATAGTGCAGACTCGTTTGGGTTATGTATGACATAGCTTGGTAAGTTTAAACCGATTAGGCTCCAAGATGATTGTTAAGGAAAATAATTATTATTTCCGTATAATAAAACACACGTTACTTGGGGCATTGGTATTAGCTTGTCGAGGTTATTTGCTAATAGAGATAAGTAGCCTCTGTATAATTTTATTCATTCTCGTTTTAGAATGAAACATGACAAAATTTTAGACAGGAGAAAGTCGTTCAAATAACCGATAATACATATTTATTAATCCCCAATATGTTTGTTACCCAATTGTCTAATTAAGCAAAGTTTCGGCTTAGACCGAAAGTAAGGTAAGGTAGGCAAGTATATGTATAATATGTAGCCGTTACTGGTCGATCGACATCTATGTGCGGTGCGTCGCACACATTCGCTAGTGAAAATATGCCTGTTTCTACCTTACACAACCAGGGTTGAAATAAATCGGAGACACGGTAAAAAATATTTGTCCGTGATCACAAGTTTTGTCCGTAGTCAGTGAGACCCGCTACTTTTTTGGATCAGCAAACCTTTTTAATGGTGTGCCCGACTCGGTATCTAATAATATACTCTTAGTACTGAACCGATTGACTTGACTTTACCAACGGCAGCTTTTGGTAAAACTATATGCAACAACCGTGTATTATTTTCAGTATGTCAATCGGAGATTAGTAGATGTTACCACTATTGGTGGATTTTAAATTATTGCCCCGCTTTGATAATGTCAGTATCAAGTCTTCAGAGTACCTCACAAGGACTAGAATACTAAGAACCCCGCGAGGATTGAATATGTTAAGGAAAGTGCGTAGAAGCACCAATATCCTAGTGAGGTACTTAAAAATAAATACACTGTAAGGGTACATTTTGTTACCAGCCTCTGTGAGAGTTGATAATGGTGGGAAATATGTGTAAAGGTATCCCAGTGTAGGACTATGCGAATATACATTACATTTAAAACCATCTGTCCCCATGAGGGTAGGTTATGTTAAAGCATGTGCGTGAAAGTGCAATATTCAAGTAAAAAACCCTACGAGGGAGCATTTTAAATTATCTGCCGTTGCAATGGTTGATTATGATGGCGAATGTGCGAAGAACATTTATCTAAGTGAAGTACCCTGCGAAGAGCATAGATATTTGGGTTTTTTCTTTACCTACTAAAAATCTGCTTCTAAAGCATTTGATTCTAGTCTATTGAAAGGCAAAAAGTTTTTTGAACACCATCTGCCTTTTTAATGTGCGTTGAGGCACAACATCCAAAATAATACCCCGCGATTTCAACTCACCTGCCTGCCTGGGGTTGGTTATTATGGGGAATGTGTGTACGGGCACAACATCCAAGAGAATACCCCGCGAGGGTATATTAAAACTCACCTACCCCTGCGAGGGGTTGATTATTATGTGGAATGTGCGTACGGAGTACGGGCACAACTTCCAAAAGAATACCCTGCGAGGGTATTATAAAACTCACCAGCCCCTGCGAGGGGTGGATTATCATGGGGAATGTGCGTACGGAGTACGGGCACAACATCCAAAAGAATACCCTGCGAGGGATATTTCAACTCACCTGCCCCTACAAGGGGTTGATTATTATGGGAAATGTGCGTACGGAGTACGGGCACAACATCCAAAAGAATACCCTGCGAGGGTATTATAAAACTCACCAGCCCCTGCGAGGGGTTGATTATTATGGGGAATGTGCGTACGGAGTACGGGCACAACATCCATAAGAATACCCTGCGAGGGTAAATTTCAAGTCACTGCCCCTGCGAGGGTACATTTCAAGTCACCGCACCTGCGTGGGTTGGTGTATGGCAGCTCAGACTAGCTTGCAAAGCGGGAGCATTTGATCATTTTACTATAAAGGCAAAAATGTTTTACCGTTTTAAGCACTGTAGTTAACTCGTCTGGTATTAATAGCAAACGGAATCTTTTGGTAAGTGGATTACGAACCCTCATTCCTCACTTCAATGATTTCAGACCACAAATAAGTTGTAATTACGTTAACTCAATAACAAAAAATCTACCTTCAAATATAACTCGTAATGTTTCGTAGACTTCATGTAGGTTAAATCACTGTCTTTATTACTTCGAGTAATTTTAGCACACAAGACCGTTTCTCAAATCTAAAAAGCCGGATTGAATTTGTATTTTAATTATTGAAATTATTTTCAATATGCTGTTTTACATAATAAATTGCTACACAAATTATTTAGATGGCAGTTGACACCTTAACACTCCCTTGTGGTCATGATTTATTTTAGTTCAGAGAATTTGAACATCACAGCAATACCGCGATACCCGTTATCACAATTCCAACGTTGTGATTTATTACGGTCAGCACATGATGTTTTAAATTATTTTTGTTCAACTGTATCTGAACTAAACTGGAACCAACCTAGGAAAAACCTAGGATAAAAATGTTATAGTACACACAAAAATATCTTTAAAAAGTGGGTAGACTAAAGTATTTAAGAATTAGTTTGTTCAAAGCTTTGAACATAAAATTTCAACAATAATTTGAATTATCGAACGGTAAAACCGTTAAAATTATAAATTATTTCATATTATTAAAATAAGAAGGTATATAAATACAAATAACTTACATGTGTGCCTAGGCTACGCTAGCGCTAGGCACAACCGTGCGCTGCAGAAAACAAGACGCCAATGACGAGATCGCGCGGCTCATGCCCGCCGCTCTGCCTGGCGTGGATGGTAGGGGGATGTGCGAGCGAGATGGCGATATAAGGTAGACAAAGAAGGTACGATAAAGCAGAAAACAAGGAGGGGCTTATCTCAAATATAAAGTTTCAAATAACGGTCAAGTGTTTAATAGAATCATTAATTGTATCGGTTCTTAACAACCCCATCACTAGTTTTTTGAGCTAGTGTGCCATTAAACAAAGGCGTAAACACATTGATTTTTTATTTATGTGCTTGTTTTGTGTTTGTGTATCAGCTTTTATTTAAGTGTGCGTTTATAGAGATGCTTCAACTTTTTGCATGAGTGTTTGTGAGTAAGTAAATGTGTGCTGTGCGTGTTTACCTCGCCTCCCGCGAAAACTGGCAGAAATAATTCAGTACTAGAAGTGGTGCTTGCCAGCTCCATTCTAAATGCTCAAAGTTCATAAAACGTTATCATGCGATTGAAGGACTTTCTATCCATGGTCATGAAAAAATATAAAAAGAAAAAATATCATAATGTCATTGTCATACACTATAGTCCCACAAACTTATCCGGTCCGGTAAGAGAGTCGCTGTTATCGCATTTGGTGGGACAAACAACCAATCAACGTAGTGTTTATGTTATGTTTGAACAATGGCGATTGGTGATTAACATTTCAAAATGACGTTGTTAGTTCCTATTTTGACCTAGCGATGGGTAACTAGTAGGGCATGTAATATCGGAAGGTTTTTCAATTCCGATATTGATTTCCGATATTGGATCTCAATATCGGAATTCCGATATTAATATCGGAATTAGACATTTTTATTATAAATTGCACATATTCCTTATAAATTGCACATATTCCTTATAAATTGCACATATGCCTATATAAACTGCACTAATTATCTATCTATACTAATATTATAAAGTGGAAGAGTTTTTTTGTTTGGTTAAACTGGCTAATCTTTGGAACTACCGGTCTGAATCGTTTTTTTTTTTCACTTTTAGGAAGCTAAGTTATCCCCGAGTATTATAGGCTACTTTTAATCCCGGGAACGCGGGTGAAACCTCGGGGGTCAACTAGTTCGTTATAAATTTGGATTGAAAACATCTTCTGCTCAGTCAAGCACTCTTGTCAGAGGGATCGTAGTTGCAATAGATAGTGTATATGGTGGGTCTTCAACGCCAATGTTCTCCTTGACTAGGATTACAGCTTTCCCTTTTCCATTTTTTGCGGATCGTAGCATTGCGAGTACACCCTCCCACTATGGACAACAAGTCTCTTCATCGAGTGTTCGTTTCTGCATATGTAACCAAAGAACTTGAGAATTTGAAGCTGCACAGTCGACGAAAGCCTATCTGTAAATTCAAATCTCCTTCAGGATCGCGTTATTGGTACGAAAGGCTGTCAACGGTATTTTCGGGAAGCGTCTTCTGCAACACATCTCCAGTGCGTCAATTTTCCAGCTATCTTGTAGGCTTAAGGACCAAGTTTCAGTTCTTTAGAGAAAGATCGGAAAGACCAGGCATCTCATAAGTCGAATCTTTGTTTACCTAGTTATACTTCTGTCTTTCCAAATCTTCCTATAGCTGATCTTGTGATTGCACATCGTCTTCTGTCTGATCTCATCTTCACAGTATCCTGTGTTTGAATTACTAGAGCCGAGGTTGATGTAGATTTTTCTCAGTACGTCCAATCTATTAAGTTACGCCCGGTCTATTATTAAAATTTTCATCTTATCTCTGTTGATTGCAAGTCCCAATTGGAGACTAGTAGTTTCTTAATGAGCCGAGAGGTCCTCCATATCTTCTTTAGTTTGGTTAAGAAGAGAAGTGTCATCATCGAGAGTCAAGGTGAGGCATTGGCAGTGTGCCTAGATGTGGTGAAGGCATTCGATCGGGTCTCGCACAGGGGTCTTCTCACGAAGTTGCCAGCATACGGGCTTCCCGAGGGATTATGCAAATGGGTCGCCATCTTTCTGTCCAGCAGATGCATAAAAGCCGTCGTCGACGGTACCTGCTCCGATAATATGGGCGTTAATGCCGGCATCCCACAAGGCTCTGTGCTGTTCCCAACACTGTTCCTTCTGCATATCAATGATATGCTGTCTATTAACGGCATTCATTGCTATGCGGACGATAGTACAGGGGACGCTCATTACACGGGCCGTGCAAATATCCCTCGTTCCAAGGTGGAGGAAAGCCGCGAACGACTGGTGTCTGAAATCGAGAGTACACTAACTTATGTCTCCGATTGGGCTCGACTAAACCTAGTCCATTTCAACCCCACCAAGACTCAAGCCTGCGCGTTCACCGCTAAGAATGGTCTGTGGCTCCACAATTCCAAAACACTTTCTTGAACATCAGTAAAAGCATCGGGATCCTTGGCGTCGACATTTCTACGACGTTTTGTTCCGAAGTCACTTGGAAGATAAGGTTAACCTGGCATCCAAAAAGCTCGGAGTGCTTCACATCGGGCAAAGGCTGCAACTTTACAAGTCGCAAGTCCGGCCTCATATGGAGTACTGCTGTCACCTATGGGCGGGAGCACCTGGATAGCAGCTTGGGACGTGCCATCAAAATTTTTGAAGATCCCGAGCTCACAAGCGGCTTAGAACCCCTCAGTCTGAGGAGAGACTTTGCCTCCTTATGTGTGTTCTACCGCTTGTACAACGGAGAGTGTTCTAAAGAATTGTTCGACTTGATGCTCACGGCCACCTTCGACCATCGTAACTCGCGCTATCGACGGGGAGTCCATCCTCACACATTGAAACCAGAATTGTTTCAAACTGTGCGGGCTCAAAGGAGTTTTCTTCCGCGGACGCTCAGATTGTGGAATGAGCTCCCCGCCGTGGATTTCCCAATGGACTACAGCATGGGTTACTTCAAAAAGGGTGTGAAGAGATTTCTTTAGGGTCGGCCACGCGCGAATGATACTCCTGGTATTGCAAGCGTATAGCATAGATAAAAATATCTGATTCCGATATTACGATATTGGATCATTCAATTCCGATATTGTAATATCGGAAAAAAAGGTCCGAGATTCCGATATTACGAGATTCCGAGATTCCGATATTCATGCCCTAGTAACTAGCCGAAATTTCAATAGCTTAGCTAGCCGGCTATGTGTGGTGTAAAAGCCAGCTAGCTAGTCAGCTATTTTGGCTATTTGGCTAGAGCGGCAGCGGCTTAGCTAGTTGAATAACATTCAACTGCGATCCGAGTTCGATCCTCGCCTAGTCTAGTCGCGTTTAAAAAAGCTTTCACAGTACATAGACTCAGTCTTTAGTTGTAGGCAAGTAAACCATAGATCTCGCGCTGCTTCAGATGATTAAAACGATTTATTTGAACTCAATTATATTACAGACTAATTGAAATTAAATTTAAATTAAAAAAAAAGGTTTGAATTAGTTTCAAATTCGAAAATTCGAAATAATAATATCGACATGCACTCGCAATTTACACTTTTAGGACTCGCACTATTACTCAGTTTCGCAGGAAGCGCACGCACACACAGCTACCGGCTACTCGGCTAGATTGGCTTTGGCTACCCGGCCAGCTACCGGCTAGTGGCGGCTAGAATGGCTTTGGATACCCGGCCAGCTACCCGCTAGTGGCGGCTAGTGACCTGAGACGCCTAGGCGGCTACCCACTATGTGTGACGTAAACTTCTCGTAATGAAGAGTATTTCTTATGATACCTCTATGGTCAAAATACCTGTCAAATCGTGCACTTAAGGTTCAAATTGGTTCGAATTATCAACAGTTAGACAGGTAAGAAAACTCCTCTTTCTTTCTAGCGAGCCAGTAGCCAGTAGCCATCCAGTAGCCAATAGCCAATTATCGTGTTGACAGATAACATAGCCGTGGCTATTTTGTGAATAGCTTGGCTAGTTATTAGAATAGCTATCCATCTCTATTTTGACCACCGGGTCAGATAAGTTTGTAGGACTATACGTTATGTTGTTTATTTTTGTATAATGTAGTAATTTTTTTATTTTATCAAACATTAATAAGTGGACGGAGTGTTAGAACGCTTGATAAATGTGTTGAAGAGTAACATCAAATTGAAAAATGGAAGAATACCTTACATCTACGTTGGATAAGCTGGTAAGTAACCTTATTTCTTTTAGGTTTCCAAAATTTCGTATTTATTCTGTTTATTTGTACTATTTTGATATAGCTATGATTTAGATAAAGTTGGGAGATAATGTATCAAATATATAAAGCTATAGCTAGCTCAAATATATCAAGCTATTTATTTAGTTTTAGTCTAGCATATTTTTAGAGGTCAAAATAAAATAAGTCAAAATCAAAATCAAAAAGTCATTTATTCAGTTTAGGCCCTAGTAAGGCACTTATGAACGTTAAATTGGTACATACAGTTGAATTTACCACCGGTTCGGAATACACTTAAACTGAGAAGACTCCGGCAAGAAACTCTTTTTACATAAATCTTGTGTGATGTCCTGATCAAGATATTACCTGAGCTCCCTCCATTCCCCCATTATACTCCTTTATAAGTTGAATTTGAAAAACATTTTTTTTTAATAGATTAGGAAATTGTGTGCATAATTTCAAGTATTTAATTTATGCATTGATATGTTGGTTAGCCAGTTTCTCCTTTAATATACCAAAGTCAAAGCGATTTATTCAGTTCAGGTTATAGTAGGGCACATATGAAGATCAAAACTACAGAAAACAGCTAAGTTATCACCAGTTCAGAAGTCAGGCTTCAACTGAGAAGAACAGGAAAAAACTCAGCATGTTTACATACATACTAGTGTCTCCAATTAGAGTTGACTAAACCTAGTATATTTTGACCCCCTATGACACAAGCCTGCGAATTCACCACTAAGAACACCACAAAATCCAGAACACAAAAAAAAAAGTTTTAAGGTGATGATGGCTCAGTAGTAGTGATGTAGAATACCGAGATGAAGGTCCCATGTTCGAGTCCTACAATGAGCTTGAGCTTTTGGTGAAGGAAAACATCATGAAGAAATCATAGCACAGTAGTAGGGTACTTTGTAGTACCCGCCTGGCTGGCTACCACCCTTAAGTTGAAAATCTGTCACCAAGTCGGAGCCTTTGGCGTTGACATTTCTGGCAATGTTCTATACCATAGTAATTTGGAAGGTCAAGCAGGCATCTAAAAAGCTTGGTGTGCTCAACAAAGCAAAGCGGTACTTCACATTGAGGCATAGACTGCCACTTTATAAGTCAAGTACGGCTCCATATGGAGTACTGCTGCCATCTCATCATGCCTAGAGATGTCCACTGCTGAACATAGGCCTCCGCCAGTGATTTCCACTTCAAACGGTTTTGGGCCACTTGCATCCAGCGGCGCCCAGCGACTCTGACCAGGTCGTCGGTCCATCTGGTAGGAGGTCGTCCCGCTCGGCGCGCACCAGTACGTGGTCGCCACTCGAGAATCTTTCATCCCCATTGGTTATCGGCTCTTCCAGCAATGTGGCCTGTGGATCTGTGGGCATGTCAATACCGGCTTAGGTCTTTTGTCTTGGTCCATTCGAAATAGTGACATTGGAACGAAATGGTTTCTTACTTTGCGGTTTCAAAGGAGTTTCCTACCATGGATGTTCAGGCTGTGGAATGAGCTCCCTACCGTGGTTTTCCCAAGCGAGTACAGCATGGGGTTCTTCAAAAAGGGTGTTAAGCGGTTTTTGCAGGGTTGGCATCGCGCGAGTGATAAACCTGGCGTTGCAAGCTACAGTGACCGCTTACCATCAGGTGGGCCATTCGCTTGTTTGCTACCTTAGTTCTATAAAAAAAAGTGTATAATAAACTATTTTTGGATGCATAAATATATGTAAGACAATTGGTAATTGATACATTTACTAATATTTAAAAGATGATATCAATTTAAATATTATATTTGGTTTTGTTTGTTTCAAGTTGACTGACCGAATCTAATTGTCTCTTTGTATGGTAGGTATTTTGCGTTTTCTTACCTTGAAAACGTTTTCAAGAAATAACACTTGTTAAACAATTATTATGAGAATTTTATTTTTGCTATTTCATTATTATACAGTATTTATATACAAGGAAACCACGTTTTACTCATAAATACGAAGAACTTTTAGCGTCTATTCACACGTAACGCAACCATACCACAGCGTCGCCGCCGCGCCGCGCCATCGCGACAAAATGTAGTCAATCTATGGTTACGTGATAATAATGTCGCTGCGGCTTTTTGCGGTTGCGTTGTGGTAGCTAAAAATGTTAAAATGTCTGTACCGCTAGTTCCCGGTGTCTCTCGTGGTTCCGACGTGGCTGCGGTGTGGTCGGTATCATACACGCGGTCGATAGTGACGGAAAAATTTGGCCGTGTGAATTCAACTATTAATTTTCATACAAATTAACGCCCGCCCAGTGGTGTGGTTGTGGTACGTGTGAATAGAGCCTTACAATGACAACAACTCACTTACCATGGTGAGATTGTGGTCAAAAACAGACCTTTAAAAAAAACTCAAAAAAAACAGCTGCTTTCATAAATAGCCGAGGAGACATTGACCTTTTGTCATGAAATAAATATAAGCTTGTTGTGAAAAGAGTAATTGCTGAGTTAATTGCCGGCTCTTCTCAGCAAATGCGACCTTCCGAACCGGTATGGCAGTCGGTATGGCAGTTCACTCAAAGGTTTTTTGATTATTTTAATACAGAATTTGTCTTAATTTCCAGAATACCAACAATTATGCAGGTTTGAACATAGTGATTGGTAACGAAAGCTGTGATCTAGATTCAGCAATCAGCTCCATAGTCTACGCAGCTTTCCTGCACTGGCAGTACAATCAGATTAAGTGTAAAGTGTGCACCAAGACTCGAAGAGTTGACCATAAGGTGAGTATATCACGGTGGACCAAGGTTAAATGACTCCACCATTTAAAAGGGAAGATCTTTCGCCAGGCAAGGGACCTCCAGTCCAGCGTTTCTTCTCGGAACGTGTATAGTATGAAAAAATCTTGAGAATACTTCGATAGCGCGATGTAGGATATGTGGCATTTGTTATCCGTTGTCATTGTGTATGTGTTGGACGTCGCCAAGTTTGTGAATCTAAGCTTGTTTTGTAAAGAGTTATTGCTGAGTTTATTGCCGGGTCTTCTCAGCAAATGCAATCGTCCAAACCGGTATTAGAATCAGACTATTCATGTTACACTGGTGCTGATTCTGTTGTTTACGACTAAACTAATTTAGTCTCACTATGTCTCTTTCTAATAAAGAACATAAGAAAAGGATTTAAGAAATTTAGTCCTGTAAGTCCAATGCTTGTTTTCAATATAAATTTTGTCGCCATCTATCGCGGTTACGTCTAAACACCCGCAAATGAAGACGAAAAAGACTAATTTGACAGTTTTAAATATGTTCTATCCTTTGTCAATGACTTTCGTAAGAAAGAGATGTATGTGACGAAAATTAGTTTAATGCGATTTACAACAGAATCGGCACCATTGTCTTGAATGAATATTTTAATTTGTAACATCTACACTTGGACCTCATTCCACAGGCATCCTGGTGGAAGATCTTCCCTTTACAATGGTTGAGTCTAACTCCTCGTAACTCAATACACCATTCCATTTTACCATGAATATTATCGAGCGAGAAAGACGGGCACTCTCGGTTCGATGCAACATGATAGCGCGAAGATTTGGCAAGTGTAGTGATGAGGTGAAATTGACTCTGTTCAATGCTTACTGCCAGTGTTTCTACACTTGTCAACTCTGGACAAATTTTACGCGAAAGTCATACAGTACCATGAGAGTGCAGTACAATGACGCACTACGAATTCTCATGCGTCTACCGCGATATTGCAGCGCATCTAGCATGTTTGCTGAGGCGAGGGTGCCCGACTTTTTTGCTGTGATGAGGGCACGTATAGCCTCCTTTTGGGAGAGATTGCGTTGCTCTGGTAACAGCATACTCCGAACGGTGAGTGTAGGCTTAGATAGTTCTATATATAGGTATTGGCTATCTGTGCACCAGCTTGAGAACCGAAAGTGACATGACCTTAGATCTATGTACTTAGATCTATAACTTATTATTTTATTTTTATATACTTTTTATATAAGGTACTTTTGTATTTTATATTGAAAATATGGCTTTATTGGCTGAAATAAAAAATATATTATTATTATATTTACAGGAGGACATATTTATACCAATATTAAACGTTGATAGACAAGATTATGCGTTGAAAACCGAAGTGGTATACTGTTTGAGAGAGCAAGGAATTAATGAAACTCAATTGATATTCAGGTGAGTTTAAATCTTCAGTAAAAGTTAGTGCTTCATCAGATACTGTTATAAAAGAATGAAGATGAAAAGAGCAATGTGGAGATATCTTCTGAAGTAGATCTAGATAAGCATGGGGATGTAATAATAAATCATTGTAGTTATAGTTCTAGTATCCTATTAATAGTATTCTAGGCCTACTATCCTAGTGCTAGTATCTTAGTAATAGTATACTAGTCTTAGTCCTAGTATCGTCGTCCTAGTAATAGTATACTAGTCTTAGTCCTAGTAATAGTATACTAGTCTTAGTCCTAGTATCGTAGTCTTAGTAATAATATATTAGTCTTAGTCCTAGTATCGTAGTCCTAGTAATAGTATACTAGACCTAGTATCGTAGTCCTAGTAATAGTATACTACTCCTAGTATCGTAGTCCTAGTAATAGTATAAATGCGAAAGTTTGTACGTTTGTCTTTGTTTCTATTTAGCTCTGTAACGGCTGAAAGCATTTTTTTTATGTACTTTTCATCCCGGAAACGTGGAATCTAAGGGTTTGATGCAGTTTTTGTAGCTTGGGTTGGAATTGCAAGAGTGGTATCCCTGGTGTTTTATAGGCTACGGTAACTGCTTACCATCACCACCTTACATATGTAAAAAAACTAGCTTCTGACGTTAGAAAACAATAAATTCATTGAAAGAGTTAATATTTTATAAAATCATCGTTATACAAAATCTTACCCTCAACTATGAAATAAAATATGATTTCTTTTATTATTCTTTTGTTAATTGGTATGTATAAATAAAAACAATCATCAATCATTTTTTCCTTTTAGAGACGACCACGACCTAAAATCTCTGATAGAAAAATCTAAAACGGAAATAACAATCGTAGATCATCATACACTTGCAAAGAAGGACAATTTCCTAACGCCATACGTCACAGAGATTATAGATCACCGGCCCTTAGACAAAACAGAGTGGAAGTACAAAGATGACACTAGAAGTACCATAGAGGTCGTTGGCTCTTGCTGTACTCTAGTTGGAAGGAGAATTAAGGATCTGAGTGCATTAATGAGTAAAGGGGCGGAGTTTTTTAATGCCTATCCAAAATGCGCTCGGATGTTACATAGTAAGTAATTTTTTTCACGTTCAAGCAATATTCGTCTTCAAATAGAGTTAAATTTTGTACAAAATATATGGTATAAAAAGCGGCATACTTCATGGTGTATATCTTTTCTATAAAGAATGAGTCTGACTCAAGGCAGTGATATGTTTATAATAAAATTTAGAACCAGCGCGTTGTATATGCAGTAATAGTAATATTTTTGTGTCCGTCTGTTTGAAGACGCTATCTCCGAAACTACTCAATGGATTTTAATGGGGCTTTTAACTTTTTGAACATTCGTAAATGTTGGTGCAATTGTAAACCTTATGTTGTATCTATTAAAGCAAGCTCAATAAGTTTTTGTTAAAAATTTAATTTTTAATACAAGCTTTTTTGGTGACTGTACTTTTTGTTGACTGTACTTGCATTGTCTTCCAATATACTAATGTACACCAAATATCAAGTCAATCCGACCACTGGAAGTGTATGAAATTCGACATGCAAGATTCCACCCGAACAAACATACATACATACATACAATGCAAGTTAAATAAAAGCTTGTAAAAAATGCCAAGGGAGTGATTGATGTATATGAAATGACTTGTACAGAGATTGTTAAAATTATATAGCCTTTATGTGGTTACCACCTTCGACCACATCATCACTTACCATGGTGAGATTGTGGTCAAAATACTAGCTAGAAATAATTAAAAGCTTGCCGTATTTATCACAAATGATTGTTGTTTACAGGTACAATTATTTTAGACACAGTTAATTTTTCTAAGGACCTAGATAAGACAACACCGCATGATGTGGAGATAGTACAATTTTTAGAAAATATATTGAAGCCAAGCGATTTCGAAACAGAGAGGTAAGAGCGTAAGAAAATGTATTTTATTCTTTAACATTGGATATACCTATTGATTTGTAGTAAGTAATGTGGTCGAAGAATACGGTCGAAGGTTGTAAGTAATGTGGTAGAAGATGATAGATAATGTGGTATAAGGTGGTAAGTAATTTTGATGGTTTGTGGTCGATGGTGGTAAGCTGTCTTAAATAAAACGTAATAAGTGATGTTGTTGAAGGTGGTAAGTTATGTGGTTGAAGGTGGTAAGCCATGTGGTTGAAGGTAGTAAGTCATGTGGTTGAAGGTGGTAAGCCATGTGGTCAGAAGTAGTAAGTGATGTGGTAGAAGGAGGCAAGTAATGTGGTCGAAGGTAAAGGTCTACAATACATTATTAATCCTTTTGATATTGCTGTGTCCATAGGTACTTACCTTCAGGTTGCCGGTCTTCCTGGTTGACAGCCTTCTGACAAAAATTCTGTAGTTGTTGAATTCTGTATATTTTTTTCTTTTAGAAATCACATATTAGAACAATTGGTAAAAGCTAGGAAGGATGTGTCAAGTCTAACAGCTGCCCAACTCCTCAGAAAAGACGTTAAGCTCGTTGGCTATGTCCTGGTGCCTACGTTTCCTATATTAGTCAAGGTATGTTGATCAGATATTTTTGTTGTTTGACCACATTATCATTGTGGTATGTTGTGGTGGAAAGTGGTAAGGTAGTAGAAAATCATGTACTGAATTCATGGTATAATCAGTGTTTGTTACCTATCTTTATGATTGTATTTTAATGTCACTTTGTATTAAATGTTACTTAATTAAAGTTGAAGCGCTCGTGGTGTAGCATGATTAGCCGTTCTTAATCGATCGGCAAAGTTAAGCTACGCCTGTCGTGGTCGGTACCTGGATGGGTGACCGCCTAGTGGTATTACAAATCGAGCGTTTCCGTGCTTCGGAAGGCACGTAAAGCCGTTGGTCCCGGTTATCACTTAATTGTGATAGTCGTTAAGCTAGTTGGATGCCTCGTAGGCGGCTTGAAAAATTCCAACAGTAGGTTAAAAGTTATTTTTTCATATATAATATCGGACCGAATATTTAAATTAAAAGAAACAAAAAACCCACTGCGTAAAACAAAAAATAACTGAAAAGAGAAAAACAAGATCTTTAATCTATAGCTATAGGTTGACCACTAGCCTACCTCGACCGATCCGCAGTGGGCACGCGTGGTGGAGTATTGCCCATTCCATTTCACACACATATGTGTGCAGGAGGCCTGTGCTCAGCAGTGGGACATTATAGGATGATGATGATGATGAATTAAAGTTTGATGATTTCTTAAAGTCAAGTTAATTATTCTAAAATAAATCGGTTGTTTATGGCTAAACTAATTTAGTGTCACATTATTTTCTAACAAAGTACATAAGAACAGGATGTAAGAAATTTTCAACGTGAATTTAGTCGCCATCTAGGTACATTGGCCTCGCCATTTTTTCCGTAAAATGGTGATGGCATAGACAAATTTGACTGCAATAAATATTTTCTATCCTTTTTCAACAATGTTTGGCACTTTATGCCCTACCTACGTAGAAGAATTTTGTTATAAATAAAATAATGAAAAAAATACGAATATTGTCGAAAATCAAATAATGCCATACTCGTAGCATGTCTAATTTGAATAAGTTTTTGTTACTTTTTGTTGCCAGTATACCAAAGAATCATGGCGAGATCCAAACATTAATTTGTACAAAAAAACATATTAGATAGTTTTGAATCACTTCCAATGTTGAGATTACATTACCAGCAACATGTTAATATACATGAAATATTTTATAAACCCCGCAAAACATAACAACAGCATAACGGTTTTGGTCGCGATTCACCGGCATGGCACAGAATGTCGCATTTTTATCCCAGGGATCTAAAAATATTTTAAATGCCACAAGTTATTCCTTGGCCACCAAGGATCAATAATAACGTCATTTCAAAATCTCTAAAAATCTTTATTTTTTTGTACAAATCTCGCCATGATTCTTTCATTTCAATCCGACCACAGGATGTGGGTGAAATTCGACTTGCAAGATTCGACCCGAACATACATACATTGCAAGTTAATAAGCCTGTAAAAATACAAACCAGGTAGTTTGGTTGGAAATCCCCACTCTCACATGCCACTTTTCGAGCCTTCACCTCGGGCCACATGATACCATGATATTTACACTGACAAAATCAAACTATTCCAGGAGTTCCTGGAGAAGCCCCAAGCCCTGGAGGCCGTCATCGAAGCCCTGAACAAGCGGGGGTGCTCCATCGCTTTACTGCTGGGAATGGACTTGACTGGAGGCCTAAAGCGGGACTTGGCTGTGTATGCTACTGACTGCAATAGAATTAATCAAGTATGTATCAGATTTGATATGATATGATTTCGCTAGATTTTCGCCTCAAAGCCATTTATTCAATGTAGGCCCTAGTAGGGCACTTATGAAGGACAAAGCTACTGAAGTTACCACCGGTTCGTAAGTCGGCCTTCAACTGAGAAGAAACTCAGCGAGGTTCTATTATTTTAATAAGGTATCTATTATTTTCCCGGGATGAAAAGCATCCTATATGTTATTCCAGGTTATTATCTACCCGTGTGCCAAATTTCATTATGATTGGTTGTTGCGTTGAGTCGTCGAGAGGTAACAAACAAAAACAATCAGTTTCGCATTTATTACTAATGTGATTGGGAAAAAAAAAATAGAATGATGATTGAATAATGGACAGTAGTGATTATGTACAATACTTATGGTCTTATATCTAAAGAGATTACTAAGTTAACTTGTAATCTTCGATCTCGGTTACACAAGTCAAAGGTCACACGCGATAGGTAGGTCAGTTCACAGTTTCACACACAGACGCGTCGCGACTTCAGGGATAATTCCTTCTTTCTTTCCTCCGTGGATAATTCCTAGGTAAAAAAAAGTATAATTCTAATTAGTCCGTAAGTTAGATTATAAAAAAATATTGGACACGTATTTTTTGCTTTACCAAATCATAAAAAAATTGACAAAGATAAAGCGAGTCAAAGTTCGGGAGCGGGGGCTGGTGACGTCACTTTAGAGTTAAAATTATACTCTAACGTGACGTCACGCGGAACTTCAACACATGATATCTTCGTATTTTTTTGTTTCATTGACAAAAGAAAAAATACGTGTCTAATATTTTTTGATAATGTAAATGACGGACTAAATAGTTTTTTTTTGTCATCTAGCCCATTGATTCGCGCGGCGTAGTCGAATTCTCTCAATTCAATGTGTATCACTTACTACTTATATGTTACTCTCACTATATAAATATGTGTACCTTATCCTTGTGGGTCAATAAATATTTTTTCTTTCTTTCTTTCTTTCTTTCGTTCTTTCTTTCTTTCTTTACTAGCTTAAATTGAATAAATGGCTTTTGACTATCGCTGTTTTAAAAAGTGCTCGCCGCGACTCGTTGCGTCGACGACGCTTCTTTTTAGTAAATGTCAAAATCATAATCTAATAAAACCGGCCAAGTGGGAGTCGGGCTCGCGTACGGAGGGTTCCGTACAATAACACGGCGCACAATTATGCGCCAAAGCCATTTTACACATCGTTTTTCAGGATCACGACTACATTCGATTTTATTGATCGTCACACAATTTTTTTAGAACCCCATAATATTGTAATAACATGTGTTTTCCCTTCCTCCAGCTGTGCTCCCACCTGGAGTCGTGGGGCGCCCCGCCCCTGCAGCTGTCCGCCCCGGCCGGGGGCGGGGGCGGGGGCGGCGGCAGGGGCGGCGTGAGGGGCGGCACAGTGCCCCTCGGGTGCTCGTACTTCCTGCAGCTGAACCTGGCCGCCTCCAGGAAGCAGTACGTGCCCGCCATCATCGACTACCTCAATAAAAACTTACATTGAAATCATCTTTTATTATTAACACCGTCCAAAAAGACCCTTCCATAGTAGAATAGACTGCACCAGCACCAGTTGAGGACATACATTGCATGAGCTTAGTGAAATACACATTTGGGTGCTTCTTCATTGGGGCGACACGACACGACATGTCGTTGCCGGCGGCGACATGTCGTCGGGCCACTCCGGCAGCTACATTCTTCATTAGAACGACACGACACGACACGACGCGGTAATAACGTGTCGCGAAGCGCGGGCGGCGCGTCCACTCGCACGCGCACATGGAAGCTCGCGTGTGTGTGTGTACACAACACATGTATAAAGAGCCGCCACGGCACCAGTGGGAGACTTGCTGCCGACGACATGTCGCCGACTGCAACGACATGTCATTGCCGTGCAGGCCCAGTGAGACAGCGTGCAGTACAATCTCATAGAAATATGCATCCACTGATGTCATGGCCGGCTGCCGTTGCCGTGCGGTGTCGTGTCGTGTCGCCCAATAAAGAAATGCTCTTTCGCATTTATAACAATGGATAGTAGGATTTTCTGAAAACGGGCTACAGGCCTGGACCGTTGTATCCCAAAGTTCGCACTTTGTCAACAAAATTGATCTCCGGAGACCAGCGGGCGGGGAGCTTTTTCCGCCAACGCGTCAGCTTGGCTATCCAAAGAGGAAACGTTCCCAGAAGGCTGAGCCTTCTGGGAACCTTGCCGTTAATCGGGAGCAGTGACAGACTCGAGGAAATTTTCTATACCTATTGTATTTTGTATATTTTTGCTGTTAATAAATCCATATTACCAATTTCTATCGAAAGGTATTTTTGAAATTTTGCACACAAGTTCCTATACCGTAGGCACATATCATTATGGTAAATGGGGTGATCGCGAGGCTGAAAGCTAGTTTCTTATAAGAAAAATCCGAATGTTTTACTAATATTGTGGTATTCAAGTGTTAAATACCTATATATTTTGAAAGCAATACAAAACCCTGAAAAATGTGGTCAAACCAAACAATTAGTAGGTACCTACATAATATACCTTACCTATACTGTAGGTACAATTTTTTTTTCTGCTAAGTGGGTGTACCTACCCATACTCAAACATTTTATAGTGAAATCTTTTATGTTATCAATCCATGGCATTCTTTAAATATCTGCATACTTTAGTAAAATAAAAGTTACATATTTTAGTTAATATGTAATACAGTGTAACTGTTGAGATATAATAAGAATTTAGATGCTTGGATGTTAGTTTACTCAAACGCTGCGGGTTTGGATAAAACTTCATTAAAATATGTCGACATTTGAGATAAGAAACAAGAAGTAAGTATTTTCGGCAACGGTAAGGACTTATCCAGCCGATTATTGCCATAAAAACAGGAAACTCAATTTAATTAGATCTGTATACAGGATGTTTTTTTGGGTCGGCGACGAGTGACCCAGGAGCGGTAGTACACACGGCTACAGATCAAGCTATACATTTCCAATATAAGCTGACCTCTCATTGTACGGAAATCCTATACAATGCAAGATCAGCTTATACTGGAAATGTATAGCTTACTGTGTTGCCGTGTGTACAAAACATACATTTTCCAAAAATGGACTTGATTCCATTAAATACTGTAAATGTGTTGAGAAATACCTTATTCAATTTGAAATAAAATTACCGCAACGTGTGGTTACTAGCCACGTGCACAGACTAGAGCTAGGCGCAAGCCGCCATCGCCCCACCCCTTTACTCCCTCGCACTCCCGTTGAATATTACGTCTACACTTTAGCTTATTACATGATTTTCCAATTAACATTATTTTTATTATTATAAAAAATAAAGTAGGTATTATTTTATATTTTTTTAGCACCAGTATAATTTTTATTATCGACCCTGTGTCACTCGTCGCTGACCAAAACAACGACCTGTATAGTATACTGGTATTGCAGGCTCTATGGTGACCGCTTACCATCAGGCGGGCACCGTATGCTTGTTTGCCGTTTAGTGGTAAAAAAATTGAATATCGGGTAAAACTAAAGAAAAAGCTAGCTAAGAATATTTCTTTATCGTGAAAAAATTTATTCGACTATGTGGTACCTACCTACGTCCGGATTCCATGGCAAATGTCATTCATATATAAGTACAATTACAAACCATCACTTAGGTAACATTTAGTTATTATTCTGAGGGTTACATAAGTTTGTAGTCTTCATAAAAATAGTCTAAAATCAGTTTAATAAAAATGAAACTCTCGCTAGTTTTCCTTATGGTGCTATTTGCAATGGCAACAGCCAGAACTGTCGCATTATCTGGAAGTTCTGACAAATCTGACTACGGTAAGCATTCTAACTAGTATGATAAATGCGAAAGTGAGTTTGTTACGTTTTCACGCCTTAAGACGGGAGTTGGGCTGCGATTATTCCATACGAATGTATTTCCCTGTTTTCTTCCTGAATAATGCCTCTAGAGTCATATTTTTTTTTTCATATAATCAAGTTCTGCTTAGGACACGTCCCTGTTACTTCCTTTTCTTCAGCAACTAATTATTAAAGAAATTATGGCCCTCCAAAAATTAAAATAAATACCCATTTTTCCGCCGTGATTAAAAGGATTACCAGATAAATTCGAAAAGATTTTAACATAAAAGAAAGTAATAGGGACCTAGATAACCCCTTACTTATAATTTAAATGTAAAAAATAATTGAATCGGCTCAGTTTTCGAGGGGAAAATGGGGAAAACGAAACGTCGATTGCGTAATTTTTTTTGTGAATAAATCGGTCTGAGCTGCAGATGTCCCTATCGTACAAAACGCATAGCATAGCGGCATAGCGCGACGGCAATAGATTATTTAAATACCTGTTTTTCAAATTCCTCGCAGTTAGGAACCCCTCTTAACTATTCAACCGATCATCATGAATCATCATTTTGGCATACAGATATTATATACAGGGTGTTGTTTTGGTCGGCGACAAGCGACCCAGGAGCGGTAGTACAAAATATATATTCCCCAAAAATGGACTTAATTCCATTAAATACTGTAAATATGTTGAGAAATACCTTATTCAATTTGAAATAAAATTACCGCAAAGTATGGTTACTAGGCACGTGCACTGACTAGAGCTAGGCACAAGCCGCCATCGCCCCACCCCTTTACACCCTCGCACTCCCGTTGAGTATTATGTCTACAATTTAGCTTATTACATGATTTTCAAAATTTAATATTTTTTATTTTTATTAATAAAAAAAAAATTAAGTATTTTTTTTATATTTTTTTTAGCACCAGTATCTATTGTATGATCGACCCTGAGTCGCTCGTCGCTGACCAAAACAACGACCTGTATACAGATATGATACATTTGGCACCTATGGTATGGAGAAAGACATAGGTTACTTTTAGCTCAGAAACGCGGGTGAACCGCGAGGGACAGCTAGTATTGTTATAAACTTAAGGAAATAGCATAGAGATACAATAGTAGTAGAGTACGGTAGTACCCAACTGATATGGCTTACCGATGTACCTGCGCGAAGATACATTTTCAAAGCACGGGAAATGCTATTGGTCGGTAGCTGCCACCATGTTAGCGCGCGGGCGTGATTTGCGAGTGAGACGGAACTAACAGCTGCAGTGTATTATGAACCCTATAGTAGTGATCTAAGGTTGGTTGTAAGTTTTAAGGCGGCCCTCTGTTGCCGGCGCAACTTCAACGCAAGCATAGTCTAAAAGCTTGTTGTTTCATCCAACGTAATGTTTGACTGCGAAAAAAGAGAGACAGCATCAGAGCAGTCGGTAAATTCCGCTGATCTCTCGCGGCCGCTTCGCTAGGTCGTCATTCATGATTTCGCATTCATAAAACTTGTTCCAGGAGTTCTTGTGAAAAAAATCTTACAAGTTTGTGAAAAAAAAGTTAGTTATTTAGAATCTCCAATACATTTGCAAGCCTGGTATCTAAATGTTTTCTTTACTTTTACAATTTATAGGTACATTAGATATGGCCAAAGTTCAGGCAAAAACGCTGTTTTTCGGAGGCTTTGACTGAATTTGTTTCACACTTTTTTTAAATTACGCCTAGATATAGCGCACAAGATACTAATTTGTTCAAAACATCTAACGAAAAATGTTTAACAACGCCATAATAAGTACTTACAGAGGTTTTGTATGAAAAGTATGACGAATGCATTATTTCGTTAATCTTCGGGCCATACCTTCTTTCTGTGCGAACGAAGATTCACGACGCGCCTTATCAGTTGGGTAATACCTCAGAGTATATAAATACATACTGTAATAGCCTGATAGCGTCAACAATATTACCTTCTGCGAAGCGTGCAACAAATTTTGATACAGGACCCGTCTAGAGCAAGCAACGCCACTGAATCGAACCTACGACCTACGGTTTGATAGGTGGAATCCGTGGCTAGCCCGTTCGCCCTAACTTTACTGTTTTATGTCTAGGTACATTAAGCTATTTGGTTTTTATTAAATAAATAATAGTCTAATGGGAATTCCCTTTTTTTCAGATGCATATTGCGTGTCAATAGGTTACAATGGCGGGCGATGCCTCTTTCGAAATGTTCTTTTCAAAATGTGTTTCTGTACTAAAGTAACATTCGATAACATCTGATCGGCCGAGTGGACAACATCTCTGGAGTCTGGCGGCTTATATAAGTAGAATATTAGTCTGAGGCCTATTCCATGTCCATTATTTTAATTTCTGTTTGTCGTTTATTACCATGGAACAATTAACCTATAGAAGCGCAATGACGTTCATTTTGGTTGAAATAAATTCCGCCAATTTCCCACCGCCGACAATGCGCGCTGATTGGTTAAGACAAGGACGCATGCACTCTGATTGGCCATGTCAAAAACACACGACGCAGCGAGTGGTCCTTACTGTTCAAATTCAGTGACAAATCACTGACTAGTTGTGGAATTATATTGTTCGGTATTACTACTCTATAGGGATATTTCCTCGATGTTTATTACATTACTATAAGGTATATCTGTTAAATCTTCATCAAGGTACAAAATTATATGAATTTTATTCTATATTTAATTAATAAGCTTACTTTTATATGACATCCTTATATGTCAAACAAATTTAAATAATGGAAAAGGTTAATTAAATTTTGTCGGCAATCTATAGGTACTTCTGAAATAAATTATTCCTACTTATAAATAGTTTTATTATAATTCCAACCATAGATACGATTATGATCGTGCTGCTTATGGGGGCTGGTCTGCTTAAGTTTGCCATTTATTTATTTACTTATTAAATATAGATTCAGTCTACTTTGTAGTTTTGCGGCCGCGCCGGGGCACGCAATCGTTGTCAGTGCGATTAGAATGTAAATATTATGTAATGAATCTAAGCTTGTTTTGAAAAGAGTAATTGCTGTGTTTATTGCCGGCTCTTCTCAGCAAATGCAACCTTCCGAACCGGTATTAGAGTATTAGAGTCAGACTTTTCATAAGTGCCTGCGAAGGTCTATTTGAATAAATGATTTTAAATTTGAAATTTTGATCCCAAACTATTAGTAAGGTTGTCAATGTATATGCATATAATAAACGGAAAGATATATTTGAAAATAAAAATATTGCGCCTTATAAAAAAAAAACAGCAGGAGATAAGGTGCTTATCACCTAACGCTACGTGCTCACTGTACGGCTATCCGCATTGCGGCCAACCGTCCGGTTGCCCGGCCCTTGACTAACAGCCGCATCACAAACAATTTTTTGGTACATATTTTTGATTATAGTACCTATATTTGCTTACACTACACAATGTTTTTTCTATTTTCGGTAGTAGGACTTTAATCGGACACTAGATCAGTTTTTAATTTAACTTAATTACAAATACTTATAAAATCATAGCAGAAAAATGATTTTTGTTATTCACTTTTTTTACATTCCAACGGTGCCCCAAATTCTTGACTGCACAAGGGCCCCGGCGACGGCCCTGATTATTATCATTGTTAGGTGAAGTGCTACCAATATAATCGATCCCTACGAGTGCCATGCCATTTTGTAATCACTAAGTAGTGTTATTATGAAGTAGCTGTTTCGAAAACTAAGTCAAGAAATTACGTTGAATACACATGAAGAGAACGCAGGCACCTACGACTAGTGTTGCCAGGTGTCCCGATTTGCGCGGGACGTCCCGATTTTCAGGGGTCTAGTGACACGTCCCGATTAACCCTTGATCGGGACGCCAAATGTCCCGATTTTTCGCCAACCTCATGAGTCTTTAGTATATTCGATATTTTGACAGGAAAAACGAAAATAACTAAGCTGTTACTTCATAAAAATATTTTTGTTTTCAAATTTTCAAACCAAAATCAGACTTTCATGAAAAAAATTAAAATTAATGATTATGAAAAAAATTTTTGCAGCTGTCCCGATTTGAATCCCAAAATCCCGATTATTTTTTAATAGACGATAAATATTGAATAGTGTGTACATAACAATTTCACATCAGAATATTTTTATCCTTACGTTCCGAAATTTGACACACGGGACCTGGCAGCACTACCTACGACACAAGATTGTTTATCTTAGTGTAGGTTCTGCATGTCATTTAGCTACCGAGTAGACAACAAGTGTTTTTAAGTTATGCATATTTTTAGTTAGTTTTTATGTGTGAACTTGTATTCTTTCTTTTGAAAATAAATTATTATTATTTTTAATAATGCATACAATATAATTTTTTTTATTGTTCCGTGGTACCTATAGTATCTAATATCATTTTTACAAACTTTTATTTAACTTGCTATGCTCGGGTGGAATCTTCAAAGCCACTTCAAGTGATCGGTCGGATTGACTTGATATTTGGTATACATTAGTATATTGGATGACAATGCAAGTACAGTCAACAAAAAGTGCAGTCACCAAAAAGAACTTGTAATCAAAATGTTTTTTTTTAACAGAAACTTATTACAAAATTGTTAGGTGAAGTCTTAGGTTAGGCTGTCATAAAAGGCGAATAACGGGGCCTTTGGGGTTGTGGGCAATCACAATCATGCAATTGTGCGCCCAGAAGCGACCACAAGGAGGACGATGAATCGTGACTACCTCTATGGCCACAGCTATGGCTCTCACTTCCCCCGGGACGAGCAAACTAAACACGCCGCGCATGGAGGGGTTTGTTGGTACGCTTTCTACACGAGAGCCCGCCCCTATAGAGTCAAAATATAGGCAACGCAGAAGGTCCGGCATAAACTGGCCGCTCCCCCTATATAGGTAGGTAGGGTGTCCTATGAGGATTTCCCCACGAAAGACAAAAAAATGCTGGGGCCCTTGGGCAGACAATGATTGGGGCCCAAAACTAAATAAATAGTTAATTTAGTGACTGACGGGGGCCCTGGGCTCGCGACTGTCTCACTGTTACTCCTAACAATACATGAAAGAGTTAAAAATCATATTCTTCAAACAAATAAAATTGTAATCATAAAATAAATCGCAAGCATCGTAAATATTGTCGATTACATTTTTAATTACCTAATATTAATTGCAAGAATCTGATTTCTTATTTGTTTCATTTTACCAATATTGACTGGCAATATGTACACCACCATATTAATATTTTTTATTCTGGGTACGTAATAATAAAATTGTTACGATAGTAGAGTTACACTAATAGCTTTTTTCCATAAATAAAATACGATAATTGAATTTGTGAGACACAAACCCCATGATTACATGAAATGGTTTAAACGAAGTCTTGTAAAATCCAGGTACCTATTTAGCTCCCGGGTGTTTTGTTATATGACGTTAGAAAGTGACGGATTAAACCTAGGTTTTACTAAACTTGCTTTAAACCCTCTCATATAATAAGGGGGAGAAGCTTTTGTCAATTAAATAGGTTTTCTTAGATATAGTAGTTTTACTTTCAACTAATATTTTCTTTATAAGTAGTCATAATAAAATTGTATGCATTATTTTTTATGTGCTAATTTATAGTCTAAATTTTTCGTCTAGGATTTTATTGTAATTTCTTCTTGCGAAATAAAAAATCGTTTGATTTTTTTCAGCATTACAAACAGCACTTACTATAAATCAACAAAAAACGTCGGAAATTAAGTTTTCGGATAAACTTATCGAACCCAAATTGATAAATGGTTGCGAAAATATACAGTGTCCCAGAGAAGAAGATCCTGTGTGTGTTAAAATAAAATTAAACAAGCATGAGTCAGCAAATAAAACATTGTATATAAATATGTTAAATAAATGCGAAATGGAATATACAAAATGTTATCAAGGTAAGTAAGTTTGTAGTAGTTTTTAAGTTATTTTTTGCCGATATAATACTGTATTTAGATATGTTAAGTATGACTTTCCACTCGCTCATATTGCAATTCAACTCAGCGTGAACTGAATCGTTTTTATGTCAAAGGACATTCTGACGTGTATGAGAACTAATTTCTACTGTAGGTACAGATGCTTATGCGATAGCAACATTTGCTAACGTTAATTTATACTTAGTATACATGTGACAGTAATTTTGTGAACACGGTGACATACATTCAGAGTTATGAGGTAGTTCAGAATCATATTTGACATTTTCTTTCTAGGATTGGAGGCCATCATTGTTCCAATGAAGTACTGTAAACACGAAATCGTATCAGAAGCTGGTAAGCCAGAACAAAATGAGGATAATCATTATAATACTATAGAAAATTTTATTAAATCAATTTTTACTAAACAGGTAAAAGAAGATTTAAGCGTGGAATTGAAGGTTTGTTAATTTGTTTTTCGTAAGTGCCATATTTCGTTTATATATATTCGGAGAATTTCGATAGCGCGATGTAGGTTTGTGATTTCATATTGTAGCGCCATCTATCCATTGGTAGTGTGAACGTTTTTGTGATGATCTTGTTTTTGTGATGAACATTGGAAAAGTAGTATATAATCAAAATCCTTTAAAAAACTTTAAAGGCCTTCCGAATCCAGTCTATATTGAAAGTCAAACGTCATTAGATCATTTGCCTAATTCACAATAAGCGATTGTGCCAAGACTCAGGACAATATACTGCTTCATGAGCTTAACCATAGCAAACAGATGCGTTGGCTATCTCATTTAGAAGGTTGTAGAAGAATGGGTTAACTGGGTCATATTAGGGAGTACCCTATGACCCAAGGATAGTTGCTTCCAGCCAGGCTGGCTGTGCTCCAACACTTGTGAGCCAGTTCCCTTCTAGGTTCAACTGGTGGCTACATAATCCATGTTGAAACTGTGCTCAAACGCCTCTGCATTGTAATCAGCCAACCAATCACTGCAAAGTAAAGGCTCCTGACTTTATCTATCATTTTTACTTACCTACCCTCCAGAGTAAGTCGGCTGACCGTTGGGCCTATAGTCAGATGGACAATCATCCTCCATCTTTTGAGTACCAGGCAATAGAAGCCAGCCATACTGATGGAGAAGACGTAGGCGAATAAAGTAGTGTCGGAGCGGTGATGGTGGACCTTCTGACTTCTCATCTCCATGAGATGAGGTGATTACATGAGATGGTTTAAACCAAGTCTAGTAAAACTCAGGTATTAAATATGCATCCTCCACTTTCTAACAAAAAGAACCGGGGCTTTTTGAAACCCAGGTTTGAATTACGAAAAGCTAATTTGTGGGTTCTACGTGATTTAGGCCAAGAGGCTTCGCATTGATCTCTGCATTATCAATAAATCAGCCCTTGTTCTTTTAGGTTCACCACAAACAGCTAAACATAAAACAGCAAAGAAAGTTAAACCAAAAAAGGTTCAACACAAAGCTACAAGACAAGGAGATAAATCAAGCGAACATCTCACTGATACTGATAATAATGTAGAAACTGATCACGAATTATCTAATAATGATGATGATTTAGAAACTCAACACAAATTATCTAATAACGATAATAATGATGGAGGTATTCATGACGGCTATGAAAATGAATTTGATGACAAGAATCGCACTGCCGAGATACATGGTAAGCAATCATTTAAATACACTTTTATCTTGTAAGATATGTGCTGTTTGTAGTCAATTTGCGAACTCGAGAACGGAGCATCTCGTACAATAATAATACCAACTTAATTTTCTCGGAAACTCAACTTTGTTACAAAATGTTAAGTAACCCAATGATATTATAATAGAGATATGCTACCCTCATACTAAACGGCGTTCAGTTATTGTTGAATAAGGTGAATGCGATAGATAATACGGAACGTATAGTACAGAAAGCCGCTAAGCAAAATTACGACAATTGACAGAATTTGTCTGCAACAATTAGCGTGCGTTAATGCGATATCTACCTCTTTTTATTATAATATCATTGAAGTAACCGCTCATGCAATGTATGCTTGCAAACTAATATACGACCCGCCTGATGGTAAGCGGTTACCGTAGCCTAAAGACGATATAACATAACGAAATCAGGAACACAACCCCACCATAAGGTAATATTTGGCTATGATCTTCTGTAAGGTCTCTTCCCCATGATTAATTATATAATTTTCAAATTGTCAACGTCAACAGCGATGATCAAAGCGTCAGAAGCAGATTGTCCCAAACAATGTCTTGGTCGCGACGTGATGGTGTGCGCTAAATGTCAACATGGCGTCTACAAGACATTCAGCAGCGTCTGTCATATGAGGATGTTTTCATGCGAGCATCCCGATGAAGGTAAGCGAACACAAATTTACAAATTCTAATTCCTTGTTGGTATGGTGTAACAACATCACAACCCGATATGGTTTAAAGCTAGATTTTACTAGACTTGGTTTAAACTTTAAACAGGGCCCGCCTAGGGCAAGCTTCGCCACTGGGTGGAACATGCAGGTTTTAAATAATAACCATCAGTTCCTAACGACGTATAACAAAGAGCCGAGAGGCTATCTTAAAACCTGTTTTTTTCTAGACTGGCTTTAAACCATCTCACGTAAAAGTTTCAACTTTTTTTTGTATTACAGTTTTAGAGCTTATGTCGCGGTCTCCATGCGTTTTATCAGCTCCATACTTGGAAACTAAACATATGGCCAATAGTACAAAAGGCCGAATTACACAGCAGCAAGATCAAGACATCATTTTAAGATACATAAAATGCAGACAAAGAGCAAGAGAATTTGTTCCAAGTATGAATTTGGGAGATAATGGAAGTAAGTAGGACCTAATTCAGTGACGATTCGTCTTGATTTCACAATCGTATTTTTTGACGAATTGGTTTTACCCACGACGGTAGAAGACTGTATTCGTATTACGCGTGTGAGGTTATCGCGTAGGCTCGCAGATGGGACGTGTACTACCTATAACTATATATGAAAAATTGAACTCCAGGAAATGCGAGTCAACTGTATTAGGACTAGGCCGGGTAGACAACTAGACAAGGCACAGCATACTTTACGCGCTTTTACGTTACTTTACAACAGTGGTTTTCAATCTGTGGGTCGCGACCCCTAGGGGGGACACGAAACCTTAGTCTGTGGGTCGCCGGCAGAAGGAAAAAGGCAAGGTAGACTTCGCGCAAGCGGGCGTCCAACTTACCTCTTACTGAGTTGCAAACCTCTCGCGGCTTCTTACAGACTAATAAGTAAAGGTATCAAATTAAAGAAAATCATTATCGTAGTCTTATAATTTATAAATTCTTTGTCTGTCTGACAAGGGTGTCACCAGAATTTTTCAAAAATCGCCTCGCGTCAAAATGGGTCGCGAAATCAATAAGATTGAAAAGCACTGCTTTAGAAAATATAATTAACTTTTTTCATATGTTAAAATTTTATATTTTCAGTTCCACAAATCCCACTGGATTGCAATTTTGACAAAACAAGCAAACTGTTCGGAATAGGAATTGGAGCGAAAATAGAAATCTGCTTTTATGGTTGGTTCTGGTGTAGGTGATTTTTCAAAAACAAGGGTAAATGACTTATTCAGCTGGGTTAAATTTAGTTTTACTATTACATCTAAATTAAATTATTTATTTGTTTTCAATCACAACATGGAATAAATAACATGTATCAAACGCACTGTTTTCCTTCCATTAGATTATGATTTAGAGTGTATTTACTGATGAATTGGACAATCAGATGAATTATGGCTATGGCAGAAGAATGAGGTTTTTGCAGATATATTAATTAGGATAATACAGATAAATGAGAATTTTATATTATTTCAATCAACTTTATTATATCAAAATAAGAAATAAATCATAAATACTCCGATACGACTCATAAAATGTTGACAAATGATGCACAATCTAATTTGTAACACTTGAACGAATTATTAATAAATCACACTTCACTTTTTAACAAGACAATGTTATTATTTATTGGATCCTCTATAATGCTTTAAACTAAGAGCTTGTAGTGCTTTTTGTTTGTAAATACATACTTAATATACATAATTACACCCAGACTCATAACATACAGACATGTTCATGCACACAAATGCATGTCCTATGCGGGAATCGAACCCACGACCAGCGGCGCGATAGTTGGAAACTTAACCAACTGCGCCTACTGGCTCGCAAAAAAGATTAAAAACATCATTATCAGTATCCATTAATACCTTGATACGTAGTTACTTAACTCACTTTCTAATCTATACAACTATATGTGTATAGATTAAAAAGTTATTTAAAAAGATTGTGTACGAAAGTGTACCTACTATAGAGTTTCCGATTTTGTAGAAGAAAAACTTTTTTCAATTAAGTGTTCGCTTTACGGGCAATATTAATACAATTATTGATTATTGTAAAATTTATTATAAGGTAATAAAAAAAAACTAGCTGTTTCTTGCCGGGAGTCTTCTCAGTTCAAGTGTATTACGAACCGGTGGTAGTAGAATCAATTGTAACGTTCGTAAGTGCCTTGTTAGGGCCTATATTGAAAAAACTATTTTATTACATACACACACCCCACTCACATATCCCCTCACACTCTCCTCACACATTCCCCTCCGACACTCACACATTCCCCTCCTACACTCACACATATCACTGCGCATTATGGTCAATTACAAATGTATTAATAGCATAAATTTATTATTGTTTTTGGTTATTGTGTTAGTGTCATAAGTTGTATTAAGATTTTGAATATTCTAAATTATTAACTGTGGAAATCTTTTATTGGCTGTACTTGCAATTATGTCTGTATTGTTATTCCTTTTTGATAACGCTGTTAATTTCCCTAAGATTAAATAAATAAATTTTATTTTTATGATCCCCGGTGCCCGAGGACTTTACCGTACAAATCAGCACAATTTTGGTACACTCGATTGGAAAATCAATTTTTCTCAGTCGTTTAAATGACACTCATTGGTAAAAAATTTCACACGCCGCACTACGTTTTTTGTTAAAAGTTACATTATGAGGCACCTTTAATGATATTAATAGTAAATTGTTAACCAACGGTACAAATCCCATACGAGAAATGTGTCTGTTCTGTCTCCTGGTACTCCTACCAATACATATAAACGAGCTTAAAATCACATTCTTCAAACAAATAAAACACCATAAAATAAATCGCATGCATCGTAAATAATGTCAATAAAAAAATTAATTAAAATATTCGTAAGAAACTAATTTCTTCAACCATTATCAACTGGCAAAATGTACAACAGAATATATATATTTTTATTTCTGGGTACGTAATTTTTTTTTTACGTTTTATATTATACTATCATCCCACACCGCGGTTTCACCCGCTAAAGGCTAAATAGGGGTAGCCTCCTTAGAGGTGGAATTTTCATAAATACTTTCTGTTTAAATGCCAACACCATAGCCTATAAGAAAGGATTTTGAAATACCTACTACCATTAAAAACAGGTAAAGAAAAGGATTTTGAAATACCTACTACCATTAAAAGCAGGTAAAGAAGGGGGCGCGAATGAAACCGTGGGCGGAAAGCTAGTATATTTATACAGAGTGTTGTTTTGGTCGGCGACAAGCGACCCAGGAGCAGTAGTATAAAATATATATTCCCCAAAAATGGATTTAATTCCATTAAATACTGTAAATATGTCGAGAAATACCTTATTCAATTTGAAATAAAATTACCGCAAAGTATGGTTACTAGGCTCGTGCACAGACTAGAGCTAGGCGCAAGCCGCCATCGCCCCACCCCTTTACTCCCTCGTACTCCCGTTGAGTATTATGTCTACACTTTAGCTTATTACATGATTTATAAATTTTTAATTTTTTTATTTTTGTTATAAAAAAAAAATAAAGAATTTTTTTATATATTTTTTTTAGCACCTGTATCATTTGTATTATCGACCCTGAGTCGCTCGTCGCTGACCAAAACAACGACCTGTATAAGTGTATAGAAACCTACCTAAAATTATACTAGATAGATAGATAGATAACTCTTTATTATACAAAAATTATTAAACAAATATAAAAAATAAATGTTACTGTAAGTACAATAGGCGGTATTAACAATAATACCTTTTTGATAATTCCTTAACGCATAAGATAACCCATTAGGTATTTCTAAAATAATAATTGAAAGTAAAACTATAAGAAAACCTATTTAGATGTCAAACGCTTACCCCCTTAATACATGAGTTATGGTTTAAACCAAGTCTAGTAAAACCCAGGTTATTAATATATCCGTCGATTTTTAACGTCATATAACAAAAAGAGAGACTATCTTAAAACCAGGGTTACCTATACTCTTGTAGAACTAAAATTATATGATTTATTTTGAATAAATTCTAAATTGATGGCTAAGTAAAAGTTTGTTATAAATTCTTCTTCCGATTCTTCTTCAGCAATACACACAGCACTGAGCATAAATCAACAGAAAACATCGAAAATTAAATTTTCTGAAAAACTAATCGTACCCAAATTGATGAATGGTTGCAAAAATATACAGTGTCCCACACAAGAAGACCCTGTGTGTGTTGAAATAAAATTTAACAAGAATGTATCAGCAAATAAAACTTTGTATATCATTATGTTAAATAAATGCGAAATACAATATACAAAATGTCATCAAGGTAAGTTAAGGGTTAAGTTACCACTCGCACTTATTGCGATTCAACTCAGGCGTGAACTGAATCGTTATTATGTCAAAGGATCTCTCACAGGACATTCTGAACAGGAGCGGATCCAGCCTTTAAGTCGGGGGGGGGGGGGATCACACACATATAATTGTCCAGCATTTTAAAAATACAGTTTACTATAGTATATAACTACTATAATATTTAATCGGGCTAATCTCTGGAACTACCAGCCGGATTCGAAAAATTCTTTCACTAATCGGATGCTACATTATTCCCGAGTACCTATAACTTTTATCTAGGCTAACTTTTAGCTTTAGGCTTAATATTTTGGATTCCAAATATCATTATTGCATTTTCTAAAATGTGTACTGCATAGATATCTTTCTCTCTTTTCTTTCTCTCTGTACTAATTCTTAGTTAATACGTTTATTAGTTTTATTTCGTTAGTTGATGATAAGGGAACTGGTACTGGCTCTGAACAGAGAACCCGACCCCCTCTACAGCGCAGATGACCACCACGGTGGCAACGGTGGGGTTTTATCCGGTAAGATTCTGGCAAAACCAGGCTGCTCCCCATGTGGTGGGCGGGATCCAATGAGGATTCTACCACTAAAGAAAACGAACGACGCTCTGATGGTAAATGAGTGTAAATATTCATCTCAAGGACCAACATTGCAGGGTATTACGTCAGCATAAACACGTATGTAGGTAAATTTGAATTTATAAATAACTTTAGCCATTGAGCTGTTATTACTACGTATAGAGAAGCTATCATAAGCAAAGGTTATGTCTCACTTTTTTAGAGTCAACTAAAGTTCTCTTTAGCTCTGAAACAATAATTAGTCGTCTAAGCAGACAGTAGAAACACGTAGCGCTATCAGAACACATTTTGGAGTATTCTCGCAAACACTGTGATTTTCATGGCGCTTACACGTTTCGTTCATCGTTCTACAACAACAAGTGTGGCCGGATGGCCTCACTTGCACGGGACATAGTTGTGATGTGTGGTGTCTTTTCTATACGTAGTAATAATAGCTCAATGACTAGCTAAAATTCTATAGCGTTTACGTTGGATAAGAATTGTGCAGAACTCTCGCGGAATAGGTACTTACTCATAGAACTAAGTTCTACTGTACAAATGCTTACTTACACGATAACTCAATGCGCTTCTGTGACAATCATATCCAGCCTTTTATTTCCAGGATTGGAAGCCATCGTTGTTCCAATGAAGTACTGTAAACACGAAATCGTATCAAAAGCTGGTAAGCCAGAACAAGATGAGAGTAATTATTGTAAAACTATAGATATTTTAATAAATATATTTTATTAAACAGGTAAAAGAAGATTTAAGCGAGAAATTGAAGGTATGTTAATTAACATTTCCTCATAAAATTTAGGAAGGTAAATATACCGTTTATGGTAATAATTTAGTGGCGAGAGTGTTTTTAGTGGACTGTATCTAAGGGTCCCCAAAGTATAAAGCAGGGCTGGCTGGCACCTCCTATGTGTCCAAGGCGGCATGCAGGATGCTGATGCTATCAGTGGCGTATTGTTGGCGGTGGGGGCTAGGGCTCCGACTGATACGTGAATTCTAAAGGCCTTATTATACTATTCAATATCAAGCCAGTCTTAGTAAGTAAGACTGTCTTAAAGTCTAATTAGACAAGCTCAAGCATGACACCGCGACAACCGTCACCGGCTGCGTACGCCTTGCAAATGAGTTAGCATGCGATATTCAGCAAGCAAGCACGGCCGAACCCATTCGGTCGGTCAAATTAGACAGACTACCTTGCTTACTCTTATTATACTTTGCTAAATCTTAGTAAGACTGTCTTGATATTGAATAGTGTAATAAGCCTTTAAGTGTGTTAGGCGGGTACAACGAGAGCGGGAGGTGGAGCGACGCGCGTGATTCGGTGCGGTCGGGCGAAGCAGCACAGAGAGGATTTTTTTGTATGGATGTTTGTTTGTATGGAGGAGCGAGTTAGACTCTTTCATTGAAAAGGAAAGATCTTACGCCAGGCTGTGACATCGTGTCGGACGACCGCGTACCGAGGGCTCAAAGTTGTTCAGAACGACGAACCTAACTTAATCGCTTGGCTCGCGGTTAAAAATATAACAATGACATCAATTGTTATAATAGGACGCGCGTCCCTCGCGAGAATCAGCGTGTTAAGATTTCAAAAGTTGCCATCTCAAATTCTGTACCCAATATTCGTAGTTCGTAGCTTCTACGTTTATATGATTCCATGACCAGAGGTTTAGGCTCTGCGATGATCTCTGCGTTTTCAATCAGTAAGGCCTTGTTCTTTTAGGTTTACCACAAACAGTTAAGAAACTCAACAAAACTAAACAAAAAAGAGTAAAGAAAGTTAAACCAAAAAAGGTTCAACGCAAAGCTATAAGACAAGGAGATAAATCAAGCGATCATCGCACTGATAATGAAAATGGCAATAATAATAATGAAGAAACAGAACATGAATTATCAAATAATGATAATGATGATGCAAGTTTTCATGAATATGAAAATATGGCAATAAAAGATACAAACAAATTTGATTCGAAAGACAATAATCGCACTGCCACCGAATTACAAGGTAAGCAATCTCTTAAATTCACTATTATCTTGTAAGATATGCTGTTTGTAGTCAAGTGTTAAATGGTCTACAGTCTAAGCCAGTGTTTTTCAGTCTTATTGATGTCGCGACCCCCTTACACGTTGAAAAATTCTGGCGACCCCCTTGTCAGACAGACAGAATTTATAAATTATAAGACTACGATAATTATTTACTTTATTTTGATACCTTTACTTTACTTATTAGTCTGCAAGAAGCCGCGAGAGGTTTGCAACTAAGTAAGAGGTAAGTTGGACGCCCGCTTGCGCGAAGTTTACCTTGCCTTTTTCCTTCCGCCGGCGACCCCTCGACTAAGGTTTCGTGACCCCCTAGGGGTCGCGACCCACAGATTGAATAACACTGGTCTAAGCGACATACAATTATTAATAACTCGTAAAATAATAACACCAACTAATTTTGTGGCTGTGTAAGCCAACTTTGTTAAATGATAAGTAGTCAATCTTTTTTTTAACCATACGGCCGGGGCCTTATGATAAGCGGTTACCGTAGCCTGTAGATAGACGATGTAACAACAGGGGTATAGTACGCGCGTTGACCCTCTCTTCACACCCATCTTAAAAAGGCTTGACGTGTTGAGCGTTGATGACTTGTTGAGCGTTAATGACGTGTTGAGCGTTGATGACGCGTTGAGCGGAGTCGCTGTGGCAGCAGCGGACGGAGCAATGGGTAGTGCCATTTGGAACTTCCCTGTTGGTACCCGTACACTGCCAGCGCAGACCCTCATCATCATCATCATGGAGCTCTTGAGACCTTAATCACCGCAGAAACACAACACCACAAAGTAATGTTATTTGACTACGATCTTCTGTTAGGTGGAGGTACTTCCCCAGCCAGGCTCTTACAAGCGTTACTAAAGAATTTTCAAATTATCAATGTCAACAGCAATGATCAAAGAATCAAAAGCAGATTGTCCCAAACAATGTCCAATTCGCGACGTGATGGTGTGCGCTAAATGTCAACATGGAGTCTACAAGACATTCAGCAGCGTCTGTCATATGAGGATGTTTTCATGCAAGCATCCCGATGAAGGTAAATAATAAAAATAAAAAACATCCACATATTTATAAAGGGGTCAAGCCGAATTTCACCCAATCTCACAGCAAAGTGGTCTCAAAGGTGGTCTCGCGGCAAATATCACGTAAGAAACAGTGTAATATTGCGAGAAAAACGTATTTTTGCGATCGAACTGTAATTTTAGACTGTCCTTCTTAAATAAAAATAACTAAGCAAATGTATTTTTTTTAAATCTAACTCAATTAAGCACAGATTAACGTATACACACAAAATAAATGCATTTTCAAAAATTTCACGATAGCCAAATCTCATCATATCTTACCAAAGGTCGATAAATCGCCAAAATTGACTCACGTAAACCACCTTAAGGTTTTTTTTTTATAAAATTCTATTTAAATATTTACAGTTAAAACCTTATTTAGCAGATTTTTTGTACTTATTACAGTTTTAGAGCTTATGTCGCGATCTCCGTGCGTTTTATCAGCTCCATACTTCGAAACTAAGCATATGCAACCAAAAAGCGAAATTTCAGAGCGAAATGATCAAGACATCATTTTAAGATACATAAAATGCAGACAAAGGGCAAGAGAATCTGTTCCAAATATCAATAATGGAAGTAAGTACTACTCTCTATTGAAAGCAAGAAATAATTAGGCAATAGGTATTGTCATTATTTTACTTCTACTTGTTGACAACCCTGCTATCAGCGACGTGGCGAGTAAACCAATGCATTTACAACTTTTGGTTCCGTATGGATTGCGCTTGGCTCGAGTCGACGACTTTCGAGGGGCTATAAAATCATAACGCACAAGTGCACATTGTATAAAAGCCAATAGATTACCTACATAATTATGAACTTGACAACATTGAGCTATTATTACTACGTATAGAGAAGCTATCAATATAAGCAAAGGTTATGTGCCATTTCTTAGAGTCAATTAAAGTTCTCTTTAGCGCTGAAACAATAGGTAATTAGTTTCGTTTATCGTTCCACAACGGCACATAGTTGTAATGTGTGGCGTCTTCTCTATACGTCGTAATGACTCAATGCTTGATTAGAATATTATTATTTATTTATTTTGTAAGTTGTTGATTTTTTTTTATGCTTGCGTATTTTACTTCCTAAAACATTTGGAGAAAATAGCCAATATAGTCAGATTGTCCAAAAATGTTTAAAAATTGTAACCTTGTTTGAGTTTCTAGCCTGTTTTTCTCAGTTGAAGACCACCTTACGAACCTGTATACCGTTCCTACCGACGCCCGCTGGTCTCCGGAGGCTTCGATCAATTTTGATGTCAAAGTGCGAGCAAAAATTATGTGTGTTATTTTTTTATATTTTCAGTTCCACAAATCCCACTGGATTGCAATTTCGACAAAAAAAGCAAACTGTTATGGTTTATACCTTTTGGATTTATAGTAAGGGCTCTGATTCGGGGTGCAATTCGAGTAGCTGTCGACGTAATTAAAGACTCTGTAAAAGAGTCAGTAATAACGTCAGTAATATCGTCAATAATATCGTGAATAATATCTGATAATGTCGTGTGTTTATTTGCTATTCCTGTAACGAACCTTTCATATTATCATAACTCCCTATTTACAATATACCTACTATATAGACCTATATCTATCTAAGCATTGTATATTGGTAAAAAAGTACCTGCTTGAACAGTCGTTAGTACAGATATGGATATAGTTAGATAACGCAAGAGCACCTACATCGCGTGCCAGATTTAGTGCCCGTCTTAAACATAAAATGCACTATCGTACCCACATTGCATCGGTGTACTTGAATTGATTTGGATTTTTCCATCACTAAATAGTGTTAGCGACGTGATAGTAGGTAGTCAAAAAATGCCACGTTTGTTGAGTTGGTTTTTCGTCACTAAATAGTGCTTGTGACGAAATAGTAGGTAGTCAAAAAATGGCACGCTTGGTTTTAATCACAGATATTTAAAAAAGTGGAATATATTCTCGTTAACAAAAAACTGTGTCACTCGAGTCGGCCACCACGCTGTACGTACAAGCTGGCACGCACACATTCACACATTAGTTGAGCGCGAGTAATTGACTCGTGTAGACGGCGACAGTGTCTAATTTCCCGCGGAATAGCCAACTAAGGTGTGCGTGAGAGGTGGCCGACTCCATAGACACAGTTTTTTGGTAACGAGAATATGTCCTCAATTGTCCTCCGTAGTCTGTGGTTTTAATACAGATCGTGATACTTGCGTTATCTAACTACATCTATATCTATGGTAGTTACTCTTTAATCTCATCACTCTTGAAGAACTACAAACGTTTAATGGTATGGATGGGAACTGCCAAGTAGACATGGTACTCAGACTACTCCAAAATATTTGACAAAATAAATCATAATCTATTTATATACAAGATCTTTGGAGAGCCGGAGTGCATAGCCGGAATTCCGATGGATAAAATATAGAAGTAAGTAATATAGAATAGATCACAAACTGTTGCCATCAGGGGCTAGGTAGGTACTTATATTTCTTTCTTCACTTCTGTAATACAATAGTTCTTGTAGGAGCGAAACGGCCAAGCCACATACTTTGACTAAGGTATAGAGTTTGTGAAGTTAGGGCGTGTAGAGTTATATATAAGCTTGTCTCTCTCTACATGAGATCTCATAACTATTTGACAGTGCCAGCCATATGGTCTCGTCTTGGCGACATTTTACATGAAATGTCACAGGATATTTATTTATTAACTAGCGACCCGCCCCGGCTTCGCACGGGTGCAATGTCGTAATGAGGTGTCAATAGATTTGCGCACCCGCGCCCGCCTCGGTCCGCCTGGTCACGGTATCGCGAATACTGTTTCTTGCTAATTTCAAATCTTTTAAATTATAAATGGTAATGATTTTCTTTAAAAAGCAAACTTTATCTACATTAAATGTCCGTCGTAACCAACTTACCCGGCTTCGCACGGGTGCAATGTCGTAATGAGGTGTCAATAGATTTGCGCACCCGCGCCCGCCTCGGTCCGCCCGGTCACGGTATCGCGAATACTGTTTCTTGCTAATTTCAAATCTTTTAAATTATAAATGATAATGATTTTCTGTAAAAAGCAAACTTTATCTACACTAAATGTCCGTCGTAACCAACTTATAATATATATACTACCCTCACCTGTGGTGCTAATTAGCTTGGGGAAATCCTCATAGCATACCCGACCGCCCTGGGGAGGAGCGGCCAGGTTATGCCGGAATTCTACCGGCTAAAACCCCACGGTGGTCGCCATCTGCATTATCGAGAGGGGGGTGGACTCTCGTGTTGAACGTGTACCTGCTCACCCCTCCAAACGTGGCGCTTTGATAGCTCGTCCCGGGGGAAGTCTGACACCTCCCCCCAGCACCCTCGCTGTGCTATCGCCGGATGAGTCGTGACCATATCGACTCATCGTCCTCCTTGGGGTCGCTTCTAGGCGCACAGAGCCCCCGTTCTGATTGCCCGCGACTGGTGCTACCCTACCCTACCCTGCCCTACCCTGCCCTACCCTGCCCTGCCCTGCCCTGCCCTGCCCTGCCCTGCCCTGCCCTGCCCTGCCCTGCCCTGCCCTGCCCTGCCCTGCCCTGCCCTGCCCTGCCCTGCCCTGCCCTGCCCTGCCCTACCCTACACTACCTTACCCCACCTTACCCCACCTTACCCCATCCTACCCTACCCTACCCCACCCTACCCTACGGGTATGAAAAATAGTTTACGTCCTATTCTGAGACCTACTGAATATACACACAAAATATCATAAGAATTGGTCAAGCCGTTTCGGAGGAGTCTTTTTTCTAACACTGTGTTCTAATACTTACATTTTTAAACTCGTGATATCTTTGGAATGGAATGTCCGAATTGAATAATTCAAAAAGTTATACAAAGGTATTGAAGCAGTCTTGAATATGAAGTAATTTATTTTGATAAGGATTAATACCAAGATACAAATAAATAGCCTTTTCTAGCGGCGGCATTTCAATATTTTTTTTTAAATAAAAGAATACTTATTGTGGCATAACTATAATAGTTAGACATGTACTGTCGCGACACTTTTTGTAAATAATGATATGTTCTACAAAGTCGTAGTACATTATTTTATTCTATCATCAATAGTTTTCGCAGCGCACGCGATGTAATGAATATTTTAGGTAATTTTTTTACACCTTGGGTTACATTATTGGAGTTTTAGTAAGGATCCCTAATTTTTTTGAAAATATAATATAGCCTATGTCACCCGGGGATAGTGTAGCTTCCCAACAGTGAAAGAATTTTTCAAATCGGTTCAGTAGCTTCGGAGCCTATTCAATGCAAACAAACAAACAAACAAACAAACAAACAAACAAACAAACAATCAAATCTTTCCTCTTTATAATATTAGTTAGATTAGATATATATAATTAGTTCATTAACTCTGTAATAGCTAGAGAGGCAGTAAAAGGCAGAGATAGGTATGTCCAAATATATAAGTAATGATATACACATAACTATAGCACCTAAATATAGAGTAGGTACCTATTGGCCAAAACAGTTTGAACTTACATCGCATTTTTTAATTAAACAGCCAAATATCAAATTTGTTTCACTGTAGCCACTTGATTGGACCGACTAATACCAGGCGACTGCTCAGTGCGGGGCGGGGGGTTGCCTAAGCGACAAAAACCAACGGTCGCGCTACCGCTTAAAATTGCTGAATGATAAAGCATGGCCGCTTTGCCTCTTATGTCCGCTTTGAGCTGACCTCCCCTACTAGGTTCAAGTACATCGAGGAACAATCCTCCATGGTTCAGTATCATAATTCCATGTAACAAAAGGTAAGTAAAATTCATTAGTCTATAATATATACCTAAATAACATGTTTCAAGTACTTACAAAACGTTAAACGTCTAGTTTCAAATCTATTGCTTGTTAATCAACTGTAACCATTTCGTTTAACTTATAAATAAAGAATATGCAAACTGATTGATGTATTCTCTGTAGCAGAAACAAAGATTCTCACAACAACATGTAACGATGAAATTACTCGAAATAATCCCCCTTATTAAAACATGGTTTAATGAAGTAACCCCAGGTTTTATAGCCTCGTCTCTTTTTATTACATGACGTTAGAAAGTGACAGAGTGACAGTAAAACCTGGGTTTGCTTTAATCCATGTTTTTAGGGGAATAAGGTTAAGGCACCTTGGACGACTAGCCCTAATAATATCTTTGTTTTAAAACATATATTTCAATTACAGCCACACCTCTGAGATTAGTAAAAAATACATAAACGACCTTATTAATCGCATTCTTCGAACAAATAAAACTGTAATCATAACATATCGCAAGCATCGTAAATATTGTCGATAACATTTTTAATTAATATACTTATTCGTAAGGAACTGATTTCTTCTACCATTATTAACTGGCAAAATGTATAACAGAATTTTTATATTTTTATTTCTGGGTACGTAAAAATTAAAATTATTTCGTTTTTTATTAGGTATTCTAGCTTTCCACCCCGTTTTCACCAGCACCCCCCTATTTGACCTCCTTGAGGTGGCGGTTTGCAGCAGGACACTTAATCTGTGCTTTATTCTTATAGAAATTAAAATAGGTTTATGATTTGTTTGTTAAATTCTAATTCAATGGCTGTTTATTTCATAAGATTAAGATTTTTGTTATAAATTCTTCTTCCGAAATATAAAATATTTTGATTTTTTTCAGCATTACACGCAGCACTCAGTATAAATCAACAAAAAACATCGAAAATTAAATTTTCTGAAAAACTGATCGTTCCCAAATTGTCGAATGGTTGCAAAAATATACAGTGTCCCACACAAGAAGACCCTGTGTGTGTTGAAATAAAATTTAACAAGAATGAGTCAGCAAATAAAACTTTGCATATCATTATGTTAAATAAATGCGAAATACAATATACAAAATGTCATCAAGGTAAGTTAAGGGTTAAGTTACCACTCGCACTTATTGCGATTCAATTCAGCTTTATTATTAAAATATTTGACTTATTTACAATTCATTTTGCATACAAGCTTTGTTTGGTGACTGTAGGTACTTTTTGTTGACTGTACCTACTTGCATTGTCATCCAATATTTCAAATATCTACCTACTGGAAGTGGATGAAATTCGACTTGCAAGATTCCACCCGAACATAATTACATCCAAGCTAAATAAAAGCTTGTAAAAATTGCTTAAACTAAGGCTTGATACGGAATAGACAGATAATATTGGTTAATTGTTATTTAACACTTTTTTGGATTTAATTTTTTTAAGTTTTAGTATTACAATAATTATTATTCATATCATTATATTATGCTATACTTATCTACTTAATATTTTACCACTTACACACAATTTTTTCACCCACTCACACTTTCTTTCACATTATGAGCACAAATGAATTCCACGCTCGGCTATGTAGTTCCAATGCGTGCCCTCTGACTCCATCATCATACCCTGAAAAACCTTATGTCCAAAGTGCATCTCAAGACGATTCCAACAAGTTCATTCAAGTGCCTACCTTCCAGCCCGATTACCAAATTATTGTATTGTCATCGGTACTTAGTGGAAGTGTGCAAAGTAGTTTTAATCTGACGTTTTCAAATTTCAAATCATTTATTCACATATTCAACAAGTTAACATTGTGTTTATTTACAACAAATATGTACAAAATACAATCTATATATAGAAAATTTCCTCAAGCCTGCCGCTGCTTCCGATTAACGGCAGGGTTCCCAGAAGGCTGGCAGCGTTTCCTCTTTGGATAGCCAAGCTGACGCGTTGGCGGAAAAAGCTCCCCGCCCGCTGGTCTCCGGAGGTCTCGATCAATTTTCAATTTTCACATATTTATTTTATTCCATTACATACATTCACCCATACACATAACATACAGGTGAAGCTAATAAAAGCGTGTTATAAAGCTATGAACAGACCACGCGCGCGACGCATGGGTCGGAAGAACAGCCGTGACGAAGTGAAGGTAAATGAGTGTAAATAATATTCATCTCATGGACCAACACTGCCGGGTATTCGTCGATATAAACACATATGTAGGTACATCGTATTTGAATTTATGAATAATTGACCTTAGCTAAGGTTACTATCGCGTTTGCGTTGGAGAAGAATTGGTAAAGCGTCTCTCGCGGAATAGTTACCTAATCATGGAACTAATTTCTACTATAGAAGCGCTTACGCGATAGCAGCGTTTGCTAATGACAATTTACTTATATACATTTAGGGGGCCAGGTCCCCTAGACAAAATGGTTGTCAACAATCGACAATCGTCATCGTTAGTAAACAATCAACCTTTATATGGGATTGACGTTTGCCGTGGTTTTCCCAATGGAGTACAGCATGGGGTTCTTCAAAAAGGGTGTGAAGCGGTTTCTTCAGGGTCGGCAACGCGCGAGTGATACCCCTGGTGTTGCAAGCGTCCATAGGCTACGGTAACTGCTTACCATCAGGCGGGACGTATGCTTGTTTGCCACCTAAGTGGTATAAAAAAAAAAATACATTTCAAATCGAAATATCACGAGATTTTTAACAATCTCTTATGTCAATCCCATACAAAGGTTGATCGTTTACTAACGATGACGATTGTCGACAACCATCGTGTCTAGGGGGGCAGAGCTATGAGGTAGCTCAGTGCGCTTCTGTGACAATCATATTTGGCCTTTTCTTTCCAGGACTGGAGGCCATCGTTGTTCCAATGAGTTACTGTAAACACGAAATTCTATCAATATCTGGTAAGCAAGAACAAAATGAGCATTATCATTACAAAACTATGCTTAGATAATTAAATTAAATACCTATACTTTATTAAACAGGTAAAAGAAGATTTAAGCGCGAAATTGAAGGTTTGTTATTTTGCTTATCATCTTAAACTCTTCTTATGGTGAGGCGAGAGCGTTTTTAGTGGACTGTATGAACTGTATCCAAGGGTGTCCAGAGTATAAGGCAGAGCTGGCTGCCACCTCCTATGTGGACCGAAACAAATATGTACTTTTCCTCAAAAGCAGTTAGGAGACAAGGTAAGAATGCGAGGGAAGAATTTACCCCAAGCAAGGCGTATGGAGGGCTAGGGCTCCGACCGCCGCCGTTACGTGAATTTGAAGTGCGGTAAGCAGGAACAACTACGGGAGGCGGAGCGGCGCGGGTGGCCTCCAGTCCAACCAAGGTCTGATGTGGTGTAGTTGGGTGAGGCAGCACGAAAAATGTTTGTATAGAGGAGCAAGCTTGACTCCTCCATTGAAAGCGAAAGATCTCCCGCCAGGCTGACATCGTGTCTGGGGACCGCGTACCAATTGTTGATATCGGAAACTCATTTATATATGTCGAGTGATCGGAGAACATCGATAGCGCGATGTAGGATTGTGATGTCATATTGTATCGCAATCTATCCATTGGTAGTATGGATATTTTTGTGATGATGATAGATGCAGCGCCCGCTCTGGGGCAGAGCGAGCGGAGTGGTCGTTCTGGGCGCCAGTGTGAAGGCGCCAAAATGCCAAATGCAAAAAACAATTACGAAATATCCTGATCAAGGGCTGGAGCTGGAGCCGGGGCTGGATAGATATCGCAACGTTTGGAATTCATACACGTAATCGCTTACCGTTGAACTAGACACATATATGGAGGTGGATGACACCTCCATTTAAAAGGGAAGATCTTCCGCCAGGCTGGGTCATCGTGCCTGGGGACCGCGGTCCAACTGTACATGTCGGACAGTTGTATATGCAGATTCTCGAGAAAACATCTTAAGCGCGATGCAGGATAATGTGGCGCCACGCCATCTATCTTTCAGTGTGTGAACTATCTCAGTGTAACTGATAGATGGCTCACAGATGTCGCTACACTCGCTACACATATAAGACATATATTTTGAAATATAATGTAGGATTTTATGCTAGGAAAACATTAGATATCAACCTTTAATTTGCAGCAAAATTACCAAGAGTTTCTTCTACTACTTCAGAGGAGGAGGATGGATCGGAAGGTATTTGTTAACATTTTCTGACTGTTCATGTGTATTTAGTCTTAATTTCCTTTCGATTTGATTACTCGTTCATTTATTTATAAATACCCTCAAATCATATTTGTTGTAACTAGCCGTCCTGCGCGGTTTCACTTGCATTTCCGAGGGATCGTATGTTTTTCCGGGATACAAAGTATCCTATGTGTTAATCCAGAACATATTCTATCTGTGTGACAAATTTCATCCAAATCCGTTCAGTAGGTTTTGCGTGAAAGAGTAACAAACATACATACTTACAAACTTTCGCATTTATAATATTAGTAGGATATCCTGTGATCCTTGTATATTCTTCACACAAGGAAGTCTGATCCCAAACTAAGAAGAAGATTAGGAACTACTATGGAACAAGATAACTGATATACTATTTTGAAAACATATAGGTACTCAATAAAAAAGAAAAAGTAATACAGTAATTAATTAATTTAAATTCATAATTTTTATAATAATATTATTTTAAATATTGTTTTAGCATTCAAGGTCACGAGATTCAGGAGATCTCGAAGCAAAAGTAGTATGTATTAATATCCAAATAAAAAAATATAAGTAAGACTTTAAGCCATCCGAATCCATATTCTAATAATACTGAAAATCAATCGACAACTTGTCTAACTCACAATAATTCGTGATGTTATTCAAAATTCAAAATCATTTATTCAAATAGACCTTCGCAGGCACTTATGGAAAGTCTGACTCTAATACTCTTATACCGGTTCGGAAGGTTGCATTTGCTGAGAAGAGCCGGTAATAAACTCAACAATTACTCTTATCAAAAACCAATAGTATAGCTGCTACATGAGCTTAGCCTAAGCAAACTAATGCCTGCGCTATCTCATGTAGAAGTAAGTAGAAGGCCGGGTATTTAACTGGGTCATCAGCACCCGCCTGGCTCCCACTGATCCTGAGCTGCGGCACCTGCAATGCTCCAGACCATTCTAGGTCTTGTGTGGCAAAATCATCACTTACTATGATGAAACTGTAAACACGGAGTTACCTACTGGTTTATTTACCCTCTCCGCGATCCCAACATGAAGATGGTTTAAACCAATTCTAGTAAAACCCATGTTTGAAATATGCATTACTTTCTAAATTCATATGACTAAACGGACAAGGTCTACCTTAAAACCTGGGTTTTATAAGACTCGCTTTATACCATCTCATGTAATAAGAATGGAATAATCGTAAGGCATATGCTATAATCTCTACGCTATAATAAGCTATATATACTTAGAATTATGGTTGTGTTCTTACCCGATCCCTACCCTAGTTCGGATCATAGAATAGAATAAATTACAGGGTGATTAATATGAAATAGCATCTTTCAAATCTAAATTATGTTCGTCATTCAAACAGATAAGAAATTCAACAAAACTAAACAAAAAACGGAAAAGAAAGATACACCAAAAAAGGCTCAACCCAAAGCTATGAGACAAGGAGATAAATCAAGTGATCATCTCACTGATAATGATAATAATGTAGAAACTGAACACGAATTATCTCATAATGATAATGATGATGCAAGTTTTCATGACGACAATGAATATGTTACTCAAAATGATACAGAAAACAATGAACTTGAGAATAAACGCGCAGATGAGGTACAAGGTAAGCAATATTTTAAATATACTTTTTCTTCTAAGATATGTGCTGTTTGTAGCTAATTTGCCAATCACAAGTTCGACTCGCGACCGGAGGATCTCTTTTCTGGCTCGGTAACCCAACTTTGCTACGAAATGAATGATAAGTAACCGCTCATGCATTGAATTATCGCTCATGCTTGCAAACTAACATACGGCCCGCCTGATGGTAAGCAGTTTAGCCTTAGTTTATAGTCGATACAACGCCAGCCCCCCTAGATAAGATGGTTGTCGACAATCATTATCGTTAGTAAACGATCAACTTTTTTGGTTGGAACGTTTGGAACTACACCGTTGGTACACACACACTACCAGCCAAGGGAATGCCAGGATTGTATATGAAGGGGGGCAAACAAAGAAAATCTTAGAGTATTATCCTTATATTTGAGATCACATCCCGTATTGTTGGATTTCACAAGCCAGCCTTCAAGCCTGTTAGTTTCTCAGGTCTTATAAGAAGCGTCGCAATGAAGCTCGTCAGAATTACAGTTTACCAGAACGACCGCTCTTCTAAGGGGGGGCAGCTGCCCCTACCTGCCCGTACCTCACTACGCCCATGCTGCCAGCTGTCAGGTCACAAGAGCATAGGAACTTATAGGCTCATCGTAGGAACACAACACCACGATAATGTTATTTGGCTACGTTCTTCTGTACTTCTCCAGTCAGGCTCCTCCAAAAAGCTAAGGATTAATTAAAGATTTTTTAAATTATCAATGTCAACAGCGATTATCAAAGAGGCAGAAGCAGATTGTCCCAAACAATGTCCAATTCGCGACGTGATGGTGTGCGCTAAATGTCAACATGGAGTCTACAAGACATTCAGCAGCGTCTGTCATATGAGAATGTATTCATGCGGGCATCCCGATGAAGGTAAATAAACACATATTTACAAATTCTAATTATTTGAGGATATGGTGTAACAACATCGAAAATCACATCGCATGTAATATTAGTGGATTGTCGTTGAGAAATCGAAACATCGAAAACTGCTGGCCGAATAAATAAACTCAATAGATTCAAGCTCTGGTTCTCGAGTGACAACCACTTACTGGAAAGCGCCGTGCGGGACGACCTCCCACCAGGTAGACCGACGATCTGGTCAAAATCGCTGGGCGCCGCTGGATGCTAGCGGCCCAAAACCGTTCCAAGTGGAAGTTAATGGGGGAAGCCTATGTTCAGCAGTGGACATCCCTAGGCTGATATCATCAATAACCAAGATTTTAACCAATGGAACACCCGAGACATTGTTATAGACAAGAAAAAATATATATGTAAAGGAATAGGTAAACACGACTACACATCAAGCTATACATTTCCAGTATAATCGCAGGGTTATTTTAAAACTGTCGGATTCGATATCGGGAACGGATTCGGAAACCTTCACGGAATTCGGAAGCGTTTACGAAGATTTTTTAATACTGGTAGGAAATGGAAATGATAAACTAAAATAGCAATTACGGAAAATCGCCTCGGTAGTTTTTGAATCCTTTTCCGATATCGAATCCGAGCGTTTTAAAATAGCCCCACTGATCTCCCATTGTACCGAAATCCTATACAATGCGAGATCAGCCTATACTGGAAATGTATAGCTTGATTTGTAGCTGTGTGTACGTATATCTAAGGATACTGAGACGAATAGCTGTAGACTGAAAAAGACTCTTTTTTGTTATATGTCGTTGGAAAGTAATGGATATACCTACTACTAAAAAAAAAAATAAGGGCCACTTGTTATGTTTACATTTCAGTGTAATTTAAAGAACTTTAACGAATATTGATGTTATGCACTATTCGATATCCAACCTCTTTGAGGTTATGCTTTAGATTAAATAAATGCAGACCGTAAATTAAATAAAAAAATAATTTAATTTTTCTTGTAAGTTTGTTTCAATTGTTCGATCAGTTTTGTATCGATTAGCGGCTTGGTATTCTTAAAATCATCGTAACTTTGCTTAGTTATCTTACCGAAATAACATCTTGCGTACTAAATACGAAGACATTATGGACACAATTACCTACTGCAACAAGAGCCGTTACAATGATCCAAGAAGGAAATTCGTAGCTTTTTGTGGGTTTGCAACTGGTTTTTTTCTCGAGGATTTATCCAAAATGTCAATCCCATACAAAGGTTGATCGTTTACTAACGATAACGTCTAGGGGGGCAGGTTCGGGTAGAGTTCGCATTAGCTAGCAACTACGGTGAATATTTTGCATGACGAGCAGCGCCTCTAGAGGATACTTTTGGAAGCATTTCATACAAAATGTTTCACCGTAGTCGCTAGCGACTGTAGAGTACTGTACATCCGGCTAAGTGCCCGCCAAAAACGCACAGTGACGGCTCGCAAGTTACAAAATCACCTACGGTTGACAACGGGTACTCGTTTCAGTGACCTAACTATCCGAAGTCGATTGCACAAGTCTTTGTGCGAACATCGAACCTCAAAACTATGAGTCATTCGAATTCCTTTGGTTTCTCCCGTCAATACTTGGACTGGGGCATAAATCAGTGGGGCATGGTTTTGATGACGATCGGCTCTTTACTTTATGGAGAAGACGCGCCGAGCGATTTTCGGAAGCTTCCATACATGAAGTTGATCGTTTCAGTGGTCCCAACCAACGTAATGATTTGGGGTGGGATTAGCTTACACGAGTTACACGGCAAAACTGAGCTCGCTATTTTAAATGAGGTTTCCGGAAATGCTCAGCGTTATATCTAAGAAGTCATCAGACCTCATGTGATCCCATTTGTATAGCAAATGGGTCCTGGGTTCGTCTTGAAGCAGGCAGGTTTGACCCAGTCTGTTTTATGCTGGAAGACTCTCACATTCAAGTTTTACCTCGGCCAGCAAACAGTCCGGACTTAAATCTAATCGAGCATATGTGGGACCAGTTGAAACGAAGGGTTAGAGACAGTGAGCAAGAGGTCTGCAACCAACAACAACTGATTGACGCTTTGATAATTGCCTGGGAAGAGATTCCAGCTGATAACGCGTGAGGCATTTGAGGGGAGGGCCTATGCGTTATTAAAAAAACAGAAAAAGAAATTAAAAGTGTTTTTTTTTTATGTTTTATTTTATTTTATGGGTTTTCGCTTGACCGCAATCACGCTTGATGGTAAGCGAAGATGTAGTCTAGGGTGGACCGCGCGTACCCATAAGATGCCTGTTCACTCTGGCCTTGAATAGACCCGTTATAAGTGTCTGGAAACACGTTGTCCGGGAGAGCATTCCACAACTTGGCCGTGTTTATAAGGTAAGAGGAAGCGAAACGCTTGGTACGGCAACAGGGAATGTCGACGACGAAGCAGTGGAGACCTTCCCGACGCCTAGTGGTCCTATAGAAGAATGGGGATGGAGGGACAAGATTATGGAGTTTTTTATCGCATTCTCCGTGGAACAATCAAAAATAGTGTTTTTAGTCACATTTCGTTGTTGTTTTATCTTAAAGTTAAATAAACACGTTTTTGATCATTTATTTCAACAGTTCAATGCCTAAACGGTAAACAAAAACATAATTTCATATTTACTAAAATTATCAATTAATTAGTTTAATAACTTTCATGGTACACACCTTAAAAACCTGGTGAACCTTATTTTGTTTTGACTAGTATTTTAAACCTGTATGTTTCATCCATTCCACCCTGTACCATCTCATGTAGAAAATGTTTATAAAATTATATATAATATACTAAATAGGTATTTACAGTCCTTATTTGTTTTTTGTATTACAGTTTTGGAGCTCATGTCGCGATCTCCGTGCGTTTTATCAGCTCCATACTTGAAAACTAAAAATATGCAATCAAAAGGCCGAATGTCAGAGCTTAATGATAAAGACGACATTTTAAGATACATAAAATGCAGACAAAGAGCAAAAGAATCTGTTCCATATAGCAGTTTGGAACATAATAGAAGTAAGTAGATACTAGAACTTAATTTGGCGACGATTCGTCTTGTTTTCACAGTCGTGTTGTTGATGAATCGGAAACCCACGAAAGAAAGAAAGAAACAATATTTATTGAGTGTTTTATTATTATTGTATCTTTCCTTTTGGAATTTCACGGTCCGCGGACCGGTCCTTTTGGAAGGCTTGCATGAGGATACACATCCAACACGTAGAGGCCCCTTTAAGATACTTTAATGTGTTGGGATATGTACACTAAGCGGGTTCTATCTCTGCCCGCACTATTGAAAAGATACGGCCAAAGACAGCACCCGCGAAGTGGAAGGACTATTGCAGAAAAGAAGGGAACTATACTGGGTCTATGGACTGGTTGCTGGGCTATTAATTGAGACAACTGCGAAATCAAACGTCTCAATCTTGATATCCTGGCAGACAGTGACTCGCCGCTAACTAAATGGGCCCCCCAACAACAGTCACCGAAACAAAAGTGACAAAGTGACCAACATTTGTGTCAGCAGCTAAGGGTGTCGAGAGGTGTGCACCGGTTTCACCATCGCGAGTATACTCGGAGCGGGTTTCCCCGCTATTACGCAGATTGAGCACTTCCACCCTTTCGAGCATATAGCTCTCGCGCTCCACTCAGGCCGGCCAGTGCGCGGGGCGCCAGAGGCGGGAGCATAGGTGCCGCCCCCGGGAGATCTCGGGTCCGTGGTGTCGCTACTCACCAACAGCTCGCCACAAGCTGCAGGGGTATTTTAAAACGTCGGATTCGATATCGGAAACGGATTTTATAAAAACCGAGGCGAATTTCAGCAACTGCTATTTTAATTTCTGCAGCCCTGCGGCTTGTTTATTATTATTATTGCAATCTGTCTGTTGAAGACATTCAGAAATATTTGAGTGCGTGAGGTATGCTGTCTATTGATATATCTTTCAGCCGTATATGGACACGGCACAACATACTTCAGCGCTATGAGCCTATGAATATTACTGTATAAAACAATGTAAGTAACTGTTTTTCATGTGTTATAATTTATATATTTTCAGTTCCACAGATCCCACTGGATTGCAATTTCAACAAAAAAAGCAAACTGATAGGACCGCTCCTCCCTATCGGTGGGGCCCTCTTAACCGGCATTGATATTCTCTGCAGGGCACTGTCATGTTAGGTTCGTTGTGTGAGAGGGGTGTTCTCGAGAGAAACACTTGTTCTTAACACTTTAATAAGTCCGAACTCCCTATTTACAATATTATACCTACTATTAATCTACTATGTCATCGTAAACCTTTATTAAACATGACAATAAACGTTGTTGCTTCAAAATACACAATTTTCTGGAGAACGCCAACTTATCTGTCTCTACCTACCTTTTCTCGAAACGCTTCGTCGTTTTTTTGAACTCCCATAACTTGGGTTTGGATTATACCGGATAAACAATATTCTCAGGATATGATGTCATCAATAGTGAACTTATTAAATATATTAAGTTACAATAACATAGCTCTTATACTTTAGATTTTATTGATATGTAATAGTGTTGTCACTTTCAAAATAAATGTATTTTCTTTCTTTTTCTTTCTTTCTTTCTTATATCTAAAAAAACCCCGATTTCGTCACTGACGATGATGATGATCATCAAAATTCTGAAGTCCTAGAAAGCTAAAAATTGTTATGTAAGCTTGTATTAGTACACAAACAACAACAAAAAGACTAAAACTTGGAACTTCTCTAACGCCAAAAAAAATATTATCATAAGCAACTTACAAAAATAAGTGAAATCCCACCAAAAACATTTTCATGTAAAATGTTGCCAAAACGAGACCATATGGCTCGCTCTGTCAAAAATTTATCAGATCTCATATAGAGCCAAGCTTATAACTCTACACGCCCTAACTCTACAAGCCATAACTTCATAAACTCTACACCTTAGCTCAGAATAAATAATGTTAGTCAGAATATGTGGCCTGGCCGTATCGCTACCGTCACATATAGTTGCGTAAGTAAGGTGAAAAATTTATTCAGGGTAAGGAAAGGATTATACATTATACAGAGTGGATACGACAATGCAACAATAAATGAAACCACGTAAAGCACCCATAAATACGATCAACTTTTACTATCGGACCAACTTAGTAGGTACCTACGAAATCTTAGTTCGTAACCAGTGTTTCTTTCAGGCAAAATACTCCAGGGTTAAGAGTTAAGAGATCTGGGGGGGGCGGAGTAGGGTGGGAGAGCCTTATGGGATAGTGTTAGAGGAAAAGGGATGGCGATATTCTCGAAAGTGTGTGAGTGCTGATTGAGTGCCACGTCACGTCAATAAAGGGTTTCCAGCTCTAAAATGATACCAGGTTTAAATAATTTGCCAAATTGTAGGGATATTCGTCGCGAATATACGTCTCTATATAATTTGCTGTAGATGCGCGAAAGTGAACGAGCGGCTTCCTATTGCCATTGATTAAGTTCCAAACGCCCCGGTGGGCCAGTAAGGTTACTCCGGGCCCCCCCGGAGTAGTACCTAAAAGAAACACTGTTCGTAACTTAGATATATATATATAGCAAATACTATGACTTGTTTAGTTTTCGTTTAACTATATTGAATGCACGTTGCGCACAAAATGAATTGGTCACGAAATGTGTCACAAACAATTAATACAGTTTTTACAAACAAACAGTGGGTCGACTGTGAAAATTCGATTATTTATGGCATATTTAATGAACTGTTATATCATAGATTAATAGTATAATTTCAGAGAGGTCGATTGGAGTACCCAGAGCTGAATGGAGAGGGGGAAGGATCAGTAACGCTTGACGCCACGAGTGTTGCCAGCGTCCATACCATAGGGTTTTTATGGCCTCGCTCACGTGTTCCGCGCGCTCAGCGCCGCTCTATCTGCCTTTTGTTCTGTAATCTGAGCCGCTGAGTGCTAACACACACGCAACATTTCGCATTTATATTATCAGTAGGAAATAAATTATTATTAGTAACAATAAAAAAAAAGTGGAATAGAAATATTCATCATCATCATCATCAGCCTATTTTTTTTTTGTTTGTTTATAGGCCTGTGTTTGACCGCAATCTCACCATGATAAGTGATGATGCGGCCGAAGGTGATAAGCACACAAAGCCTAGAAGGAGCTGGCTCTCAAGTGCAGCTATCGGAACACACCGTAAGGTGCTTGGCGACAGATTTTCAACTTGAGAGTGGTAGCCAGCCAGGCGGGTACTACAAAGTACCCTACCACCGTGCTATTTTCCTCACGATGTTTTCCTTCACCGAAAGCTCAAGCTCATTGTAGGATTCGAACCCGGGACCTTCATCTCGGTATCCGACGTCACTACCACTGAGCTATCATCGCCTTAAAATATATTGTCCCACTGCTGAGCACAGGCCTCCTTTCACAAATGAAGGTGAAAGGGAATGGGCAATACTCCACCACGCGTGCCCACTGCGGATCGGTGGAGGTAGGCTAGTGGTCAACCTACTGTTGGAATTTTCAAGCCGCCTAGGAGGCATCCAACTAGCTTAACGACTATCACAATTAAGTGAGAACCGGGACCAACGGCTTTACGTGCCTTCCGAAGCACGGTAACGCTCGATTTGAAATACCACTAGGTGGTCACCCATCCAGGTACCGACCGCGACAGGCGTAGCTTAACTTTGCCGATCGATTAAGAACGGCTAATCATGCTGTTAGAAACATCAGACCAGAAGGCGGGGCTTAGCATCGCACCATCCTTGTGAAGTGGAATCGCGTGACCGGTGGGGTGACCGATTCGGCGAGGCAATAGCAGCGCGACACTCACCAAAGAGGATATAATCACTACGTTCTACACTCGCTTCTGCGGTAGCTTTCGGACGTGACGTGACGGACATATTAGATAGATAGATAACTCTTTATTGTACAAAAGTATTTAAACAGAGTATAAAAATAAATGCTTACAATTAAGGAAATTACTGTAAGTACAATAGGCGGTCTTATCGCTAAAAAGCGATCTCTTCCAGACAACCTTAGGATGGAGAGGAATTTAGAAACGTTATTAGACGGTGGTGTATACTTTTATAACAAAAATAGGTAAATAAAAATACATAGGTACATACAATAATATAAGTCTTTATGTAAATAAATACATAGATTTAAGAAAATATATATTATTATTAATAAATACAAAGAAAAAAATAAGTAGAAGTAATTCCGAGTAGAAACAATAAATAACATATTAGACAAATAAATATAAACATTCATGGAAATAATGGCAATTACAGCATCGATTATAGTCAGTCCGAGAGGTAGAAATTTTTCACCAGATTTTTAAAAACAGGGAGTGACGGCGCCCTCCTTATAGAGACTGGTAATGCATTCCAGAGGCGAACTGCTTGGACGGTAAATGATTTACCATAAAAAGAAGTGTTGTGTGATGGTATTCTCAAGATGAGATTTTCTGATGACCTAAGTGGTTGAAGGAAATCAAAGCGTTCCTTAAGATAACGCGGGGAGGAGGGACTAAAAAGTATAGTGTAAAGAAGAGACAATATATGAGTATTCCGGCGAAGTCGTATAGGAAGCCACTTGAGTTTAGCGCGATATTGCGAGACATGATCATATTTGCGCAAGCCAAATATAAATCTTATGCAGAAGTTTTGAAGTCGCTCAAGTTTATTTAGCTGGTCCTCATTGAGATCTAGATAGCAGGCATCAGCGTAGTCCAAAATAGGGAGCAGAAGAGACTGCACGAGCGCAACCTTAGTGGCAGTTGGCAAAAAATTGCGGAGTCTTCTAAGGGAGCCGGCAGATGCAAATAACAAAAAAACAAATATATTAGTTGTATTATTAAGGCGCCGATCCCACAGAAAATACTTCTAGAGTTCCGCGTTCCGAGTTCTGCATTCCGCGTTGACTGTAAGCTGTGTGGGGCCTTTGAAAGTAAAAAAAGTGTATGATGTGCGATCAGTAGCGAATATTGCAGAACTCTAGACTGCTTGCTGTGTGCACAATAGTCAACACGGAATGCAGAACTCTAGAACTCTCTCTGTCGGATCGGCGCCTAAGTAGCTATAATTGTGATTAGGTTTCTTTTGAATAAAAGTCGATGTTGTTATTTCTCTTTTCTTAAAAACTAGTTCCGCTTTTGATTTAGAATAATACCCTAAGTATAGGTACAGTAGTACCCAACTAATATGGCTTACCGATGTACCTGCGCAGAAGATACATTTTCAAAGCGCGGGAAACGCTATTGGTCGGCAGCTGCCGCCATGTTAGCGCGCGCCGTGCGATGGGGCGTGACTTGCGAGTGAGAAGGAACTAACAGCTGCAGTGTAATATGAACCTTATAGTAGTGATCTAAGGTTGATTATAAGTTTTAAGCATTCTTTCGTTAATCTTCGGAGCCATACTTTCTTTTCTGTGCGAACGAAGATTCACGACGCGCCATATAAGTTGGGTAATACTGTAGTTATTTATTATTTATCATGCGTTAAAAAACAAAATACGTTTATTTCCTTTTTTATGACATATGCTGGCAATCATTCAAGTGGTCCACCGGATGGTAAGCGGGAACGGTCGCCTACGGATATTAGCAAGTGAATTGCTTTGAAGGAGGTTTTTAAGGTGATGATGTCAGTGGTATTGACGTCGGGTGCCGTGACGAAGGTCCGGGGGTTCGAATCCTACAATGAGCTTGACCTTTCAGTGAAGGGAAACATAGTGAGGAAACCATAGCACGGTGGTAGAGTACTTCGTAGTACCCGCCTGGCTGGCTACCACCCTCAAGTTGAAAATCTGTCGCCAGCACCTAGCGGTGTGTTCCGACAGCTGCACTTGAGAGCCAGTTCCTTCTGGGCTTCGTGTGCTTACCACCATCGGCCACATCAATGTTTAGATACCCTGAATAAGAATCGAACCCATCACCTTCTGCCACGTCATCACTTACCATGGTGAGATTGCGTTGACCACAAGCCACCTGTCGTCTAGTGACCGCTGCTATCTACCCTAGGGCCGTTAGTTTCCTCTAGATTCTCGCGCGAGACGCGCGTCATATTATAACAATTGATGTCATTGTTATATTTTTAACCGCGAGCCAAGCGATTAACATATTTCAAATTGATCTTTTGATCTTGTGATCATGATTGAAAGGTTCGAAGATTTTGGCATACTTTTCGGCCACCATTTTGTTTTTTGTTTTTGCAAATTTTTGGCAGCGCACGACGAAAAACATAAGCCAAACATAGTCAGATTGTCAAAAAATAAATTATAAATGTAAGCTTTCTGAGTTTCTTGCTGGTGTTACCACTATACGGAATTGTTCCTCGACTAGGCTCTCACTGTTTGGTGTAAACTTCATAATTCGGAATAAATTCAGACAGTGTTATGCCTTAACACTGTCTGAATTTATTTCTTAATCTTTGCCCCTTAATAACCTAATTAAAATCTGCCTTAATTAATTCACATTTCCAGAACTTTTCCTCTAGTTTGACTATTACATCGGCAAAGTTAAGGCGTACCTTTTGGTTGACTCTTTGATACACTAAAGATGGATTGGGGTAAGTTCCAACCCTTGGGTGTGAAGAGATTTTTACAGTGCGAGTGATACCCTGGTGTTAGCGACCGCTTACCGGTAAATTTTCACTATTTGTATAGTCTATAGCAATGGTATAGCAGCTCTTTTATATTCCACTGCTGAGCACAGGCCTCCTCTCACAAATGAGGGTGAAAGGGAATGGGCAGATACTCCACGCGTGCCCCCTGCGGATGGGTGGAGGCAGGCTAGTGGTCATCCTACTGTCGGAGATCGATTAAGAACTTCTAATCAAACTGTACCACTGACGCTTCGACTTACTATTTTACTTGACTACAATATCACCCCATGTATGCATCAAGAAAATACCGTGTTAATCGAAAATAAAACTAATAACATTGGTACAGGTTCCAAACTCAAATATTTCAATCTCCAATCAAAACTAAAAACTTGAATACATTGATTTATGTATAGACTACGGACCTAAATGTATGCATTGTCTTAAATAGTAGAATTATTAATTATTCCCTTAGAGCTGGGAATAAATTAACTCAAATATAGCTTAATTTTCAGTTATACTCATAACAGCATTGGAAATAATAGCAGTAGCTACAAGATCCATCGAAAATTCACCTTGCAATCGAGCTAGGAAGTCAAATTTAAGTCTAAATCAACCTAAAAGTACAAATCATTCTTCTGTAGATATTGAACATACTAACGTACATGATGGTAATTGCACTAATGAAGTTAGTAATGAGACCCCTGAAGACCAAAAACAAGAACTTACTGAAAAAAGTATAAATAATATAGATAATGATGATGCGCTTCCAGAATACGATGACGATACTAGCTATGGTGTAAATAATAAGAAAATTACACATAAATATGATACAGAAACAACCAAACGTGAGAAATCCGTAAAAGTTGCTAAAGCTTTCAGTCAACGTAGAATTATTAAAGAAAGCAATACTAGAAACGGATCAGGGTATAATTCTACAGATGATATTAGACGTGCTGTGAGACGAAGTAATAGTGAAAGATCTAAAAATCATCCAAAAACTGATGACAGCAAAATATATGTATTTAAAGACAATTTGCATCCAGTTTATCAAATTAAAAGGGTAGACCGTAACGATTTACGTTCTATTAAATTTAATAAAACACCTAAAATCGCAATATTGAGAAGGAAGACTAATAATAAACAAGTCAGTAATAAAATCAATGAAGAAATATCATCACAAAATAAGATTAACATAAATAAAAACGTGACAGATGTAAGGAAGAATCTATTAGATCATTTACTTGAATACTTTCTGAGGATAATGCAGGAAGATAAAAATAAAAAGGTAGAAAATGAAGATGATGAAAATATTGAAGATGAAAACAAATTAGGTAATGATTACGATACACGTATTTTGGAAGATGGTAATATTGATGCATCTTTAAATTCAAATAGTGCAAGCGATGTGTCGTTGCAATCTAATAGTTCAATTGACGAATCAATTAATAACGCTACAAATATAAGCATATACGAAAACGATGAGAATTTAGAAGAAAATAAATATAAACATCAAGATGAAAACCAAAATGATCAAAATGATGTTATCCAAGTTGCTAATGAAGAAACTGTAATAAATAACCTAAGCGTACGCAATAACGATTCAACAACTGAATCATACACAGATATTCTAGGAATAAATAATACGGATGCAGAAATTGTCGTAAATGTTATCGATACTACTAACGTACCGAATAGTTTTGACGATATATCTGTACTAGACGATATGAGCCCTTATAAGACAAATAACGCAGCTGTAAATAACACTAAAGAAAACAACGAATTTGATATAGACTTGAATAACAAGAAACACATTAATATACTTTTGGAAAACGTTGATTATACGAATGGGACTACAATAGATATTGATATTCCTCTAAATATGACTGAAGCTCCTATAATTATAAATACACATAGTGAGAAAAATATTAATGAAATTTCAGGTTTAAAAGAAACTAGGACGACTTTTACTAGTGATGATTTTACTGATATAGCTGATGAAGTTTACAATACAGAAGTGAAAGGAACTAACGTAGAACGCGAAGACAATCTAGTAACAAAGGAAAATATTAATGAAATTTCTGATTTGAAAGAAACTAGGACGACTTTTACTAGTGATAATTTTACTGATACAGCTGATGAAGTTTACAATGCAGAAGTGAAACGAACTGACGTTGAACATGAAGACAATCTAGTAAAAAAGGAAACAACTGCACAGCACAGAACTGCCTCTAGTGACGATGGGGAAGAAGATCATATCCAAGAACAAACCAGAAGGATTCTTCTAGGTATACTCAACAAGAATAAAAAATATGAAAAGGATGGGAATGAAATCGAAGTTCCTGGAAATTGTGATAAGCGACTCAAAATGCATATAGATATAAATGTTTTTTAATTTGTTTGTTTTATTTTATTCTTTAACACGTTTTGAAACCTGGAATAACTTATAGCTTACTTTTTATTCCGAGATAACATTCGATCCCTCGAGAACACGAAATAAGACGAAGATAACGCAATACGCTCATTTAAATTCTATCAAATTCTATCTCAATAACTCTAGATTCACTTGTTTCATCTGAGCTGGTTTCATTGAAAGCTTTAATATTTGGAGCGAACGATTTGTTATGATCTTCAGTAATGTGTGTTTCTGGTGTACCGGAGACAGCTGTATCATGAAACCTGGAGTAATAGAAAATTGTATATAGTAAGTCAAAATAATGTAGAAGTAGTCAAAAGACGCGATTATAAAAATAATAGCAACTGTCCTCCTCTGGATCTGAACCGCTACCCCTGATGCTTTCCAGCCTGAATTATTAACCGACAAGACAATCCTGATTTAGGGCTTTCGACCTTTGCATTATGATTTTAGAACATATCTAGGAAATGGGTCCCTTACTAAAGTTAGCGAGTCAAGCCTATTAAAATTTTAAGAAGCTAGTTTGGATGACTCCTCCATTTAAAAGGGATCTGCCGCTAGGCTTTTACGTCGTGCCTGCGGTCCGACAATATTTTTGACAGATGCAGAATCTGGACTTAACACAACAATCAACAAATCAGTGTGAACAATCTTTATGTGACTGGTTGATGTCGTTACAAATGCATTATATAAAACCATTGAGCGTTTCTTCATTGGGCGACACGACACGACACCGCACGGCAACGGCAGCCGTCCATGACATCAGTGGATGCATATTTCTATGTAATTGTACTGCACGCTGTCTCACTGGGCCTGCACGGCAATGACATGTCGTTGCCGGCGGCGACATGTCGTCGGCAGCAAGTCTCCCACTGGTGCCGTGGCGGCTCTTTATACATGTGTTGTGTACACACGCAAGCTTCCATGTGGGCGTGCGAGTGGACGCGCCGCCCGCGCCCCCGCGCGACACATTATGCAGCGTCGTGTCGTGTCGTGTCGCCCCAATGAAGAAGCGCCCATTTACCTTAATATGTCACGATCGTCAAGCTCTCGAGCTTCATTATAGGCAAGCTCTATGTCATCTTCAAGGTGGTAAGGATTATTGTACGCTCTCATCAACATGCCCTGTTCATTTAGTTTATATGTGTCTGGATAAATGAAGCCGGTGTGTGATAGTATTAAAACTGAAAGAAATTAAATTATACCAACTCAGATTACAGAACAAAAGGCAGATAGAGCGCGCGGAACACGGGAGTGAGGCCAAAAAAGCAAACACAAATTGAAAAACATACCTGGTATTGTTTAAACAAAGTTTATTAAAAAGAAAGTGTTTTTCGTTAAATAAAGTTTTTAAACAAAGCAAATACAAATTGAAAAACGAATACCAGGTAGGTATGCGTTTTTCAATTTGTTTTTGCTTTTTTGGCCTCACTCCCGTTTTCCGCGTGCTCCATCTGCCTTGTTCTGTAATCTGTGTACCTATACTACTTATGTGGCCAACAGGCATAACGCCTAGCCTGATGGAAAACGGTTAACTTAGCCTATAGACACATGCGACACCCGGGATATCACTTGTACTACACAGCTGGTCTTCGCAAACTGCCAGCACAGCGCCCCCTCATGAAGCCCTGGCAACCTTACTAACCGCAGGAACGCAACAGGACTTTACAGTAATGTTATTTGGCTGCGATCTATCGTAAAGTACTTCCCGAGTAGCGCTGCTCCAAATTATGAAAGAGAGAACCTTAATGTCCTAAAGCTTGCTTGCAAAAACCAAAGTCAAAGCCATTTATGAAGGTGAACAACTGAAGTTACTACCGGTTCGCAAGTCAGCCTTCAACTGATAAGCACCAGCAAGAAACATTTTTTATGGTCGTTGGACCAAATGGACTAACTTCTCATCTTGTTCGCCGTATCGGTTTTCTACTTTGGCACTTTTTTTTACTGTATATGTTTTGTCACAGGTATTGTTTTGTGTTTGACCACAATCTCGCCATGGTAAGTGATGAAGATGATGTGGCCGAAGGTGGTAAGCACACAGACTAGAAGACAATGGCGACAGATTTTCTGGTAGCCAGCCGGACGGTTGGTATAATAATTTGGTGTTACATGTAAATATAAACTTACGAATCACATGTAATGCCAACAACATATCTTACTCTTGATTTTATTGTAAATAAATAGCTGATGCGATGTTCACTGTAATACAATAAAAGATATAAGCCTAACTTATTATAAGATTCCGTATGAAATGTTGCTTCAGTATGGCCAAGGCATCGATAAATTAACCCAAACAAGCGCAATCACGTTTATTTTTGGTCCATACTATTCAAAAACAGTGCGAAATCAATGAATAGTTGAGGAATTAGATTGCTAGGTATTACTAGGGAATTTTCCTCGATGGTCCAAGGTAAGAAGGTAATCTCTCGTCTTATAACAACGGAGTTGTAGCGACATCTATCAGTTACACTAAGATAGTTTACATGCCGATAGGCGCCACATCTTACATAGCGCTGACGAATATACATTATGCATATAATGTCCAACATGTATATACATTCAGACAGCGGTCCCCAAGCTCGATGGAAGACCAAACATGGCGAAAGATCATGCCTTATAAATTGAGGTATCATCCACCTTGCACCTCCATAGAGTGATTCAGTAAGGTAAATGTCACAACTTCTACGATGCACTTAGCTCGGTCACTACGCTCCGTCTCTATCGTTAACTAAGCACTAAGTAATAACGCTGTCCGCGGTATCGTTGAGCGCGCTCGTCGAAGAGTTTCGATTTAGAGAATATATATAGATAGAATTTAATAATAATAATTTAGTTAAAAGAGAATAGACCTATGTACGTCACTTTTATTTTTTTTAGATTAAATACAAGTTAAATAACTACAACATGAGGATTTATTTTAAAAAAAACCACATCTTACCGTTTCAAAATATAAACAGTTCAAAATGTTTTTATTCATTAAAAAATTACATATTGGATAAAAAATTAAAACACATTTTTGCGCATAAACTATAACGGTTTTCAGATTGCTACGGTACCCTAAAACCAATTTATTTTATGTATTTCAATGCACTTGATTTCCTAGCGCAGTGCACTGAATTTATTTGAATCAAATGTATTTACTTACAATAGTTTTATGTAAGTAGCAAGCAGTGTTGTATCACCGTTCTTTTATTGTTCGAAATATTCAATCCTATTAATATTGATAAGTTTTTGTTAAAAAAAATGATTTTTAATACAAGCTTTTTTGGTGACTGTACTTTTTGTTGACTGTACTTGCATTGTCATCCAATATACTAATGTATACCAAATATCAAGTCAATCCGACCACTGGAAGCGGTTGAAATTCAACTTGCAAGATTCCACAATTGCCACCCGAAGAAACATAGTTGTATATACATAGGTACATATAAAAGCTTGTAAAAACGCGAAAGTAAAACTACTGAATGGATTTGGATAACATTTGGCACACAGAATTAAGCTCTGGATTTACACATAGGATTCTTTTATCCCGGGAAACCATTACATAGGTAGTGAAACCGCAGGGCGAGAATAGTTATATGTATTTCTTTCCCAGTTACCTTAGTACGAGAAATAGTCACCAAGCCAGGCCTATCGGATGAATTCAGACAACTGTTACTGGAAAACGTTGTGAAATACACACGCGATCTAGTTAAAAGCAGATTGAATGCAACTGAAGTCAGAAATGGACTGGATGAGACTGAAGCCACAAACGGAATGAATGTACCTGAAGCCAGAGACGGAGTGAATGAAACTGAAGCCAAAGCTAAGAATGAACTGACTGGAATTAAAGCTAATAACGGAATGAAAAGAGCTGAAGGTAACGGAATAAACGGAACTAATGGCATAGCCAATTTAACTAACATAATCAACAGCATTTCTGACTCTAACCTAATTGATCAACTAACAGGTAAACTTACAAAAAATGTTGTCGAAATATATGATGTTGATTTAGTTTCTGATGTGTCACAATTTGAAGAAAAGGAGAGAGTGGAACGAATTGAGATTATACTGGACGCAACGCGGACTGATCTTATACATACCAGAATAAACGGTAGAGTGTATAAGTAATACTGTTGTTTCATTTAGTCAAAATACTTTAATTATATGGATAACATAACATCTTGAACGATTTAACCTCTGGACGTGAAGCAAGACAAATTAGTATGAAATCACGTTCAACCAACTTTTGCGGGGGGATGTCACTCTCACAAAGATCTATTTTACGTAATTATTACAATGAATGCAGAATCGTGTGTATTTATACTTCACGCATACTACTATTTTTATTTGTGTGCTATATATTTATACTATTTTTGTATAGCACGCTTTCCTTTTCTAATTACAACAAATACGAAATTTCTTTACGAACTACATACACAAAATTCACATTTACAATAGTGCATGACACAGTCGATACGGTAAGTCGATAAACGAATGAACGATTTTCGGTACGGTGTATGGCAAGGCAAGTAACATAATTATTTTCCGTCTATTTACAATAAGTCATATATTTTATTTATTAGTTATCGTTTACTAACTTTTTAGATTATGGCATCTTACTGATATTATAAATGTGAAAGTTAGTTTAATATATCGATGTTTGAAACTAATCATGTATAAACAGCTAAACGGATAAATTTGGCACAATTTGGCAAAAAGCCGTAGAGCGGAAAGTAGTAGTAAATCATTGGTAATACTTAATAATAAAACAACTTGACCTATTATGTTGACAATTTGTTCTGTTTGTATGGGCATGCTACAGATATTTTTTAGACAATAGGGAACATGCATTTAATTTATTTATTCATATAATGTATTTAAAGTGACCTTGGTATGGAACCCTGATGCCCATTTTCGCCAACAACTCTTAAATAATAAAAAAATCGAATGTAAATTATCACAAAATGAACATTTGCTAGTATACGAAGTTGTATTTGAACTACTTGCATTATTATGTAGATCCTTCGCGGCAACTAGCGACGATGATGCATTAGTAGTACGCTTGGATTGCGGTGGCGTGAAAGGAATTCTTTGTGTATTTTTTGTTGATTTGGTAGTCTCAGAGAAGTGGGTATCGCGTAATAAAGCCTCGCATTTGGATTGCAAGAAATTTTTGAGTTGTTCGTAAGAGGATGGTTCAATATTTGAATATTTTTCTTCAAAGCTACGACGAAATCTAGTGTCTAATTTTGATAAAATATGATACACTAAAATAAAATCCCAATGACCGATAGGCAAGTCAATTGTTTTTAGAATACTTAAATTTTCTTCAAATAAATCGAGTGATTTCCGAAACTCGTGAGCGTCATTGCATTTAAAATCAACATTCAAAATATCCCGCCAACAAGTAAAAGCTAAGTCGCGTTTACTCTTATAGCGCATAGTGAGTGCCTGATATGCGTCATGATAATGTTCATGAGTCATCGGAAACATATGTTACCTACACGGATCGTGACGCGTCGCATTTTACTTCTTTAACACAAGAAATACAAGTAAGGATCCAAGAACAATCACAAGGTGGAAACTCAACGAGTGCTGGTGGCAGTCCAAGGTACGTCAGTGCATTGTATCGATTTGCTATCACCTATAACGAAATTTGAACCAAAACGTTAATCGTCAGACTCCACGTCTGTCCCAATGTGGTAGGAAGCCATTCGCCATTTGGGTGGGTGCGTATGCTACATTTTCTGGAGTTCCGAGTTCTGCATTCCGTGTTGACTATTGTGCACACAGTAAGCAATCTAGAGTTCTAGAGTTCTGCAATATTCGCTACTGATCGCACATCATACACTTTTTTTACTTTCAAAGGCCCCATATAGCTTACAGTCAACGCGGAATGCAGAACTCGGAACGCGGAACTCTAGAACTCTTCTCTGTGGGATCGGCGCCTTAAGGCTAATTAGGTAACACTTAACGCTAGTTTTATTTTCAACGATATTTAGGTAACACCTAAATTTAAAAAAAACTTGCAAGTTTGAGGTGGTATATAAAATATTTTTGGAAATGTATGTTCTAATAATTAGATATTTATACCTCTATGGTTTATAACTTACCTATAGTAAAGTTTAACATAGACTTAATCAGGTGATATATTTCGTACGCAAAATCTTTCATTCGTTTTTATTATTATCGATATTGTTCTCGACAGCGTTAAGCACTAGTTCTAATATGACAATCATGTCATAATAATAATGAATGAAGGATATAAGCCGACTATGTATGAAAGTGATAGTTTTCGGTATTATCACATGGAAGTTTTGGTTTATTTAATATGGTTGGATAATATTTATGCATGATTTGAATTTAAATGATTTTAATGTAAATTACCTGTAAAACTGCAATAAAAATATGCTTAAATGTGAAATTAAATATTGCTCTTTCCACCACTATAATTTCTATATGATTTCACGGCACATTTCGTCATTTTCTCCTAATGTTTTCTCGATGACATTGAATGTTATACTGCGACCTGCGACAACTGTCATTATTTTTTTCAATACCATGCCTAAAAAGCATGGTTCGTGGCGAAAGGGGTGTAGGCGCGGTCACTATTAGGGCAGGTCCAGAGGTTAAATCGTTCAAGCATAACATCCAGGTACGGTAATCGGCATGAGTCGTGAGCAAAAATTGACACCTGCGCAGAATTTATCGATCTGTTTGGCGGAATGAAGGAGGAGAGCGTCGAGCTGCACGTGATTGGTTCGTCAGTAAATGCTCGTCGTCTATTGGATTCTCGCGTGACATTTACTACTGTAATTTGGCCGATAGTATACATGCGCGAGCTTGCCCCACTACTGCCTATCTGTTCTCACGACTCGTACCTTATACTGTACCCAGGTAGGTAGGTATTTTAGTAAGACCTAAATCAGTAACATCATTTCGTTTTATATTATTCTAGCTTATGTGTAGGTAATCCCCGAGCTTTGCAATGCCTATACTTAGGGTTCCGTGCCCAAAAGACGAACCTTTATTATTATTTATAATCATTATCGGCGTGGCATATTTCATTTGAAATTTGGAAAAGTTCTAAATATTGCTTACCCAATATTATTTCAATAGAAATAAAATGTTCTTTGGAAAAGGTATCGAAATGGGGGTTCGAAATTTCAAAGTACTACAAAATAAGAAAAGATTAAAATAACTTTACTTAAAACACCTCTTTTGTATGAAGTTGCTTGGACTACATTCAGTGCCGGTTTATGAATAAAACAACGCAATATAGAAAAATAATCATAAAAATCTTTATTAAAAGTAATCTTGACTACTGTGTTTCCACTTTATATAGAATACCGTTTAACATCACATAATTCTCACCGTCAATGTCTATAAGTTCTAATTCCTGTTCCACAGTTTCTTCTACCACTTCCTCGGACACTGTCTCATCTAATTTGTTGTATTCATCTTTTATTGTCAATTCGTCTTGTATACCTGTCACTTTATTTTCAAAAACATCACTTTCTTCTCTATGATCATTATAAACTTCACTTGTTTCTCCATCATCATGATAAACTTCCCTCGTTTCTTCACTATCATCATAAACTTCACTTTCTCCATTATTCTCATTTACATAATTACCGAAATAATCTCTTGGTGCTACTGTTTCATTGATTACCATGTCTTTATCTTGGCTCTCTTCAAAATCTCCTACTTCGTTTACAAAATCGTGTACATTAGTTTCATCCGCACCTGAATTCGGTTTCACTTTTTTTCTATTAAAAATAACAGTTCTCGTAGTGATTATACTGTCTTCGCTTTTTATTTTATGCTCCTCGTTAATCTTAGGCTTTTTACTTATCTTAGGTCTAATCTGCACCTTACGTTTTTTAGGTACCGCTGATTCAGTACATTGGAAGAATGGATCGGTTATCAAATGATACGTAGGGTCCTCTAACTCTTCATACTTTTTATGTAGATAATCATATAAATCTACTTTTATAAGTTTAAGTATTTCGGTTTCAATGAGTGAAACGTCTATTTTCATGTGCGGGTAGACGTATACGTTTTTTCTTAGGCGTTGTTGTTTTATTTTTTTCATCTTAACGTCGTGGAACTTTTTGGAGTGGTCCATGAGGTAGTCTCTATGGGAGAACTGTTGTTCACAGTAACCACAGGCGTACAGCAACGCTGGTGCATGTACCTGTTGAAAAGGTAAAGGTTATCATAAATGGATACTTTCTAAGCAATCGCATATGGTAGAAAAATAGGTGTATGGTTGTAATAATATATGAGATTGTAAAAATGTATCAATCGTTGGTAAAATTATAAATTATGATACATGTGTGCAAAGTTGGTTATTAACACTCCAGGCGGTATTGCTTGCACACGCTTGTCAAACGACATTTTTTAATACATTTGCGAGAAAAAAAAACAGGCTTGTCACTTGACGAGCGAGTGTGTTGCAAAATATAATAGTTGTAAAAATAATGGGTTGGTTGCTAAAAAAAATAAGGTCATTAATAAGGGGGTCAGGGTGATAACGAAAGGGAGATTTTCAAAGGTGAGTATTAGCCACGGGAAATAAAGCCTCTATCAGATAATGGAAGGGTTCAATAAATACAATTCCACTGTACCCTCTCAATTCGATTGTTATGAACTTGGTAACGTGGAGACCAAATAATAGCTGATATTGTATAATGATAGCAACCACCCTAATTTTAATAGCAACCACCCCCATTTTAATAGCAACCACCTCCATTTTAATAGGAACCACCCCATTTTTAATCACAACTACCACCATTTTAATAGCAACCACCCCCCTTTTAATATTAACCAGCTATTTTATTTAGCAATCACCCTAATTTTAATTGCAATCACCTCTATTTTAATAGCAACCACCCCTCTTTTAATAGCAACCAACCCCCTTTTAATAGCAACCATCCCCATTTTTAAAGCAACCACCTCGTTTTTGTCGCAACCACCACATTTTAATAGCAACCAGTCTTATCTTCTCATAAACTTTACCTTTAATATATGATCCCTGCACACGCTCTTATACCTAAAGGCAGCGTAGCACACGGTGCAGTGATATGGCTTATGCGTGTGAGATTGAATCACATGGTAGACATAACTGTATACATTAGGCCAGGAAGTAGACGGGTCGCAACGATTACAATCGTATTTATTCAGCAGGTCACCGTCGTGGGTCATCATGTGCTTACGTAGACGGTTTTTTGCTACCTGTTGGCATTAAATTTAAATTAATCATTTTGATAGCATCCACCTCATTTTTTGAAGCAACCACCCTAATTTTAGTTACGTCTGATACCGAGACGAAGGTCCCGGGTTCGAATCCTACAATGAGCTTGAGTTTTCGGTGAAGGAAAACATCGTGAGGAAACCATAGCACGGTGGTAGGGTACTTCGTAGTACCTCGTAGTATCTGGCTGGCTACCACCCTCAAGTTAAAAATCTGTCACCAAGCACCTATCGGTGTGTTCCGACAGCTACACTTGAGAGCCAGTTCCTTCTAGGCTTTGTGTGTGCACTACCTTCGGCCACATCACCACTTAACATGGTGAGATTGCGGTCAAACACACGCCAAAAAAAAACTGCTTGTGTATTTCGCCAATTTCCAGTTATTTTAGTTAGATTGTTGGCGCGCCACCTATCGATGGATTTGGACAACTATCCGAACCAACCATAGAGAAGAGGGCGCCACTGACACGAACTTTTGCGCGCCAATACAAAAAAACGTCAATATACGAAAATTTTATTGCTGAAATCGTACAATATTTTATAATTTTAAATTGTAAACGAATAAACGTTATTTATATAAACGAATAATAAATACGTCATTTTAACCCGACAACGAAGAACAGCCATCGACTGACACCTTAGCGCATCACATCACAGCGTAAACATTTTGGTCAGCTTCGAGCCATATTTTCGCATCAAGAACCAGCAGAAAAACGGTCAAGCCGGTCGATCCTGTACTTCCTATCCTATATCCTTTTCCAATTTGTGCTAACATTGTGCTGTAATTAGTTATTCCAGTTTTCAACGCAACGTTCGTTACCCGTGCCCATTCAACTACGCTTCGTTGGTGATATTTTAACTGTGAGTAGCTTTTGTTTCTTCATAAACCATTGAAATGAGTGAGGAAAGTTTTACTGAGGCTGCTAACAACATGAGTTTAAGTGATCTTAAAAAACAAAGGGGTTCAGTCAAGGGGCGATTAACTTTATTTGAAAAATACGTAAGCAAACATGAAAACGTTTCTTTGTCAGAAAGGCAACAGGCAGAGTTACTTTTACGAATGGAGTCAGTTTCTAGTTTACTCAAGTCATTTAATACAATTCAGAATAAGATTGAACAACTTTTAGACGAAAATGAGTTGCTTGAACAATTAGAGTATAGAGAATCGTTTGAAGATCAATATTTCAATATTATGTCTGTTGCCAAATGTTTAACTAACGATCAAGTTGATAAAAATGTAAGTGACAATTCTCAGTGTTCAAGTGTGCATAAGAGTAATTCTATTCATATTAAATTACCCGAGATCAAGCTTCCCTTATTCGACGGCTCCTATGATCACTGGCTCGAGTACAAGAATTCATATGTATCTATGATTCATGAACGAAGTAATTTAGACGCGATACAGAAATTTCACTACTTGAAATCCTCCCTCAGCGGCTCAGCACTTCAGGTCATTAGTGCATTAGAGTTCACAGCCGCTAATTATGCCCACGCATGGGAGCTATTGGAAAGTAGGTACCATAATAATAGATTATTGATACATAATCACGTTAAGTCGTTGTTTACTGCACAATCTGTTATCAAAGAATCCCCTTTGCAAATCAGGAAGTTAATCGATGTCATTTTACGTAACTTACGGGCGCTTAAATCCCTAGACGAGCCGACGGATGCTTGGGACACTCTCATTATCTATATAATAGTGTCAAAACTAGATTCTTCCTCAGAACGCGAATGGGAGAATTATAAAGGTTCGCTTTCTAGTGATTTGCAAAAGAGTAAGATAAAACTGGATGATTTGTTAACCTTCTTACGAAATCGTGCTGACATGTTAGACATGATTCAAACTAATAACTCCAAACCTACACACACGCAAAGGTCTAGCAATATGTCATTTATCTAATGACATATAAGAAGCAAACGAACCCCGCGCAACCGTATAAAACTCATAGTTATGTTTCTACGCGTAATAACGGTAAATCCGATAGATCAATACGTCTATGTGCGATGTGCGGTGATAATCACGCTTTGTATACTTGTTTTAATTTTCTCAATCTAACAGTAACAGATAGAATTAAGTTAATCGATGATAAACGTTTATGTCGTAATTGCTTACGTGCCGGACACCCTATTGCAGAGTGTTTGTTCGGGCCGTGCAAGAAGTGCCAGAAGAAGCACAATAGTTTGCTACATATAGATAGCTATGTCAATCCATCGGTTCCGGCTGCCTCAGCGGCGAGTGCGCATAATTCACAGTCCACTGATAGCAGACCTGTCTCGAACGTATCGTGTGCATTGAATTTCGTAGATCGTGCAATCGATAATACGTCTAAATTACAACCGTCACAGGTGTTATTATCCACTGCCCTAGTCGAGGTCATGGATAATAATAATGACTATTACCCAGCCCGAGCGCTGTTAGATAGTGGTAGTCAAAATAGCTTCATTACTGAAAGTCTTTTTAAACGTTTAAACGTATCGGTAGTACAGTCCACAATACGTATATTAGGAGTGGGACAGTCGGTCTCACGATCGAATAAACTTTGCGATATTAACATGCGATCAAAAACAAATAATTTTAATACGCAAATTCGTTGCTTTGTTTTGCCGAGCATTACATCGAGTTTACCGTCAATGCATATTGACTATGAAACGCTTCGCATTCCGAGTGAATTAAGTCTCGCTGATCCTACTTACAACGAACCTTCAGAAATTGATTTGTTGTTAGGCGCGGATGTTTTCTGGGATTTGTTAGACAAAGGTCGCATTCGATTGCTCAACGGACCGTACTTGCTAGAGTCAAAGGTAGGGTGGTTAATTTCAGGCCCTATTTGTAGTAATAGTAATAAATCACGATTAAGCAAAGATGTTCATTGTAATTTTGTTCAAACATCGCATATTGATACACAATTGCGGAAATTCTGGGAACTCGAAGAAGTTGGTCAATCGAATTGTATTCTCACTGCGGACGAACGTAAATGCGAAGAATCCTTCGTAAATACTACTGAACGCGATAGTAGTGGTAGGTTTTCGGTACGAATACCTTTAAAGGAATCGGCTGATTCGCTCGGTGACTCATACGAGCAGGCAAAATCGCGTTTTTTGTCATTAGAACGTAAGCTCAATCGATCACCTTCTTATAAAAAGATGTATATAGACTTTATGCGTGAATATGTTGACTTAGGTCATATGTCTCCAATTAATGAATACCCGCGGCCACATTATTTTCTCCCTCATCACGGATATTTCGCGAGCATAGCACGACCACTAAATTACGTGTAGTATTTGACGCAAGTGCTACTACTACCTCGAATAAGTCACTGAACGATATACAGCTGATAGGACCAGCTCTTCAAAACGATATCTTCTCCATTTTATTGCGCTTTAGACAGTACAAGTATGTGGCCTGCGCTGATGTAGAGAAAATGTACCGACAAATTTTAGTACAACACGATCAGCGTAGCCTGCAACTTGTATTGTGGCGGGAAAATCCATCTGATGAATTAAACGTATATCAATTAAATACCGTTACCTACGGAACATCTTCGGCTCCATACCTGAGCATGCGTTGTTTACGTCAACTCGCACAAGAAACAGATGATAAGATCATTGCGAAGGTCATAAATGAAGATTTTTTCGTAGACGATCTGATTACCGGCGCGGACGATCCTATCGTTTTATCAAATATATGTGAGAAAACCTCACAAGTTTTAAATTCGGCCTGTTTCCCGTTACGAAAGTGGACATTTAATCACGACGTTAACATTAAAACGTCTAAAGCATTAGCGATTGGAGAACATTGTCAAAATAAAACACTCGGTCTAGGGTGGCAAGTTAATACAGATGAACTTCATTTTACTACTAATTTGGAGAATAATTCGAAAGTCACTAAGCGTAGTATGATGTCTATAATCTCACAAATCTATGACCCACTTGGCATTCTAGCTCCGGCTATAATTATTGCAAAACTTATGGCTAGCTAAAATCGATTGGGATGACGCAGTTCCCAATGACGTAGAGTGCATGTGGAATCGATTTATTCAAACATTATCAGATTTAGCTAATATACGTATTCCTCGTTATGTGATGAGTGAATTTACACAAAACTGTGAATTGCACATTTTTACCGACGCATCACAGTATGCATACGGTGCGTGCGCATACATACGCACCTATACTGATGACTCATCTGTCACAACTAAGTTGTTATGTGCGAAAAGCAAAGTCGCACCGGTAAAAACAATATGTACTATTCCGCGACTCGAGCTATGCGGAGCGTTACTCGGCGCGCGGTTATATCATAAAATAATCAGTTCCCCTAGGTTAATATTTACTAAGGTATTCTTCTGGACAGACTCCACCATAGTCATGGGCTGGATTAAAATGCCTCCTCATAATTTAAAGACGTTCGTTCAGAACCGTGTGTCTCAAATAAATGAACTCACTGGCGATGCACCATGGTTACACGTACAAAGTAAAGACAATCCGGCTGATATCGTGTCGAGGGGTCTTACTCTGAACGAACTTAAAGACAATAATATGTGGTGGTACGGGCCAGAGTTATTACAAACACGCGAAATAAATTATACTAATAATTCTTCAATTAATCAAAACGAATTACCTGAATTGAAGTCACAAAATATTAGCACGGTATGTAATAGTTCAAATAATCATATTAATTTAATTGACTTCAATAGATTCTCTTCATTCAATCGCTTGCGGCGAGCGGCAGCTTATGTATTACGGTTTGTAGGTAACTTACGAGTGAGTAAACAACATCGTAAGACTGGCCCTTTAACTTGTGACGAACTAAACGCCTCAGTTCAAATGCTTGCACGACTTTCGCAACTTGACTCTTTTAGCGATGAGTATAATAAGTTAATTAAGCAGTCAGTCGTAAAATCTAACCGTCTTATTAATAAATGAGGTGTAAGTCAAGAATAGTTAAACCTAGGATTAAAATATATCCGTCACTTTCTAATGTCATATAAACAAAAAGGGATGAGGCTATCTTAATACCTGGTTATTACAAGACTAACTTACTCCTTATTTATTAATAAGGGGGTAAAAGAATAATCGGCCTCAACGTCTTTCTCGATGAAAACAAAGTCATACGTGTCGGTGGAAGACTGAACAATTCGCGTAGTTTCGATTATAATAAAAAACATCCAGTTCTTTTGTGTAGTAAACATAGATTTACTGTGTTGTTATTTCAAAATGAACATAAACAATTATTACACGGTGGACCTCAAGTTTTACTAGCTCATGTGCGTGAAGCGTGGTGGCCTCTCGGAGGACGAAACCTAGCTAGGAAAACTGTGCACGAGTGCGTCACATGCGCGCGCGTCAAAGGAAAAACTGTACAGCCTATAATGGGTAACCTGCCGGCTAACCGTCTAGTACCTGGATTTCCTTTCATGCGTTGTGGTGTTGACTACGCCGGGCCAGTGATGATTTTGAATCGTAGAGGTAGGGGAGCAACTCTTGTTAAATCATATATTTGTTTATTTATTTGTTTATGCACACGTTCTGTGCACTTAGAATTAGTTACTAGTCTTTCAACAAACGATTACATACTGGCATTAAAACGTTTTATATCTCGTCGGGGTAAACCGGTAGAGATCATGTCAGATAACGGAAAGAACTTCGTAGGGGCTGAAAAAGAATTCGTTTCATTTCTTCATAATAATAGTCAGGATATTATTGATTTTTGCCTCAAATAATAGCATTAAATTCACTTTTATACCACCATATACTCCTCATTTCGGTGGTCTATGGGAAGCAGGAGTTAAGTCCTGTAAGTACCACCTGCGACGCGTAGTAGGATGCGCCAACCTTACCTACGAGGAATTCAGTACAATTTTAACACAAATTGAAGCAATCCTGAATTCCCGTCCCCTCACCGCTCTTTCCACTGATCCTTGTGACCTGCAACCCCTGCTCACTTCCTAATCGGCCGGCCACTGACTGCTCCAGCCTGCAGAGATCTGACTACTACGCCGAGTCACCGGCTGTTGCGCTACGATTTAATCGAACAGATGAGGCAGACCTTCTGGAAGAGATGGGCGACCGAGTACGTGTCGGAGCTGCAGACACGAACGAAGTGGAAAACAAACCAGGGTGACGTCAAACTCAACAAACTTGTTCTCATCAAAGATGACAACCTATCTCCACTGCAATGGAAGTTAGGCAGAATTATACGTGTTTATCCTGGTTCCGACGGCATCTCAAGAGTGGCTGATCTACTCACGGCATCAGGCATCATACGCAGAGCCTTCTCCAAGATATGCCCACTACCAGATCCTACCGAGTCCGATGATAGCGTGACGACCTGCTGAAGTTTTTTGAAACCTGCTGCTTCCAAGGCCGGCCCCATGTTGGCGCGCCACCTATCGATGGATTTGGACAACTATCCGAACCAACCATAGAGAAGAGGGCGCCACTGACACGAACTTTTGCGCGCCAATACAAAAAAACGTCAATATACGAAAATTTTATTGCTGAAATCGTACAATATTTTATAATTTTAAATTGTAAACGAATAAACGTTATTTATATAAACGAATAATAAATACGTCATTTTGACCCGACAACGAAGAACAGCCATCGACTGACACCTTGGCGCATCACATCACAGCGTAAACAGTTAGTTCTAGTCACAATAAATCACTTTCACATAGTCCTCAGTCGGTCACCGTCCATAAAAGTCATGTTTTACTACAATGTTGGTCATTGTACTAAAACTTTTCACGGACTTCTTGAGACAACTTGAAAAGCTACGATACACAAAATAATTAATTTCATTTCACTTCACTGGTGCACATGTATGATCTTTATTGGATAAAATACCACCGATAATATACAATAAAACTCAAAATACACGAATTTATGAAAATAAAAACGAAAACGCAACGTCACTCTGCAAGTTCCCGCCAAAAAGTCATTAGTTTAGTTGTAAACAACAGAATCAGCACCATTGTCTCCTCGGCTAAAATGTATGGAAGCAGCTATTTTTTTTTGCGATTTCTTAGTTGGTCTCATAATACAAGTTGTTTGTATTTATGAGTACCTTACGTGGTTTCATTTATTATCGTATCCACCATGTCTAGATACAAAAATGGTATAGATGAATTACTTACGATCGCCCCACATATCTGGCACAGTTTCATGTTATTGGATAAGCTGTAGGTAAGGTGGGGGTGGACTTTCTTGTGGTGTCTGATTCGTTCCAACTCATTGTTCAATGTAATGTCACACTGAAAAATAATAACATATATTATTATTAGAGATCCGTGCACTAATACGGATCCAGGAGCGGGTTGGGGTGCTTGGGGCAGTTGTGATGGGGTGCTTAGTGCGGTTGTGTTGGAGTGCTTGGTGCAGTTGTGATGGGGTGCTTGGTGCAGTTGTGATGGGGTGCTTGGTGCGGATGTATTTGGGTGTTTGATGCGATTGTGTTGGGGTGCTTGGTTGGTACGGTTGTGTTGAGGTGTTTGGTGCGGTTGTGTTGGGTGCTTGGTGCGTTTGTGATGAGGTGCTTTGTGCGGTTGTGTCGGGGTGCTTGGTGAAGTTGTGATGAGGTGCTTGGTGCGGTTGTGTTGGGGTGCTTTGTGCGATGGTGTTGGGATGTTTGGTGCGGTTGTGTTGCGGTGCATGGTACGATTGTGTTGGGGGGCTTGGTGCGGTTGTATTGGGGTGTTTGGTGCGGTTGTGTTGGGGTGCTTGGTGCGATGGTGTTGGGGTGTTTGGTGCGGTTGTGTTGCGGTGCATGGTACGATTGTGTTGGGGGGCTTGGTGCGGTTGTATTGGGGTGTTTGGTTCGGTTGTGTTGGGGTGCTTGGTGCGATGGTGTTGGGGTGTTTGGTGCGGTTGTGTTGCGGTGCATGGTACGATTGTGTTGGGGGGCTTGGTGCGGTTGTATTGGGGTGTTTGGTGCGGTTGTGTTGGGGTGCTTGGTGCGATGGTGTTGGGGTGTTTGGTGCGGTTGTGTTGGGGGGCTTGGTGCGGTTGTATTGGGGTGTTTGGTTCGGTTGTGTTGGGGTGCTTGGTGCGATGGTGTTGGGGTGTTTGGTGCGGTTGTGTTGCGGTGCATGGTACGATTGTTGGGGGGCTTGGTGCGGTTGTATTGGGGTGTTTGGTGCGGTTGTGTTGGGGTGCTTGGTATGGTTATATTGGGAAACCCGAAAAAATCTGCCATGTTTTTATTTAATTCAACTGTGTCGGCTAACCATACGGCTCGCCTGGTGGTAAGCGGTTATTGTAGCCATCACTCACGCGTTACCGACCAATTCCCTCCTCGATGAGCTCCGGCAACCTTACTCACGCGCAGGAATACATTGAGTCATTTACTTCCCCAAACTGCTCTTTGAGCGTAAAACGCTCTCTACATCTCTCAGATTTGTATAACAATGAAAAAAAAAAGTACTTACATGATCGCAACTCCTAGGGTATTCCAAATCTATAGAACGTTGGCAGTCATGACTCCTGCATTCCTCTACACTGTCGAATAACCTTCTGCACGGACGGCAGGCATTGCTGCAGATAAAAATATCATAAGTTTAGACTTTGATAAGGCACTTATGAACGGTACAATTGCATCTTGATTCTTACAAGTTAATTTACCACCGGTTCGGAATACACTTAGACTGAGAAGACTCCGGCAAGAAACTCAGCAAGGCAATTTTTTACAAATAATATAAATGATAATAGTGCTTAAGTATAGTAAAGAATATGTATGTATATGTATGTGTATGTATACAAGATATATATGTATGTGTGTTTATGTGTATGTGTATGTATACAAGATATATATGTATGTGTGTTTATGTGTATATGTATTTATGCATTATATTGTATGTATAATATGGTATGGTATGGTATGTATGTATATTACTTATCTGAATGTGTGTTCCCCCTCTGCCTGTTTTTAATGTATAATGTGTGAAATTATAAATGTGAGCTTATAAAATGCTATTTTATGTCACCATTGTTTTTTGCTACATATTTAGTTCCCCGTGAGAAATGTTTAAGGGAGTAGATTTAAATATTTGTAATTGTCTTTTTCTTCTAACTTCTATTTGTAATCTATTTCTGTTATTTTTCCTTAACATAAATAAATAAATAAAGTACCCTACCTACCACCTTGCTACGGTTCCCTCACGATGTTTTCCTTCACCGAAAGCTCGAGCATATTCGAACCCGAGATCTTCGTCTCGGCATTAGACGCACTACCACTGAGCTATCATCGCATTAGATCGTGATCGATCGATCGATCGATTTATTACTATACATATATATTAGAAAGGTATACATATACTTTAGAAAGGTAGCCAAAAACACGTTTTCCCCACAGTAACAGTCATTCATAGGACTTTTTGACGGGAACTTGCAGTGACGTTGCGTTTTCATTTTTAATTTCATAAATTCATGTATTTTGAGTTTTATTGCATATCGGTGGTATTTTATCCGATTAAGATCAATCCATGTGCACCAGTGAAGTGAAATGAACCATTATAGTAAAACATGATTTTTATGGACGATGACTGACTGAGGATATTGGAAAGTGATTTATTGTGACTGGAAATTATAATATAACTCGACACTGGCAGAAATAAGTCCTAATTTAGATTTGGATGCCAAACTTCTAAGAAGAAGTTATTCATAAGTATGACTAAAATAACCCCTGAATTAGCTACCCTTTAAAAAGTAACCCTGTTATTATGAATTTAATTCGCGCAAGCCTAAAAAAATATAATTAAATCTAGATTTTTTACATATACTTACTCAAACTGTTCCACCTCGGGATGATTGGCGCGTACAGCGTGTTTCTGATACGCTCTCCTTGAATAGAACTGGTAGTTGCAGGTGTCGCACGCGTGCTCACGGCTACCTAACTTAGGGTCCATTGGACTCTAAAACAAGGGAAGGATCATCAAAATATAAAACAACTATATTATCATCATCACCTATAATGTCCCACTGCTGAGCACAGGCCTCCTGCACACAAATGAGGGTGAAAGGGAATGGGCAATACTCCACCACACGTGCCCACTGCGGATCGGCGGAGGTAGGCTAGTGGTCAACCTACTGTTGGGAGTTTTCAAGCTGGAGGCATCCAACTAGCTTAACGACTATCACAATTAAGTGATAACCGGGACCAACGGCTTTACTTGCCTTCCGAAGCACGGAAACGCTCGATTTGAAATACCACTAGGCGGTCACCCATCCAGGTACCGACCACGACTGTGGTAGCTTAACTTTGCCGATCGATTAAGAACGGCTAATCATGCTACACCACGAGCGCTTCTAACAACTTGATAGATATAAATATTATACAAGGAGATAGGTCAATTAATGGAGAAAGACAAAGGATACTTATTTCTAGATTCATCATCATCATCACAGTCATCATATCTTACAAGTCTGTCCGTCTCTCTCGCGCGCAACCAAGCTTATGAGTATGAAGGAGACAGTGGTGCCGATTCTGTTGTAAATCGCACTAAACTAATTTTAGTCACATCTCATCTCTTTCTTACGAACATTATTGAAAAAGGATAGAACATATTTTAAGTTGTAAAATTAATCTTTGCCGTCTTATTTTGCGTGTATTTAGGCGTGACAGCGATAGATGGCGACTAAATTTATATTGAAAACAAGCATTGGACTAATTTGACAGGACTAAATTTCTTACATCCTTTTCTTATGTTCTTTGTTAGAAAGAGACATAGTGACATTAAAATTAGTTTAGTTGTGAACAACAGAATCAGGGCCAGTTATTGTTTTGCTCATAAATACTGGGTGGAGATTTCGAGATGGCATATTTTCGAACCCTATGTTGGGTTAGTCATGTTGAACAACTTTTACTATGGGACCAACACTGAATTCTCAAAAAAAAAAAAATACTTTTCATACATTATGATCGAGCATGGTTGACATTGACTATGGAAAGAAATTTTTTTTTTTGAGAATTCACCATTGGTCCCATAGTAAGTTGTTCAGCATGACTAATCCAACATAGGTTTTGAAAATATGCCATCTCGAAATCTCCACCTCTTATAGTGGATTTTTTTTGCATGTCTATTTGAATTAACTGACTGATTAGAAGCAATCCTAACTTATATAAACTAGCTATCCCCTGCGGTTTCACTCACGATTCGGGATAAGAAGTAGCGTATGTCCTTCTCCATACCATACGCTATCTGTATGCCAAATTTCATTTCAATCCAGTGTTTAAGCCGTGGGAACAGACTGAAGGTCGCGCGAAATATGACGTCACAGCGAGACGCTACGTCCTCGGGAGCGTTTTTGTGATTATTACACTAAAATCGCTGTAACTTCGTTTTTTTTTGATCCGATTCAAATACTTCTTTCACAGAATTTATTGGATTTCATACCGCTACAAATCGGCATTGTCAACAAAAAGCGTGAATAATCCTCATTTCGACGGTTCAGTTGTCATCACGCCGCAGATCGCGGGTTCGATTCCCACACATGCATTTGTGTGCATGAACATGTCTGTGTCCGCTGGGTGTAATTATGTATATTAAGTATGTATTTATTTACTGAAAGTAAGTCAGTTATCTGGTTTCCATAGTACAAGCTCTGCTTAGTTTGGGATCAGATGACCGTGTGTGAGGAATTTAATTATTTTTATTTTTAAGGGTAATTTTTTTTTTTGAGATCCCTTAAAAGTGTATTACAATAAAAACTAACAATATACTTATGCATTGTAATCTGGTGCTTGTAGAGGGCGCTGAGAGTGGTGTACGAATGTCCACACAAGTTGCACTCGTACAAGTACACTTGACTGTAGTGACAGTACAAGTAGTGACTTGTTAGGTGTACTTCGGACCTTCTGGAAACAAACTAAATTATTGGGCAAGTTGGCGTGGAAAAGAGATGTCATAATCCTTATGGCGTGGTTGGTTAAGCCTCTGGTTAAGATTCCACCTACGCACCGCAGGACGTGGGTTCCATTCTCGCACAGGACATTTGTGAGCATGAACATTTCTGTATGTCCTGTGTCTGGGTGTAATTATGTATATTAGTTATGTATTTACAAACAAAAAGTAGTATATGTATTATATCAGTTATCTGGTTTCCATAGTACAAGCTCTGCTTAGTTTGGGATCAGATGACCGTGTGTGAGGAATGTCCCAGGATATTTATTTATTTATACACAATTTTGACGTGTGCCAAAAATTAATTCGAGTCCAGAGCCCATAGCGTCCCTAATTCTAGTACTAAGGTGTAATTTACGTTTTAATTAAAATAATTACGATCGTGCAAATAAAACTATACAAATAAATATAAAGAAATAACCCACAAAATTATATGTTTCACGGTTAAATACGTATTTTTTCACTGGAATGTTTTTAACTATATTATATCACAATATTATAATTAATCGACCCAAAATCAGTTTTTACAGCAGTATATCCATTAATCTATATCTAATAAAAATAAGTCGGGTTTTCCTTCCTGACGCTATAACCGCAAGGCTCTGTGTTGTCCCCAACACTGTTCCTACTGCATATCAATGATATGCTGTCTATTGACGGCATTCATTGCTATGCGGACGACAGTACAGGGGACGCTTATTACACGGGCCGTGCAAATATCCCTCGTTCCGAGGTGGAGGAAAGCCGCGAACGGCTGATGTCTGAAATCGAGAGTACACTAACTAGTGTCTCCGATTGGGGTCGACTAAACCTAGTCCATTTCAACCCCACCAAGACTCAAGCCTGCGCGTTCACCGCTAAGAAAACCCCATGGTCTGTGGCTCCACAATTCCAGAACACCTCCTTGAACATCAGTCAAAGCATCGGGATCCTTGGCGTCGAAATTTCTAGCGACGTTTTGTTCCGAAGTCACTTGGAAGACAAGGTTAAGCTGGCATCCAAAAAGCTTGGAGTGCTCAATAGAGCGAGGCAGTACTTCACATCGGGGCAAAGGCTGCAACTTTATAAGTCGCAGGTCCGGCCTCATATGGAGTACTGTTGTCATCTATGGGCGGGAGCACCTGGATACCAGCTTGGGCCTCTAGACTCGGTTCAGCGACGTGCCATCAGAATTGTTGACGATCCCAAGCTTACAAGTGGTTTAGAGCCCCTTAGTCTGAGGAGAGACTTTGCCTCCTTATGTGTGTTCTACCGCTTGTATAACGGAGAGTGTTCTAAAGAATTGTTCGACTTGATGCCCACAGCTACTTTCCACCATCGCAACTCTCGCCATCGACGGGGAGTCCATCCTCACATATTGAAACCAGAATTGTTTCGAACTGTGTGGGCTCAAAGGAGTTTTCTTCCGCGGACGGTCAGATTGTGGAATGAGCTCCCCGCCGTGGTTTTCCCATTGGAGTACAGCATGGGGTTCTTCAAAAAGGGTGTGAAGAGATTTCTTCAGGGTCGGCAACGCGCGAGTGATGCCCCTGGTGTTGCAAGCGTTCATAGGCTACGGTAACAGCTTACCATCAGGCGGGCCGTATGCTTGTTTGCCAACTTAGTGGTATAAAAAAAATAAAATAAAAATAACTCCAGAACGCACGAACCGATTTCCACGGTTTTGCATTCGTTGGAAAGGTCTCGGGCTCCGTGAGGTTTATAGCAAAGAAAATTCGTAGGGTAGGGTAGGGTAGCGTTGGGTAGCACCACAGGGTAGGGTAGCACCACGCGAACGAAGTCGCGCCGGGCAGCTAGTCTATATCTAAAAATATTAAGCCTAAAGCCTGGTAGAGATCACTTTTAGTGATAAGGCCGCCCATTATGACGCTATCTTTATTATTTTACTAGCGACCTGCCCCGGCTTCGCACGCGTGCAATGTCGTATACTCAAAGCGTGCGGGTGGTGTCGAGCGATTTACGCTCTCTCGACCGGCCCGTTCACGGTATCACGAATACTATTTCTTGTTAATTAACCGACTTCAAAAAAAGGAGGAGGTTCTCAATTCGAATGTATTTTTTTTTTTTTTATGTTTGTTACCTCATAACTCCGTCATTTATTAACCGATTTGGACAATTCTTTTTTTATTCGAAAGGGTACGCCTCCCGTTTGGTCCCATTGTCATCAGATCAGGATTTGATTACTTCTTAGTGTACTTTGAAGTCGGTTTAAGGTTTTTGTAAAACAGTCCAATTATTTTAAATCTGTGATATCTTTTAAAATATAAATGATAATGATTTTCTGTGAAGAGGAAACTTTATCTGCATTAAATACCCGTCGTAACTAACTTATTTAATTAGATAAGGATTAATATTATATGGGTCAAAATAGCTTCGAAAGTATAACCCACAAACAAATTTAATCTCAATCGCATAAAAATGGTTACTGTGGGTTATCCATAGGATATAGACATATACCATCGTGGACATTTTTATAGATATTTTTAAGATACAAAATTCCGTAGTACATCATTTTTATATATCTCGTAAAGTTTAGTCAGCGTTGGCAAAGAAAGCCCAAAAAATTCTATGTGTTTACGAAACATTGACTGAACAAAGAAGAACATTGTGCCCCATTTTTGCACAGATTTTGACACGCGAAGTACATACACTCGCATCATCTATTTAGATGGCGCAATACGATAGATGTTTCAAGGCCTGTTGCCCTGTAGCTGGGGCTTAGAATAACAGCTACGGTGTCTCCCTGCCTGTCGTAAAAGGCGACTAAACGGGGCTTTTGGGGTTGTGGGCAATCAGGGCGGGGGCTCTGTACGCCCAGAAGCGACCCCAAGGAGGACGATGGGTCGATATGGTCACGACTCATCGTGCGATAGCACAGCGAGGGTGCTGGGGGGAGGTGTTAGACTTCCCCCGGGACGAGCTATCTTAGCACCGCGCGTGGAGGGGTGAGCAGGTAAGCGTTCAACACGAGAGCCCGCCCCCCTCTACAGCGCAGATGGCGACCACCGTGGGGTTTTAGCCGGTAGAAGTCCGGCATAACCTGGCCGCTTCCCCCGGGGCGGTCGGGTATCCTATGAGAATTTCCCCACGAAAAAAAAAAAAAGATGTTTCAAGGCATTTTGCACGTTCCCGTGTTCGCGGCGCGTACTCCACAACAGTCACTCTATTAATATACTAACTTTATGATTAACACTAATTAATTAGTAACATAAAATATTTCAACTTACAATTCTTTTGCATTACAAAATTTACATTTGACATCACCCCGGTTTTTGCAAAATCCATTGCTTATATGATGTTTCGCTTTGAATCTGAAATATTGAACACAGTTCAGTATTATGAAAAAATACTTAACGATGAAACGCTAAGAAGGTACAATAGAACCCAACTGATATGGCGCATCGTGAATCTTCGTTCGCACAGAAAAGAATGTATGGCCCCGAAGATTAACGAAAGAATGCTTAAAACTTACAATCAACCTTAGATCAATACTATAAGGTTCATAATACAGTGCAGCTGTCAGTTCCGTCTCACTCGCGCGTGAGGCAGCTGCCGCTAACATGGCGGCAGCTGCCGACCAATAGCGTTTTCCGCGCTTTGAAAATGTATCTTCTGCGCAGGCACATCGGTAAGCCATATCAGTTGGGTACTACTGTAGCCGTGGGCATCAGGACAAAAAATCCTCAGAACACTGTCCATTGTAAAAGCAGTAGAACACACATAAAGAGGCAAAGTCTCTCGTAAGCTCTAAACCGCTTGTAACCTTGGGATCTTCTACCGTATATTGGTGCTGATTCTGTTGTTTACAACTAAACTAATTTAGTCTCACTATGTCTCTTTCTAACAAAGAACATAAGAATAGGATGTAAGAAATATAGTCCTGTCAAATTAGTCCAATGCTTGTTTTCAATATAAAAGTCGCCATCTATCGCGGTTACGTCTAAATACCCGCAAATGAAGACGGCAAAGACTAATTTGACAGCTTTAAATATGTTCTATGCTTTTTCAATGTTTGTAAGAAAGAGATGTGATGTGACTAAAATTAGTTTTGTGCGATTTACAACAGTTCCCAAACTTTTTCTTCTAATAGCCCACTTTTTAAATTTTCTGGTTTCGGCGGACCCCCTGCTTTTACATTTCTACCATACTTCAAAAACTCGCTTAAAATGTGAAAATATAAGCCCTGTGGCCCGATTCTCGTAATACGAAACGATCCAAATGTCGCTAGAGTTTAGAAATCATCCAAATAAACATTAGTTTTAATTTCGTATTCCCGTGCTACTTCAATCGAACGATAACTCAATAGGATTGAAACTCAACGACAAGCAAGCAATTACCTAACTACTCATGTGGGCAAAATAATAATAATGCCATATTAATCCTAATTGATTTACCAATTAACCTTTATTTAAGAAAAAAATATTAAATCGTTCCTTTTTCGTTTAATGAGTTTCGTGTGTGAGGAATGTCCCAGGATATTTATTTATTTATTTATTTATTTAATTACCGGAATACGCTTGCAACGACTCGTACTTCGATAGGATCGTTCTTCAACCGTGCATAATGTGTTACGAGAATACGAAAAGTAGTTTCGATTGCAATTCAATTGTAAAATAGTTTAGAAGTCGTTGACGTTTTGTTACGAGAATCAGGCTACTGGAGGTCCACCTGGACTACTTTGGGAATCACTGCCCTATACGAATTTGTAAAATGTATTTTTTATTGCCAACAACATACCTACTAGTAAATAGCTCCGAACAATGTTTACATATGTAATGGTAGAAATGGAATGTCATCAAATGATTTTGTAAACTGTTTTTTGATTTACAAAATTTAAGACATATATCGCAGTAGTAGCGGTGCGGCTGTAAAGGAAAAGAAACATTATTAACTGGTCGCGCGCACGACCAGACAAGAAAGACCTGCTAGAGTTAAAATTTATATGGAACAGTAACTAAATGACAGTTAATATTAAACCTTATGTCTTATACGTCCCAGTGGCATTTCAAAATTCAAAATGATTTATTCAAATAGACCTTCGCAGGCACTTATGAAAAGTCTGACTGTAATACTCTAATACCGTTTCGGAAGGTTGCATTTGCTGAGAAGAGCCGGCAATAAACTCAGCAATTACTCTTTTCAAAACAAGCTTAGATTCATTACATAATATTTACATTCTAATTGCACTGACAACAATTGCGTGCCCCGGCGCGGCCGCAAAACTACAAAGTAGACTGAATCTATATTTAATAAGTAAATAAATAAATGGCAAACTTAAGCAGACCAACCCCCACAAGCAGCACCTGTTCACAAGTATGACGCGTGTGGCAGCCACCGCCCTCCTCGCCATATTGGAGGGAAGTGAGCGACCCGTCACACGACACCGCCGCAAGCAAAGGCCTTAAAGTGAGCATGACTTACTTAAGTCTGCCTTAGAAATAAAAAATCAACTAAAGGGAAACTACTAAACACGCAATTTGTTATCACTGTGACAAATTCGCGCACAATGGCCGCGGTTCCCCTTAAACACAAACGGTCTGTATAAGGCGCGCGAAGGGTTAAATGAGTAATTAAGGGGTTTTTTACTATGTACAGGTGTTGTTTGACCACCATCACGGGTTTCCGTTATAATAATATTTATTACTATAAAGCAGTATTGTTTTTTAATAACAGTACATTATGATACATGTGTGCAAAGTTAGTTATTAACACTCCAGGCGGTATTAAGATAAGTGAGCCGAGGGTGTAATAATCAATGCACACGCGTGTCATACGACGTTTTTCAACACACTTGCGAGGAAAAAAACAGACTCGTATTTTGCAATAAATGTCACTTTACGAGCGGAGTGTGTTGAAAAATATGTATTGAGTCGAAATTAAAACAATTGAATTTGTAACCTGGACCTTTGACATAATGTTTATTTTCGATTATCACTATCTAGTCCTGAGACCTGACTTAAGTTCGACTGAATTATGACTGAATTATCTTTTTCTAACAAAGAACATAAGAAAAGGATTGTTTTTTGTGCAATTGCTTGATTTCAATGTTAATGGAATAGAAATTCTTTTTATAAGGACTTATTTTTGCTAGTGTCGAGTTATAAGTTACAATAAATCACTTTTACATAGTTAAATGGTGGTCATTGTACTTAAACTTTTCACGGAATTATTGAGACAACTTGAAAAGCCACGATACACGTTTCATTTAAATCCACTTGTGTACATGAATAAGCTCGTGTTTGACCACAATCTCACCATGGATAGTGATGATGCGGCCGAAGGTGGTGCACACACAAAGCCTAGAAGGAACTGGCTCTCAAGTGCAGCTGTCGGAACACACCGATAGGTGCTTGGCGACAGATTTTCAACTTTAGGGTGGTAGCCAGCCAGGTGGGTACTACAAAGTACCCTACCACCGTGCTATGGTTTCCTCGCTATGTTTTCCTTCAACGAAAGCTAGTTCATAGTGTACTTTGAAGTCAGTAAAACAGTTTTTTAAACAGTTGGAAAATAAATTGAAAACTGTTTTACAAAAAACTTAAACCGACTTCAAAGTACACTAAGAACTAATCAAATCCTGATCTGATGACAATGGGACCAAACGAGAAGTGTGCCCTTCCAAATAAAAAAATAATTTTCCAAATCGGTTAATAAATGACTGAGTTATGAGGTAACAGACATAAAATGAAAAAAAAAATACAACCGAATCGAGAACCTCCTCTTTTTTTTTAAGTCGGCCAAGTTAAACTTACCCATTCATGATCAGACATATGTTCGGAGAAGTCATGTCGATTTCCGAAAAACATGTTACATTTGGAACACGCCATTTTGATGTTCGCCGACGCATACATCTGTCGTGGCGACAGTCTTTTGAACTTGAAGTGGGCGTTTAGCGAAGTTATCTGTAGATGAGGGCTCTGCAATATTTCTGGGTGTTGGTCTTCATTATGCTTGATCACGTCTCTTCTGAGAATACAATAAAAAAGGATTGTTAAAAAAAATGATACAAGCTTTTTATGGTGACTGTACTTTTTGCTGACTACTTGCATTGTCATCCAATACACTAATGTATATCAAATATCAAGTCAACCCGACCACTGGAAGTGGGTGAAATTCGACTTGCAAGATTCCACCCGAACAAACATACATACATTGCAAGTTAAATACAAGCTTGTAATAAATTAAACTACACAAAAGAGTTACGGCCAATACTTACAGAGTATACATGATCACACTACATATTTTGCACGTATATTCATACGCGTGGTTCTCAGCTTTGTGTATATCCAACTGTTGTTTTGTAGGAAACATATTCTTGCACACGTCACAAATCATATCACCACGTTTCTGAAATAAATCATATTCTCGTCACATAGGGTTCTTCTAAAAGGGTGTGAAGAGATTTCTGCAGGGCTGGCAACACTCTGGTGGGAACTTGCAGAGTGACGTTGCATTTTCATTTTTATTGTCATAAATTCGTGTATTTTGAGTTTTATTGCATATTGGCCCTGATTCTGTTGTTCACAACTAAACTAATTTTAATCTCACTAAGTCTCCTTCTAACAAAGAACATAAGAAAAGGATGTAAGAAATTTAGTCCTGTCAAATTAGTCCAATGCTTGTTTTCAATATGAATTTAGTCGCCATCTATCGCGGTTACGCCTAAATACACGCAAAATAAGACGGCAAAGATTAATTTGACACTATAAAATATGTTCTATCCTTTTTCAATAATGTTCGTAAGAAAGAGATGAGATGTCACTAAAATTAATTTAGTGGGATTTACAACAGAATCGGCACCATTATCGGTAGTATTTTATCCAATAAAGATCAATCCATGTGCACCAGTGAAGTAAAATGAAATGAATTATGTGTATCGTGACTTTACAAGTTGTCTCAAAAAGTCCGTGTAAAGTTTTGGTACAATGACCACCATTTTACTAAAACATGACTGGACGGTGACTGATAATGCGGACTATGTGAAAGTTAATGTGCGGACTATATGAAAGTGATATTATAAATAAAATGTATGCGACTAAAGGACTTTGTTTCCATGGTCATGAACAGATTATAAAAAAAAAAACAGACTAAAGTGCCTGATGTACCATGTAAAGTCCGCAGACTTAAATAGCGATGGACTGGGCATATGACGAGGTCAAAGACAAGCAAGTGGTCCTATGATAATACAGTCTGGTATCTATTTCTCGCCTAACGATGATACATCCACCATAAGAAACATGCCCACTGCAGACCGGAGGGTAATCAAAAATTACACAAAGAAATCAAAATCAAAAAGTAATTTATTGAGTTTAGGCCCTAGTATGGCACTTATGAACGTTAAATTGATAAATACAGTTGAATTTACCACTGGTTCGGAATAAACTCAAACTGAGAAGACTCTTATGAGACTGAAATACTTACAGACTTATGTTCCTCCACATGTTTCATCAACATTTCAATATCTTTAAACACAATAAGGCACAGCGCACACTTGAACTTGGCCATCAAAAACGGTGGCATTTTCGACCTTATGAGCTGCATACTCTTCTGATCTACATCTGATAGTACTGTTATATTTGTATTACATAGCGCTTCGCATTTCTTGTATGTCTGTTGAGAGAAATGGGGTTAAAAAGATATTTTAAGTAAGCATTTATTCGCTCAAAGAGTAGCTCGATTGGGGAAGTACCTCCACCTTACAGAATACCGCAGACAAATAACTTTGTTGTGTTCCTGCGCGTGAGTAACGTCGCCAAAGCTCATTGGGGAGGGAAAGGTCGGTAACGTGTGATTGATGCTCCGCGTGTTGCAAGCGTCCATATGACTACGGTAATTGCTTACCATCACGCGGACCGTATGCTTGTTTACCGACTTCATCGTATTCAAAAAGTTCCTAAGAACACGCGCATCTCTTTCTTTAAAGAAGTAAAAGAAAAGAAAGAAAAGAAAGAAAAGAAAGAAAAGAAAGAAGAGAAAGAAAAGAAAGAAGAGAAAGAAAAGAAAGAAGAGAAAGAAAAGAAAGAAAAGAAAGAAAAGAAAGAAAAGAAAGAAAAGAAAGAAAAGAAAGAAAAGAAAGAAAAGAAAGAAACGAAAGAAAAGAAAGAAAAACATTTATTACATACAAGGGCGCCGGATTTTAGACAATTCCGTGGGTGCTCATGCCCATTCGATGACTCGTTTAAAAAAACAGTTAGCTGATACATTTTCTAAATGTAAGTTTTTGTTAAATCCAAAAGTGCACATCTTAAACACTCATAATACTTTGTAATATTTTTTTAATGATGAAGATTTTCTTATACCGTTATATATTATCATGAATATAAAGTTCAAATTGGTTCGAATTATCAACAGTTTGACAGTTTTTGAGCATAGAGGTATCATAAGAAAATTCCTCATTATCGAACCGCGTTTTCTTTTCGAAGTCAGTCTGGGCATTCAGTTTTGCGTGATATGTAAGCAGTACTTCGAGAATAGAATAATCTAGGAAATAGTGGACAACTTGCGTCACGTGAATGAGGTTGTAGAGATATATGGCTTTCATGGGTGCTGGATGGAGCCCAAGATCACCCACAGTCGGCACTTATGCTTACATATACGTAATCACAATGAACGACTGTTCATATTTATTTACTCTTGCATCGATAATAATGATTGGTCGTTGAGTAGCTTTTTCGACTTATTATCAAGGTAGCGATAACATTAAAAAATAAAACACTCACCCGAATATCAAATGCTTGATCTGTAGGAGGTTTTTTATATTTTTTCTTCTCAACTTTTACAACTTTCACCTCTTCTATCTCAGCCACTCTCTCAGTCTCACTCTCTGAACTGCTTTCTTCTTTCAAATCCTTAAACACATCTTCTAAATCTATGTTTTCTGGTATATTGTCATTGTCATCTTCTACATTGTCATTGTCATTATCTATGGTATCTTCAACAGGTTCAACCTCTTCCTCTTCAATATTTTGAGTGATTTCCGGAATCACTTCAACATTATGGCAAACTAAATTGTCTATGACAGGAGTGTATTCAACCATAGAGTATTCTTTCTCTTCTGTGTTGTCTATATTGAGTATTGTATTGTTTTTTAGATTCCAATAGCTGGATGATGAGGTCAAGTGTGTTTTTTCACGATTTATTGTTAGTATATCTTTGAGGGTCACCTGGAATTAAAATTAAAATATTTGATTACAATTATCACACATTCGTTGAATCCCAAAATCTGTTATATTTTCTAAATTCTAGTATGTATATCCATTTCTTAATTACATCAGAACTTCTCATTGCTCAGTGCATGGTATTGTTACAATCCTTATGTTATTCTGAAAGATAACAAAAGAGAAATAAAAAAAAAAATACACTTCTTAATCTACTTCCCCTGTACTGTTATAGTTTGTTTCTCTACAGATGCCTCTGATGCTGTAAATTTTTGTCGGAATGCTAAGAGCTAATTCTTTATGGCTAAACATAATGAGATCCCTGCGAGATCTGCTCCACCTCGTCAAACTTTACGCAGGATAAAACCATTTTTTTTTTTTTTATATTTCTTAGGTAGCAAACAAGCATACGGCCCGCCTGATGGTAAGCGGCTACCGCAGCCTATGGACGCTTGCAACACCAAGGGTATCACTCACGCGTTGCCGACCCTGCAGAAATCTTCAGACCATGGTCAAGGAATATATAAAATAATATTTTGTATAACTTCTAGCAACTTGTGAGCAAAATTGTCATACATAATTTTGTTAATATTGTGACGTAGAAGCAGAATATCGAAAAAAAAATGTTTTCAAAAAATATCCATATTTCCGAAAATACAAATTTTTCTAAATAACTTTTATGGCATTTTTATTTTCATCAAAATTCAACTCAGGGTTCCTTTCAGAGTTTTTCTCTAAGACCTGTAGTTCATAAGTTGCCCACACTGGCTAGAAAAAAAAATTCACCCTGTATATTATAATAGCAGTGGTTGCTGAAATATACCGCTGTGACAGATGGAGTGGCACCATGAGGGTTCCATTTAAAGCCATTTGGTTTGAAAAATACACAAATAAATAACTATACCTCATTCCTGATGATCATAATTTCCCGCATAACAAAAAATGCTCTTCTTGACCGTCTTCTAAACGCCCAGGCCTTTTTGATATGGACACAGCACTCAAGGCAGAAATACGTTGGATAGCCATCTCCGTCTTTCATCTAGAAAACAAAATATATCTAACTAAATCATCACCATAATCAACTGCTCCCAAGGGTGTTAAGGGTCTGCTTAAGTTTGCTATTTATTTATATACTTATTAAATATTTATTCAGTCTACTTTGTAATTTTGCCACTGCACCGGGGCACGCAATTGTTGTCAGTGCGATTAGAATGTAAATATTAAGTAAAGAATCTAAGCTAGTTTTGAAAAGAGTAATTGCTGAGTTATTTGCAGGCTCTTCTCAGCAAATGCAACCTTCCGGACCAGTATTAGATTTATTATAGTCAGACTTTTCATAAGTGCCTGCGAAGGTCTATTTGAATGAATGATTTTGAATTTTTGAAGTTATCTTCATGTGTTCTGACTGCTCTAAGGCGGTGATGAGTTTTGAACAAGCACTAAGGGCCCATACCTACAAATGTAATTAACTTAAATCTAATAAATCTATCATAGGAAGCCTAGTCATCATCATCCTATAATGTCCCACTGGTGAGCACAGGCCTCCTTTCACAAATGAGGGAGAAAGGGAATGGGCAGATACTCCACCACACGTGCCCACTGCGGATCGGTGGAGGCAGGCTAGTGGTCAACCTGCTGTTGGAGTTTTCAAGTCACCTAGCTATCTTAAAGACTATCACAATTAAGTTATAACTGTGACAAACAGCTATACATGCCTTCCAAGGCACAGAAAACACTTGAGGTGACCATTAGGTGGTCACCCACATCACATAGAAAAGATTAGTATTGAAAATATGTCGTAAAATGCCTGCTATGATTTAACATTACTAATATTATAAATGCGAAAGTTTATATGTATGGATGTTTGTGACCTCTTTCACGCAAAAATGACAACAGATTTGGATGTTTGGCACATAGATAGAATATGTTCTGGATTAATGATAAAGATACTTTTTATCCATATGATCTCTTGGGAATGTCGGTGAAACCGCGCAGAACAGCTAGTATTCATTATTATAGTTACATCTGTGATGGCTTTAGCTCAGCAATAACTCTTTTCAAACATACTTAGATATAGTCTAAAATAGTTATCGGAACATGCTGCTGGCCAACTTGACCTCTTCATTATGTACTTACTTCAAGTCCCGTCAAAGCCTGGTAGCCCATTTTCAACATGTTATTAAGGGGCTCCAGTTTTCCGTCCTTATCAGTGACGAGACATCCACGACACACCCTTAGATCCCACATTGTGTGTTATTTAGAATCTGTGAACAAGATTCAAATTAATTCAAACCTAACTGTAAATTAGAGTATATTATTAGGACAGCCTTTGGAAAAGTAACTAATAATTCCAATTCATCCAATACGGGCCCGGCAAATGGTTGATAACACGGATGAATAAAAACATATGTGTAACATAAAGAAGGTTATAAAATCTTAGATCTATGTTGCACATATTGTACATAAAAAAATAATGAGAAAAGGGCAACTTATGATTATTATATTTATCTTAGATATTCCACTAAACTAGGCTTTGCTAATACATGTTCCGTATCCTAGATATGTTAAACAAAGAATAAAAGAAAAGAAACTATTCATTTAATTTACAAACCTTTGTTTTTAAGCCAACAAAGTTATAAAAAAACTTATAAAATGCATATTAGTATTTTTTATTATTCCGAAATGATGACACGAACGATCTACCCTTGACGAAGCTATAGAAAACAAAGTCAACATGTAAGCCATACGACACAATTTAAATAAATGTTTGTAAAATGTATGTAAACGTAATGTAAACAATTATTATTTGAAAAAGAGCGTATAGCTCCTGTATAGGTCTATTATTTTACTCTTTGGCGTATAGGAAATACAGAAAAATAATGTATGAGGAGAAGGAGGACGCACCCACCCAGTGCTGCAAACCCCAACATGCAAAAAAGAAGGATATTTATGCCAAAAATCCAGGAGACAGGGTCAAAAAGAAGGAGAATTTAAAAAAATACCCTTTTTGCTGTATTTAGATTAATAGAATTTTTATATTATTACTTAGTTTTAGTTTTAACAAGCAAATCCTTTTCATTAGGACTTATTTTTACCAGTTTCGAGTTATCGAGGCTCTGTCAGTAATAAAATTGTCGGTTTCGATAAGACATACAAATGTTTCAGTAAAAAGGTGGTAATCGTACTAAAACTTTTCACGGATTTTTTAAACAACTTGAAAATTCACGATACACGTAATTCATTTCACTTCAACTTCACATGCCTTGATCTTTATTGGGTAAAACACCACCGATAAATATGCAATATAACTCAAAATACACGAACTCTTGAAAATAAAACGAAAACGCAACGTCACTTTGTAAGTTTCACTGTTTTACACAGAGATGCAGATTATACAGAGTATTGACTGGTTTATTTTATGTCAATATCAGGTGTTATTTTTATAAAAATATAAAATGTCGTACACTTAACTCACATCGTGAAAATCCAGGAGATTTTCATTGAATTGAAAAATAAATAAGGAGATAAGGAGACATGTCCAAAAATCATGGAATCTCCTGGAAAAGAAGGAGAGTTTGCAGCACTGCACCCACCTTCAAACAAAATAATGAACGCAAAATGGCGGACAGCGGCTTATTTCGGCTCACCAGTGCTGCCACCTTGCTGTCAACTTTTGTTTACTCCAATCGAAAACTCCGACGGCTCCGACTTTGACGATTTTCATGCTTCATAATCACTCGTGTCGTGTTATTACCGCCTTAAAAATGGAATTTCTAAAAATCCATATCCAGTAAGGATATAAAAGGATTTTTACTTAATGGATACTATACACCAGGGGTGGCCAACCGGTTGATCGTGACTATTAGGCCAGTCGATCGTGGCAAGGCAAAAATATAAATACGTAGAACAGACTGCGCAAAATACTACATAATTGTGTACTGAACTATGCTGTTTCATTTAAGATTTCAACGAGTATGTAATTGGTAGATCATACAGGGTTTCGTCGGTAAACAGTAGATCTTGGATCTAATCAAGTTGGCCACCCCTGCTATATACTATAAGTACTATCCTTATTTCCTAATCCTAATCCTGCCTGACTAATATTATAAATGCGACCTCGATGATGCGACCAGACGATAAATGATGGAGTTCTGAGGTAACAAACATAAAAAAACAAACAACCGAATTGAGAACCTCCTCCTTTTTGAAATCGGTTAAAAAGGAATCTGTGTGCAAAATTCAACTGTCGCATTTATTTTCATACAAACTTAATTGACCGCGCTAGTGAAGCGTCTCCGTTTCAGCTTGGGAAAAAATGCTTTTGTATGTCTGTCCGTTAGATTGTCCGACAGTTCTGTATAGCTCAAATATTTCAAACGATTTTCGTGAAATTTTGTGAACCGGTTCGTTATATACTACGATCATAGTAGATTTTTCTTTTCGATCTAGGTTAAATTCCGAATTGAAGCTGTAATCGCTGTAATCGATATGAGTGTGCCTTAGATGTGGGTTGGGTGGCTGAGGCGGGAAATTTGTTTTTTTTTCAAGTTTTTTGTTTTTTGCCATCGTAGAACAATATGGCTGAATATTTCAATGATTCGGGACCGTAGTAGTTCAGTAGGTACAATACAAAATGATCAACCAAAGCGCAAAGTGCAAGTACTGCAAGTATAAAAACTTTGCAACTATCAACACTCTGCTTGTGTTGCATTTTACGTTTTGCATATGGTAATGAAATGTTGTCCGCATAGAAAAAAAATCCATTTCTAAACTTGCCAATGAGGAGTTTTCCTATGAGACATCTATGGTCAAAATACCTGTCATTTGCGTTAGGGAGACGGGCTGTCAGCGTATAGCTAAGAAGATAGCGATAGCAAGGAATTTTTATTACTGTATCAGTTTAAAAAAACACTGACCGATGAAAGGTTAAGGTTCAAATTAGTTCGAATTATCATCAGTTTGACGTGTATTTTGAACAAACTCTATGGTAAGAAAACTCCTCATTAGGGTTTCACAGCTCTCATCAACAAATATCTTTTCCCTCCACAAACTTGTTTGCCCTCAGTGACGCGTGAGACGAATAAAAATGTACACGCGAGATAGGGACAAAAAATACTTATATTACGCTTAGTCCTGTTCACATATACACGTTTTGACATATACGTATCCAAAGATATTAAGTACGTATCCTTATTCTTAAATGTCTGTGTACGTATCTCGCTTTCGTAATGACGTTTCCTTTCCATAGAGTTTTATAGAGTTGGTTGAAAATGCCTGTCAAACACACTGTCAAACTATGCTGTCAAATCGGACTTTTTGGCGGGAACTTGTAGAGAGATGTTGTGTTTTCATTTTTATTTTCATGAATTCGTGTATTTTGAGTTTTATTGCGTATTATCGGTGGTATTTTATCCAATAAACATCAATCATGTGCACCAGTGAAGTGAAATGAAATGAATTATGTGTATCGTGACTTTACAAGTTGTCTCAAAAAGTCCGTGTAAAGTTTTAGTACAATGACCACCATTGTACTAAAATGAAAATGAAAATGATATTATATAAAATTACACGTATGAAATGGCTGTATGGTTGAAAAATAACCCTCGCCTATCCTTTTATGGATGAATAAACTACTACTACTACTGTCAAATCGTGTACTTAAGGTGAACGCACACTTATCCGAGCCGAACGCGCCGAACGCATCGAACGAGACGAATTTTAGAATTCTGTATATGAAATATTATGAAAGCTCGCACACTCGCCCGCGTTGAATCGTCCGAATCTGGAGAAGATTTCCTATACAAATTTTTAAATTCGTTTCGTTCGAAGCGTTCGGCTCGGATTAATGTGCGTTCACATTTAAGGTTCAAATTCAAATCTCTCTACGCTGTCTACCTACAATACTCATCCTACTCATTTCTAAAGCCAACTGTACTTGTATATTACGTTCATGACTGTACCTAACAATTTCATTTGGTTTCATTTAGCCGTCAGCAGCATGTCAGCAGGAACAAATTGACACAATTTTATATTTGCAATGATTTTGTTGTCATTGACAAATGTAACTTTTTGGCGGGAAAGTGACGTTGCGTTGCATTTGACGTTTTTGGCGGGAACTTGCAGAGTGACGTTGCGTTTTCGTTTTATTTTCAAAAGCGCGGCATGTGCAATCGTTTACATACTTTATATACATAGATTTGATTTTAATTTTGATCACGAAGAGAAAAATGTTTTTTTTTAAATGAACTCCTCGTTGAGCACGATAAAAGTATGTACATAATAAGTATGATTTTTCTTATAAAAATACATTGAGCTATTATTACTACGTATAGAGAAGCTATCAAAAGCAAAGGTTATGTCCCATTTTTTTAGAGTCAACTAAAGTTCTCTTTAGCGCTGAAATAAAAATTTGTCGTCTAAGCAGACAGTAAAAACACGTAGCGATATCAGAACGCTTTTAGGAGTATTTTTCTCGCAAACACCGTGATTTTCACGGCGCTTACGCGTTTCATTCATCGTTCTACAGCAACAATTGTGGCCGGATGGCTTCACTTGAACGGAACATAGTTGTGATGTATGGCGTCTTCTCTATACGTAGTAATAATAGCTCAATGTAAAAATATAGTGTTAGTTTACATTTCACTTCTTTTGTAAGCGCGTTAGGTCGGCTCTCCAGCATTCAATGTAAAAATAAACCTCATCTCAATATGCTCTCTCTTCGAGCAGGTCTGTATAAACGGACCTAATTGCAATACTAAAGTCTGGCATACGAAAGTAGAACCAGAAAAAGCGCGGCGAAGTTAAAAAAAACTAGATGTGGTATCACTAAGTATAGTAGGAATAAATTGTTTTGATACTTTACCAAAAAATAATATAAATATTAAATTATGTTTGATTTCCAAAGTAATATTTGCATGTAAATGAGTTAAAATTTTACATAAACTCGTTATATTCTATTTTTATATAGATGCTTATAAATAAATAATACTCTATATATTCTATTTTTATATAGAATGCTTTTAAATAAATAAATAAATATCCTGGGATATTCCTCACAAACGGTTATCTGATCCCAAACTAAGCGTACTATATACAGGTTGTTGTTTTGGTCAGCGACGAGCGACTCAGGGTCGATAATACAAATGACACTGGTGCTAAAAAAAATATAAAATAAATACTTTATTTTTTTTTATAATAAAAACTAGCTTCTGCCCGCGGCTTCGCCCGCGTGGCCTACAGGAAACAAATGACATATTTTTCTTCTTAAACAAACATTATAAGCGCTCTCACTCCCTCTCAATTGAATATACAAATTATCATTATCCCAAAGAAAGCAATAATGACGAAGTTCTCCGTAAAACTAAACTAATCTCTTGGATGAGAGTACTCGAAGCGTGTGTGAAAAGACCTAAATAGGAGACAGCCAGAAGTGGATAATAAATAATTTATATTGATTACAATGAAACGCCTGTCAAATTCCGATGACAATACAATATTATGGTGACATCGAGCTGAACTGATGATGGAGACGGAAGGTAGACAAAGTATCTTCTCAGTGACTCTCAGTGACAAAACATAGAATGATGAAGTCTGGACTCATTTTAATAGTTTTACAGTACCAATTACGTATTTTAACCGAGTTAAAAAAAGGAGGAGTTTCTCAATTCGTTTTTTTTATGTTTGTTATCTCATAACTCCGTCATTTATTAACCGATTTGAAAAATTATTTTTTTGTTTGGATGGGTACACTTCCCGTTTCGTCTCATTCTCAGATCAGGATTTGATTACTTCTTAGTGTACTTTGAAGTCGCTTTAATTTTTTTGTACACACACCGTAACTGTTAACAGTTCAAATTATATAAAAGCTTTAAAAATATCTGTTTTACTACGTGTAAAAAACCCGCACTTATTACACACGTGTTATAAAATAGTACCTATACGATACTCTTGACTTGGCGGCCCTCTGTGGCCGGCGCAACTTCAACGCAAGCATAGTCTAAAAGCTTGTTGTTTCATCCAACGTAATGTTTGACTGCGAAAAAAGAGATACAGCATCAGAGCCGTTGGTTATCAGTCGGTAAATTCCGCTGATCACTCGCGGCCGCTTCGCTAGGTCGTCATTCATGATTTCGCATTCATAAAACTTGTCACAGGAGTATACTTCTTGTGAAAAAATCTTACAGGTTTGTGAAAAAAAAGTTAGTTATTTAGAATCTCCAATACATTTGCAAGCCTGGTATCTCAATGTTTTCTTTACTTTTACAATTTATAGGTACATTAGATATGGCCAAAGTTCAGGCAAAAACGCTCTTTTTCGGAGGCTTTGACTGAATTTGTTTCACACTTTTTTTAAATTACGCCTAGATACACGGCTAGATATAGTGCACAAGATACTAATTTGTTCAAAACATTAAACGAAAAATGTTTAACAACGCCGTAATAATTACAGAGGTTTTGTATGAAAAGTATGACGAATTGAGTCCTCTTAAGCGCACACACTTTGCACGGCGTGAAAGAGACTACTAAAGTCACACTTATGTCGTAATATACTTTTTGGAGTTCCGTACCTCAAAAGGTAAAAAAGGAACCCTTATAAGATCACTCTTCTTCCCGTCTGTCTGTCTGTCCGTGTGTCACCACCGATTTTCTCAGGAACGGGTGGACCTAGCAAGTTCAAATTTATACCAGATACTGAAGTCTATAGTCCTTATTAGGTGTACAAAAATCAAGGTCCTGCTTCAACACGATAAAAAGATATGGGAAAATTTAGATTTTCGCGAAAACTTGTAAGTACCCAAGTTTACCTTAATTTTCAATTTTTTTTTATTTTTCGGAATGTTCCTTTTAATTGTGCTGTAAAACCTTGCTTTTAACCAAAATTGTCAATTCCAGGTCAACCGGAAGTAGGTACCCTATAGGTTTTGGGTCGAAAACCTATATGGCTGTTCCCGTTGACCTAGATACAAGAAATTTGGCAAAAAGCAAGGTCTTGGCACAAGTAAAGGGAAAATTCCGAAAAATAAAAATTTGAAAATTAAGGTAAATTTTGGTACTATTAAATTTTGCGCCTACGATTAGGTACTACTACGATTTTGCAATCGATCCAAAGGATTCAAAGAATAAAACTAAAAAGAAGAATACAAATCGATAATTTTCGAAGAAATTTCAACCCCCGTTTCACACTTTTGTGGGAAAAATTTCGAAAAATCCTTTCTTAGTGGATACTTACACTTCACAAATAACACACGCCCTAAATTTAATGTCTCTAGGATCAGCAGTTTAGTCTGTGCATATGTCTATATATCAGCCAGTTAATGAGTTAGTCAGGACCTTGAATTTTGGGGATGATTTTGTAAAAACTGATACACGTGTCGTGTCTCATAATTTTAATTGAAGAGTTTAAGAAGAAGATTGAAGAGAGAAAATTGGTACACAACCAATTTTCGAGTTAATCGACACCTAGAATCAAAGTCAAAGTCAAAGCCATTTATTAAATTAAGGCCCTTGTAGGGCGCACTTATGAAGGTCAAAGCTACTCAAGCTCAGTTCGTAAGTCGGCCTTCAATTTATAGGTTACATTTAAAAAAAAAAATGGGCTATATGATTGGCAATTTTTTATTTTCAACATTTTCTTTTTATTTACACAATAAAGTATAATACGCAATAACAAACCAACAACTTACACACGTGATCAAACTAAATTCAAACCCCTTTTCACTCTGACATTTAAGGACTTTTCATACATAACTTTATCCCCCTTTTCACCCCTTTGGGGTTGGAATTATCAAAAACGCTGAGACACCTGTAAATTAATTTTCAATCGTCAGCCTAAATACAAAATTTGAAGATCCTAACTTCATAACTGACGGACTTTCATACAAACTTTCATCCCCTATTTTACCCCCTTAGAGGTGGAATTTCCAAAAATCCTTTCTTAGCGGATGCCTACATCATTAGAACTATCTGTATGCCAAATTTCAGCCCAATCCGTTCAGTGGTTTGAGCTATGCGTTGTTAGATCAGTCAGTCACGGTTTCCTTTTATATATACAGACAGAAGACAGATAAAGTATAATACGCAATAACAAACCAACAACTTACACACGTGATCAAACTAAATTTAAACCCCTTTTCACCCTCTTAGAGGTCGAATTTCGAAAAAACCCTTTCTTATTGGATACCTGCACTTCACAAAGAACAGACCCTCCAAATTTCATGTCTCTAAGACCAGCGGCTGAGCGTTGATATATCAGTCAGTGAGTTCCCATACCTAACTTCATCCCCTTTTCACCCCTTCGGGGGTGGAATTATCAAAAATGCTGAGACACCTGTAAATTAATTTTCAATCGTCAGCCTAAACACAAAACTTGAAGATCCTAACTTCAAAACTGACGGACTTTCATACAAACTTTCATCCCCTATTTTACCCCCTTAGGGGTGAAATTTCCAAAAATCCTTTTAAAGTGGATGCCCTCACTATATAATTATAAATTTAGTGATGTTTACTCTGACATTTAAGGACTTTTCATACATAACTTTATCCCCCTTTTCACCCCTTTGGGGTTGGAATTATCAAAAACGCTGAGACACCTGTAAATTAATTTTCAATCGTCAGCCTAAATACAAAATTTGAAGATCCTAACTTCATAACTGACGGACTTTCATACAAACTTTCATCCCCTATTTTACCCCCTTAGAGGTGGAATTTCCAAAAATCCTTTCTTAGCGGATGCCTACGTCATTAGAACTATCTGTATGCCAAATTTCAGCCCAATCCGTTCAGTGGTTTGAGCTGTGCGTTGATAGATCAGTCAGTCACGGTTTCCTTTTATATATACAGATAAAAATATTTTTTTTTTGAAAATCATGTAATAAGCTAAAGTGTAGACATAATACTCAACGGGAGTACGAGGGAGTAAAGGGGTGGGGCGATGGCGGCTTGCGCCTAGCTCTAGTCTGTGCAAGGGCCTAGTAACCATACTTTGCAGTAATTTTATTTCAAATTGAATAAGGTATTTCTCAACATATTTACAGTATTTAATGGAATTAAGTCCATTTTTGGGGAATATATATTTTGTACTACCGCTCCTGAGTCGCTTGTCGCCGACCAAAACAACACCCTGTATATTCAAATTTAAAATTGTGGTAATTTTATTTTTTCTAGTTTATATTTATTTTACCTTCGTAGAACAATATGGATAGATGTTTCCGTGATTAGCGACCGTAGAAGTTCATTTAGCATATTGTAGAACATTAATGTGATCGAAAGAATGAGAAGGTGGACACTATAACACTGATTTAGCTATAAAGCCATCATGAATAAAGGGTTAGTATCAAAACTGGTTCTGGTAAACTAGTTGACACTTTTTATGTCGGGTGACGAAATAGAATGTTGCCATGTAAAGAGTTTCAATTGCAGCCAGGCTCAACTTTCGTTTGCCAGACTCTAGCACAGAATCTATATTTTGCGCCCATTTCCAGGGCTACAGCTGGATATAAGCATTTTAAGGCGATGATAGCTCAGTGGTAGTAATGTCGAATACCGAGACGACAGTCACGGGTTCGAATCCTACAGTGAGCTTGAGCTTGCGGTGAAGGAAAAACTCGTTAGGAAACCTTAGCAAGGTGGTAGGGTACTTTGTAGTACCTATCTGGCTGGCTACCACCCTCAAATTGAAGAGCCATTTGTTAACGTTCATAAGTGCCTTATCAGGGCCTAAATTGAATAAATGCTTTTTGAATTTGAATTGAATAAATTGAAAATCTGTCGCTAAGGACCTATCGGTGTGTTCCGATAGCTGCACTTGAGAGCTAGTTCCTTCTAGGCTTTGTGTGCTTACCACCATCGGCCACATCATCACATACCATGGTGAGATTGTGGTCAAACACGAGTCTATAAAAATATATATAAGACTAAACAAAAATTGTCTTGAGACAGTCAAAAGACTTGATTTTGCTTGTTGGCTTTAAATAAAACAATGCAATATTGAAATATCATAAAATCTGCATTTATTATCCTCTACTGCAATTCCACTTTATAAAGATTACCTCTTAACATCACATACTTTTCACCGTCAATGTCTATAAGTTCTAATTTCTGTCCCACAGTTTCTTCTACCACTTCCTCAGATGCTATTTCATCATTTAATATTAATTCGTCCTCTATACCTTGCACTTTAATTTCAAAATCATCACTTGTTTCTCCATTATCATCATAAATTTCGATTTCTTCTCCATTATTCTCATATACTTCTATGTTATTAACAAAAAAATCACTTGTGGCTACTGTGACCTTGTCTTTGCCTTCGATCTCTTGAAAATCTCCTACGTCATCATTAAAAACGTGTGCATTCGTTTCATTCGTTCCTGTTTTTGCTTTCACTTTATTTCTCTTAATAACAGCTCTAGTTGTGATTATACTGTCTTCGCTTTTTATTCTATGCTCACTTAGCTTAGCCTTTTTACTTATCTTAGCGCTACTCTGCAACTTTCGTTTTAAAGGTGCTGCTCTTTTTTTACGACATTGGAAAACTGGATCAGTTATCAAATTATCAGTAGGATCATCCAACTCTTTATACTTTTTATGTGGATAATCATACAAATCTACTTTTATAGTTTTAAGTATTTCACTATCAACAAGTGAAACATCTATTTTCATGTCCGGGTATACATATAAGTTTTTCCTAAGGCGTGGAAATTGTTTAATTTTTTTCATTTTAACGTTGTGGATTTTTTTGGAATGGTCAATGAGGAAGTCTCGGTGGGAGAACCGTTGTCCACATTTAACACAGTCGTACAGCATGGCTGGTGCGTGTATCTGTTGAAAAGGGAAAGTTACTCAATATTTTCAATGTAATGGATATAAGATAAATAAATAAATATCCTGGGACATTCCTCACACACGGTCATCTGATCTCAAACTAAGCAGAGCTTGTACTATGGAAACTATATCACTGATATAATACATATACTCCTTTTTGTTTGTAAATACATACCTAATATACATAATTACTACACCCAGATTCAGGACATACAGACATGTTCATGCACACAAATGCATGTCCTGTGCGGGAATCGAACCCACGACCTGCGGCGCGATAGGTGGAATCTTAACCAACTGCGCCAACGGGCCCGTCAGATGTTTTAAAGCAAGTCTTATAAAACCCAGGTTTTAAGATAGCTCTGGCTCTTTTTGTTATATGACGTTAGAATGTGACGGGTATATCGTATACCTAGGTTTTAGTAGAATGAGGGCTACCGTGTCTGTGGCCACAAATTGGCACCACTAGGGAGTGGGTGCTATCCACAGATATACATCTAAATAGATGACGCGAGTGTATGTATGACGTGTGTGAATTGTAACGTTAGTAAGTGCCTTATTCGGGCCTATATTTAATAAACTATTTTTGAATTTGAATTTGAAAAATATTCATATTCATTTATTTTGCAACTAAGCGTAGTAAAGATCTTGTTCTATTACACAGTACACTTAACTTTGTTACCTTTTACAGGCAAAGCAAAAGTGTAGTTTACTATTACTAATTATAATAATAATTGAATTCCTAACATTTAAAGTAAATATTATTATATCTGGTCATATCATAATTATAAGTAAACATTTAACTATTAAATAAATAACATAATAACTAACTATCCCTTATTGCTGCAAATTTCTCAATATTGTTGCAACCACGTACCATACACGTACCCACATTTTAATAGAAACCACCAACATTTTAATAGAAACCACCCACATTTTAATAGCAACCACCCACATTTTAATAGCAACCAACTATTTTTTACGCAACCTCCAACATTTTAATAGCAACCACTTCATTTTTACGCAACCTCTAACATTTTAAAAGCAACCACCCACATTTTAATAGCAACCACCCACATTTTAATAGCAACCACCTCATTTTTACGCAACGTCCAACATTTTAAGAGCAACCACCCACATTTTAATAGCAACCACCCACATTTAACAGCAACCACCCACATTTTAATAGCAACCACACACATTTTAACAGCAACAACCTTCAATCAACGTTACCTTTAATATATGATTCCTGCATCGGCTCAAATACCTAAACGCAGTGTGGCACACGGTACAGTGGTACGGCTTGCGTGTGTGAGTTTGGACCACATGGTCGACGTAACTGTACACATTAGGCCAGGAAGTTGGCCGGTCGCAGCGGTTGCAGTCGTATTTATCGAGGAAATCACTGCTATGGCTCCTCATGTGCTTCAAGAGATACCCTCTTACTAGCTGATGGTTTAAAATTTTAATTATTATTATTTCTAAGTATACAGGTGGTTGTTTTGGTCAGCGACGAGCGACTCAGGGTCGATAATACAAATGATACTGGTGCTAAAAAAATACTTTATTTTTTTAATAATAAAAATAAAATAAATATTATTTGGAAAATCATGTAATAAGCTAAAGTTTAGACGTAATACTCAACGGGAGTGCGAGGGAGTAAAGGGGTGGGGCGATGGCGGCTTGCGCCTAGCTCTAGTCTGTGCACGTGCCGAGTGACCATACTTTGCGGTAATTTTCTTTCAAATTGAATTAGGTATTTCTCAACGCATTTACAGTATTTTTGTACTACCACTCCTGGGTCGCCGACCAAAAAAACATCCCTGTATAATAAAAAAAAGGTGTTGTAAGTTATATAGTATTCGGCGCCGGTCCCACGGCGAGCGGTCTAGAGTTCTGCGATCAGAATTCTACGTGTTTTCTTCTTGACCGGCACGGTCGATGTGTGCAATGATCAAAAACTGAACGCGGAACGCAGAACTCTAGAACACTCACTGCGGGCGATGCTAGCTCAGTTATAATGTCCGAATACTACAATGAACATGAGCTTTCGGTGAAGGAAAACATCGTGAGGAAACCATAGAACGGTGGTAGGGTACTATGCAGTACCCGCCTGGCTGGCTACCACCCGCAAGTTGAAAATCTGTCGCCAAGCACCATTTCATCCTAAATCAACTTCGATTCCCAGTTTTGATAATTACATTTTTGAATATATAGTATTAGTTAATTTATAATGGACAGCAAGGGAGTGGAACTTGCTTCTGTGATTCCTGACTCATACAATATAGGCACTTTCAAGGCCAGTGTGAACATTGAGCTATTATAACTACGTATAGAGAAGCTATCATAAGCTAAGGTTATGTCCCGTTTTTTTTCGAGTCAACTTAAGTTCTCTTTAGCGCTGAAACAATAATTAATCGTCTAAGCAGACAGTAGAAACACATAGCGGTATCAGAACGCTTTTAGGAGTATTTTCTCGCAAAAACCGTGATTTTCACGGCGCTTACGCGTTTCGTTCATCGTTCTACAAGAACAAGTGTGGCCGGATGGCCTCACTTGAATGGAACATAGTTGTGATGTGTGGCGTCTTCTCTATACGTAGTAATAATAGCTCAATGAGTGTGAATAGGTTCCTTCTGGGTAAGCGTGTTCCATCTTCGGCTTCGTCTTCGTCCCTTATGGGCGGGTCAGTGGCCAAACGCAAGCCCATTTAATAAAAAAATGAAAAGTTTTTATCCAAATCGGGTTCGGAAACTCCTTTGAGCATTTTTCGCTATTCCATATACTTAAGGTTGTATAGATGAATTACTTACGAGTACTCCACATATGTCGCATAATTTCATCCTATTGGATAAGCTTAGGCTGGAGGTAAGGTTACGGTGTAGTTTCTTGTGGTGTTTTTTCAGTTCCTTCTCATTGTTTAATAATGTGTTACACTGGAAATTTATATACACATACACAAATTTATATATATACCCAACTGATATGGCTTACCGATGTACCTGCGCAGAAGATACATTTTCAAAGCGCGGGAAACGCTATTGGTCGGAAGCTGCCGCCATGTTAGCGCGCGCCGTGCGGAGGGGCGTGACTTGCGAGTGAGACGGAACTAACAGCCGCAGTGTATTATGAACCTTATAGTATTGATCTAAGGTTGTAAGTTTTAAGCATTCTTTCGTTAATCTTCGGGGCCACTTTCTTTTCTGTGCGAACGAAGATTCACGACGCGCCATATCAGTTGGGTAATACTGTACATAGGCGCACATATCGCGAAAGAGAAAATGTTATATGGTGATGTTAAAGATAATAAGCCTCTTACACGATGACACGTTGGTTATATTTTAATTCAATAAACTTGGAAGCAAAAAAATTCAACTGATTTATTGGTCACACAATATAATAGTTTAAGGCGATGATAGCTCAGTGGTAGTGACGTCGGATACCGAGACGAATGTCCCGGGTTCGAATCCTACAATGAGCTTGAGCGTAAAACATCGTGAGGAAACCATACCACGGTGGTAGGGTACTTTGTAGTACCCGCCTGGCTGGCTACCACCCTCAAGTTGAAAATCTGTCGCCAAGCAACTATCGGTGTGTTCCGACAGCTGCACTTGAGAACCAGTTCCTTCTAGGCTTTGTGTGTGCACCACCTTCGGTTGCATCATCACTTACCATGGTGAGATTGCGGTCAAACACAGGTCTATAAACAATAAAAAAAAAGTCCAATTAAACGACAATAAAAATAACAAAAAATACACATAGAGTACTAACATAATCGCAACTCCTAGGGTATACCAAACCGCTGCTCCGGGAGCAGATATGAGTTTTGTATTCCTTTTCACTATCGAATATCTTTCTACAGTCGCGGCAGAAATTTCTGCAAAAAAAAAAGGAAAAAATTTAGTTATGAGCCCCAGCAGGAATACTACGTCAACCATACAATACATGTATGTAATTATGTATGTATTGATTTGAAGATACGAGACCTCCAAGTTACGCAAAGGGGTTTGAAGATTTTGGCATTTCTCTCGTCCGCCATATTGTTTTTTTTCTTTTCAAAATGGCGTCCACTGATAACTTTTATTAAAATCAATAGCTGACATTAATACCATCAAGAAATACTCTGTGACAAAACCTCGTAGTGTCACGTTTCGTCTGACTCTGATTGCCAAGTCAAGAACACACGATGCAGTGATTGTTCCAAATCAGTGCAAAACCACTGACTAGTTGCGTAATTTTATTGCTCGGTATTACTACTCTAAAGGGATATTTTCTCGATGGTCAACGTCCGGAAGTACTTCGGTGTAGTGGCGCGTAAGATAGTCTCTCGGTCGGGATTGTAATCTGATGCTTGTATAGAACGCTTTTAGTCGTTTGCATCAAATGAAATCATTTTTACAAAAACAGCTGTGACTTCCAAACTGTACCAGAATAAAACAATAATACTTACTCAAAATGGTACACCTCCGGATGGTAAGCCCGTACGGCGTGTTTCTGATACGCTCTCCTTGAATAGAACTGGTAGTTGCAGGTGTCGCACGCGTGCTCACGGCTACCTAACTTAGGGTCCATTGGACTCTAAAACAAGGGAAGGATCATCAAAATATAAAATAGGTCTTCACAAAGATTTATGTAGATTATAGTGAGGTCGCTCAACAACGGAGTCTGGTTTTCCTCAGGAGATAGGACAAGGCCGAGAAGATGTGCTATATCCTCCGTCTCGCTTACCCAGAATATGCCTATTCACTCTGGCTGTCGGGAAACAGATCCCGGAAGTGAGTTCCATTCGTTTCGAGCTTGTTCAAAATATTTTCGTCTTTCGGTGTTTTTGTGTCTTATCCAAGGCTTTTGACTGTATCCACCATGAGTTACTGATCAAGAAATGACATCATTTCGGCATTAGAGACATCACACTCGATTTTATGAATTTATACGTGTGTGAAAGAATTCAGAAGGTCGATGATAATGGTAAAGTATCCACAGAGATATCAGTTACGATGGGTGTCTCACAAGGTTCCATCTTTTGACCTTTACTTTTTCTCATTTACATTAACGACTTAACATTCCTTGTAGAAAAAAATCGTATATAATATGAATGAAGGGACTAATTCCTTTGTAATCCATGATTTATAAACAAACTTTACCTCGTTTATAATAAATACGAGAAAAAAACATATGAAAAAGAGTTTATTACAATAAACACTAACAATATACTTGTGCATCGTAAGCTGGTGCTTGTAGAGGGCGCTGAGAGCGGTGTACGAGTGGCCGCACAAGTTGCACTCGTACAAGTACACCTGACTGTAGTGTTTACGCTGACGGTGGAATATTAAGTTGAACTTTGATCTCCTGAAAATAATAGTACATTATGATACATGTGTGCAAAGTTGGTTATTAACACTCGAGGCGAAATTAAGCGCGTGTAATAATCAATGCACACGCGTGTCATACGACGTATTTCAACACACTTGCGAGGAAAAAATCAGACTTGTATTTATTTAAGTAGATTTTTTGATAATATTCAACCATACAATGAGAACGTTAACAAATATGGCGCGCAAGTATTTTTTTACCGCTGTGTGCTATCATACTATTTTACCCGTTTAAATTAAGAATGCACACATATCACTTACTGGTAAAAACTTATGATAATCGGGATTATACCTAACATAAAACTGTGCGGTAATGTAAAGTAAAAAGCACTAGGGCGTAATAAGCTGCATTAAGATACTAAAAACGGTGCAATAAATGTCCCTTTATGAGCGAGTGTGTTGAAAAATATTTTCACTTACATTATTTCATTACAATAAATACATTGGAATTCTGATTTGATTTGATCCTTGTATATGCATAATCTTTTGCGTTTATGTGCTACTGCACTGCATCTGAAATAATTAAATACAATTAGGATTTATAAAACAATACTTAACGCTATTTAACTTAAACTACCGACACGCTATGACGGCCGTTTTGACATCCCTTATCGATACCAGAGTCATAAAGAGATAATTACTTTATGTTTTCGGTTGCTTCGAAAAGCAAATTCTCTTTTGTTTATGAAATCGTGATAGCGTGACATAATAAAGTGATAATGTAATAATACATCTTTTTTTACTGTGTATAGTGGCCTGTGTTTAACCGCAATCTGACCATGGTACAGTAGTACCCAACTGATATGGCTTACCGATGTACCTGCGCAGTAGATACATTTTCAAAGCGCGGGAAACGCTATTGGTCGGCAGCTGCCGCCATGTGTGCGGAGGGCACTCACGCGCGAGTGAGACGGAACTAACAGCTGCACTGTATTATCAATAATAATAGTGATCTAAGGTTGATTGTAAGTTTTAAGCATTCTTTCGTTAACCTTCGGGCCGTACTTTCTTTTCTGTGCGAACGAAGATTCACGACGCGCCATATAGTTGGGTACTACTGTACGTGGTCGCCATGAGAGAACCTTTCTACCCAATCAGTTATCGGCTCTTCGAGCGATGTGGCCTACCCATTGCAACTTCAGCTTACTAACTCTACGAGCTATGTCCGTCGTTTTTGTTCTCCTACGAATGTTCTCATTTCGGACCCTGTCACGTAGCGAAATTCCGAGCATAGCTCGTTTCATAGCCCACTGAGTGACTCTGAGCTTATTTATGCGGCCAGCAGATATACTGTTACTTCATAAAATGTATTATTTTAATACACTTAGCTACAAACAACTTACCTACAAGTAAAGAGCTTCGAACACTGTTTACATTTGTAATGGTAGACATGGAATCTAATTATGTGATTCCGTATACTGTCTTTTGAAGAATTACATCCGAGACATATATCGCAGTAGAAACGCTTCGGCTGTAAAGAAGTAACAAATAAATCAACAGTTATTTAAGAGCGATTTCGCACTACGTCCGGCCCGAATCCGTGAAAATACGATCCGGAATAGTCGTAGAACTATTTCTATGGTACGTTTATGCACTGGATGATGGATCTAATTTCCGTCATCTGTACGTAGATTACGTTACTTGGTTGCAATAATTTTCCGATTGAAACAGCCTCAAATATTACAAAATCGTAGATTTATCGATAAAGCTTTGAATTTAGACTATACTTTTGATTTTATTATACGGAGCCGAAACAAACATGTACTCTCACTATATTGCTTGAGGAAGGGGGAATTATATCTACACTTTTTGAAATGGTTCCATTTCCAATAAAGCACTGTTTGCATTTGCAGTTACCAGAATGTAAAAAAGTCACCGGAAAACCTCTAAATTGAACCGGTTTCAATTCGAAAATGATTGAAACTCATTTCAACAAAGTCACATAATCGTCCCACCGATTTCTCTCCGTCATCCGTGAATGTCCATTTCGGAGTCGGAGAAGATTATTGACGGACCGAAGTAGCCATAGTAGGTAGTTGCATGAACAGTCTCGCACTGCGTCCGAACCGAATCCGAGCTGCGTACGAGCAGAGGCTTCGTACGTACAATAGCATTGCAAGAAGTTTGACGCCGATGGCAAGGACTCATGATCAACGTGAACGCTCTGCTGTTGTTTTGCGTAAAATGACGTCTGAATTACGGATTTGGATCGGAGGTAGTGCGAAAAGCAATATCCGAATTCGGTCCGAGTTTTCAAGATATGTATTTTCTCGGATTCGGATAGGACTTAGTGCGAAACCGCTCGAAGAGTATGCAAAATGTGAGGAAAATTCCACCAGTGGATTTTCGTTGAGGATAAGCTCAGAGATTAATAATATGAACCTTGCCAGTTTTTTTTTAGTTTTTTTTGGGACCCCGTACATTGAGCTATTATTACTACATATAGAGAAGACACCACACATCACAACTATGTTCCGTTCAATTGAGGCCATCCGGCCACACTTGTTATTGTAGAACGATGAACGAAACGTGTAAGCGTCGTGAAAATCATCGTGTTTGCGAGAAAAATACTCCTTAAAGCGTTCTGATGGCGCTACGTGTTTTTAATATCTGCTTAGACGACTAATTATTGTTTCAGCGCTAAAGATAACTTAAGTTGACTCTAAAAAAACGGGAAATACCCTTTGCTTATGATAGCTTCTCTGTACGTAGTAATTAATAATAACTCAATGAACCCGTATTGGTGAATAAAATCGATCGAGTACATGCTATGAAGTAATTTTTATGCTGATTCTGTCATAATTTATAGTTTATTCTAATGATAATAGTTTTTTTTTATTATAATTTATTGGGTATGTTTTTGGGTGTAGTAATTAATTTTGCATTAAAATTATTATATTTTTATTTTTCTTAACAGTAAAACTTCGAAACGTGAAACTTTACGAGGTTTTGTCACAGAATATTTCTTGATTGTATTGATGTCAACTATTGATTTTTATAAAAGTTATCTGTGGACTCTTTGAAAAAAAAAATGGCCGACGAGAGGAATGCCAAAAACTTCAAACCCGTTGTTTCATAGTCGACATCCATCTTTATCCTAACTATAAAATTAAAAATTCGAAAGTTTGTTTGTTTGTTACGCCTTCTCGCCTCAACTACTCAACGGATCATCATGAAATTTGGCATGCAGATAGCCTATGGTATGGAGAAGGACATAGGCTTTTTATCCCGGGAACGCGGGTGAAACCGCGGGGGATAGCTAGTAATAACTTACCCCTTTATTATCTGCCATATTTTTGAAGAAATCATCTCGATTTTGGAAGTACTTGTTACATTTAGTACATGCATTCTTGTTGTTTTTTGACGCATACATCTGTTGCGGAGATAATATTTTATACTCGAAGTGTGCTTTTAGAGAGTTCATCTGTGCTAGAGTGCTCTGCGACACTTTTGGGTGTTTCTTCTCGTTATGTTGGATCACGTCCAATCTGAGAACAATAATAAATATTAGTATTTTTTACAAGTTTTTATTTAGTTTCACCCTGTCCGGTATTCGAATCTTGCAAGTTAAATTTAACACACTTCCCAGTGTCCGATTGAGCTGAAATTTGATATACATTAGTATATTGGATGACAATGCAAGTACGGGCAACAAAAAGTACAGTCACAATAAAAAACTTGTATTAAAAATGTTTTTTTTTTAACAAAAACTTGTTTATACCGGGTGATTATGAATTACTTGGCTATTTTTATTCCCTCGGATCAGAATCACTAATAGAACACATCCGTGCAAAAAAAAGAACCTTTTTTTTTCCATGATTTTGTAGTAAGAATATCCTAAATACTCCACATTGCTGGATAACGTTAACAAGTAGATGACCTTGAACTTCAGCCGGTAGACGTCACCGGAACATTGAAATATGCTGCGGAAATACGTGAATACTTTCGTAACGCGCACGAGGTGAAAATTGTGTTTAATACCTACTAAAATTTCACCATATTATTTTTCTATTTTCCATTCACAAAATTAAGTAATATCAGTAATAAACTCTTCATAATGTTGTTTACATTTCGAGTATTTTGATTAATAAAAACTGTCATTGAATCGAATCTGTCATTCATTAAAATCTTCTAAATATTTTTCATTATTACATAATTCTATTTTTCATTTTCACTAAGGAGGAAACTTATCTTTCAATAATTATTAACAATACATTAGGCAGCCCGCACGCATCATACAATCGCCGGCCGACTTTATGTCGGAAAGAGAAGAAAACTTGAATGTCAGCTTTGTTAGCAGAAAACAGCATAGTTTTTAAAACGTTTGACTTGGTTAATAACCCTTAAACGAACCTATCCTAGAAATAAACTCTAAAATTGCCTATTTCGCTAAAAAGGTCTGATGTCAGTCGGTGGATCCAATTTTATAAGAGAATAAATTCTTTCGATTTGAGAGATTCAAATGTTCTTCTCATTTGAATTCCTTACTAACAAAGCACTCGTCTTACAAAGCCGCTCTAAAGGCCTCAAATCGGAATGACAATTGGACTACCGATTGTCTGACGTGTGGAAGCGTCCTTATACGAAACCTCTCTTCCCTTCTCTTTTAATTTCATACAAAGAATCAAAAAAAAAATTGCAGCGTGTGCATCTGTTACGGCATGTTTAGGTGTGCGTTCAGCTTAATACTTCATGTCAACCTATTTGAAATAATTTCTGATCATGGAAAAAAATATTTTGAGTTGCGCACGCAGGTATTCTCTGGTTACTGGTTGCTAGGGCAACGTTTTAGAAGATCAACTGTCGTTTCTGGGTGATACAAAATATTTTTAATTTAATTGAATAATTATGGAACTCTCTGGAGTACACTATCAGTTTGTTCAATGGAGGGCTTCTGCCTCACACAAGATGCCGCGCGGCGCCCGCCATCCCACCCAACTGTGCGCTCTGTGGTTGCAGATCACTGGAAGTTTGTTATTTAAAACCAAATAATAAGTGGTCAATAAACTGCAATATTCAGTTCAATGTGATTTTAAATTAGCCTTAAGTTGACCCTAAAGTTTTAAAGTGTTACAAAGATGCATATGCTAGAATTGTGATACGATTAGTATGTTTGTTATTGAGTTCATAATAAAATTAAGTTACCGTATTTTTGTGGCTTCATTTTATAAATTTTAAACGGGTAAGAATACCTAGAGTTATGTATAGGATATTTAATTTGGATGATGTTCGTGTTTTCGCATACATAGGCAGTATCTAACATTCTCGGGTGTTGACAGCTAAGTGACGTAGCGCATTGGCGCGCGGTACGACCAACGATTTCGTAATTTTGAGAAAACTTTGGATCGTCATAACTTTATTTTTTTCTATAAAAATTATATCTAAAAATAAAACATGTATTTTTTTATTTTTATTAATGAGTCGACTCCTTTAAAATAGCTAAGTAATTCAAAATCACCCTGTATATCACATTTTCATAACAAGATAATGCATGAGCTTAGCATTCTTGGTTATTTTTTTTAATTAGATCTATGTCACCTACTCATGCGTTATGCATGTGTTATTATTTTATACTTCTGATTCCTTTAAAAAATTGGTATTTAAAAATTACATTAACAACCACCAGACAGACAAGAAAGCGAGTTTATATGGTATTATTTGAACTTGCAATTTTTTGTCGAACAAGTAAGCGAATTAAGCCTTCTTTAGGCAGGTTTATGAAGCTGCACGTCATGCGTGATGCTGCGTAAACTGGCTGTCGTTCTTTTTTAATGTTTTTAAATCTGTACTAACTTAGCTCTTAAGATTTGTGTACTTACTAACAATCTATGGACCCTGTTGTCTGAAAATAAATGCATTTTATTTTATTTATTAAATAATTGTGAAAAATAAATGCTATCTCAAAAATCATAACATCCCACGGAATCGCAGGATAAAACACCGGGCGGAATTTACTTAAAAATTAAAACATTAAAAAATTACCAGCAATACTTACAGCGTATACATGGTCACACTACATATTTTGCACGTATATTCATACGCGTGGTTCTCAGCTTTGTGTATATCTAACTGTTGTTTTGTAGTAAACATATTCTTGCACACGTCACATTTATGGTCACCGTGTACCTAAAATTAACCATAGTGCTGATTCTATTGGGAACTTCGAAGTGGTGCGTTGCGTACGATGTAACCTTGTCTGTGCGTACAATGCACACTTCAAGAAAAAAATAAACAATAAACAAACGAACTGTTCCGCGGACCGCAGACGACTGAGTCGCGTTGGCCCTAAACTGACTTTTTAGGGCCAGCGCGTTGGTGCCATTTCATCGCGCGGTTGGCCCCGTCCTTACGCCAGTAATATATAAGGTGACTGGTAATTAGTAAACGATACTTAGACAAATGATTGAACTCATGATAACAAACAACATACACAAAGAAACATATATTTTTTTATTTACTTAGCACATGAGCCCGTAATATTTAGTACCTAACAAGAATAAAAATACACCATCGGCTTTTATTTAATTTAGTTATTTATCCCTATTTGTTTCTTTGATAAAGTTGTTTGTTATCATGAGTACAATCATGTCTCTAAGTATCGTTTACTAATTACCAGTCACCCTAAATAAGTCCATGGCCCTGATTCTGTTGTTTGCAACTAATTTTAATCTCACTATGTCTCTTTCTAACAAAGAACATAAGAAAAGGATGTAAGAAATTTAGTCCTGTCAAATTACTTCAATGCTTGTTTTCAATGTAAAGGAGAATGACCGTTTTCTAAGGGGAGTTGGGCCCACTTCGATTTTTTTTGTGTCACAATGATTTATTTTTTATTTTGTAGATAAAATACTATATTTTCATAATCAGTAAACAGTTTTAAATTTCTGACCCGGGTTAACGAGTATTTTTCTTTTTTCTGATGCAGAATTTAAGGTTATTAAATGCAAAAAATGGTTATTTACATACTTTGTTTTAGTATTTCATTGGTTTAGAAGTAGTAAGTCAGTAATGCCACTAAAAAAATCCATTTGTGTTTATTTTAATGTTTTGCGAAAGATTAAACATAGATATGCTAGACTTTTTGGCGGGAACTTGCAGTGACGTAGCGTTTTCGTTTTATTTCCATAAATTCCTGTATTTTGAGGTTTATTGCATATTATCAGTGGAGTTTTATCCAATATAGATAAATCTATGTGCACTAGTGAAGTGAAACGAATTATGCATATTGTGAGTTTTCAAATTGTCTCAAAAGGTCCGTGAGAAGTATTAGTACAATGACAACTATTTTACTAAAATATGTCTGTTATGGACGGTGACTGATAGTACGGACTATATGAAAATGTTTTATTTTGTAACTAGAACTAGAATATAACCTGACACTAGCAAAAATAAGTCCTCATAAATAAGATTTCATTGCCAAACTTACCTATTAAAAATATAACTCGACACTGGCAAAAAAGTCCTCATAAAAAGGTTTGGTCGTCAAACTTACCTATTTATAATATAACTCGACACTGGCAAAAATAAGTCCTCGTAAAAAAGATTTAGTTGCCAAACTTACCTATTTATAATATAACTCGACACTGGCAAAAATAAGTCCCCGTAAAAAGGATTTGGTTGCCAAACTTAAAACTAAGAAGATTTTATTTTTCATAAAATAAATTAATACTTTTAAGAAATTATTTTATGTTACTTGTTACTATTATTTTAATCATAACATACTGTTGGGAAAATAATCATTGTCATCAAACACAATTATTATTTAATGTCAATAAAAATAAAATGTGTAGGTATTTGGCATTTCTGCTGCATTAACCGACGAATATATCTAATATAACTCTCGTAATCTCGTTTCATCATTACTAGCGTTATTCAACACAAAAAGACTATATATGTAGCTCGTTTTTAACTACGATAAACCTAATTTAACACCTGGCAACATTCGATATTAATAAAACTGTGATCCGTATTGCGTACGGTTTCAGATATCTGTGGTGCGGAAGTGTAAAGGAATTCAAGCGAATATATTATTAATTCTGTTTTTAATCCTCGGGTTAGAAAAATATCAATATTTTGTGAGTGAACATAATAAAATAAGACTTGATTTTTGAATCATATTTGATTAAGACACTCGATGACACAATAGTGGGCCCAAATCTGGTCAATCTCCTTTAGTCGCCATCTATCGCGGTTACGTCTAAATACCCGCAAATGTTGACGGCAAAGATTAATTTGACAGCTTTAAATATGTTCTATCCTTTTTCAATAATGCTTGTAAGAAAGAGATGTGACGTGACTAAAATTAGTTTAGTGCGATTTACAACAGAATCGGCACCAATGTGTTACATTTGCCATACTAAAATGTATAAGGGTGTTTATTTTAAAATCAAAAACAACTTACTTTATGATCCTCCACATGTTTCATCATACTAAAGACATCGTCGAACACAATAACGCACAGCGCACACTTGAACTTGGCCGCCACAAACGATGCCATTTTGGACCTTACGACCTGCAAAGACTTCTGCTCTGTTTCTGATAGTACTGTTATATTTGTATTGCATAGCGCTATGCAGTTCTTGTATATCTGTTGACAGAATTGGGTTTAAAAAAGTGGTTAAAAACTGCACATAGATTTACAGACAATAGAGATGTTTTTTTTACCTAGATAAAAAAAAACTTCAGTTAGATTATCAAAAAATATTGGACACGTATTTATTGCTTTACCAAATCATTGAAAATTGACAAAGATAAAGCGAGTCAAAACTCGTGACTCGTGACGTCACTTTAGAGTAAAAAGTAACCATCAAATGGACAGTCTGTCAATCAGTCAGCTCAAAAGATTGCAACCTAATAACATTACTGTGGTGCTCCATATGAGGCGCTGTGCTGGCAACGGGCGAGGATCAAATATCTGTGCCGTTTCTTCCACTCCTGGCACAATGACGTGTAGATAGTTCACACGCGGAAAAATAGATGGCGTGGCGCCACATTAACCTGCATCGCGCTTAAGAAGTTTTTTCGAGAATCTGCATATACAGGGTGTATTTCGCATGGTAACACAAACTTCGCGAAAAGGCTACACCTAATGCCACTAATCAAATTGTGAAAGTCATTCACCTCGCTAATGATCGGTTATAGAAATTGTCATTTTCGAGCGCGCAATGTATTGTGAACACCGCGATTTAATCGCGCGATAACGTTGTGCCTACGTAGTATGTCGCTGACTGCAGGCGAATATCGCCATAAGACACCGTTTCTAGTTTTATTTACATTGCTACTTTTAGTGAAAGTAATGAATTAATACCTTATTTATTTTAAATCTCTTTGGGTTAGGTAAGAATAACGATTATGAACAGTCTAAAGTAAAAAAAACTCAACATTTTTTTTTTAAAAATTGGGAAAAACCGACGAAAAATTCCAACATGGGGGGGTCCAGAATCATGTCCTGGACCCATGGTATCCGTTTGTGCGGCGATGTCCCTTACACGCTGTATACAACAGTCCGACATGTACAGTTGGACCGCAGTCCCCAGGCACGATGACCCAGCCTAGCGGAAGATCTTCCCTCTTAAATGGAGGTGTCATCCACCTTGCACCTCCATAGACGCCTCTCAACCAGTCTTCAGGCTTTTGGACGTGAGTGATACTCCTGGTGTTGCAAGCGTCAATAGGCTATGGTAAACGCTTACCATCAGGCGGGCCGTATGCTTGTGCGCGCACTTTAGAACTCAATTTAGTTTACTATACAAAAAGATACACTTTGCAATGAGAGAATTCGTTACCCGTGAGGTCTTGACGCCGCGAGGAGTATTCGGAAATACTCGGAGTAGTCGTAAATTAAGTTCTATGGTGCTGATTCTGTTGTTTACAACTAAACTAATTTAGTCTCACTATGTCTCTTTCTAACAAAGAACATAAGAAAAGGATGTAAAAAATTTGTCCTATGCTTGTTTTCAATATAAATTTTGAAAACAAGCATTAAAAGTGCGCGTTGCGTCTCGGTGTGAGCTGACCCTAATATATATTATACTAGCAGCGAATCCCGGCGTTGCTCGGGTTAAAATACATCGCATATTTAGTGGTATAAAAAATATATAAGGATAAATTTTTAACAGATATTATAGATTTATATTTTCGATTTCGATTTGGTTCTTTTAGTTAGATCAATAATAACACTCATACACATTTTGGAACTTTCCAGATCAATCCAAAAAAAAATAGAACTTTCTCTAACATTTTAAATTGCACTCATTTTAGAACTTTCTCGAACATTCTAAATCGATCATAATAACTTTCACTCATTTTGGAACTTCCTAGATCATTCTAGAAATATCTAGAACTTTCTCGAACATTCTAAATCGATCATAATCAATTGCACTCATTTTGGAATTTTCCCGATCTTTCGGAAAATTTCTAGAACTCTCTCTATCATTCTAAATCGATCATAATAAATTGCACTAATTTTGGAACATTCCAGATCATTCGGGAAATTTCTAGAACGTTCTCGAACATTCAAACTCGATTCGATAAAACTGTTATTAGTTTTGGACATTTTGGAACTTTCTAGATGAAGCCAGAAATTTGTAGAACTTTCTCAAAACATGCTATATCGATTATAATAGTTTTCCACATTTTGGAACTTTCCATTCCAGAAATTTTGAGATCTTTTCAGAAGTCCTCATGCGTTAGAAAAGGACAGCAATATATGTTTTAACATTTTCGCCACCCACAACCACCCCCTTCCACCTACCGCGACCAAACTCCCTTACTACCACCTGGAGACCAAGGGGTATTTACCACCCCAACGGGAAGTTGATTGGGGTTGGTGGTGATTGAGAAAACTGCGTATTTACGTACCCACAAAAGCATTTTATATATATTATTAGATAAAACACTCACCCGCAATTCATAAGCCGTCATTTTTCTTTGTTTTGGCTTATTAACTTTTTCTACTTCCTGCTCTTCTATCTCACTCTCTGAACTGCTTTTTTCTTTCAGATCCTTAAAAACATCTTCTAAATCTATGTTTTCTGGTATATTGTCATCTTCTACATTATCTGTGGTTTCTTCAACATTATCTATGGTTTCTTCTACATTAGCTATAGTTTCTTCTACATTATCTATGGTTTCTTCTACAGGTGATTCATCATCATCTTCCTCTTCAATCTTTTTAGTGATTTCTGGTATCAGTTCAACATTATGGCAAACTAAATTGTCTATGACAGGTGTGTATTTAACCATAGAGCATTCTTTATTTTCTGTGTTAACTATGTTATATATTGTATTGTTTTTTAAATTCCAATAGCTGGATGATGAAGTCAAGTGTGTTTTTTCACGGTCTATTGTTTCTATGTCTGTGACAGTCACCTGAAAAAATAAAAGAATTTGTTTAATTTCCTGAAAAATAGCGTTATGTTTTGAAGGTTCAATGTCTGCCCGTTTCTTAATTCTATCATAACTTCTAAATGCTTGATCCAATTTAAAAGTGTGTAGTCTTGTTAGAATACTTAGCCTTAGAATGTGTAGGTACGCAGAGACAGGCTTAGCGCCTAGAGCCTAGCGAGTAGCTTAGTAAAACGAACGTTCTAGAATGTTCGCGACCGGCCGCAGAGCGCGCTTGGCGCGTAGCTAGTCGCTTATCGAAGTAAATAAACGTGTTGGTTTTTTGTCGCGAGGCATTTTAGAAGAAAACTTTTTAAAAGATAACCTCTGTGGAATCCAGCTAAACATTAATCTCCCCATGACTTGACCGTAAATTATTTATCTGATGAACCCAAGGTTTTGTGTGCTTACCACCTTCGGCCGCATCATCACTTACCATGGTGAGATTGCGGTCAAACACGGGCCTATAAAGAGTAAAAAAAAAAAAAGCTATTTTAAGTTTCTAAGTTTTAGAGCTATTTTTGAAAGTGACATCTCATCAATGTACTGAAAAACAAGCAAATTACCAAGGCACCTACCGACCCACCACGCAAACTACATCTCATTGCGGCCAACGTGTATCCTAGCAAGTAGCCAGAATGCATGCTCCTAGGCTCTATGCGCTAAGCAAGCCGCCTAAATGTGCGGACGTAGCCTTACATTACACTCTCCTTATCTACTTTCTTTCAACTCTTTGGTTTTTAGCTTGCAGATATTGTCTCACTGAGTCCGTTAGTATATAAATGTGTGAGTACATGCTCAGTCACCTCATTCCAACGCATTCTGTCCCAACGTATCAATAGACATGCAGATTATCTGTATATGTCACAACATGATACCCTTGCTATTGCAGACTGTATGCTTTGTTTGCTAAAGTAATATTTATTTTGGAAGCATTGTACAGTAGTACCCAACTGATATGGCTTACCGATGTACCTACGCAGAAGATACATTTTCAAAGCACGGGAAACGCTATTGGTCGGCAGCTGCCGCCATGTTAGCGGCAGGGGCCTCACGCGCGAGTGAGACGGAACTAACAGCTGCAGTGTATTATGAACCTTATAGTAGTGATCTAAGGTTGGTTGTAAGTTTTAAGCATTCTTTCGTTAATCTTCGGGGCCACTTTCTTTTCTGTGCGAACGAAGATTCACGACGCGCCATATCAGTTGGGTAATACTGTACTGGCAGAGACTGGAGGCCAGGGTTGTAGTACCAAATGACTCTACATTTTGTCTTTCCGCTGCCAGCACAGTTAGATCTATTTTTTTTTCTGAATTGCCTTCACTTGCAGTCGCTAGCCTTTAAGCAAATGCATTGTGTGATTGGTACATGACGAGATAGGTAGCCAGTGCCAATAATTCTCGCTTAAATAACTTGGGTCTCTTATAAGCCTGATGATAATTTTATTTTTTTTCTGTTTATACACAAAGTTGCTTGGCGACAGATTTTCAACTTGAGGGTAGTCGCCAGCCAAGCGGGTACTACAAAGTACCCTACCACCGCTTCTATGATACCATAGTAATATCAGAAATAGAACTACTATACCTCATTCTTGATGATCATAATTTCTCGCATAAACAAAAATGCTCTTTTTGCCTTTCTTCTAAACGCCCAGGCCTTTTTGATATGGACAGAGCACTCAAGGCAGAAGTATGTTGGATAGCCATCATCGTCTTTCATCTAGAAAACAATATAAAATAAGGTCATCACCATAATCAACTGCTCCCTAGGTGTTAGCTTCAGTTGGGTTTTAGACCCTAATGTGGGTGGTAAAGGGGTCTAAGCCGGTGAGGAGAGCTCTCGACATGCGCTAAGGGGATAGCATAGTCCAATACACAGGCCCAGAGTGCATTTACACACTTCACATGCCTACGAATGAAACAAACAAGTATTTCCTAGATCAGTGTTTCTCAATCTTATTGATTTTGCAACTCCCTTACAGGTTGAAAAATTCTGGCAAGCCCCTTGTCAGACAGACAAAGAATTTATAAATGAAAAGACTATGATAATAATTTTCTTTATTTTGATTCCTTTACTTATTAGTCTGCAAAGAAGCCGCGAGAGGTTTGCAACTAAGTAAGAGGTAAGTTAGACGCCCCCTTGTGCAAAGTCTACCTCTTGCTTTCCTTGAAAAACACTGTCCTAGAAAAAAGTAAGTCTCCAAAGCTTTATTTTTATTATTTTATTCAAAGAGGCTATTATGTAAAGAATAAGCTTAACAACAACTCTTTTCAAACATAGTTTGATAATTATCCTGGGACTTCTTCACATATCTGTGCTATGGTAACCAGATAACTGATATACTACATATACTACTATTCTATTGTACAAACATACTTCATATACTTTAGTCTATGATAGCCATCAGAATAAGCCACTGGCCAACTAGAAGCTATCACATTCATAAATAGTACTAACTTCAATTCCCGTTAAAGCCTGATAGCCCATCTTCAGCGTTTTATTAAGAGGCTCCAGTATACCCTCCTTATCAGTGGCGAGACATCCTCGACACACCCTTAAATCCCACATTGCAATCTGCAATCTGTGAACAAGATTCAAATTCAAATGTATAGTAAGTATCATAGCATGTACAGTAAGAGGCACGAGTCTTGAGCATGAATTGACACCTGCGCAGTCGTAAATTTTTCGGTCTGTTAGGATCGATGTGAGTCGTCTATTGTATTCTTGCGTGTCATTTGGCCAAAAGTGTACATGCGCAAGCTTGCTCCTACTACTGCCCATCTGTGCTCATGACTCGTGCCTCATACTGTAAGATGTATTCTCTGTTGGATATCCAAATATAATCATTATTATAGTCCAAAGCAAAGCCTGGGAGACAGGATGTGAATGTTGGAGACGTTAAGGTGTACATTGCTCTATGAGCAATCAACAAAAAGCATACATATGCAGTTTCTTGCTGTATTCCGAACCGGTGGTAAATTCAACTGTATGTACCAATGTAACGTTCATAAGTGCCTTACTAGGGCCTAAACTGAATAAATGACTTTTTGATTTTGATAGTGTGGTAGCCAGACCATCAATAAAGCGGTGTAATCAGTGCAATACAGTGAAAAAACAAAGAACTTTCCTTTTAAAATAATATTACAATGAGGCCGCCGAGACTGCATTTCTGACACCTGTTAATATTGGGCTATTCTCGGAAACGGAAGGTTCAGTATTTTCTAAGGCATAGCTTAGTGTAAAGTTCCTTGGTTTTTCACTGGATTGCATTGATTACAGGTACAGAAACAATGAGCTCAAGTTTTGATCTCCAAGGCACTTTTGTCGACATACTGGAATTTTTGGATTTGAGTTATTGTTATAACGTTAGACATACCTTTGTTTTTGTAAGCCTACAAAGTTCCAATACTTCTAATTCATAACGTAATTTATAATTTCAGTTAATCTGAACATATAAACAAACAAATAAGCGGTCGAGCGAGACAGAACATTTATAAAAAAAGAAATACAGAAAAATAAAATGCGAACGCACCTTCAAAAAAATTATGACAAAAATATGAACCAAAGAGAATGAATGAATGAACAGTAGTTCAGTGATCTTTCTCGCTCGAACGTCAAAATGCGAAATCGGTAAAGTTTCCAAGTAAAATCGGTATATGAAAAAAATAACAATATTCATTCGAATGTTTCTTTTTCCATTCCTTTCTACAGAATTATAAGTATTTTTTTTCGTTTCTCACTCGCGCTTGTACTCGGTTATTCGTCAGACGATATTTTTATTGTGAGAACTTAATCTTCACTTCTAATAATTTCCGTAGTTTTGTACCACAATATGTCTGGCTGTATGTCTATGACCTTTGCCTGCCTGCCTTTTGGTGCATGAAAACAATAAATAAATGTAATATTTGCATAGAAATAAAATAACTAAGTAAATATTTGTTTGTTTGTTCCTGGATACGTAGTAGTAATCTGTGGTTCCTGGCGCCATTCAAATAAGAAGTGAAGTCCATCAGCGATATATTTGGCAATTATAAACTGTGCTATTTTTTTTTACCGATCAATCTCCTTCGTGTATCCTCTATAACCCTGACACTGGCGGAATTGTGTAAATTATACACACCTGGCGCCATTCAAATAAGAAGTGAAGTGAAGTAATTTTAGTCATTTTTGTTTTACTCTAAATTAGAATAGAAATTATGGAATCAAAATTACATTTAAAACACCATTGAACATTTTTGTTATTATCCTAAAAACATAACCTCAATATGAGTTCTATGCAAGAGAGATTGCAACTAAAAAGGGTGCCTTTGGATACCTGGAATATCCGTGAACAGCTATGCCTAGCTTCAGCAGTGGTGAGGAGTGGAGACCAGAACTGGATGTCGGTTTCCCGCGCTCTGAAAACTGTGGGGGAGCCAAATAGACCTCAAGATTGGTACTCTCAGAAGAGGTTTGTTTTGTTTACAAGTGGCTGTCAAACTCTTTTGCTTTAGCCATAGTTTCTAGTAGTTGTTTTATGAGCTATATACCAGGAATTATATGAAATGATATCCTAAAAGGTTGCATGCATAGTCTAGAATGCTAAAAGGGTTCTGGCACCCATGTAAATAGGTATATAAGATTGCCACTAAAATATACTTGTAGATTAAATTATATTATTGTTGAATACAACTAGAAAGAAACCAACCAGCCATCTGTACTATACACTTGCCCCCTTATTCATAAAGTTATCAAACTTTGATTAGCTAAAATTCCGAAGTCTTTATCTGACAAGTGACATTTGGTGATCAAAAGAGTGAGACGGGGTACACTATTACACTGATTTAGTTAAAAAGCGATTATATATAAGCATATATAAGATATATATAAGCTGAAGCAATTTAAGTCACTAGATCAGAATAAGTCCGCTGGTCCGGACAATATCCCTCCGGTACTTATTGTTAAATGTGCACAAAGTTTGGTGACTCCACTTATGCTTATATATAGGAGATCTTTGAATGAAGGTTTGGTTCCAACTATTTGGAAATCGGCTTATATAACACCCATTCACAAAAAAGGACCGAAAAACAATGTTGAGAATTACAGACCAATATCAAAGTTGTCTATTTTTGCCAAGGTCCTTGAAAAAATTGTCCATAGTCAACTTTATTCCGCAATCAAACAAACACTTAAGGAGCATCAGCACGGTTTTATGAGAGGCAGGTCGACAACCTCTAACTTACTACTATGCAGTAATTTATTAAGTGAGAATATGTCTCAGCCTTCTCAAATTGACGTTATATATACTGATTATAGCAAGGCATTTGATCGGATTTCCCATGAATTACTTTTGCTTAAACTTCGCAGTGTAGGCATTAGAGGTAACCTATTCAGATGGTTCTCGTCGTATGTACGGAACAGGTGTCAAACTGTCGTACTCAATGGTTATACTTCCTCTGTAATGTACATCCCATCAGGAGTACCTCAAGGATCTTTGATTGGGCCTTTGCTTTTTACAATTTTTTTAAATGATATCTTTTCTTGCTTCCGACCATGGAGGAAAGAAAGAAGCGGAGGTGCCGCAAGGCAAAATCTCTTTAGAAAGAAGCGTCGCCAAAATGCGGGTGAGAGGGGGACGAGGTAGGGCGATGGCTCCTCCCCATGACGGAAAACCTGCCCATTATTTGTAAATCCATCTAACGGTTAATGGAATTATTACAGTGTAACTGAACTAGCTATTTGTCATGTTAGTTCGTCTACTCGCCACTATGGCGTAACATAGCATGAAACTTTGTTCCAGAACATACTATGTGCGTTAGTATGGCCGGACCACATTATTTATTATTACCCAACTGCGGGCGAAAGCCTAAAGGTGGGTAATGGCCCTGATTCTGTTGTTCACAACTAAACTAATTTTAATATCACTATGTCTCTTTCTAACAAAGAACATAAGAAATTTAGTCCTGTCAAATTAGTCCAATGCTTGTTTTCAATATAATTTTAGTCGCCATCTATCGCGGTTACGCCTAAATACACGCAAAATACGACGGCAAAGATTAATTTGACAACTTAAAATATGTTCTATCCTTTTTCAATCATGTTCGTAAGAAAGAGATGAGATGTGACTAAAATTAGTTTAGTGCGATTTACAACAGAATAGGCACCAATGTGTTCCTTGTATGGAGTATCGGGTCTATAGGGTAGGTAGGGTAATTAGGTAGGTAGACAGTAAATCAAAAAGATGTTAAAATCAAAATGGCAAAAAACGGAACCCTTATAGATTCATCATGTCTGTCCGTCCGTATGTCACAGTCACTTTTTTGAACTATACCTATACCTATACTGTTGAAACTATACTGTTGAAACTTGGTAAGTAGATGTATTCTGTGAACCGCATTAAGATTTTCATACAAAAATAGAAAAAAAACAATAAATTTTAGGGGTTCCCCATACTTAGAACAGAAACACAAAAATTTTTTTTTCATCAAACCCCTACGTGTGATGTATCTATTGATAGGTCTTCAAAAATGATATTGAGGTTCCTAATATATATTTTTTCTAAACTGAATAGTTTGTGCGAGAGACTCTTCCAAAGTGGTAAAATGTGTGTACCCCCCCCCCCCCCCCTGTAACTTCTAAAATAAGAGAATGGTGCCGATTCTGTTGTAAATCGCACTAAACTAATTTTAGTCACATCACATCTGTTTCTTACGAACATGATTGAAAAAGGATAGAACATATTTTAAGTTGTCAAATTAATCTTTGCCGTCTTATTTTGCGTGTATTTAGGCGTGACAGCGATAGATGGCGACTAAATTTATATTGAAAACAAGCATTGGACTAATTTGACAGGACTAAATTTCTTACATCCTTTTCTTATGTTCTTTGTTAGAAAGAGACATAGTGACATTAAAATTAGTTTAGTTGTGAACAACAGAATCAGGGCCAATGATAAAACTAAAAAAAATATATGATGTAAACATTACCATGCAAACTTCCACCGAAAATTGGTTTGAATGAGATCTAGTAAGTAGTTTCTTTTTAATACGTCATAAATCGTAAACCGCAATTTACCTTAATTTTATTCAATATTTTTGGCGTTTTTTTTCCTTAGCAAAGTTGTATATTACACGGAACCCTCCGTGTGCGAGTCCGACTCGCCCTTGGCCGGTTTTTTTTGTTTTATAGAAATCATTTTCATCGAAATTAAGTGAACATATTTTTGAATACTTTGTTGGTGTCCAGTTCGGTTTCTTTATTATACGTATCCATGCATTTCTAATGTCTGTATTAACAGGGAATCTAAAATGATGACAAAAAATAAGTTACCATTAAGAAAAAAAATTACACGAAGATAATAAATTCGATAAAATAGTGTCTTGCTGGTATGGTGCACACATTTTTATTTAATCATTTAGTACTACTACTTACCGACAGATGGTGCATTTTTATTATTTTAAATTCTTCTTGTTTTATGTATCAAGGTATGTAATTTGTCTATGAAATATATTATAGGAAGCAAAATAAACTTAAGCAAGCTATTTGAGGCGAAATTGGTCACAATAATGTGCACTGATAATGATAAAAAGACGATATTGATAAGAAGTGGTTAGAATGCATATATTCGACAACAGATGTCTCTAGCTGCAATCTGGCGAAAAACGAGAAAACGTGATTTAAAATGAAAATATTTTTTTTAGGGACTTATATGTAAAATTTTATGCCATCAATATGTTTCAGTTTTGATCCTGAACAATTTTTGCATCCAACAACAGCGCACTTCATTATTAAAGCAAAATAACATCGCACCCGAACGGGATGCCGATTCATTCGAAACTAAGGTTTTTGGTCCCGCCCACTGTGACGTCATGACCTAATTGATGGCGCGTGACCTAATTGCCTTGCGGCATCTCCGCTTCTTTCTTTCCTCCATGCTTCCGACACTCTAAAATTATTTTATACGCAGACGACATGAAGATTCTTTGCTCTATCAAAACTCCAGATGACGCTTCTCGTCTACAAGAAGATCTTGATAGATTTCAAAATTACTGTATCCAAAATAAATTAGACCTTAACGTCGCAAAATGTTATACTTGTTCATTCACACGTAAACCTCAACCACTGCATTTTAACTACTACTTAAAACAATCTTTAATAACAAGAGTTTCCAAAATTAGAGACTTAGGTGTAACATTTGATTCTAAATTGCTGTTCGATGATCACATTAACAACATAATCAGTAAAGCTTCTAAAGCCTTGGGCTTCATAATAAGGATATCGTCAGATTTTGCCTCAATTAAGACACTTAAAATCTTGTATTGTGCGTATGTTCGAACCCATCTTGAATATGCATCTCAAGTTTGGAATCCAAATTACAATATACACTCGAACCGAATTGAAGGAATTCAGAAGCGTTTCCTAAAGTATTTACAGTTTCGCAGTAATAGATACATCGCTGGCTACACATTACGTTGTAAAATAAATCATATGCTTCCTCTGTACGAAAGAAGGCGTATTGCAGACCTAACTTACCTACTCAATATAGCAAATGGTATGGTTGACTGTCCAGAGCTGCTAAGCCGGCTGGGACTTCGTGTGCCAGCTGCTAGTACTAGAAGGCCCATCCCTCTTTATGTTCCGTTTGCTAAGTGCAATTACAGGCAGAATGAATTTATCATAAGAGCTTGCAGTAGTTACAATAACCTGAGCAGAAATATTGACATTGATATTTTTAATACCTCACTACATCGCCTTAAGCGATTGCTAAATGATTTCTTCTTTGATGTTTGAGCATTATACTTATAATTAGTACAAAAAGAAGAAAAAAATTGGATGTTGCTTTATGGGTGCTTGGTGATGACATCCCCTAGTACTTATGTCAATTGATGATGTTATGGTTCACCTGTGTGTGTGTGTGTGTGCCTCCTCCTGTCTACATTCTTATTACTACTTACCTCTATTATATGTGTGGAAACTTTTAATTAGCTCTCAATATTTATAAAATTATAACTTTGTAATTAAGAACCTAGCTGTTAGTTTCCCTAAGATAATAAAATAAAAAATAAATAAAATAAAATAAATAAAAATAAGGGGGTTATATCAATGATATTATAATAAGGTTAAGCTACCTCCATACTGAGCGGCTTTCAATTATTTATAGCGCATGGCCACATTTTGTTTCACTCGCTGCTGTAGCCTACTTTTTTTATCTATATTATTATATCATGCATGTAATGAAACAAAGCTAGCTAGTTGAACACTGATTTATTAATAATGAATATGTGGGTAGATGACACATCAAAGTACCTCCAGATCTTAATACTATTATAACATCTTTCCCCTTTAATTAACAAAAGTAGTTTATATAATTATCCTTAAAAACCATCACCCTTATAAATAAAACATTTGTGATTCTCATGATACATTAGTAGTAATTACTAGTAATCAACATAAAAACTACTACATTAAATAGCTACGGCTAACCATTCTAAATAAAGTACTTAGTTACACATTACTTATCCTCATTAGTAGATATAGGTACATATTTATGTATTTGTCGAGATATTTTTTGTTTTTAAACTTATTTATGCGTATCCATTTCCGCAAGGAGCCGAGCCTTCCGTCTAGTAATACGGCCTGAGTTTTGTTCTTGTTTATCCATTGGTGAACCAAGAGTATGCTTAGATTCGCGACTGTCAACTGTTGCCTCCGGGCCCGGTTTTACAATAATCGGTGGAATCGGTGGGATCGGTGGTATCGCCGTGTTACTATCTGATAGCAACTCTGTTTTTGGTTTGAATTGTAAAATATGACGTCGATTACGTCGATACTTACGACCTATTGCATCCTGCAATATGTAAGATCGAGGCTCGATGGCTTTATTTACGACTTTCATAAATGTACGGCGGCGACCATCAACTACTACTACTCTGTCATTGTTTCTTAGCGTAGGGAGGTCCCTTAACGATCTGTCATATTTTTCTTTTTGTTTTTTCTTTTGCTCAATTACTTTCTTATAGTTATTTTTGTTATCAACTTTCTCTAATAATAATTTCTTATAGGTAGGCAAACGGGTATTTAATCTCCTGCCCATTGAATTATTACGCTTAGAAGCGAAGTATCGAACAAAAATCCTCGCGATTCGTAGGCCACTTGACAATCAATGTGTGCATGAGTACCATATAATTACACTCGCTGACACGCACACAAGCGCACGAGTAATGTTGCAAGCTAAACGAATTTTTTCGGTAAAATTAACCATCCGATACTAGTGAATGAAATTGGAAGTGGGTATTCATAAAATTAATTAAATAGTTTAAAATGTTCTGCGTCTTAGATAATTTATCATAGACACAGGCCTGTTATTTATTTATTACAAGTTTAATGGTTATGTTTCATGTCGGGTATTTTAACATAGTAACCAAGACAATGTGCAAAGCTATGAATGATCGTACAATTTGTAGTAGGTATTGTTGGTAATGATAGGTTTCATATATGATAGGTTGTATAGGAAAAGAAGATTACGAAGTATTTAGGTATTTAATTATCATTATCGTATAAAAGACGAATAGCGATACATTCTTATAATATCTAACTGAATCTATACTAATATAATATTAATATTTATAATACAATAAACCAGAAGAGTTTTTTGTTTGTTTGTTTGAACGGGTCAATCTCTGTAAAAAAACTACCTGTAAAACTAATACTGTGTAAAACTACCAGTCTGATGCGAAATTATTTCACTAATATGAAGCTACATTATCCCCAGTATTATAGGCTACTTATCCCAAGAACGCGGGTGAAGCCGAGGGGGACAGCTAGTCAGTTATAATAGCTATAAGTAAAAGAAACAACTTATCGGACTCAATTACTTACTCTACTTCCTACTCTAACAAAATCAGTATCAATTACGTAAAACAACACAAATTCGCACACAAACAGCTGGCAACACTTTGCTCGAAATCTGAGTGAAGTATTTTTATTTTTGAATTTTGTTATTTTAGATGAATTACGCAATGAAATTAGTGGTTTATCTGTGGAATATTACAACAGAATTCTAATCTTTCTTCCCTGGTGAATTATGACACAATTTTACTGCACAAACCGTCATATTTATTATTTTTCTGAGAGCTCCACTCACTAAAACGCCAGTCAGTACACTGACAGCGCGGCGGTCATTTGGAGCCATTATGGCTCCAATTGATTGGATTATGTTTCGCGCGTGTACTTTGTTTCTATGTGTAATAATTCAATGCTCCTGCCCATAAGAATCTGAGCCGGTGAATCTAAATCGTATCTAGGCGTAGTTCTAAAATTTAACAAACTTAATTGATAATTATGACCAGAGCTTAAACACTTTTTTAATAAGTTTTTAACTGTTCTTATTGTACGCTCACTTTTCCCATTAGATTGCGGGTATAAAGGTGACGATGTAATGTGAGTAATTTCCCATTCTCGCATAAAAGTTTTAAACTCTTTAGAGCTATAAGCAGGTCCATTGTCCGTTACTAATTCGCACGGTATACCGTGTCTTCCAAATTGTTCTTTCATAGCCTTGATAACAAAATTGCTACTTATGAAATTTAATTCATTAACCTCCACAAAATTTGAGAAATAGTCAACTAAAATTAAATAATACTTTTTTTTAAATTCGAATATATCAGAACCTAATTTAAGCCAAGGAACGTCTGGTATATTATGCGGCAACAACGGTTCGCGAGCGGGTCTCGCTGCGTGAAGCGCACACGTCGCACAGTCGCGCACCGTGCGCTCGATGTCGCGCGACATGCCCGGCCAAAACATCACGTCGCGGGCTCGCCTCTTGCATTTATCTATTCCTAAGTGTCCTTCGTGTATGCGTCCTAACATTTCCCCCCGAAGTGTCGAAGGAACAAATACCAAATTATTTTTTAATATTATGCCCTCTAAATATTGCATACATTCACGATACGGCCAGAATACACTAATATTTTTTTCAACCTCATATCTACTTCTCGGCCAACCATCCTCTATGTATTTAATTAAATATTTTGACTCATTATCGGCTTTCGTGTGTTCTCTAACTAAATTAAGCTTCTCATTACTAAATTGTATATGTTTAATCATGAAACACGTCTGAATATCTACCTCTTTATTAACGCGATCACTCAATAACTCGGGCAGTGCAGCTCGCGATAGTGTGTCGGCAATATACATGTATTTACCTGGGGTATACATTACTTTAATATCATATCCTTGAATACGTAACATCATCCGTTGAAGACGCGCTGGTATTGACGACAAGGGCTTTTTAAAAATTGATTCAAGCGGTTTATGGTCCGTTTGTATTGTTACGTCATTCCTACCGAAGATGTACTGATGAAATCTTTCACACGCAAAAACAATGGCTAGCATTTCTTTTTCTATCTGTGCATAACGTCTCTGGGTATCCGTGAGTGTGAGTGAAGCAAACTCTACTGGGCGGCCTGCCTGCAACAGTACAGCACCAAGTGCTTCCGCGCTCGCGTCCACCGACAACACAATTGGTACATTATGAGCATATATAGCTAACACCGGTGCACTAGAGATTTTTTGTTTAAGACATTTAATCGCTTCTGAATGTTGGCTATCCCATATCCATTCTGTACCTTTTTTCAATAAACCCCTAATAACTGCAACCGATTCAGAATAGTTGGGAATGAACTTTGACAGGTAATTTACCATGCCTAAAAATCTTTCTAAAGATTTCCTATCACAAGGTTCAGGCATATCGATAATAGCCTTAACTTTCTCATTATCAGGTCTCATTCCACGCTCATCAAATACATGACCCAAATAAACTATCTCCTTAACCCCAAACTTACACTTTTGATCATTGAACTTAATACCTATTTCTCTTGCTCTCTGTAACAGCCGCTCTAACCTCATATCGTGCTCTATTTTTGTAGAGCCCCAGACAATAATGTCATCAGCAAAAGAATCAGTACCATCAAGATCTTCTAGATATTGCCTTATTTTTGCATGAAACATTTCAGGCGCACAGTTAATACCATAGGGTAATCGAAGAAACTGATATCTACCGAATGGTGTACTGAAAGTGCAAAGATCCGCACTCGCATCATCTAATTTGAGCATCCAAAATCCACACCTCGCATCTAGGACACTAAAATAACACGCCCCTTGAAGTCGCGCCGCTAACTCGGTAACGGTAGGTAGCGAAAAATGAGCTCGACGTACTGCACGGTTCAAAATTCGTGGATCTAAGCATACCCGTATATCTCCATTTTTCTTTGCCGCTATTACTATAGGATTAACCCACTCCGTTGGATGATTTACTTTTCTTACCACCCCTAACTTTTCCATTCTTTTGATTTCATCAAACAACTTATCCCGTAATCCTAACGGAACCCTTCGCGCAGGACATATAACTGGTTGTACAGACTCATCTACAATTATTTTATGAATGCCTGGCATCTCACCTAAACCAGAAAATAAATCTGAATAACTACCAATATTTAACGCATATATCCTTTTGATGAGTCCCAGATCGGTACAACCCTTTAATCCCAAAATATTCTGACAATCCATGTTAACGATAACAAATTTTAAACAATATTTTTTATTTTTAAAATTTATTGTAAGGTAACATTTTCCGATAATTGGTAAAGTATTACCTGTATATGAATGTGCTTTCTTATTAAAAGGTGTAATATATTTTAAACTTATACCTAAACTATCAAAAACCCGTTTAGATAAGACATTTAACATGGACCCTGAATCTAGTTTCAAACACACATTTTTACCATTAATATTCATGAACTCGAACCATTCTTTTGACATATTATGGCTATACACATCATCCTGTATCATATTCACAAATAACATCTCATTATCCGAATCTGAATCTGAATGATGAGATGAATCTGAAATACTTACATTATGCACTCGCTCACCTGGTACCTTCTTAGAACAAACCCGTGCATAATGACCGTGGCCTTTACAAACATAACACTGTGCCTTAACAGCTGGGCACCGGTGCCCATTATCACAATAAACACTACCACAGCTCTCGCACGGTTCACTTGCTGCTCGCCTACGATGGGGTGCCGCCGGCACCGGCACGCGCCTGTTGCTTCGTTGACGACTTCCTTGACGTCCTATATATTTTTCAGCACGTCCAGTTCCTCGTCCAGTCACTCCATCCACCTGCACATTGTGTGCTCCCTGCTCAAGTTGTCGACCCTCTTCTTTTGACATCTCTGCTGCTTCACATATCTGAACCGCCTTGTCCAATGTCAAACTTTCCGTTCGTAGCATGCGATCTCGTACTACGTTATCAGAGATTCCACAGACAACTCGATCTCGTATCAGTCCGTCCGTGAGATTTTCAAATTCACAATATTGACTCATTAATCTTAATGCTGTAACATACTGACTAATAGTTTCTCCCGAGTGTTGATTCCTCGTGAAAAACTTGAAACGTGACATAGTTACATTCGGTTTTGTTCCAAAATGAATGTCAAATTTATTTTTTAAACACTCGAGATTATCAGCACTTTCTTCTTTGGTGAATGTAAAAGTTGAAAAAATCTCATAACCCTCTGTTCCAATGAGGTTCACTAGCAAGCTCGCTTGAACATCCGCCGGTTCTTTAATGACCCCCGAGGCCTTTAAAAACACCATAAACTGTTTCCACCACTTTTGCCACGCATGCGCTCGCGCGGTCGGACTTCCTTCAATTTGCAATTCTGGTGGCGGACGAGCGTGTTCCATACTTTCACACCAGCGTACTATTGTTTTACAGTAATAAAATCCGAATTAATACTGTTGCGTTACCGTTTTAATAATTTATTTTACGTAAAACCGCTGTCACCATGTAATGAAACAAAGCTAGCTAGTTGAACACTGATTTATTAATAATGAATATGTGGGTAGATGACACATCAAAGTACCTCCAGATCTTAATACTATTATAACAATGCACTTAATTTCTCATAAATAAATAAAATAAAAATAAAAAAGCCTTTATTATTCCATTTGCATGTACAAATTGTATGAATAGTAGTGATTGTGGATAATGTTAGTCTAGTAAACATGCCGCCTGGACCCCTCTTCGGGTGAAGGCCTCCTCCAGAGATTGTCACTTGTCGCGATTTATTGTGAGGTTGGACCAATTACATGTTCCCATGGTATCTATCTCGTCCTTCCACCTTGCCTTTGGCCTCCCTCTGCTTCTGTACCCTAGCGGTCCTTTCCACATAGTCACGGTCTTTGTCCACCTGTTGTCAGTGTAGCGTGCCACGTGACCCGCCCACCTCCATTTCAGACCTCTTTTCTCTTAATTTATCATAAACATAAGTAAAGATAGATATTACAAAAAAAAATGTAAATCATGAATACTTTGGGTCATGGTTAAAAAAATAACAATGAAAGAATCACTGGTGAGGAGAGTGACAAGAGTATAAAATTGTATGCACCATGATTCTGAACTAATTATGCTTTCACAGCTGTGCAGCTCAATACGGGGCACTATTAGAAAATGTCGAAACTCCGAAGCGTAAGAAGCGGAACTCTGAAGGAGGGGTGGAGACTCCACAAGAGAGCATCCTCAAGAAACTCACACAGGAGAGGATTGTGGAGATACAAAAAACAATTGCTGAGATGAACCAACAATATGATCAACTTAAGGTATGATAATGGTGCATTTTCACATCAGATCAGTAATTTCAACATATTTTGTGGAATGTCATCTCTCACGGTGGACATAGTGTCTTATAGCCTTATCAATTGTACAGTCGGGCTCACTTATTAAGATTAGACTAGACACCACTGGTGTTACAAGCAGCCATAGGCTATGGTAACCGCTTACCATCAGGCGGGCTATATGCTAGTTTGCTACCTAAGTAGTAAAAAAAGTAAGTGATAATTCAGGTTTAAGCCAAACTTCTTTCACTTGATCTTTGGAATATTTGCAGATTGTGTATCACTTCTGTAGTCACTTAAGGCCTTACCCTACCTCAAAACTGCTCCACCCCGCACGTTTGGTCCTTCATATCAATGAAAGTATTGAATCAATAATTTTGAAAAAAATATATAGTAAAGTTGAGGATATATACTGAGTCCTATATGATGTGAAAACATGAATCCTAAACATTTTCTCGATAGAAAAAAATCACAAACTTCCCTCTGAATTTTACAAAAAAACCGCATTAGTCAATTAATACTTAACCTATACTAATGAAACTTTTTGTATAAACTGTAGTTAGTACAATACGTGTACTATATGATTTGAAATTAAAATTATGTTTTTTTTTAAATTGTTAGAAATTAAAATCCCAAATATTGCGAGTGGCACGAAGCGCCGCCGCACAGATTCAGTCGCGCTCCGGCGCTCGAACGGGGAACCCGCGTCGCTTGCTCTCACGACCCACTTAGATACGTAACTAATAAATTATAAGTGAAGTGTATTTTGTTTAAAATGGGAAATGATCGGAACAAGAAAAAAAAAAGACGGAAATATTGAAGTAAGTACCTACCTAAAATGAATCATAAAATGTGTTTTACCTAGGAAGGCATTTTAGTTTGTATCTACCTTTTTTAAATATCTGTGGTATCTACCAATAAATTGTAAGTAGGTAATTTCCATTATAAGCTTCTCTGACCTCCCATTGTACGGAAATCCTATACAATGCGAGATCAGCTTATACTGGAAATTTATAGTTTGATGAAAATATACCTACCGGACGTGGACCCGTGCCCGTTTGTATCAACCACCTAGCTAAGAAGGTAAGATACCTACTACAATGTTTTCACAACAGCGTAAGCAAAGCATGCACATGTAGGTTCCTACCTACTAGGTAGGTATATACTATGTAGTAAATTGAATTTCTACAATAAACATTTCATTGGTAAATATTAGGGTAGTCGTCCAAGTAATTGGCCACGGTCACATACTATTTTATTAGTATTAGAAAAAGAGAAGTAAAGCCTTTTTTGTTACATAATGCAAATACCAACGTACGTACCTAATCATAATTGCACCTACCTTATAACAGAGTAAATAAAGTTTGCACGGGTTATTAGGTAGGTACCCACCTACTAGGTAAGTATATATTATGTAGTAAATTGAATTACTACAATAAATATCTTATTGGTTATTCTATATATTAGGTTTGAATATTAGGGTATTCGTCTAAGTAATTGGCCACGGTATCATATTAGTAGTATGAAAGAAGAAACGTAAAACCTATTTTGTTACAGATTGCAGATACCAACGGAACACATGAATGCCAGTAGTTCCAAACATGCAAATTAACCTGATTTGACGACTTTACAAACCGTAGAATTGTGAGTTTATCTGGTAATCCGCTTCTCGTTTTATAGGTACATACATACCTACCTACCAATCTCTAAATAATAGGGGTTAAAGTATGAATTTGCCGTTTAATTGTAATAGGTACTTCGAATTGACATAGAACCTTCATGATTTGAGATTTTTGAGTGAAACTTTCACATGGTACCTATGAAGTTCTTCTTTAAAAAAATGTGCAACATTCGATTATCTACCTTCAGTTGTTTTTTTTATTCAGCTTAGACAAGAAAGATTTTTTTAAATGTGCAAAATTCGATTATCGACTTTCTGATACTTCGAAAATTCGAGTGATTTTTGAATACGAGTTCCGACGCGGAACTAACGCGGCAGAAACAGCTCGCAATATCAATGTTGCGTTTGGAGAGGGGACTGCTTATGAACTCACCGTGCGATTTTGGTTTAAACGTATTCATGATGGAAACTTTGATTTGAAGAACGAACCACGTGGAAGACCGCCCACACAGGTGAATAACAATGAATTTAAAGAGATCGTCGAAGCCGATCCGAGCCAAACTACCTAGAAATTAGCGGCATGGTTTAACGATACCTTACCAACAATATTGACTCATTTGCGTCAAATCAATAAAATATGAAAAATGTTTGCCTCATGATTTGGCTGATCTGCATAAAGAAACGCGTGTTGAAAATTGTGTTGCCTTGTTGAATCGATACAGAAATTAAGGAATATTGGATCGAATTGTGACATGTGATGAAAAGTGGATTCTTTACGATAACCGTAAGCGAAAAATGCAATGGATGACCCCAGGTCAAACGCCGCAACAGTATCCTAGAGTAAAGCTTACCAATAAAAAGGTAATGGTAACTGTCTGGTGGTCTCAGTATGGTGTTATTCACTATAGCTTTCTCCGATCGGGTAAAGCAATTACGGCAGATGTCTACTGTGCCGAACTCCGAACAATGATAGCAAAACTAGCAGTGAAACAGCCCCGACTCATGAATCAATCTTCACCATTATTGCTCCATGATAACGCGAGACCTCATACAGCACAAGAAACCGTTTTAACTCTACAGGCACTGCAATTAGAAACCATTTGTCACCCTCCGTATTCGTCAGACCTTGCTCCAACGGACTACCATTTTTTTCGTGATTTGGACAATTTTCTACGTGATAAAAAGTTTTCTTCTCAGGAGGCAGTACAAAATGCTTTCACACAGTTTGTCGAATCTAGATCACCAGAGTTCTATCGCAAAGGCATAAATTACCTTCGTATTAGACGGCCGCAATGTATAAATAATAATGGTAATTATTTTGATTAAATAAATAAGTTAAATTAAAAAAAACTAATTTCAATTTTTCAGTACAAATCGGCAATTTCTTACTTTAACCCCTAATATTAGAGTGGTTGTCCCAGTAATTGGCCACGGTCACATATTATTTTAGTAGTATGAACACAATTGAAGTAAAGCCTATTTTGTTACAGAATGCAAAAACCAACGGAACACAAACAAAAACGGCATTGCTTGCATTGACGTCATCGCTAATGGTATCTGGAGTAAATGCTCCTATAACACAAATATATTGCAGAATTATGTGAATATATTGCGTACTAATATATTACGATTAATATATTATGATTATGTAATAGTACATGCGTGTCGAATAGATAATGTCCTTTTATTGAAGTCGATTAAAAATAATGTCTTCTTTAGGTAAAAAAATAATATGCGTTGGTACTTGTCTACAATATTAATTGTATTAGAATTGAAATTAAATTAAAATTTTATTTACATACCTACTAGATATACAATAACTGTAAATATACCCTATCATATGGCGCTTTAGTACTTTTCAACAGTCATTTAATTTTATTAATTTTGAAAAATGGAAATAAGAACAAACTTGCTGTACCTTTAACTCGGCTCAGCAAAGTCCTAAACTCTTTCAAGGAGCAATGCATACGTTTCTATAATATAGAACCCATAAAATAACCAAAAACTACCTATACATACATTTAAAAAGATAGTAAACCATAAGTTATGCAAGAAAGGGTACTTACTATAAAGTTTCTGAATTTGTAGATGACGAGAATGCATTAGAATGAATTGTTCGCTTCGCAGGCTATTGTTATATAATAATATATCGTTTGTAAATTATAATACTTCTAAGTACACATTTAAAATAAAAAGCTTGCGGAGTTTCTTGCCGGAGTCTTTCTCAGTTCAAGTTGTATTTGGAACCGGTGTAGAGTAAGTTTACGTTCATAAGTGCCTCATTAGGGCCTAAATTGAATAAATACTTTTTGATTTTGATTTTTGATTTATTTCCATACCTAGTTACTAGATGTCAAATAATGGTGTATTTACCCTATCGTGCGGCGCTTTAGTAATTTTCTACAATCGTTTTATTTATTTCCATACCTGGGTCATATAACGTTGTGTTTACCCTATCGCACGGTCGACCGACTCGTGAGTCGTCGTGACCCCTGCCGCGTGATGAACTCGTGCGAGTGAGATAGTTGCGACTGCGCGATGCGGGTGCTGCACGGCCGGGCCGTGAAGCGGGGGCAAAACTTGGATTTGAGCTGGGGTAGTGTAAACTCTTAACTCATAGCATAAAGGGGTAGAGCGTAGCGTTTATTCGCTCAAAGAGCAACCCGACTGGAAAATAACCTCCACCTTAGAAAATACCGCAGCCAAATTACTTTGTTGTGTTTCTGCGCGCGAGTAAGGTCGCCAGAGCTCATTGGAGAGGGGTGAAGGGTCGATAACTCGTGATGCCCCGTGTGTTGCGAGCGTCCACATGGCAACGGTAACCGCTTACCATCAGGCGACTTGTTGGTCTGGGTTTGCCGACTCAAAAAAAAACTCTTTACAGACTGAAATAACAGAAGTCCGCAATCCTGCCACCTCTGAAGACCGTCTCCGAGATGTGTGGACAAGTATAGAGAATAGTAGGCGTGCTAAAGAGCGAGAGAGCGCGAGAGTGGCCGCCTGGGTGCAAGAGCGAGAGGAAAGACGCGCAAGGGCCGAGCGATCGTGGAGGCCACCTGCTCCTACTTCACCTAGTAACCAAGGTAACCGTATTTTATTTACAATTTTGCCATAAACAAATCTTAATATGGTCTGAAGTAAAGATGTTGAGTGGGCACCATCGGCTATGGACATTTGCAATATCAGATTGCTACTGTATTGCCAATCTTGAAGAGCCATTACTGAAGTATCAATATTGTAGAGCTCGTTTCATAATACAGGTGGAAATTTTAGATCGGCAAACTACCTTAAGGGTTAAAGCCATGGGAATATGGTCTTAGGAGACTATCTTTAACCTTTTGAGTTTACTATTGGTATTTACAAAATTATGAAACAAAACTTTTATGGGAAAAGTTTAACAGTATAAGGCACGAGTCGTGAGCATAGATAGGCAATAGTGGGGGCAAGCTCGCGCATGTACACTTTGGGCAAAATGACAGTAGCCAAATGACAATTCAATAGACGAGTCACATCGACTGACGAACCAATCGTGGGCAGCTCGGCGCTCCCCCCTGGTTAATTCCGCCAAACAGACCGAAAAATTAACTACTGCACAGTTGTCAGTTTGTGCTCACGACTCATGCCGGTTGCTGTATTATTTTTTGATTTGTGACGTGTCTAGTACCCTAACCTAATTTGGCCCGATTAACTACCCTGTCGCTGCCCTGTCTAAAATTTCAAACCTGTATATGAAACGTCTTGCAAAGGTTCTTGTAGACGACCGAGATGGCTCGAGAATACGAAGCTCCATATCGTTAACCGGTGCCATGAAATTTTTTCCTTTGAACCTTTTTTGTCAAATCAAAGTTATTTCTCCATTATTCTTTCAAATAATTATTACAGTGACATCAGCGCCGGCGCCGCCATCTTCTCCCCTGCTGACGTCACTGCTCAAGTCCTCTCCTGTGGTCACCACGCCACAGCATATATCACATCCTGCTAATGTTGTTGGTATGTACCTTTGCTTATTATCTTGTTCATTGTAATACGTTTGAAATAAAAAAATATATGATATCAGAGTTTACTTTTTTGGAGCGATGATAGCTCAGCGGTAAAGACGTCACCTACAAGAATTGAGCTGTCGGTGAAGGAAAACATCGTGAGGAAACCATAGCACGGTGGTAGGGTACATTATAGTACCCGCCTGGCTGACTACTACTAGTTGAAAATCTGTCGCCAATCACCTATCGGTGTATCCGCCTGCACTTGAGAGCCAGTTCCTAGGCTTTGTGTGCTTAGCTTTGCACCTTAGGCCACACACAGTAAAAAAAAAGCTTTTTCTCAGTATGGCTGACTTCTGAACCGATGGTAACTTCAGTTTGGACCTTCATAAGGGGGCGTCCATTAATTACGTGAGGTGTTTAGGGGGGGAGGGAGTTGAGCCGAATCTCATCGCAATGTCACGTGGGGGTCAGGGGGGTCTTGGCAAATATCACGTATATTTTTTTCCGCAAGAAACTAAAATTGCGAAATCACGGTAAAATTTTCAAATTTTAGTAGCTTATTTTAAGTATTTTATTGTTCGCCTTTTTCACTGTGATTTTAGACTACGTTCTAACCCCCTTATTAATAAATAATGTGTAAGTCAGTTTTGCAATAACCAGGTATTAAGATAGCCTCATCTCTTTTTGTTTATATGACATTAGAAAGTGACGGATATATTTTAATCCTAGGTTTAACTATACTTGACTTAAACCTTATTTATTAATAAGATGGTAAGAAATTAAAATAATTATGAAATGTATGTTGTTCTTAAATAAATCCAATGCAAACAAGCACTGATTACCATATTTACGCATAAAGTACGCATTGGTATTGAAAAATCTCACATGATATTAGTGGCGTCACGACATCTCACCAAGGGGGGAAAAGTTACTAGGCCTTTGCTTTTTCTTTGATTTTTTGTAAAAAGTGTATCAATCTGATTTTTTACAATGATAGTTCAGTAGGAAGTGACATAGCTTGTGCTATACTATATTGTATACGGTGTGTTCAGAATCGGTGTCTCCGTCGGTGACGGCGCCCACCCTGTCGATGTTGCTGGAGAAGTCGGCGGCGGCCACCCATCACGAGAGCAAGCACGCCGCCATAGAGCACATCAAGAGTCAGCTCGTGCAGATTGAACACCAGCTCAAAGGTAATTGTTTGTTTATATTTGTCTATGCTTATAAATACAAAATGGGTCATTTAAGGCACCTTAAGGGGGCCCTTCATGGCCAACGCGACTTCAACGCAAGCATAGCCTAAAAGCTTGTACTTTCATCCAACGTAATGTTTGACTGCGAAAAAAGAGAGACAGCATCAGAGCCGTCGGTTATCAGTCGGTAAATTCCGCTGATCACTCGCGGCCGCTTCGCTAGGTCGTCATTCATGATTTCGCAAATCATGAACCTTGTTCCAGGAGTATACTTCTTGTGAAAAAATCTTACAATATTGTGAAGAAAAAGTTTGTTATTTTGAATCTTCAATACATTTGCAATGCCGGATCAAAATGTTTTATTTACTTTTTACAGTTTATAGGTACATTAGATATGGCCAAAGTTCAGGTAAAATTTGGGCAAAAACGCTGTTTTTCGGAGGCTTTTACTGAATTTGTTTTAAACATTTTTTTATTTTTGCCTATATACAGGCCTAGATATAGTGCACAAGATACATATTTGCTTAAAACATCTAACGAAAAATGTGTAAAACCACGCCATAATAAGTACAGAGTTTTTGTACGAAAAGTATAGCGGGATGCCTGCTCTTAACCCTTAAAACAGGAATACGTTTTTAAGGAATTTAGGCTACACATTCAATCAGTACACAAAGGTACTAGATCAGAGACAATAGTCAGCATACAACCACAGAGTATAAATATTTATACATTACAGAAACCATCCATAAAATTATTGAAAAACATTCTAAAGCTAATATAGTAAGACTAGTCCCCCGCGGTTTCATCCGCGTTCCCGGGATAAAATGTAGCTTATGTCTTTCTCCAGGCTATCTGCATATCAAATTTCATCGAGATCGGTTCAGCGGATTAGACGTGAAAGCGTAACAAATAAACAAACAAACAGAGTTACAGTATTACCCAACTAATAAGGCGCGTCGTGAATCTTCGTTCGTATAGAAAAGAAAGTATGGCACCGATGATTAACGAAAGAATGCTTAAAATTTATAATCTATCTTAGATCATTACTATAAGGTTCATAATACAGTGCAGCTGTTAGTTCCGTCTCACTCGCGCGTGAGGCCGCTCCGCACACATGGCGACAGCTGCCGTCCAATAGCGTGTCCCGCGCTTTGAAAATGTATCTTCTGCGCAGGTACATCGGTAAGCCATATCAGTTGGGTACTACTGTACTTTCGCATTTATAATTTTAGTATGGATTAGTATAGATTGTCCAAAAAAATATTAAAATAAATCACGTTGCTGAGTTTCTTGCCATTTCTTCTCAGTTCGGCTGACTTCTGAACTAGTAACTTCAGTAACTTCCACATTTCTTTGCCTATATCCTAAGGCTAGGTTATAACACGTATATCTATCTCTGTCTAGCCAACACCCCGCCGCCCGTGGCTCTCGCTCCCGCACCGGCGGTGCCATCAACCCCGGCGGTCGACATAGACGATATAGAGATCAAAGCAGAAGATGTATACGCGTTCAGAGATGTCGATATACATATACAGCCTGTCGCTGCTATGCATAAAGGGAACAACAGGTATAGTTGTATATCTAATTGGTAAAAAAAAAAAACTTTTAAAAGCCATGTACTAAAGACTATTAACAATTGGTACCAAATTATTCTATTGTCATCGGTACTTGATAAATGTGCAATTTCAGTTTAATCTGACGTTTTGTAGTCGATGAAAATTACGTTTGAAGATTCCATTACATACATACAGGTGAAGCTAATAAAAGCGTGTTAGAAAGAAATTGGTGCCGATTCTGTTATAAATCGCACTTAACTAATTTTATTCACATCACATCTCTTTCTTACGAACATGATTGAAAAAGGATAGAACATATTTTAAGTTGTCAAATTAATCTTTGCCGTCTTATTTTGCGTGTATTTAGGCGTAACCGCGATAGATGGCGACTAAATTTATATTGAAAACAAGCATTGGACTAATTTGACAGGACTAAATTTCTTACATCCTTTCCTTATGTTCTTTGTTAGAAAGAGACATAGTGACATTAAAATTAGTTTAGTTGTGAACAACAGAATCAGGGCCATTGTTTTACAAGATTGTTTGTTAAGGTGGTTGCTCTGATTGCCCTTTCCATACATATTTAACTAGCTGAGATTTCAATACACGCATCGTATTGTTTTTATTTGAGCTATTCTTTCGACTTCATACTAGTTACCGGTGTGGCTAATTTTAATTTCAAACAAAAATATCCAACGGAATTACAATAAAACTGGTTTAAAAAATTGCAAATTTTGTATACGTGTGAGTAAATTTTGTAGCGCAATCTAGGCAGGCAATATGGTTATTAGTAAGGTAACTAAGAACTAAGATGTCAAAAAGGAGCCGGGGTTCGAATTAAAAACTACACGACGTGAAATAGATGGCGCTTTTAGTAATTTGACTCTATAGAAATCTATGCTTTGAATAATATTGGTCAAATCTTAGCATAGCTGAAACGGGGCGTTGCCGTTCCGACTAGGGTAGTTTGTTGTAAAGGAAACGCGATGTTGCCAATCATCGTTGCGCGCTTCTTTCGTAGAGATGATTTCAATAATTTTGAAGTTGAATTTGAAATTAACTTTTGCGCGCAGCTTTGCCTGCATGATTTTTTTGTGTAATATTATGAATACCAATAAGTTTTACCACGTATAGTTTTTATGTTAATTGAATATATATATCGAATGTATCTACCTACGTTAGTTTATGCTGCATAAATGATATCAAAGAGAATGTTAAAATATGTCAATATACGAATACCAAAAACATTCCAACGTTTAACTATGACCGACCTAATATCTACTTTTAAAGTAATTAATAATGCTATCCGAAAAAAACAATTTAAACAATTTTACGTTTTTTTTACAAACAAACATGTTTTAATTTGTATGATATAGGTATAAAACCTATACATAATACCTATACGTATTATAATATAGGTACGAAACTTCACCGTTCGTTCGAGGACGGTTCAAGGGATGCGTTCAAAAACCAATACTATTGAAAAAGATTGATTGCTTAGATTATTCATAAATAATAATAAGTAGAAAGTCAATATGTAATATAGTACTATGTATTATACATACCTAAGGTAAACGCTGGTAATTTCGACAGTGTCCCAATACTCGTCAGATTGTAAAAAAATGACAATAATTTAATTTTACCAATATCTTACTAAAAACATTTTATGGCAACATATTAACAGTAATATATTCTATAATTAGAATTACAACATTTAGTCAAACATGTATTGGCGTCGGAATACAGAGTGATCAAAGATAAGCACCTCCAAATTTTGATGTTCTTTGTGAGTTTAGCTACTGAATGTGAATCTCGGCTTACCACGTTAGGGTTCATGTCTTGCTGGATCGGTCGGACATTTTGATTGTGTGATTATTTTGTGAAGTAGTCAAGTAAATTTTCTAACGATGTAACCCATAATATTGTGTTATTTTTATCATTTGGTATTTTTTTCGCGTATGACATTTACTGGTACCTATTAATCCCTGTGTGTACTAGAACTCGTCAAAATTAATACTTTTTTGACGAAAACTGGGACACGTTTGAAAAATTGCATGTAATATCGACATTGTGTATTATTTAAAATACTATACGGAGTTTGAATCGAATTGTTGTCAAAACATATTTCTTGAAAAACTAATTATTAGTTCTTTATTTATTGTTCGATATATGGGGTTTTTATACACATACTTTTTGGTATCAAGTACGGGATTGACGAGTTTAGGTCTATTCGTTTGTGAGTAAGTACAAGAGAACGACCTAGAACTCATAAAAAAATAATTAAATGAAACAAACATTTATAATTAGTCTTATGTTTTCGAGATTATTATGTAATCATTGTAAATAAACAACATTTACCAGATCTATCGCGTACAAATTTTGCGTTGACAGAGAAAAAGTGGATGATAGGTGTCTTATTGAAATCTACAGCTTATGATTTTAATAAAAACGTTCCCTATGCTCGCAGTTGCCTTTCGACTTTCTGTGTTCGGTCACCAGCTGGAACTATTAATTGTTTTGCTCTGCACGGTTTAATTGATTTCTTTATTTTTCTCTCTTTTGTCATTTTTGATAATGAGCAATGTGGCCTGCCCATTGGCCTTTCAGCTTGCTTACTCTACAAGCTATGTTCATCGCTTTAGTTCTCTTACGCAGGTCCTCATTTCGGACCCTGTCTGTAGAAAAATTCTAAGCATAGATCGTTCCAAAGTTCCTGAGTTTATTGAGACAAGCAAAAAGACAGCCAGTAAAAGACAGCAGTAAGAGAGGAAGGGCATAACGGGTTATCCCGTTCGAAATTCGGAGTAGCCCGACTGTAAAAGTACCTCCACCTTACAGAAGATCGCAGCCAAGTAACGCTACGTTTATGTGGTGTTGTGTTCCTGAGGTGAGTAAGGTCGCCAGAGCTCCTCATGGAGCTCTGTGTATGTGATGGAAGCGCTATGCTGGCAGTGTATGGGGACCAGTGGTGTCGCACCACAGGTGTGTTGTTCAGACGCGGCGTGTTGTTGTGGAGGGAGACCCGGTGAAACAGCTGCCCGCTGGCTGCCCGCAGATTGTAGGGTCCCGAGCCCAGGGATCACTTAATCTCCGCCCTGGGAGGCTGACCCGCAGCTTTGCGCATAATCCATGGTATAGTTGGTCGTGCCGGAGGAGGAGACTGGAGTAGACCCAGCCGACTATCATGGGGGGACCGGGGCCCTTCCGACTGCCGCACCAACAAACTGCATCACCTGTCCAGCCATCTCGGGGAATAACACTGCACATTGTTCCTTTCGCTACTGGCTTAAAATGATGGCAAGGAAAAATAAAAGAAAAGGTTCTTCAGCGGCCTTCGCGTTCTCCACACTTTCAGTGGACTTTTGCAACATAAGGGGACTTTACGCTAATATCAATGCAGTCCAGCAACATCTTGAGACTGCAAAGCCAACCCTGCTATTTCTAACGGAGACGCAAATATCCTGCCACGTCAGGGACGATATTTGCTGACGCCGTCTCCATGTACTGGATGTCCGGGACCTGACGATAATATGGGCGCGCGTAGATCACGGTGGCCACACCAAAAGTTTACGCGTGCCTTTACAGGTCCCATAGCGGTCATTTGGACACAAAACGGTTATTTGAGCACCTGCAATTGAAGACTGACAAAGTACTGGAGCAGTACTCCTCCGCGGAGTTAGTGATACTAGGAGACTTCAACGCTCCCCACGTTGAGTGGCTTAGTTCTCGGTCCACTGACTTCGCGGGGAGGACTGCTCACGACTTTGCCCTGGCCTATGGCTTCTCACAACTGGTTCTTTCTCCTACGAGAATCCCAGATATTGAGAGTCATACTAGCTCCTTACTGAACCCTCTGCTGACTACGCGACCGGACAACTATGCAGTATGCAATGACAGTGGATGCGCCACTTGGCTCATCGGACCATTGTCTCATCTGGACGCAAGTGCCATGCACTCGATCTGACTCGCCCCGGCCTCCCAGATGACGACGTGTATGGCACTACAAGTCAGCAGATTGGGATGGATTGCGAAATTTCTACGCATCGTACCCGTGGAGACAGCTCTGCTTCGCATCAGATGATCCTGATACCTGTGCCGCTGTGTGCACAGCTGCCATTACTGAGGCGATACTGGCGGGACTGGAATGTTATATCCCAAACTCGCTAGTAGCTGCAGGGGTGAAGAAACGACGGTGGTTTAATCTGCCCTCTGGTAGTCGCACTTTCTGGACTCTTTCCAAAACTGCTGAAGGAAACTTTTGCCAGTCGTCCTTGCCACCACTACGTAAGTCGGACGGGAACTTGGCCTATTGTGCTAAAGAAAAGGCTGACCTTTTAGGCTCCCTCTTTGCCTCTAATTCGACTTTGGATGATGGTTGCGCCACACCACCTACCATCTCGCGGTGTAACAGCGTTATACCAGAGATAAGCATTACCCAACAAGAGGTCCGGCGGGAATTGCTTTATCTGGACGTCCATAAAATGAGTGGGCCAGACGGCATACCGGCAGTAGTACTGAAGCGGTGTGCTCCTGAATTGTGTCCTGTATTGACGCGTCTTTTCGCACTTTCCTACACCAAAAAGAAAGTCCCGTCTTCACGGAAGTCTGCTTATGTGTACCCAGTGCTCAAAAAGTGTGACACATAGGTGTTACAGGCCTATTGCCATCACCTCCCTTCTCTCCAAAGTCGTGGAGCGAGTGATCAACACGCAACTTGTGAGATACCTAGAGGATACGATCACGACTTGTTGAGCGACCGACAATATGGGTTTCACCAAAGTCGCGCGGTTGGTGACCTACTTGTATATCTCACGCACCGTTGATCACTCACCATCGAGAGTCAAGGTGAGGCAATGGCAGTGAGCCTAGATGTGCTGATCGGGTCGAGTCAGAGCGAGGCAGTACTTCACATCGGGGCAAAGGCTGTAACTTTACAAGTCGCAAGTGCAGCCTCATATGGAGTACTGCTGTCATCTATGGGCGGGGGCACCTTGATACCAGCTTGATCCTTTAGACTCGGTTCAACGTTGTGCCATCAGAATTGTCGACGCGATCCCGAGCTCATAAGCAGTTTAGAGCCCCTAGTAGTAGTAGTAGTCTGAGGAGTTCTTCATTATGTTCGTTATTATGTGTGTCCTACCCTTTGAGTATTTAGTTTACTCAAAGGTTCTACCGCTTGTACAACGGACAGTGTTCTGTAGAATTGTTTAAGCTGATTCCCTGGTGTTGCAAGCTTCCATAGGCTACAGTACAGGCCGTATGCTTGTTTGCCAACTAAGTGGTATAAAAAAAAGTCTCTGTTCCATAAGTTAATCTGAAACTTTGTATTCAAACTTTGTGGCATTCTGGACGTGGATATGTCGTAGCTTCCCAAACGCTTCCCAGTCGAGTTTGCCCATGTTAAATAATTTATCGTAGGCAAACATGGCTTGGTCATGGGATTGGTCTCGAACTCTTACCCTGGAGTCGAACTGAGTCGAACTAGCAATTCAACACTTCGAATTCAACATTTCTATTGAATCGAAGGCTTCGTTATAGACCGCACACGTCAAACATAATGGCCTCAGTTTTCTGTATAATCTGGCAGGCCTTTGAATGTGGTCTATTCGTGAGCTGGAAAACGTCGAGACGATTCGTTATTTATGACTCTCGAAAACAGCTTATTTAAGCGTGGCTTTAATACCGAGCAAATCAATTCCGCAACTAATAAGTGCTTTTGCACTGATTGATAACAGTAGCGACCAATCACGAAGCATGGCTCCCGTATTGTACGTGTAGCAGGATTATTGCTTCATGATATAACTACAAGACACGAGCGCCATCAGAGAAGTGCAGAGGAAGCAGGCGAGGGAGTTGCATTCCACTCGGAACTCAAGTTATCGTGCACGGGTAGTACTAATTACCGTTACTATTTTTTTCATTTGACACCGAAGGATATTGGTTTGGTTATGTTATTTTAGTCTCTTTATATTTTGTTTGAGGGGCAGTATTGAGAAAAATACCATTTTAAAATGAAAATAACATGAACTTTATAGTTAAACAAATAGAGTTCAAATTAGTACTCAAAATTGACGAGTTCTAGGACATTTTGACGATAACTACAACAAATCTGTCGGATACTGGTACAAATGGCTTCTTTTTGTTTGATCAAATATTTGATTACTTTATTGTTTTTCAATCATTATAAGAATATATTTATTGAAAAGATTAATAAATGATGTACCTGTCATTAAAAAAAATATTTTCCTAAGTTTACTAACTACAACGTGGCAGAGCTGTAAACACAGCAAAGTTCAAAATCTGTCGAGTAATGGGCCGTTTACCTTACTTATTTTATTCTATCATGGTAAATAATAAAGTTAGGTACGTACTGATATATTTCAATATTTATCTAGTCTAATAAGTAATAATGTTATTAGTAAGATTCCGAACATGATGTTTTTGCAAATACCTAGTAGGTAGGTAGGTACCTACTGTACAAAAAATAAACGATGTTTTGAATCGATTAAAATATTAGGTGGTATCAATCGACTTTAGGGCCGATTTTTCCATCGTCCGATATAAGAATTTTACTTGAGGAATTAAATTCACGTTTGACAGATTCTGTACAGAAAGACTGTCAAAATACAAAATTCCTCGAATAGACAGCTGACGATGTTAAAATCGGCCGTACGATTTTTTTATTGGGATATCGAATCTATACTTCGATACTATAATATAATAAAGCGGATGTTTTTTTTTTGTTACCGCGGGGGACAGCTAGTGAAAAAAAAGTGATAATCGGTTATCAACAATGATGGAAAATACATGTAAGTCGGTAAGTACATGTATTTTTTTTTTACCGAACGAGCTCCGCGATCGAAGCGTTTCTGTTTCAGCTTGGGCAAAAATGCTTTCGTATGTATTTTCGAAAAACCTTCATTATAAATTAAGTAGGTACCTAAGTATTCATCTTATAAACTGTAAAACATCGATTCAAAAGATTGAAGATCGACTCATAAAACCTCTTTTTTGATTAAATCGAATCGAGATCGTAAATCCTAGTTTGCCGTGATTTGCCTAACGTTGACACATCTTTTTAGACGTGTCACGTTCCTACGCAACGAAATTTATGTGTTTCCTACGGCTAATATTTTTTACAAATTATTTTCTCTTATTTGGATACATTACATTAGCTTGATGTTTAGCCGAGTGTACCTTTAAACAGGTATGTAATAGATACATGCATTGATGCTAATAGTATAGAGATAGATAGATAACACTGTATTGTTACACCACATGAAAAAAATTACATCCGTCGGAACACACCGATAGGCGCTTGGCGACAGATTTTCAACTTGAGGGTGGTAGCCAATCAGAGGAGTACTAAAAAGTACCCTACCACCTGCTATGGTTTCCTCACGATGTTTTCCTTCACCAAAGTAAAGTTCATTTAGTAAGGTGGAGGTTTGAAATTTGAAAAAAAATTGTTTCCTAATTATTTAGGAACAAGGATATTGTTTGATTTTAATAAGTCGAGAATACTCCTGTACTCATTTTCTGATATTATAAATTACATATTCTTTGTCATAACAATTACGCATTTTATTTCAGGTCCAGGGGCAATTAATTATGCATAACCAAAATGCATTATGCTTTTCATACTGTTTGATTTACATCCATTAAATCTTATAACAGTCGTAAAGGTTACCCGATATGACAAGGTCATCAGCGGGGCTATTTTAAAACGCTCGGATTCGATATCGGAAACGGATTCAAAAACTACCGAGGCGATTTTCCGCAATTGCTATTTTAATTTTCGAATTCGAATATTTTTGATGTTTCTTTATGGAAATATCAATTCGATTCATCGAAAAGTTTTCGGAAATTGAAATAGCAATTGCTGAAATTCGCCTCGAAAATTTTTGAATCCGTTTCCGATATCGAATCCGATGTTTTAAAATAGCCCTGCAGAAATGTGAAGTCAAATGCTAAAGCTAGCAAAATTTTCAAAAATGCTAATTGCTAGAAATTATGTTGACTCAATTGGAAAAGAAATAACTGTGCAGATCAAAATTAATTTACAAGTAAAATGTAAACTATATAAAAATCGGTATTAAAAATAATTATACAAAGCAAACCTACTAACAGGTATTTTTTGTTCTAGTAGAGTACCTATAATATTATGCTTGATTATTTTTATCAAGTAAATAAAACTTTGAAAATGTTTTGTAACAGTAGGTATTTATTTTCAACAAGTTCACCCTTCTTACTAGAAGAACCTCTTGAACTAGGTGAACTTCGTAACACATTTTTTTTTTATTTTTACCATTTTTTAAACCACTCCTGTATCACAGCGAACAAAACACAAAAAGAATTATTCAAATCGGTCAAGCTGTTTTTGAGTTTTATCGAGACTAACGAACTAATTTATATACCTATATAAATAACATTTATAAATATATTTCAGGACCAAGGAAAATTTAACGTTACCAACATGCATAATATTTTATGTTACTTCGTTTCGATTACGCACAACGGTCACAGTCATGATGGAGAATAGATGCGTACCTACCTCGGAGGAGTTTATCAGCAAAATGCTTTTTAGATTCTACCGAAATCACAATTTAGATGTGAATTTTTTGAGTGTTTATAAAAATATGTGTAGACCTCAATGACATTATACCACATTTACTTACGTCATACATTAATAAAGAAATATACAGAGAATCTATTTTTATTATACCTACATAATAATCAATATTGACATCTCATAAACGTACCGGTGTAGAGCCTCCCCTAATAACAAGGGGGATTGGGGCCATAGTCCACAACGTCAAGCAGGACAATGTGGTTTGTTGTACTTCTAATGCTTTTCAATTTGACTTTTTCGTGTTGGTTTCCTTACGATCAAGAACGAAAACATATCATCGGCCTGTACTTTGTGAGATTTTAATTTACGTACAAATTCACCTTTGGATAATGGTGAAGGAAAAACATCATTAGGAAATCAAATAAGTACATGTACAATGTACAAAATTTTAATAGTAAACATGTTTTATATTTATTGAAAAAATAATATAAAATATACCAAACCTAATGAATATATAAATCACAATTTACGCATAATACATGAAAAAATACTTAACCAATTTTAGCACACACGCGTAATTATTTAACCGCCACCTAACGGCATATAAAACAACTCAATACTTATTTTAACGCCATCTAACGGTCGAAACAAAACAAAAAATTACAATGTGTGCGTGTATATATACAAGGAATAACTTGACAGATATTTTTCTGGAGAAATTCTTTGTAACTAATTGCCGTGGAAGTAAAATTAATGCTTCATAAATACTTCATAAATACATATTGCTCGCCAATCACTAAATTACGCACCAAGGATGCTTGAATTTTACATAAAAAAAGAAATAACATATCTTTGCGATACTAACACCATCTAACGGGAATATAGCTTTTTGTAATCGTGAGCATTCACCTTAAATTACTCGTTAATTTATTTTTCTTAATACCATGTGCATTTAATTGTAAATTAAGAAATAAATAATACCAAATATCACAGAAGAAATTGAACGCCATACAAATAACGCTTAATAAAGCGATGAAAACACATAATAAAAAGAATCAAGCTGGCTGAAGTTCTACCGAATTAAAGAGTAAATGGAAATGGCCAAAACACTCTAAAAAATCATGACTAGGTACGCAACATGATTATGGTCAAGGGATATTAAATATAAATATTTTTTAAACAAGCTTTTGTATCTAATAATCGACCAACTTAATCATCAGACCCTAACCAATGTCCTTGTCAAGCGACGAATCAAACGAGCCCAAACTCGATGGGGTTGCGTCGTTTTATTACAGAGTTCCCATGACTACCTTCCGGCTCCATCATCAGATCAGCTCCATGTCATGATATTGCATTGTTACCCGATTTACATGAAAAATTTCAGCTCAAACGAACACCGGGAAGTGGGTCTTTAACTTGCAAGATTTGATTACAGACACCAGACAAGTGAAACTAAATAAAACTGTATAAAAGCTAGTCTTGAATAAAGGATTAAGTATTTTTACAAGCTTTTATTTAACTTGCAATGTATGTATGTTTGTTCGGGTGGAATCTTGCAAGTCGAATTTCACCCACTTCCAGTGGTCGGATTGACTTGATATTTAGTATACATTAGTGTATTTGATGACAATGCAAGTACAGTCACCAAAAAAGCTTGTATTAAAAATGATTTTTTTAACAAGAACTTATTGATAATTGCAGAGTCGTTGATAAGACGAAGAAGGATGAGATGGATGTAGACATCACTTCCATACCTGAACCTGACGCAGAGAATGTTCACGTTGACGTCGTGAAGGTACCGAACAACTAAATATTATACTATGGGTTTTTATTGCTGCTTCTTCTTTGTTTTAGTTTTGGCAATCACATCCAAATTAGGACTTATTTCTGCCAGTGTCGAGTTATATTATAATTTAGTTCCCAGTCCATAAAAGTCATGTTTTACTACAACGGTGGTCATTGTACTAAAAGGACTTTTTGAGGCAACATGAAAGTCACGATACACATAATTCATTTCATATCACTTCACTGGTGCACATGGATTGATCTTTATTGTATAAAATACCACCGATAATATGCAATAAAACTCGAATTTATGAAAATAAAAACGAAAACGCAACGTCACTCTCCAAGTTCCCACCAAAAAGTCCAGCTATCTCTTTTTTTGTAGGAGGAGCCCATCGAGACAGTCTCCGAAGAAGTATTGACAGTACAAACTGAATCGGTATGTATTTATATTGTTTTCCATAAGCAGACAACCGATTATAGTCTATACGTTAATAAATCGGTATGACTCGACTAGTTCTGATATTACCCACCATTTTGTGCATATAATATTTAAAAATAATACTAGCCAATTTTTCACAGACTTAAAAAAAAGGCCGAGGTTATCAATTCGACTATTTTTAGTATGTGTATCGAAATGGTCACGACGAAATTTGGCACGCAGATAGTCTATGGTATGGAGAAGATTTTATCTTAGGTACGCGGGTGAAACCGCAAGGGCAACTAGTATACAGGGTATATTTTTTTCAGCCAGTGTAGGCAAATTCTGAACTACAGGTCTTAGAGAAAAACGCTGAAAAGAACCATGATCTGAATTTTGAAGAAAATAAAAGTGTCACTAATTGACCTCTAATTGTTTGTCAGGATGCTAAGAGCTAATTCGTTATGGCTAAACATAGTGAGGTCCCTGCGAGGTCTGCTCCAACTCGTCAAACTTTACGCAGCATAAAACCATGGTCAAGGAAAATATAAAATAATAATTTTGAAAATTTCTAGCAACTTGTGAGCAAGATTGTCATACATAATTTTGTTCATATCGTGACATAGAAGCAGAATTTTGAAAAATTCAAAAAATTCCGTGTCTCCGAAAATTCAATTTTATTAAAGCATTTTTATTTTCTTCAAAATTCAGCTCAGGCTTCTTTTCAGCGTTTTTCTCTTAGACCTGTAGTTCAGAAGATGATAGATGATTTTTGCTGTACAGGTACCAGAAGTACAACCCCCGCCTGAAGAACCAGTGGTGATCCCGGAAGCTCCTCAAGAGGCAGAAGCACCTCCAGAGGTGGAAGTCAAGATCTCCTTCCCGGAGGTCAAGTTCCCCACCACTGAGATTAAGATCATTCAACCTGAGGTTCCAAAGGTCAGTATCTCAGTGGTAGTGACGTCGGATACCGAGACGAAGGTCCCGGGTTCGAATCCTACAATGAGCTTGAGCTTTCGGTGAAGGAAAACATCGTGAGGAAACCATACCACGGTGGTAGGGTACTTTGTAGTACCCGCCTGGCTGGCTACCACCCTCAAGCTGAAAATCTGTCGCCAAGCACCTATCGGTGTGTTCCGACAGCTGCACTTGAGAGCCAGTTCCTTCTAGGCTTTGTGTGTGCACCACCTTCGGCCACATCATCACTTACCATGGTGAGATTGCGGTCAAACACAGGACTATAAACAGAAAAAAAAAACAATGTGGCCAAATCTTAAAGTATAATGAACAGCGAATGCTCAAAGGAACGTTGGGGCAGATTTTGATTAAAAAAATCTTCAAAAAGGGTGTGAAGAGATTTCGTCAGGGTCGGCAACGCGCGAGTGATATCCCTGGTGTTGCAAGCGTCCGTAGGCAACGGTAACCGCTTACCATCAGGCGGGCTGTAACCTTACTAAGTTTGCTAACAAGTGTATGGTGAATATAAAAAAAAAACGGGCCAAGTGCGAGTCGCACGAATTTTTTATTTTCTTTAATTTTGATTATTTGTTGTTATAGCGGCTATAGAAATACATTCTGTGAACATTTCAAATGTCTACCCATTACGGTTCATGAGATACAGCCCACTGACATACAGACGGACGGACGGACAAGAGAGGTTTAGAGAGGTCCCGTTTGCACCCTTTGTTTACGGAACTCTAAAAGCAAACATACAAATTGTTCAGCTTTAGTAAAGATACTATTCCCTTTTGACTGTCAATCATACAAATTACCTCATTGTATCTATAAAAAGCTATAATTATGCTATCAGGTAAAAGAGGAAGTAAAAGAACCGGAGGCACCTATACCGGAGCCGGAACCAATCGAAGTACCCGTCGAAGAAGTACCCCACGTTGAACCGGAACCTGTTGTCGAAGAGACGTGAGTTCTAAGAGTTTTAGTCATTTTGTATACTTTAGAACCACTAAAAATCTTTGCGCGGTGATAGGGTACTTTATACTACCCACCTAGCTTGATAATCTGTCGCCAAGCACCTATCGGTGTGTTCCGACAGCTGCACTTGAGAGCCAGTTCCTTTTAGGCTTTGTGTGTTCACCACCTTCGGCCACATCATCACATACCATGGTGATCAAAGGTCTGTGTTCCATACTTAATATTATAAACGCCAAAGTAACTCTTTCTGTCTGTTACTCTTTCACGCCTAAACTGATGAACCAATCGCGATGAAATTTGGCCCGCAGATAGCCTATTATATGGAGAAGGACATAGGCTACTTTTTATCCCGGTGAAACCGCGAGCGGCAGCTAGTAATAGTATAAAAAAAAATACTCTTCAGCAGAAAAAACTTAAACCGACTTCAAAGTACACACGGCTACAGATCAAGCTATACATTTCCAATATAAGTGGACCTCTCATTGTACGTAAATCCTATACAATGCGAGATCAGCTTATACTGGAAATGTATAGCTTGATGTGTTGCCGTGTGTACACTAAGAAGTAATCAAATCCTGATCTGATGACAATGTGACCAAACGGGAAGTGTACCCTTTCAAATAAAAAAAATATTTTCCAAATTGGTTAATAAATGACGGACGGTAAAAAATACAACCGAATTGAGAACCTCCTCCTTTTTTGAAGTCGTTAAAAAAACCAAAAGGTAAAAAGGAACTCGTCTGTCTGTTTGTACGTCTGTCACGGCGGTATATTTCAGCAAACACTAATGCAATTGATTTGAAATTTGGAATAGTTTTAAATATTGCTGACCCAAACATTTTTTCACACATTTTCATCGTGATTGGTTCAGCGGTTTAGGCGTAAAAGACTAACGGACAGCATTTATAATAGTACCCCCTTATTCATAATCGCTTTTTAATTAAATCAGTATAATAGTTTGCCCCGTCTCACTCTTTCGATCACCAAATGTCACCTGTCAGATAAAGACTTCGGAATTTTAGCTAATCAACGTTTGATAACTTTAGTATGAATAAGGGGGTTAGTATGTATGTAGTTGAACCTCAGTTTATATAAAACATTATATTAGTCTCAGTATACCTATACCCCCGGAGCAACCGCCGCCACCCGAACCGGTGGTAGAGCAACCGGTCGAGCAACCACCACCGGTGGAAGAGCAACCGGTTGAAGTGGAACAGGCACCGGATCCTGAGACCATACCGCTGCCGCCTGACCCGGTGCCGGAGCATATAGAAGTATCTATTGAAGGTAATTATCATCTGATCCTGTATTTATGGCCAGATTGGACAGCCACAGGTCGTAGGTTCGATTCCCAGGGTATAAATTCATGTGCGTGATTTTTTTCAAATGACGCAAGTTTAAACCTATATAAGATCGATTGGGACACTCACATAAATAAAAAATACAAAGGTAATCATGAAACGCCATGAGTATCTTTCATGGTTATTGAAGTTATTATGGTTGTTTAAACTATAACCGCGAGCCAAGTGATTTAAAAAAAAACGTTAAGCGGTATATGGTTGCGTTCACTTCTTTGCTTCGTTCGATATTTGCAAATAACTCAGTAACGTGGCGTTTTACATAAACACTTTATTATTATTTTATGTTTGTATGAGTGTCCCTAATCGATGTAGTATGTAGTAGATTCAGTCTACTTTGTAGTTTTGCGGCCGCGCCGGGGCACGCAATTGTTGTCAGTGCGATTAGAATGTAAATATTATGTAATGAATCTAAGCTTGTTTTGAAAAGAGTAATTGCTGAGTTTATTGCCGGCTCTTCTCAGCAAATGTAACCTTCCGAACCGGTATTAGAGTCAGACTTTTCATAAGTGCCTGCGAAGGTCTATTTGAATAAATGATTTTGAATTTTGAGTAGTTTTGTCGTGCGCCGCCATTGTCAAAATGGTTGCCGAAAACTATGCCAAAATCTTCGCACCTTTTCATACAATAAAATTTTAGCAACTTACCCCCTTACTCATAAAACGTTATTTAACTAATAAGCTGATTAAGTGGTCACCTAAATAACGTCAAATTGTTTGACAATGACAGCAAGGTGACGTCATTTATTTGACCATTTATTCAGTAGATTTAGTTAAATAGCGTTTATGAGTAAGGCCGTTAATTTAAAGAAACAATAATAACTGCAAAGAACGCAAACAATCGTGAGCTTACAATCTCCGACCCTGCCCATCTCCCCCACCCCCTCATACCCCCCACAACCCCTCCACATACCCAACATACCCCCCTCCCACACACACATTCCCCTCACTTAACATCCCCACACACACACTCCCTTCACTTAACCCCTCCCTCAAACACACCCCTCATATAACCCCCTCCCTCCACACACCCCTCACATAACCCCCCCACAAACACACACATACCCCCATTGTTGCCCCGCAACTACAAAAGTCGTTCGACTTGTAGTAAAACTGTGACATTGATATATTTATTTAACTACAGCAACCCCCCTTCCTCCCGAGCCTGAAGTGAAACTGAGTGAAATTCCGGAACCAGTGGAAATAAAGCAGGAAATAAAAGAAGAAGTGCCCGAAGAGGAGCCGCCAGAGCTTGATGAAGATGAAGACAAGACCCTCGATGAAATCAAGAAAGATGAAGAGGCTGAGGTGAGAAATAACATTTTTAGGGTTCCGAACCAAAAAGGCAAAAAACGGACCAAATACGAGGGTTCCGTACAATAATAATAATGTTACAGTAGTACCCAACTGATAGGGCTTACCGATGTACCTGCGCAGAAGATACATTTTCAAAGCACGGCACACGCTATTGGTCGGCAGCTGCCGCCATGTTAGCGCGCGCCGTGCGGAGGGGCCTCACGCGCGAGTGAGACCCAACTAACAGCTGCACTGTATTTTTTTTTTTTTTTTTTACTGTTTATAGGCCTGTGTTTGACCACAATCTCACCATGGTAAGTGATGATGTGGCCGAAGGTGGTAAGCACACAAAGCCTAGAAGGAACTGGCTCTCAAGTGCAGCTATCGGAACACACCGAAAGGTGCTTGACGACAGATTTTCAACATGAGGGTGGTAGCCAGCCAGGCGGGTACTACAAAGTACCCTACCACCGAGGTATGGTTTCCTCACGATGTTTTCCTTCACCGAAAGCTCAAGCTCATTGTAGGATTCGAACCCGGGACCTTCGTCTCGGTATCCGACGTCACTACCACTGAGCTATCATCGCCTTACACTTATTATGAACCTTATAGTAGTGATCTAAGGTTGATTGTAAGTTTTAAGCGTTCTTTCGTTAATCTTCGGGCCATACTTTCTTTTCTGTGTGAACGAAGATTCACGACGCGCCATATCAGTTGGGTAATACTGTACCTTACTCAGATTGACCGTGAAATGAATAGTAGGCGCAACAAAAAAAAACACCAAAAGAAGACATTTCTTGTATCCCCTTTAATTTTTAATTTTATTTCATTTTTATTATTTGTTGTTATAGCGGCAATAGAAATACATATTCTGTAAAAAATTCAAGTACCTATTTCGGTTTATGAGATACAGCCCACTGACAGACGGATGGACGGACGGACAGCGGAGTCTCATCAATAGGGCCCCGTTTGGCACCCTTTGGGTATGGAATCCTAAAAAGTAACCCTTATGGTGCCACACTGTCCGTCTGACCGTCGCTTCCTAAGGGGATTCCAATAATAGTGAGCCATACTTTTATGCCTAGGCTAGATTCCTGAAAAATTCTATGTAGTCCGTCATTTACATTATCAAAAAATATTAGATACGTATTGTTTCTTTTGTCAATTAAACAAAAAAATATGGTGTGTTGAATTTCCTCGTGACATCATATTACGGTTCACTTTTTACCCCACTCCTGAACTTGGACTCGCTTTATCTTTGTAATTTATTAATGATTTGATAAAGCAAAAAATGCGTGTCCAATATTTTTTGATAATCGAAACCACGGACTTATACGATTTTTTTAAATAAAGTCAAAGTCAAAGCTATTTATTAAATTTAGGCCCCAGAAGGGCACTTATGAAGGTCACATTTACTGAAGTTACCACCGGTTCGGAACTCGGCCTTCAACTGAGAAGAATCCGGTAAGAAGCTCAGCAAGGTTGCATTTTTTAATATCTTTGGACAATCTGACTATGTTTGGCTTTTTATTTTATCCGTCTGTACACAGCGGGATATTTCAACAACCACTGATATAATTTGAATATGAAAAAAATCAAAAGAAACCTTTGTTAGTTTCTTTGCAAAAGGAACGGAAAAGGGGGACCGAAAGAATCATGTCGAGATCCATACATTGATTTGTACAAAAAAATAAAACATTTTAGTGGGTTTTGAATCACTTCCAATGTTGAGATTACATTACCAGCAACATGTTAATATACATGAAATATTTTATAAACCCCGCAAAACATAACAACAACATAACGGTTTTGGTCGCGAATAGTCGCGATTCGCCGGCATGCCATAGAATGTCGCATTTTTATCCCGGGGATCTAAAAATATTTTAAATGCCTCAAGTTATTCCTCAGGCACCAAGGATCAATTATAATGTCATTTCAATGTCTCTAAAAATCTTTATTTTTTTTGTACAAATCTCGCTATAATTCTTTGAAAGTGGGATTACAATTTGGGGCTTCATTTGTATATACACTAATTTTTATTTTCTTTTATATTGCATATTTTTGGCTTATGATGAAAAATTACAAAAAAATATCATTTGTAAATATTGATCGATGGTTGATAAAGTATGGTGTTACCCAGGACTCGATCCCGCTACAAGCAATGGTGGGCGAGGAAGTGGTGGTGGTGGGGCGGCGCGAGGACCTGAAGCCGCCGCACCACCACCTGCGGGACGACGCGCACACCGAGACTGACGACGACACCCCCATGGAGGTGAGCCACCGCTTACCATCACCCGCTAGCCGGCCCGGAACACGCGCACACACACATACTGGGCTAAAAGGAAGATCAATGCTTCTTCTTAGTTTTAAGTTCGGCAACCAAATCCAAATTAGGACTTATTTCTGCCAGTGTCGAGTTATATTATTACTAGGTGTCCCCCGCGGCTTCACCCGCCTATGTTCTTCTCCATACCATAGGATATCTGCATACCAAATTTCATGACGATCCGTTGAGTAGTTGAGGCGTGAAAGCGTAACAAACAAACAAACAAACTCACTTTCGCAATTATAATATTAATTAGGATTATAATTTCCAGTCACCGTCCATAAATGTTGTTTTACTACAATGGTGGTCATTGTACTAAAACTCTTCACGGACTTTTTGAAACAACTTGAAAAGTCACGATACACATAATTCATTTCATTTCACTTCACTGGTGCACATTGATTGATCTTTATTGGATAAAATACCACCGATAATATGCAATAAAACTCAAAATACACGAATTTTAGAAAATAAAAACGAAAACGCAACGTCACTCTTCTTTTGAAACTGTTTCGCGCGGACATGGAACCTGCATAAGGCTGCATGTCCACCAGAGATGTGTAGCGAGGGATGTGTTTAGCTGACAAATAGGATAGCTTCATTTTCACGTTAAAAATGTAATGCCAACCTAACTAAAAAAAGGGCTAAGTTTCGCTACCTGTATACGCCAGGTAGCTGAAACTATCTCCAAAAATAATACATATTAAATGAATATATGTTTTGCAGTTGAGTCGAGAAGAAGAGAAGGACGGAAAGAAGAGAAGAGATTATTCACGCAAAAAGAAATCAGACTCCAGAAGTAAGTATACATTTATTCAGTACTAGTAGTAGTAGTAGAAGTACTATCAAGAAATCCAAACTGATAGGCGAATATCTGATTTAATTTCAAGTTGTCCAGGTTTGTTATGTTGATAACTTATTCATCATCATCATCATCAGCCTATAATGTCCCACTGCTGAGCACAGGCCTCCTGCACACAAATGAGGGTGAAAGAAAATGGGCAGATCCTCCACCACGCGTGCCCACTGCGGATCGGTGGAGGTGGGCTAGTGGTCAACCTACTGTTGGAATTTTTCAAGCCGTCCAAAAGGCCTCCAACTAGCTTAACGACTATCACAATTAAGTGATAACCGGAACCAACGGCTTTACGTGCCTTCCGAAGCACGGAAACGCTCGATTTGAAATACCACTAGGCGGTCACCCATCCAGGTACCGACCACGACGGTGGTAGCTTGACTTTGCCGATCGATTAATGCTACACCACGAGCGCTTCCCCATAACTTATTATCCCGGTCAAAATCACAGGATAACAGCTATTATTAGCGGTCTACATCCATATTATATATTCCAGCATGTTCAGGATCTGAAAGTGCAGCGGAGGCGAGCGCTCCGGAGTCGCCGAGCGGCACAGATGCTGAACGACAACATCGACTGTGGAAGAAATCTGTTATGCTTGTCTATAGCAGGTTAGTACATACCTTGCCAATACTAGTATCTTAAGGCGGCCCTCTGTGGCCGGCGCAACTTCAACGCAAGCATAGTCTAAAAGCTTGTTGTTTCATCCAATGTAATGTTTGACTGCGGAAAAAGAGAAACAGCATCAGAGCCGTCGGTTATCAGTCGGTAAATTCCGCTGATCACTCGCGGCCGCTTCGCTAGGTCGTCATTCATGATTTCGCATATCATAAAACTTGTTCCAGGAGTATACTTCTTGTGAAAAAATCTTACAAGTTTGTGAAATAAATGTTAGTTATTTAGAATCTCCAATACATTTGCAAGCCTGGTATCTAAATGTTTTCTTTACTTTTGAAATTTTAGGTACATTAGATATGGCCAAAGTTCAGGTATAATTTGAGCAAAAACGCTGTTTTTCGGAGGCTTTTACTGAATTTGTTTCACACTTTTTTTAATTTCGCCTAGATACACGGCTAGATATAGTGCACAAGATACTAATTTGTTCAAAACATTTAACGAAATATGTTTAACAACGCCATAATAAGTACAGAGGTTTTGTATGAAAATTATGACGAATTGAGTGCTCTTAATAATAATACTATCCTACCAATAATACTACGATTAATACTATCTTACCAATCGTAGTATCCTAATAATAAGACTATCCTTAAAATCATACTATCCTAATAGTCGTACTATTCTAATAATAATACTATCCTAATAATAATACTATCCTAAAAATCACACTAACCTAATAATAATACTACCATACCAATCACACTATCCTCATAAATAACCATACTATCCTTCTAATCATACTATACTAATAATCACTCTCGTAATAGTCATACTATTTTAATAATAATACATTCTACCAATCATAATATCCTAATAATAATACTATTATAATAATAAAGCTATCTTAATAATAATACAATCCTAATAATAATACAACCCTGATAATATAACTATCATAATATCCTACCAAATATACTGTCAATACCACCATCAAAAACTAGAACTCATTGCTCATTGTGGAGGGGGAAGGGTCGGTAAAGCGTACCACCCGCCTAGTGGTAAGCGGTTACCGTAACGCTATGGAAGCTTGCAATATATTACTCACCTCCCGCCTCCATGAGTTCTAGCAACATTATTCACGAGCAGGAATTCGCCGATTTCCTTATTACAGTCATATAGAAAAAAAAATGGCTTCCCTTTATAGAATAACGCCATTTATTACAGACTATGTGCCCACAAGTACGCGTCAGTGTTCGTGCGGCCCATTAGCGACGAGGAGGCGCCAGGATACAGCTGCGTCGTCAAACGACCCATGGACCTGCACGCCATACGTAGGAACATCGACACTGGAGTCATCAGGTTATAACTTACTACATACATATACATAGTACACGCTACAGCTGCGTCGTCAAGCGACCCATGGACCTGCACGCCATACGTAGGAACATCGACACTGGAGTCATCAGGTTATAACTTACTACATACATATACATAGTACACGCTACAGCTGCGTCGTCAAACGACCCATGGACCTGCACGCCATACGTAGGAACATCGACACTGGAGTCATCAGAGGCCTTAGCACGAAAATCTATCGCAAGCGTAACGTATTCGTATCGAGAGAGTTAACTCAAATTTGTATGGGAATGTGTCATTCGAATGTTGTCAAACGTTGAAATCGGTAGCACGAACAACTACGTTAACCTCACGTCACACTACGTAAACGTGGTTTGGTATATAATTTGAAATTGGAACTAATTCTGACGTATGGTATCGTCTACTCGCAAGCCAGCTAACGTAGACTTTGTCACCGTATTTTTTTCAGTGAGAGCATTACGTGATCTCGTCGCATCTTAGGTAGGTATTTGCAATATTTCGAATGTGTTATTTTTTTGAAGCATTAAGATTTTTAGTTTGTATTTCTTTATTTATAATCTTATAACGAAATATGGTGATCATTGAGTTTAAATAACATAATTTTATTTAATTCTACATTTAATATAGTATTTAAGTTAGTTTTAACTAAAACAAATTCAATTGGGGAGCTTCATGTATTGTTTTTTGACTACTATCCGAAATTTTGAATTTTTAGGCGAGAATCGAACCCATTGATTCTGAAACATCCTATATATACTTAATTATACCAAGTGTATAAATGTTAGGGGATGTCGATAGTTCAAGTTGAGCCACTCTTTATATGAAATCCCCTAAAACTGCTAAAACACAAATCTAGAAATGAAAATCGTCGAATTTATTTCTAACGGAGTCACAAGACTCATCCTCTTCGTCTTGTTATGTTCTAAATTCAAACCTGTAAACTCGTGAACTCTTTGCTGTACGTTCAAAAATATTTCCACATTCATCCCATTTCAATGGTGAAAAAGAAAACATTTACATGATGATGTAATACCTTTAATCGTTAGCTAATAATATAAAATAAGATGATTATTTTATTTATTTTATTTTATTGGAAATAAATATTTTAATAATGTGTACCAATAAAATCAAAAATGTGTGTTTCAAAATTTCTAAACGAATTTAACGTAGCTCGCAAGCTGGGTTTCGAGTAGACGATAGAACTTCTGTCAAAAGTGACATCTACTCGATACGATGACGCTACGAAGGCGATACGAAAGTGGTTCGTGCTAAGGCTACAGGTTACAACTTACTACATACATATACATAGTACACGCTACAGCTGCGTCGTCAAACGACCCATGGACCTGCACGCCATACGTAGGAACATCGACACTGGAGTCATCAGGTTACAACTTACTACATACATATACATAGTACACGCTACAGCTGCGTCGTCAAACGACCCATGGACCTGCACGCCATACGTAGGAACATCGACACTGGAGTCATCAGGTTACAACTTACTACATACATATACATAGTACACGCTACAGCTGCGTCGTCAAGCGACCCATGGACCTGCACGCCATACGTAGGAACATCGACACTGGAGTCATCAGGTTACAACTTACTACATACATATACATAGTACACGCTACAGCTTCGTCGTCAAACGACCCATGGACCTGCACGCCATACGTAGGAACATCGACACTGGAGTCATCAGGTTACAACTTACTACATACATATACATAGTACACGCTACAGCTGCGTCGTCAAACGACCCATGGACCTGCACGCCATACGTAGGAACATCGACACTGGAGTCATCAGGTTACAACTTACTACATACATATACATTGTACACGCTACAGCTGCGTCGTCAAACGACCCATGGACCTGCACGCCATACGTAGGAACATCGACACTGGAGTCATCAGGTTACAACTTACTACATACATATACATAGTACACGCTACAGCTGCGTCGTCAAACGACCCATGGACCTGCACGCCATACGAAGGAACATCGACACTGGAGTCATCAGGTTACAACTTACTACATACATATACATAGTACACGCTACAGCTGCGTCGTCAAACGACCCATGGACCTGCACGCCATACGTAGGAACATCGACACTGGAGTCATCAGGTTACAACTTACTACATACATATACATAGTACACGCTACAGCTGCGTCGTCAAACGACCCATGGACCTGCACGCCATACGTAGGAACATCGACACTGGAGTCATCAGGTTACAACTTACTACATACATATACATAGTACACGCTACAGCTGCGTCGTCAAGCGACCCATGGACCTGCACGCCATACGTAGGAACATCGACACTGGAGTCATCAGGTTACAACTTACTACATACATATACATAGTACACGCTACAGCTGCGTCGCCAAACGACCCATGGACCTGCACGCCATACGTAGGAACATCGACACTGGAGTCATCAGGTTACAACTTACTACATACATATACATAGTACACGCTACAGCTGCGTCGTCAAACGACCCATGGACCTGCACGCCATACGTAGGAACATCGACACTGGAGTCATCAGGTTACAACTTACTACATACATATACATAGTACACGCTACAGCTGCGTCGTCAAACGACCCATGGACCTGCACGCCATACGTAGGAACATCGACACTGGAGTCATCAGGTTACAACTTACTACATACATATACATAGTACACGCTACAGCTGCGTCGTCAAACGACCCATGGACCTGCACGCCATACGTAGGAACATCGACACTGGAGTCATCAGGTTACAACTTACTACATACATATACATAGTACACGCTACAGCTGCGTCGTCAAGCGACCCATGGACCTGCACGCCATACGTAGGAACATCGACACTGGAGTCATCAGGTTACAACTTACTACATACATATACATAGTACACGCTACAGCTGCGTCGTCAAACGACCCATGGACCTGCACGCCATACGTAGGAACATCGACACTGGAGTCATCAGGTTACAACTTACTACATACATATACATAGTACACGCTACAGCTGCGTCGTCAAACGACCCATGGACCTGCACGCCATACGTAGGAACATCGACACTGGAGTCATCAGGTTACAACTTACTACATACATATACATAGTACACGCTACAGCTGCGTCGTCAAGCGACCCATGGACCTGCACGCCATACGTAGGAACATCGACACTGGAGTCATCAGGTTACAACTTACTACATACATATACATAGTACACGCTACAGCTGCGTCGTCAAACGACCCATGGACCTGCACGCCATACGTAGGAACATCGACACTGGAGTCATCAGGTTACAACTTACTACATACATATACATAGTACACGCTACAGCTGCGTCGTCAAACGACCCATGGACCTGCACGCCATACGTAGGAACATCGACACTGGAGTCATCAGGTTACAACTTACTACATACATATACATAGTACACGCTACAGCTGCGTCGTCAAACGACCCATGGACCTGCACGCCATACGTAGGAACATCGACACTGGAGTCATCAGGTTACAACTTACTACATACATATACATAGTACACGCTACAGCTGCGTCGTCAAACGACCCATGGACCTGCACGCCATACGTAGGAACATCGACACTGGAGTCATCAGGTTACAACTTACTACATACATATACATAGTACACGCTACAGCTGCGTCGTCAAACGACCCATGGACCTGCACGCCATACGTAGGAACATCGACACTGGAGTCATCAGGTTACAACTTACTACATACATATACATAGTACACGCTACAGCTGCGTCGTCAAACGACCCATGGACCTGCACGCCATACGTAGGAACATCGACACTGGAGTCATCAGGTTACAACTTACTACATACATATACATAGTACACGCTACAGCTGCGTCGTCAAACGACCCATGGACCTGCACGCCATACGTAGGAACATCGACACTGGAGTCATCAGGTTATAACTTACTACATACATATACATAGTACACGCTACACGCTACAGCTGCGTCGTCAAACGACCCATGGACCTGCACGCTATACGTAGGAACATCGACACTGGAGTCATCAGGTTATAACTTACTACATACATATACATAGTACACGCTACACGCTACAGCTGCGTCGTCAAACGACCCATGGACCTGCACGCTATACGTAGGAACATCGACACTGGAGTCATCAGGTTATAACTTACTACATACATATACATAGTACACGCTACACGCTACAGCTGCGTCGTCAAACGACCCATGGACCTGCACGCTATACGTAGGAACATCGACACTGGAGTCATCAGGTTATAACTTACTACATACATATACATAGTACACGCTACACGCTACAGCTGCGTCGTCAAACGACCCATGGACCTGCATGCTATACGTAGGAACATCGACACTGGAGTCATCAGGTTATAACTTACTACATACATATACGTAGTACACGCTACAGCTGCGTCGTCAAACGACCCATGGACCTGCACGCTATACGTAGGAACATCGACACTGGAGTCATCAGGTTATAACTTACTACATACATATACGTAGTACACGCTACAGCTGCGTCGTCAAACGACCCATGGACCTGCACGCTATACGTAGGAACATCGACACTAGAGTCATCAGGTTATAACTTACTACATACATATACATAGTACACGCTACACGCTACAGCTGCGTCGTCAAACGACCCATGGACCTGCACGCTATACGTAGGAACATCGACACTGGAGTCATCAGGTTATAACTTACTACATACATATACGTAGTACACGCTACAGCTGCGTCGTCAAACGACCCATGGACCTGCACGCTATACGTAGGAACATCGACACTGGAGTCATCAGGTTATAACTTACTACATACATATACATAGTACACGCTACAGCTGCGTCGTCAAACGACCCATGGACCTGCACGCTATACGTAGGAACATCGACACTGGAGTCATCAGGTTATAACTTACTACATACATATACATAGTACACGCTACAGCTGCGTCGTCAAACGACCCATGGACCTGCACGCCATACGTAGGAACATCGACACTGGAGTCATCAGGTTACAACTTACTACATACATATACATAGTACACGCTACAGCTGCGTCGTCAAACGACCCATGGACCTGCACGCCATACGTAGGAACATCGACACTGGAGTCATCAGGTTACAACTTACTACATACATATACATAGTACACGCTACAGCTGCGTCGTCAAACGACCCATGGACCTGCACGCCATACGTAGGAACATCGACACTGGAGTCATCAGGTTACAACTTACTACATACATATACATAGTACACGCTACAGCTGCGTCGTCAAACGACCCATGGACCTGCACGCCATACGTAGGAACATCGACACTGGAGTCATCAGGTTATAACTTACTACATACATATACGTAGTACACGCTACAGCTGCGTCGTCAAACGACCCATGGACCTGCACGCTATACGTAGGAACATCGACACTGGAGTCATCAGGTTATAACTTACTACATACATATACATAGTACACGCTACAGCTGCGTCGTCAAACGACCCATGGACCTGCACGCTATACGTAGGAACATCGACACTGGAGTCATCAGGTTATAACTTACTACATACATATACATAGTACACGCTACAGCTGCGTCGTCAAACGACCCATGGACCTGCACGCCATACGTAGGAACATCGACACTGGAGTCATCAGGTTATAACTTACTACATACATATACATAGTACACGCTACAGCTGCGTCGCCAAACGACCCATGGACCTGCACGCCATACGTAGGAACATCGACACTGGAGTCATCAGGTTATAACTTACTACATACATATACATAGTACACGCTACAGCTGCGTCGCCAAACGACCCATGGACCTGCACGCCATACGTAGGAACATCGACACTGGAGTCATCAGGTTATAACTTACTACATACATATACATAGTACACGCTACAGCTGCGTCGCCAAACGACCCATGGACCTGCACGCCATACGTAGGAACATCGACACTGGAGTCATCAGGTTATAACTAGGGATGGGCCGAATGTGGTTTGAACCGAATACGAACTTCGGCCGAACATTCGGTAAAAATGAAAAATTCGGCCGAGGTTCGGCCGAACTTCGGTTCAATTTCGCCGCGCTTTTTCGTCTTGTGACTTGTTTACGCACTTGCTGCAAATATTGCTAGATGTACCCGCCTGCACTCCGCGCTTCCCCGCGGGGCCGTTAGCCAGCTAGTCATGTGTAAAGACGTCACCAGCTTGTCACGTGCTATTGTTTGCATTACGCAAATTAAATTAATTGCTTTTACGACTGGTATTTTTAAGGCTGGTTTGGTTAGTAAGAAGAGCGGTTTAATTTTGTGTTTGGTTTGATTAAGTAACCAAAGATTTTTGAGACTGGTAGTTAAAAAGACCAGTTTAAGTTTTTTGCTTATCACGTATGATTACTTTGTCTAATTCAAATAAATGACTATGAGTATATCCTATCAGACTTATTTTATTTCACTGTTACTACAGATATGTTTTTTCATTAATTTCTATTATTTTAGTGCAAGTATATTTAGTGCAGAATGTTTGGCATTTTAACCGAAATTCGGCCGAATGACGAAGTTCGGTTCAAGCTGCCGAAGTTCGGTTAAACCGAATGTAAAACGAATTTCGGCCCATCCCTAGTTATAACTTACTACATACATATACGTAGTACACGCTACAGCTGCGTCGTCAAACGACCCATGGACCTGCACGCTATACGTAGGAACATCGACACTGGAGTCATCAGGTTATAACTTACTACATACATATACATAGTACACGCTACAGCTGCGTCGTCAAACGACCCATGGACCTGCACGCTATACGTAGGAACATCGACACTGGAGTCATCAGGTTATAACTTACTACATACATATACATAGTACACGCTACACGCTACAGCTGCGTCGTCAAACGACCCATGGACCTGCACGCTATACGTAGGAACATCGACACTGGAGTCATCAGGTTATAACTTACTACATACATATACATAGTACACGCTACACGCTACAGCTTCGTCGTCAAACGACCCATGGACCTGCACGCTATACGTAGGAACATCGACACTGGAGTCATCAGGTTATAACTTACTACATACATATACATAGTACACGCTACACGCTACAGCTGCGTCGTCAAACGACCCATGGACCTGCACGCTATACGTAGGAACATCGACACTGGAGTCATCAGGTTATAACTTACTACATACATATACATAGTACACGTTACACGCTACAGCTGCGTCGTCAAACGACCCATGGACCTGCACGCTATACGTAGGAACATCGACACTGGAGTCATCAGGTTATAACTTACTACATACATATACATAGTACACGCTACACGCTACAGCTGCGTCGTCAAACGACCCATGGACCTGCACGCTATACGTAGGAACATCGACACTGGAGTCATCAGGTTATAACTTACTACATACATATACATAGTACACGCTACACGCTACAGCTGCGTCGTCAAACGACCCATGGACCTGCACGCTATACGTAGGAACATCGACACTGGAGTCATCAGGTTATAACTTACTACATACATATACATAGTACACGCTACACGCTACAGCTGCGTCGTCAAACGACCCATGGACCTGCACGCTATACGTAGGAACATCGACACTGGAGTCATCAGGTTATAACTTACTACATACATATACATAGTACACGCTACACGCTACAGCTGCGTCGTCAAACGACCCATGGACCTGCACGCTATACGTAGGAACATCGACACTGGAGTCATCAGATTATAACTTACTACATACATATACATAGTACACGCTACACGCTACAGCTGCGTCGTCAAATGACCCATGGACCTGCACGCTATACGTAGGAACATCGACACTGGAGTCATCAGGTTATAACTTACTACATACATATACATAGTACACGCTACACGCTACAGCTGCGTCGTCAAACGACCCATGGACCTGCACGCCATACGTAGGAACATCGACACTGGAGTCATCAGGTTATAACTTACTACATACATATACATAGTACACGCTACAGCTGCGTCGTCAAACGACCCATGGACCTGCACGCTATACGTAGGAACATCGACACTGGAGTCATCAGGTTATAACTTACTACATACATATACATAGTACACGCTACAGCTGCGTCGTCAAACGACCCATGGACCTGCACGCCATACGTAGGAACATCGACACTGGAGTCATCAGGTTATAACTTACTACATACATATACATAGTACACGCTACAGCTGCGTCGTCAAACGACCCATGGACCTGCACGCTATACGTAGGAACATCGACACTGGAGTCATCAGGTTATAACTTACTACATACATATACATAGTACACGCTACAGCTGCGTCGTCAAACGACCCATGGACCTGCACGCTATACGTAGGAACATCGACACTGGAGTCATCAGGTTATAACTTACTACTTACTTGAGCCTACCTCCGCTAATCCGCAGATGATGAAATTATTTCAATACTTTCCAGAACGACGTCAGAGTTCCAACGCGACGTGCTGCTAATGTTGTCGAACGCGTTGATGTACAACAGCAGCGAACACAGCGTCTACTCCATGGCTAAGGATTTGCATGAAGAGGTAGATAATGATTTAATCCTTTTTTTTGCCAGTGTCGACTTGTCGAGTTATATAATAAGTTTTAGTCATAATAAATCACTTTCACATAGAACGCACTGTCAATCGCCGTCCATAACAGTCGTGTTTTAGTAAAATGGTGGCCATTGTACTAAAACTTTTCACGGATTTTTTTGACAGAAGTCACGATAACGTAGTTCATTTTATGTCAGTTTTTTACTGTATATAGGCTAGTACCCCGAGTGTAAAGAATTGACGTTAGTAAACATTCACTATCGCCCATGGTAAGTGATGATGCGGCCGAAGGTGGTGCACACACAAAGCCTAGAAGGAACTGGCTCTCAAGTGCAGCTGTCGGAACACACCGATAGGTGCTTGGCGACAGATTATCAAGCCGCCTGGCTTGTAGGGTAGTATAAGTACTCTACCACCGTGCTATGGTTACCTCACGATGTTTTTCTTCACCGAAAGCGGAAGGTGATTGTAGGATTCGAACCCGGGACCTTCGTCTCGGCATCCGACGTCACTAGTATATAGCCACCCACCCACACATATACTACTCATTTAAAATAGCATTATTTTTGTAAATTTTAATATATTTATTTATTAGGTACACACGGCAACACATCAAGCTATACATTTCCAGTATAAGCTGATCTCGCATTGTATAGGATTTCCGTACAATGAGAGGTCAGCTTATATTGGAAATGTATAGCTTGATCTGTAGCCGTGTGTACAAGTGTAATACAATGAAATTAGGAAGAGCGAGACACTCCCCTAACACAGGTTTTATAAACATAAAAGGGGAGTACCCGACCCCTGTAATTTTCAACTTGTAATTTTTTTTAAATATTTATTTAAATATTCTAAATTCACATGTTTTACATATAGTTTCTGCCAAACTGTAAATCAGTTTGTCGGCAGTTGTTCCCACTTCAACATTATACATTTCAAATGTGTGTATACATGTGCTATGCTATTTTAAAATGCTAACAATTAATTCTTATTCTAAAGGTGATTTTGAATTTAATAAAGCCATCTTGCCGGAGTCTTCTCAGTTGAAGTGTATTCCGAACCGGTGGTAAATTCAACTGTATGTACCAATGTAACGTTCATAAGTGCCTTAATAGGGCCTAAACTGAATAAATGACTTTTTGATTTTGATGGTAAGCGGCTACCGCAGCCTATGGACGCTTGCGACACCAATATTTTAAACTAGAAATCTTATAATGTCCAATGGGAAAATTTTCACATTTTAGCCGTTTGTACCTTCAAGCAACGTTTTTTAGCTTTGAAATGATTTCCAAGCTCTGCTTAGTTTGTGACATCGAGGAAATATCCCTATAGAGTAGTAATACTGAACAATATAATTCCACAACTAGTCAGTGATTTGTCACTGAATTTGAACAGTAAGGACCACTCGCTGCGTCGTGTGTTTTTGACTTGGCCAATCAGAGTGCATGCGTCTTTGTCTTAACCAATCAGCGCGCATTGTCGGCGGTGGGAAATTGGCGGAATGTAATTCAACCAAATTTTTTTTTTTTTTTTTTTTTTTTTAAATATCCTGGGACATTCCTCACACACAGTCATCTGATCCCAAACTAAGCAGAGCTTGTACTATGGAAACCAGATAACTGATATAATACATATACTACTTTTTGTTTGTAAATACATACTTAATATACATAATTACACCCAGACTCAGGACATACATACATGTTCATGCACACAAATGCATGTCCTGTGTGGGAATCGAATCCACGACCTGCGGCGTGTAAGGCGAACCTTAACCAACTGTGCCAACTGGCCCGTCAGTACTTGCAGCCGCTGTGGAAGTGATTTTGATTAATGTCGTATGTGTCGTGTGCAGGCGCGGTGTCAGCTGGGCATGCTGGTGGCGGCGCAGGCGCACGCCGGGCTGGTGGCGCCGCCCGCGCGCCGCAAGCGCCGCCGCCCGGACTCGCCCGCCTCCGAAACACACAAG